>OY740810.1:20895072-21531028 GCA_963514005.1 Raja brachyura | reverse complement strand
GCTTGTGCTTCCAATACAAGTCGTCAAGTCCAGTTTATTGCCATATGCACAAGAATGATGAGATACAGTTGCAATGAAAAACCTTGCAGCAGCATTGCAGGTGCATAGACAACACACATAAATTAATTATACATTAAATTTCCAAAAGAAAGGCTGTGCAAAAAAGCCAAGACATTGGCGCAAAACACAATTAGAAAAAAAAAGTCCATGGTAGAGCAATAGGTGGACGTTATTATTTCATTATTTTGATAGGATTAGGGTTGTGCAGGGTGGTTCAAGAACCCGATATTTGGGGGAAAGGAACTGTTCCTGAACCTGGTGGTGTGCGACTTCAAACCCTCTGCCCGATGGTAGCCATGATAGGAGAGCATCGACAAGACAGTGGTGATCGTTGCTGATAGATACTGCCTTCTTGAGGCAGCACTTCATGTCGATGCTTTTAATGAAGGTGAGGGCTGTGCTGTAGAGAGTGCACCATTTTGACGTGAGAGGCAGCAGATTTAACCAGCTGGCTGACTGGCAAGGGGAGTGGCTGGGTAGCAGTGCTGGAATAATGTTTCGGCTATGCAGGGAAAGAGTGCTTAGTGAAGCCATCTCCTCTACTACAAGACAAGTCACTCAGGGATCTAGGATACTTGTTGCTGTTGGGAGACCCTCAGAGCTCGTTTTAAATGAAGCTGATTTATTTATATCAGACACTCGGTAACTATTCCAAATGATTTGCACACCCCTATGCAGAAAAGCACAGCCTCCACATTCAGCACAGATCCTGGTGCTGGTTGTTGTTAGCCTCCATAGTTCCCCCCGACATGGCTGCCATGTAATCCCGCGCTACCGGCTCCATGGTCAGATAGTCGGCGACTAAACCATCTCGCCCACCTGGTTTGCCAGGTGAGGAGGGGGCTGTGGACCCCCAGCAGGACCAAAAACAAGACCTGTCAAAGGGCGGATGAGCTTCTCCTGAGCCAAGAGCCATCCACACTTCATTAGAAGTTGCGATCACTGTCGTACATAGCATTGTAAGGAATGATGATATCGCACACACACCAAAATCCTATACTTCCAGTGGCGGAAATCTACAGGAACTGGAGGACAGAGACATCACTGTTCCTGTTGGAAACCAAAACCACTGCTCATGATTTCAACGATGATGAATTAATGTTCTACCAATATTTCAATTATTTGAAGGACTCTGAACTTTGGCTTCCAGCAAGCTGGTCTAAAGCTATCTTTCACCCACTGTCTACACAGTACATCCCCATGTGCAGGTCCCCAGCATAAGCTACCGTTTGGAACCGTGGAGCGGTCTCCGACCGGGACGACCTGGGGGCTCTAGTAACGGAGCCTGTGGAGCTGTGGACTACTCACCATCGTGGGGCTGGCCGGCCTCGGAGCGTGGAGAGCAGTGGTGGCTTGCCACTGCGGCCCGACCAGAGCTCCAGCTGTGGCTGCAGACCGGTGGACTATCGAGACCTCGTGGGTCCGGGTGAGAGACCGCTCTCCGGAGCTCCCGCAACACAGCTTCTCCAGCCCGTGTCGCGGGGTTGGAGCGACCCGGAGCGGGGCCGTACATTGCCCGGCGCGGCTTTAGTGGCCGCGGGACATTCCAGCGCCTACTGGGGGCTCCAACTGTGACCTTTGGGCCTAGAGCGGGGCCGTACATCACCCCGCGCGGCCTCAATGGCCACGGGACTTAACACCGCCCACCTGGGGCTTCGACCTCGGGAGAGAAATGGTGCGGGGGAGAGAAAAGACTTAGCCTTCCATCACAGTGAGGAGGAGATTCACTGTGATGGATGTTTGTGTGAATTGAATTGTCTGTGTATTTTTTTATGAATTGTTCTGTTGTAGGCTTGTAGAAAGGGAGTTTCGTTCGAATGACAAGTAATAAAATCAAATCAAAACATCTGCAGATAGAAATGGACAGTCCACGTTTTGGGTCAGGACACTTCATCTGGACTCTTCTTCTTGTCGAGCCCACAAACAAGATTAGAGGTTGTTCAGCCAGAGCTGAATACACTTGCCGCAACGTGAACGCTGTTTCCTTGACCCCATCTGGGGAAATAGCCAGTATAAAGAGGTGAAAGGGGGGATGGGGGGGGGGGGGGAGGGACAGATGGGGAAGAACTGTCAAGTGGCAGAACGATCCAAGCAAGGAAAGGTTGATCAGTAGCTGGGGTCAGTTAAGCAAGAGAAAGGTGAGCAAGCAACAAATGTTGGAAGGTGAGAAGCAGAGACAACAAATGGCTGGAGATTATGGATTTTTCAAGGAAGGTGAACACTGCAACCGAATAAGTGAATGATGAGATCAGTGGAGAAAGAGAATAGAGGGGGGAGGAGTATATGTAAAGGATCAAAAGGAGAGAGGGGAAGAGATTTCCAAGTGCAGCCTTTAAAAAACTTTATGAATTCTCTCTTTCATGTAGTGCCATTGTTCAATTCTGCCCAGCCCCAGAATGTTAAAATAATACCTACCACAACTTCCCTATTAAATGTAGGCAGGTTTTAAACATTATATAGTATTAGCCATTCATGCTATCAGTTCATTGTTGAAGGGTGCACCCGGTGAACAGAAAAAAAAATTGATTGCCAGCAATTGAAATGTAAGTGCCAATTAAAACACAGTTGGTATGACTTTGTTTCAATTTCACAACCAAAGCTGTAGGCTTGGGATAATTGCATCTTGTGACCCTTGGTATCTGTATTGAATTTAGCCTATTAAAGTCCAATTTAATTTCACTAACTCTCAACATGTTTTTGCTATTGAATTATAAATGATAATGTAAGATCAATGCATTACATGATTTAAAAATAATGACCAGATCATGGTTATGTGCCCTATTACTAGGAAACTTCTAAAATTGCAACAAACTGAAGAGGATTCTTGGTTGCACCATTTCTTAGGATATCTGCTTAATATTTTGTAAAAATCGTAATTAAGGTGGATTGAAACTTTTTCACCCATTAAACTGCATTCATAAACCTCTATCAGTGTATACATATCCTTGCTCATCAAGAGGTGTATGAATGGTTCAAGATTGCCCCTCTCTTTTATTTTCCCACTAAACTAATTGAAGCATTGCGTGCAGTTCTGGTTGCCAATTCCAGGAAAGATGTGGAGGCTTTGGACATGGTGCAGAGGAGGTTTACCTGAACGCTACTTGGATTAGAGGGTTTCAGCTACAGGAAGAGTTTGGATAGATTTGGATTGCTATCTCTGGAACATCAGAGGCTGAGGTGAGACTTGATAGAAGTAGATCAAATTGTGAGAGGTGTAGATAGGGTAGACATTCAGATTAATTGTCCCAAGGTGGAAATGTCCAACACTAGAGGGCTCAGATAAGGGCTACAGAGATATAACACTAGAGGGCTCACTATAAAGTGAGAGAGGGAATGTTTTATTGCAGTGCAAGCTTTGTTACATAGAGGGTAGTGGGGGCCTGGAACGTAATGCTTGGGATAATCGTGGAGGCAGAAACAATAGTGGTGTTTAAGGGGCATTTAGACAGGCATATGGAAGTGTAGTGAATAGAGGGATATGGATCATGTACAGGCAGATGAGATCTGTTTAACAGCATCATGTTTGGCACAAACATTGTGGGCCAAAGGGCCCATTCCAGTGCTGTACATTTCTATGTTCTAACCCACAAGGATGTGTCTTGGCCTCTTCTTGAGAGATGTACAGGTATAATCATCAACTAGAAGTGATAATGAATGTGTTCACAACCTTGTGAATACCATTATAATATTATCATCTATTGCCACATCATTAACTTGGTGAGACAGATGTTAATGTTGCAATATCTTGAAACTAATTGTTGTTTGAGTTGGAATTGATTATAAGATATTAGAGGAAACAGATGAATAAACTGTTAACCAGTTGACCAATAGGAGATATTAATTCAGGTGGGTTTATTCTCATTGAAATGTAAGAGATTGAGATATGCAGAGGTGTATAAAATTACGGTGGCGCAGCGGCAGAGGTGCTGACTTGCACCGCTTGCAGCACCTGAGACCCGGATTCGATCCCAACTACAGCTACTGTCAGTATGGGGTTTTTACGTTCTCCCCGTGACCACATGGGTTTTCTCTGAGATCTTTGGTTTTCTTTCACACCCCAAAGACGTACTGGTTTGTAGGTTAATTGGCTTGCTTTACGTGTAAATTGTCCCGAGTGTGTGTAGGATAGTGTTAATGTGCAGAGATCACTGGTCAGTGCGGACTCGGTGGGCCGAAGGGCCTGTTTCCACACTGTATCTCTAAACTAAACTAAGGTATGCTGCTTCCTTGAGAGAGGATTAGAAAGTTGAGCGTCCAATTTGCAGACATTAAGTCATGCGTCGGTATAGGTTTTGTAGTTGGCAATAATGAGACACAAATGTGCTTGATCAGGCCAAGAGACAAGGCAAAGGTATGGCAATATAAGTTCAAGATGTCAAAGTTCAAGAAATGAAACTACAAGTTATCCAAGAGTGATGAACTGGAATATTTTTTAAATCGTGAAATATTGAGGGAAACTGAAGAATATGGGTATCTTGAGACAAACCAGGAAAAACCGTGTAAAAAAAATTATAATAAACCTAATGAGATCTCAGTGGAAATGCACGAGTGGGGCCAAATCGCATAAACTTGGCTGATATATCCTTCAGTTTACCATCTTGAGTTAACTGAGGTGTTTAACGAGACAAAGCAAAATGCTAATTGCAAATATATTATTTTCTCTGTGGGAGAAATACAGATGTATCTCTTAATCACAGCTTCAAATAGTGTGGTATAAAACCAGTAGGACACAAATCGATAACTCTCTCTTTCTCCAAATCCTCTGGATTCTCCATCACCTGACATATTTGAAACTGATATCTTTCTGACAAGTTATGGGCCATAAGTTATTCAATTTTATCAGCCACATATATTGATTAGTAAGGCCATCAAAGGTTATGGGGAGAAAGCAGGAAAATAGGGTTGAGAGGGAAAAATAGATCAGCCATGCTCGAATGGCAGAGTAAACTCGATGGACCAAATGGCCTAATTCTGCTCCTATGTCTTATGGTCTTATTCTATTTGATTGGCAGAAAATAAATCATGGGTTCAATGGCCTATTCCTTATTTCTAACCTGCTAAGACAATAGATATCACTCGTTTAATCCTTCTCTCAATGATCCTTTATGAATCTCCAAGTTGCAAAAAAATCCCATTGGGAATTGGAGAAAAGATAATGAGGACGTATTATTTATTTTAATCTATTGTTTATATTCTGGATTGTGGATATATTCAGATATTTGCCCAGCAGTGTCTCTCAACTGATGTGTATTTCAGGAAGATGGAACCAAAGTTGTCCTCATTCATTTAATAGAAATCGATAGTGACTGGAGAATGAATCTGAGAGCCACAGAGATGCACGGCACCTGGACATTGACCTAAGAAAGGCAGATGCTGACACAAGCTGTCTATAATAGGATGTTTCAAGATCCGGCACTGACTTTGATCATGGCAGAAAATAAACATTAGAGAAAGGCAGGAAGTAAAGGAAGTCTAAAGAAATGCAGGAAGTCTGAAGAAGGGATCCTGCCCGAAACGTTGCCTATTTCCTTCACTCCATAGATGCTGCCTCACCCGCTGAGTTTCTCCAGCATTTTTGTCTACATTAGAGAAAGGCAGCAATTTTATAGAAACTAATTAAATCTTTGTAATGTAAGCTTGCATAAAGTTATTTAGGAGGGTGTAGCTTTTTAGGAAAGTCTTCGTCAAGTAATACCTTTGTTCCACCACAAATTTAAACGATAATCTTTCAGTTTAAGCATTCCAAATAACAATGTATGTTAATTACAATGGACTGCCAGTGGTGTATTTGTTATTACATAGAACTTCACTGTAATTCTGGCTAATTACAATTATCCAAATATAATTGCACAGTTAGCCACGTAACCAGTCTGAATACGATGAGGTAGTTAAGGTACTCCTCTGGATTAATGTAGTAATTATAAAGTTATAACAATGCCATTCACAGATGAAGAAGGGTTTATGCCTGAAACATTGCCTATTTCCTTCGCTCTGCACCCTAGATGCTGCTGCAACCGCTGAGTTTCTCCAGCATTTTTGTGTACCGCAGATCAAGAAATAGATTGATTATCAGAAAAATAAACTGCACATGCTGGAAATCTGAATTATTGATTGATTGAAAGTTACAGCATGGGAACAGGCCCTTCAGCCCGTTGAGCCCACACTGACTATCTCACTAGTTCTACAGGTATGTTATCCCACACTTGCATCCACTCCGTACACATTAGAGGGAATTTACAGAGGTCAATTAGAGTTCAAGAGAGTTTATTGTCATGTGTCCCAGATAGGACAATGAAATTCTTGCTTTGCTTCAGCACTACAGAATATTGTCAGCATAAATAAATACAGAACAGATATATAACCTGGATGTCGCAGATTTCCGGCTCCTGTACCTTCTACCTGAAGGCAGCGGAGAAATGACATGTGGCCAGGATGGTGTGGGTCCTTGATGATGCTGCCAGCCTTTTTGAGGCAGCGACTGTGGTAGATCCCCTCGATGGTGGTGATGTCAGTGCCGATGATGGACTGGGCAGTGTTTTCTTTATAATTGGATCAATGTTCTGGGACCAGGGGAGATCTTCGGAAATATGCACGCCCAGGAATTTGAAGCCAGTGACCCGTTGATATAAACAGGACTGTGGGTCCCCATCCTACCCCTTCCTAAGTCCACAATCAGTTCCTTGGTTTTGCTGGTGTTGAGAGCCAGGTTATTGTGCTGGCACCATTTGGTCAATCGGTCGATCTCACTTCTATACTTACAATTAATGTGCAAACTTGCAAGTCTTTGGGTTGTGGGAGAAAACTGGAGCACACGGAGGAAACCCATGTGGTCATAGGGGGAATGTACATACCTCCAAAAAGAGAACACCTGAAGTCAGGCACAACCCCATGTCTCTGACACTCTGAGGCAGCATCTCGACTGAATGTGCCACTGTGCTGCCCACACGGTTAAAACAAGATATGCTGGAAAAGCAGCATCTGTGGAAAGAAGAAACGCTAACTTTTCAGGTCCTTGACAATCAATTTAGAAAAACTATTTTAAGATTATACCTCAAAGGGGCTGCACAGGTTGTGGAAAGAATGATTTGGAGCAATAGTAGTAGTTTTAGTTTTAGAGATACAGTGTGGAAACGAGCCCTTTCGGCCACTGAGTCCGCACCGACCATCGCTGCCCACACACTACACACTAGGGACAACTTAAATGTATACCAATCCAATTAACCTGCAAAGCTGTACGTCTTTGGATTTGGAGTGCGAGAGGAAACCAAAGATCTCGGCCACGTGGAAAATGTACAAACTCTGTACAGACATGACCTATAGTCGGGATTGAACCCCAGTTTCTGGTGTTGTAAGCGCTGTAAGGCAGCAACTCTACCGCTGCGCCACAGTAAAATGGAAGGGATTTTTTTTAATCATGAGCATGATGAGAATGTGCAAAGGAGGAAGCGTGAGTCAATCTCTAAACTTCAAATGGTCCACTGAACCAAGGGTGCCTCGAGTCAATCACACTGACTCCAGGTCTGCTGCCTCCTTGCATTAGTGAGGAAGTTTTCCACACATCTATGCAGGTGCCCCATCAGTGTCAGATTCAACGGCCTGTCAGAAAATCATAAAAATTACTCTGTTGGTCCAAAACAGAGAGGGAAACGCCTTTGAAGGGGAGGAAGTTAAAAAAGTTGATCTCATTTAATCTTATCTTCACGATGTTGCCTGAACTCAAGGGACGAATTATAGGGAGATGTTGGGCAGGCTGAGGCTTTATTCCCTGGGATGTAGGAGATTGAGGGGTGATTTTATAGAAGTGTGTAAAATCATAAGTGGTTTAAATAGGGTGAATTACATAACCTTTCTCCCCAGGGTCACGGAATTCAGAACTAGAGGGCATGGGTTTGGGGAGAGAGTGTAAAGATTTAATGGGAGCTTGAGAGGAAGCTTTTTCCCACAGAATTTGGTCTATGTATGGAACGAGCTAACAGATGAATTAGTTGAGACGGATGACCATTTAAAAGATATTTTGGCAAGTACGTACATGAATAAGAAAGGTTTAGCAGGATATGAGTGAAACACAAGTGAAGTGACCATTATAGATGAGCATTTGGGTCAACATGGACAAAATTGGGACGAAAGGCCTTTTTCTGTGCCGTATGATTCTATGACTGCAGCTGTAATACATTAAGCATCAACACCTGATGACCTTTGACAGTAATTCCCTTTTTCTTTTGAGGAACTTTAGAGTAATTTTCTCTGATTCCACACTAGAACTCATGCTACTGAAGGCAGATGAAGACCCCACTGAGTCAAAGCACCATAGGCATGATTTGTATTGTATCGAGGTGGGTGTAAATATTATTTAGAAAAGAGTGGATATGTTTGGAAACTATGACCAGGGTCATATAGTCTATGAAGATTCTTAACTGATTCACTCCAACACTGTGGCAGGGAAGAGGATGGATTTTCTAATGTGCATTTGGTTGTGTGCTGAAGTCAAAAACCTTTTAGTCATTGGGTGGTGAATCTGTGGAATTCTTTGCCGCAGAAGGTTGTGGAGTCAGTGGATATTTTTAAGGCAGATATAGATAGATTCTTGATTAGTACAGGTGTCAGAGGTCATGGGGATAAGGCAGGAGAATGGGTTTAGGAGGGAGAGATAGATCAGTCATGATTGAATGACAGAGCAGACTTGATGGGCCAAATGGCCTAATTCTACTCCTATTCCTCATGACATGACCTTATGAAACCTATGGCTTCATTATTTTCCAAATTTGATCGGAGGAAATTGTAGGTCATGAGGAGGAATATGAAAGCAGGAATAAGCGATGAGCAGTACTGACTCCAGCAACCAAACTGGGTGAAGCGATGAGGCTAAGTGTCTCATCAAATGAGGAAGAATAAGTCCTAGTTTAACTTCCACAGTAAAATGGACAGCGCAGCATTCTCTTAGCCTTGCACTCGTGTCCCAGGGCAAGATTCATCTTCAAAGACAGCTACCAGCTGGGTTTAAGTGAATGATATTAAGTCAAGACTGCAAGTGTGGACTTGAAGGTCAACCAGACTGCTTCTATGTGTCAAGGATTAAATGCACATCTTCCAATAAATCATAGGCATCATCTGATGGCAATGCTCAATAATTGATTGACCACCGCATGTCTTCCTCTACACTACCCAGTAACAATCTTCCTATAGCCTTTCAAGATGTAGCTAGAATGCTCTGCTTAAGGTCAGTCATCTATGCGAGCAGTGGAGAGAACTCAATAAATTCACAGTAATTCAATGCAGATACTCAATTGGTACAAAAGTACTCACAGCTGCAATGCGCTATTAATTCTACTGAAGATGAGTCAGTCCTTTGAACACATCTTACATAATGTTTATTGTGACCAGTCTATGCTGCGATAAATTATTTCATTTTCATACAGCATCGCACATCAGGGGAAAAAAAAATAATTGAAGTGTTGGACTCTGGCCACTTCTCACAGATCCCAATTGTCCTTCCTTGTTTCCCAATTGTGTTAAAAAAAATCTCATATTTCTGAAACAAAAGCAGAATAATGCAAGGTGTATTTTTGGGGGAGGAGAGCTTGTGTAAAGTACTGAAAAGCAAATACACGAGTTAGCATTATGTTTGGTCAGGGGCTTTGTCAAACTTTTGTCAGATCTGTAGCTTCAACATTTTCTTTATATTTCACTTCATTATTAATCTTCCCATTGTACGCTGTTCCTTCCGTTCTATGCCTTCTTTATTTCCATCCTCACATCTCTTCTTCCACAACATGTTCACAGGCTATTAAGCACTATTAATTATTCTCTCTAATGGAAAATAGCCTGGCAAAGCTTCCAGTTGTAAATCAGCCACTATGAAACTGGATGAAAAATATGCGATGGGCCAATCACTGGTGACTCAAAAATGTAAATAAAATTGACATGAGACTCATGCATTTCATTTAGTTGACCGCGAAATGTCCTCCACAGTATCCGCAGGCCGGTGTCAACATTTGAAAGAGCATCATCACATAAACGCAATTGCAAGGTAATACATTTCCATCACCATGCCTCACTTGCTGATTATCATCCTTGAGTTGTCCTTTAGTATTGGCAGTGTTCTCGAATAATCGAGAGATATCTAACTTCACTCTCTGGCCTTCACAGCAGTTGATATAACTAAAGGTTCTCCATCCTAGCTTTTGATCCCTTCTCCATCATCAACCCTCTCCTACACAAAGTTAGACTTGCAAACACCTGACTCATTTCCTATCTCCCCTTCCTCTCCAAATTCCCAATGCATGTTGTAACCTTCTTAATTTGTATTAAATGTTCATACTTACATTCCATCCAGTCTGGTGTCAACAAGTTACAGTACTGGAACCCTTCTTATCAAATATACAAATGCAATTAAAAACAGTCAAAGAGAGAGACAAAATGCTTGAGTATCTCAGCAGGTCATGCAGCATCTCTGAAAAAAAAGAATGGGCAACATATCCGGTCGGAACTCTTCTTCAAATTCAAACAGGATCTGAAGAAGAATTACGATCCAAAATGTTGCCCATTCCTTTTCTCCAGAGATGCTGCTTGACCTGCTGAGTTACTTCAGCATTTTGTGTCAATTTTCGGTATCAACCAACATCTGCAGTTCCCTCCTACACATCGGATCTAATGTTTCTGCTTAAAGACCCCTTTCATCACCTAGGTCTCTCTGGATTCTCTGCCACAGAAGGTAGTTGAGGCCAGTTCATTGGCTATATTTAAGAGGGCGTTAGATGTGGCACTTGTGGCTAAAGGGATCAGGGGGTATGGAGAGAAGGCAGGTACGGGATACTGAGTTGGATGATCAGCCATGATCACATTGAATGGTGGTGCAGGCTCGAAGGGTCGAATGGCCTACTCCTGCACCTATTTTCTATGTTTCTATGTTTCTATGAGAGAAGGGGTGACTAAGTAAAGCTGATTGTTGTCAGAAAACAAGTGAAAAATGGATGATGTTGCTAATAATGTTGATAAAAAAATAAGATAGACACTTGCATAGATCAAAGATTATAATGGCAAGAAGAGAAGGAACAATATGTAATTCTCTGGGCTCAATTTGAGTAGAATAAGTTACAGGGAAAATTGGGTGGGGTGCTCTGTGCACAGCTATAGACTTGATGGACCTCCTTCTATGTCATAAAGAAATGTGGAAATATGCATCGATAAGAACAGTTTCAATAATGGAGAAACCAGCTAGAAGATAAAGGGAGGATGGAATGGTCAGATGCCACAATAAGAGAGTCAGGGATGGTGAAGAGAGATTGATGAACTTAGTCATCTGCATTAATTGATATTTTGACAAGAACCAAAAGATCCAAAATCTTTCAATAATGAATACTGGAATTACTCTGCAGGTCGGGCAACAGTTGTGTGAATAGAAATAGAGTTAATATTTCAGGTTAAACACCCTTAATAGGAAATGTTACTATCAGCAGAGTCCTAGAGAATTCCAGAGACTCACCACTCTCTGTGTAAAGAATGTTTTCCTCATTTCGGTCCTAAAGGAATTCCCCCTTATCCTTAGACTGTGACCCCTTGTTCTGGACTCCCCCAACATCGGGAACAATCTTCCAGCATCTAGCTTGTCCAACCCCTTAAGAATTTTGTAAGTTTCTGTAAGATCCCCCCTCAATCTTCTAAATTCCAGCGAGTACAAGCCGAGTCTATCCAATCTTTCCTCATATGAAAGTCCTGACATCCCAGGACTTTCCCTCTTCCAATGTTACAAATTAGTCATACTGCCTGTCCATCATACCACAAGGTAACCTCTTTAATTGTCCTCACCACATTGTCACTGAAACGCTTGTATTCTATTATTATCAGTGAGAATGTCATAGTTCTTTGCTCATCTTGATATCTTTCATCTGGAAGTAAAACATTACTATAAGTCTGCTAAGCAGAAATGGCTTGCATTTAGATCCTGTTGCCAAGATGTGCTATTGGTCATTAGTATCAATGTAATTGTGTATTAACACAATTACCTTGCAGAACTTCCTGTCACTACTTCGTCGCGATCAGTTTGGTGAATGAACTTTAAAGCCATGCCAAGTATCAAATGGCATGCCAGGAGTTGTATCGGGTATATCTCATGGCACACCATCCTACTAAAGCTACAACACATGGTGACCTTTATGCTAAACACTGAAAACACCAGGGCACAGTGAAACCAAATCTGTCATGCATCCAATTAATCAAAGCAAAGTCTGCAAGCCCCCATATGCATTGTTGTCACAATGGGCGGCCAGTAACTGGAAAAGACAGCCAGTGATCAGACTGCCACGTACAGTGGCCAAGTGGTCTTGGAATTGGCCGAGTTAAGCTATTGACATTAATTCAAATCCCTTCATACTAACTGCGAAATGTTAATTTATTCTAGTAAGTATGGACTAGAAATAAAACAACTTGAATCCAGCAGATTGTTGTAAAGCCCTTCTGGTCCACAATGTCCTTTATGGAGGAAAACTGCCATTATTATCCAGGGTAGACACAAAATGCTGGAGTAACTCAGCGAGACAGACAGCATCTCTGGAGAGAAGGAATGGTTGACGTTTCGGGTCGAGACCCTTCTATAGGCGGATGTCAGGGGAGTGCCCACCAACACCAGGGTGTTGACTGCACATGACTCCAAAGCCACATCAGTGCATTTACCTTTTGTTAACTTCTGAAAAAGCTGTGCAGCCACTTAATTCCATCAAAACCACAATGAAAGCGTAACAGAAAAGCTTGCATTGATGTGAATTGCCATTCACAGTAGTAGCTCACCTCAACACATTCTATAGCCCATGAACTATTTTTGCAGTGTAAATACTATTGCATCGTGTAATGCCTGACAACCAATTTGTGTTGAGCAAGCGCCAAATACAAGCAACGTAACAGCATGTTTTTGTGTTGTTGAGGTGCAAGTGCCGTTGAGGACTCTGGTGATTTCCATCTTCCATTTTGAAATAAAGGTCTGGGATCTTACATCCTTCTGAAAGAGTGGACATGATTTTTTTTAGCACCATATCTCAAAGGTGCTACTTCCAATTACAATGTATTGCATTTTGTATGCTTGTGGTGCTGGAGTGGGCTGAAACCTATAATGTTGGACTCTGTAACCTTTTGGGGTAACATGGTGATACAGCTGTTAGTTCTAATCCTTCCGCCCAAGATTTGATCCTGGCTCAGACAAGACTGTGGCAGAGTTTGCACATTTTCTCAAGCAAAACACAAAGTCTGGAGAATCTCAGCTGGTCCAGCAGCATCCGTGGAGGGAATGGACAGGGGACATTTCAGGTCTGGAGCCTTCTTCAGATACATTTTCTCCATCGCTGCACGTGTTGCTTCTGGATGCTCTGGCTTCCTCCCCCGTTTGAAATATGTGCTGTCTGATTAATCAGTCACTATATTGCACCTCTCATCGTAGGCTGATGTCAAAAAGAATCCAATGAGAGGTGATGAACATGAGTGAGAGAGAATAAATTATAGGGGTAAAGCGAAATAAGCAGAGGGGATTGGGATTAATGAGGTTGCTTCCTTAGGAGATAGCATGCATACAATGGGCTGAACAATCTCTTACTGTGTTATTGTTAGATAAGATAAGACTCAGATGTGGGAAGCTCCAACCTGAATTATACATAACCCCACACCTGAAAAAATTGTGCAAACCACAAACAAGCAAAATTGGGCTAAGGTTGTGTTTGAAACAGCTTAGAATTGTTGTTGTACAGTCTAGAGCCATGGTGTTCCACCAATGTGTAGGATTGTAAACACTTACTCAAAGTCAGCATGTCAAACCCTAGTCTGCACAGCAGAGATTATAAGGCTAAAGATTAGGTAAGTCTGAATATTCAGACAAGTACTTCACATTTGAGGGACTTTGTAGGAATTTACTTGAAGCTTTCAAGGTGTTGTCATAGTTGGGGAGGAAGGTGATTGAAGGAATTTGTCCAAATGGACATGAGGTTTGTTGTTACTAGTGAACAAAGCCAATCAGAAGCAGAAGTTGGTTGTTATAAAAAGTCTTTATCGTTATGACAATAAAACATTCTATTGGAGACCCTCTCCATAAAATTCCACTGTACTCAAAGTACATTAAGTTTTTATACTCTGAAGAACAAAGATAACAGCAGGTGATTCAATACTATTTCTTTTTTTTTTCACTTTAGTTTTTATTGCTTTTATGTATACACAAATAAAACACAAATATAACAACAAAACATACAAAAATTACAGTGAAACGTACAACAGTGTAGCGGGGGGTTCAGTTTACAATTAATGATGCAGTATTCAGAATTATTTTCATATTAAAACATTTTCCAATAACTTACATTATTGTCAATAAAATTATACAGTGTTGATGTCTTTATTTCTATACCTAATTCATTTTTTCCATTTCCTGTTAAACACGTCTTCTTTCACTCTTAGAGAATATGTCATTTTCTCCATGACAAATATTTCTTGTACTATGTCTAACCATTGTGTAAGTTTGGGTGTGTCCGCTGCAAGCCAGTTTCTTGTAATGGCCTTTCTGCCAGCTGTGAGTTGGATTTTAACCAAGTAATGGTCTTCCTTCAGCACCACTGTATTTATATTACCCAGGTATAAAATGGAACACTTCTTGGAGACTATATATCCTAATACCTCCGTTAATTCTGAATTCACTCTGTCCAAAATGGTTCTAGTTTTGGGTAACTCCAGAAGATATGTGCATGATTTGCGTCTGTTTGACCACATTGCCTCCAGCATGTTTGCTGCCTTAGAATTTGCTTGCTTTTTATGTTAGGCGTAATAAAGAAACAAATCAAATTTTTCCAATTAAATTCTCTCCAATTTTGTGAATTAGTGGATGTCTGTAGTGTTACACACATATGATGCCATTCTTCTTCTGAGATTGTGATGTTCAATTCCATTTCCCACTTAAATTTTACATAAAATATAGTTTTAGCTTGACATTCCATTAAACTATGATAAAGTTTAGAAATAATCCTTAATGTGTTTGGATGATACGCACTGACTATCACTTCTATCACTGGATTCTTTTTTTCTCGTGCCTCCCTTTTTACCTTTTTATTGTAATAATCTCTCAGTTGGAGGTATCTAAACAAGTCTTGGTTCCAAAGTGCAAATCTATCCTTCAAATCTTGAAAACTTCTTAGGTCTGAATTTTCAATAACAGTACAAAATGCAGTCATTCCTTTCTTCATCCACTCTTTAAATGTTGAGTCATACATCCCTGGTTTAAATTCATTATCCAAAGCTATTCATCTTAAAACTTTTTGTCGTTTATTCAGTTTAAGTTGGCTGGTAAGAGTGAACCAGGTTTCTAAAGTAAATATCGTTATTGGATCGATTATACTCCTGATATGTCCAGGAAGCGCTTTTTCTCCCAAAAGTGTTTAGATGTGGAAGTCAGGGATATATGTCTCAATCTCTTTCCACATAGCTGTATAGCTGTCCTCACACCAATTAATTAGTGGTCGAAGTTGGGCTGCATAGAAATATATCCTAAAATTTGGAAGTGCCATTCCACCTTTGTCCTTTGGAAACTGGAGTGTAGTGTATCGAATTCTGGCCTTCTTTCCTCCCCAAATAAATCTAGATATTAATTTATCCCATTCCGTGAATTGTTTTAATGGTACCTCTATTGGCAGAGATTGAAACAAGTACAATAGCCTTGACAAAATATTCATTTTCACCACATTTATCTTACTACTAAAATCCATTGGGTGGGTGGACCATCCTTCTATATCCTTTCTTATGTTTTGGTTGATGTGATTATAATTGGCCCCATACAACATTGATATACTTTTTGTTATATATATCCCTAGGTATTTGATTGATTTTGAATCCCATTTAATATTATAATTTTGTTTGATTTATTTTGGAGGAGGACAATTAAATAGGAGGATTTGAGTTTTTGAAATATTCACTTTATATCCTGCATCAAAATTAAATTCATCTATGATCCCCATCATCCTTGGAAATGAGGTGTTTACTTCCGTGAGATACATCATTACATCAACTGCGAAAAGGCCAATTCTATGGTCTCTGTCTCTTATAGTTACTCCCCTCAGTTCCCTATCTTGACGAATCGCTTGAGCCAATGGTTCAATATATATAGCAAACAGGGTAGGGCTAAGACAACATCCCTGTCTCGTTTCTCTTCCTAACACAAATCTCTCAGTTAAGGACCCATTCACCTTTACTCGTGCAGTAGGTTGCTGGTAAATTGCTTTAATAACTTGAATTGAGTCTTCGGTAAAGCCAAATCTTTCTAGTGTTTGATATAAGAATTCCCAATTAACCCTATCAAAAGCCTTTTCCGCATCTAGACTTATCAGGACAGCATGCGTACTTTCCTTTTGAATCTTGTGTATTATATGTAGGGTTCTTCTAATGCTGTCCTGTGTTTGTCTGCCTATTATAAAACCAGTGTGGTCTTCATCAATTAAATCTGGCATGAACTTTTCAAATTGTTTGGAGATAATTGAAGAATATAATTTATAGTCCACATTTAGAATTGATATCGGTCTGTAGTTGGTACAATTTTCCTTGTCTTTGCTCTCTTTGGGGGTTAATGTTATAATTGCCTCTTTCCATGATGGGGGTGTCTTGCCTTCTTTGATAATCCAGTTAAAGGTTCTCAGAAGATGTGGGTTCAGCTCATTCTGAAATATTTTATACCATTGTATAGGGAAACCATTGCTGCCTGGGGCCTTGTTTGATTTCATCCTACCAATTGTCTTCTCTATCTCCTCCAGTGATATTTCTGTTGTGATTATTTTATTTTGTGTCTCTCCAATACAGGGCAGATCTATTGTACTTAAAAAGGTCCTCATTGATTCTCCATCTACTGTAGAGGTCTGTGTATATCATTCTTTATAATATTCCTGGAAGATATATTCTATTTCTTTTGGATCACTCTTCAAATTTTGTGTACAGGGGTCCTTAATTTTGTGTATGGTTCAATACAATTTCAATAGCTAAAATGACATCGTACTGGGAAAAAGGCATTACTGCAATGATAATTCTGGAGACATTCCCAAAAATTCAACCTCTGCAGGACTGAACGGATAAGGGAAGTGAGCAGGAATGTGGATTAGGAAAAGATGGTCTGTGAAGAAAGACACTGGTACATGCATACTTTGCATACTTTGCTGTCTGGATCACTTGGCAGGTATCTTGGTTCACTGCATACCTGATCTCCACATTTGCTGTTGCATCCGTCTTAACCTGGCAATAATTCAGGTTAACCCATGCCATCCATCAGGTAGCTCGAAAGGAGAGGTGGTGGGTGCAGGAATAGGAAGAAGAGGAGGAGGTAATGGAGACGAAGAATGGAAAAAAAAGAGGAGGAATGCGCATTAGAGGTGCAATCTTCATGTATCTCTGCCTGTTTAGTGTCATGATGGTGCTCCAGAAGTGACAACACCAGGACTGAGTTATAGTGGGAGAGAATGCAGATGACAATGGTGGAAAGCCTTAAATTGTTCTTCATTTAAAGGCTCAACATCACACAGTACCATCTTGGCACAAAGAGCTTCAAGGGCTTTAGATGAATGATGAGATAATGAAAGAGGGAGGGAAATGGATTGGTAGCAGTCTTGCTTTTTTTTTGGATGATGTGCCTGCCTTGATTGAATCACTGACAATGTGTGTACGTTATTTGGTGCAAGTAATGAGATGTATGTAAGGGATTGGCAGACATTTGAATGTTAGATTCCAGCACTGATTAACAGGTTCTTTCGATAGGTAATTGGTATTACATGGAGCCATGTCATTAGTACTTGTGAGAGGAAAATGTATTCAGCTACTCAAACAGATATATATAAATGTCTTGATTGTAATCATGTATTGTCGTTCCGCTGACTGGTTATGCAAAAAAGGCTTTTCTCCATACCTCAGTACATGTGACAATAAACTAAACTGACTGACTGACCACATGGGTGAGGTTATTAAAGATCTTGCTGCATTGCATCTATGTCCTTGGAGCTTGAGACCTATATTTACTGCCTCGTTTGTTACTTGTCTATCTGTTGTTTAAAATTCACTTTCTTGCCACTTTGTTGCCCCAGGCCTTTAAAGTCAATAGACAATAGACAATAGGTGCAGGAGTAGGCCATTCAGCCCTTCGAGCCAGCACCGCCATTCAATGTGATCATGGCTGATCATCCCCAATCGGTACCCCGTTCCTGCCCTCTCCCAATATCCCCTGACTCCACTATCTTTAAGAGCCCTAACTAATTCTCTCTTGAAAATATCCAGAGAATCGGCCTCCAACACCCTCTGAGGCAGATAATTACACAGACACAACTCTCTGTCTGAAAAATTGCTTCCTCATCTCCATTCTAAATGGCTTACCCCTTATTCTTAAACTGTGGCCCTGGTTCTGGACTCCCACAACATCGGGAACACGTTTCATGTCGGAAAATTGACATTCTTCTTCCCATTTATGTTCTGCTATCTCTTCCAGCTTTGAACTGACTTCACTGCAAGGCCAATGTTACAGCCACAAAATGTGATAATAGAGTGCAGGTTGGCTGTAATTTGCAATTGCTAAATGAAACCCATGCTTGCCATTTTTTGAAATTGGCCCTTCCATTCGGTACCAATACAATACACATTGTTGTTCATGACAAAATTTAAAAAAACGCATTTGATGGGAAATCTGAAATAAAACAAAAAGCACTCACTGGAAACATTCAGCAGGTCAGGCAGCATCTGTGGGAAAGGAAACAGCGTTAATGGTTCAAGTCAACAATTTTTTATCAGCGTTAATGTTAGCAACTGAAAATACTTTATCAGTCCTGACAAAAGGTCCCTGTTCTGAAACATTAACATTTTTTTAGCATTTTCTGTTCTTATTACAAATTATTTGATTACATTTGTCTGATCACAGAAATCATGTAAATGCAAGTTTTTAATATTCATCCTGCACAGAGTTTAACTGACCAGGGCTAATCCCACCTCAAGGCTCACCTCCAGCGCATGCTCACAATATTATCAATTCCATTCACCTTGAAGTCTCTGGGGTGTAGTGGTAATATAGACATTACAAAAAGATGCTCTGTCCAGATATGCAAACATACCTTAAAGACCTGGTACTTCTGTTTTCCACACCATGTCCAATGTGGAAAGAAGGTTTGTGACTTGTTTTCTACATGCTTTGACCTAGATAAGGATTTCACAACCTCTCCCCCTCGCTTCTTCCTCCCCCCCCAAAAAAAATTATCCTCCTCTCTTGCATTCCACATTTAGAGCACTGACCATTTTAGCAACAACTTATTCGTACTGCATAACTGCTTTAATGCACGTGATTCAAGAAGACAAGCTGAGAGAAGGTATGCGCAGCTCACTCTCACATTTGGGCTGCGGTTGCTGTAGTGATGTTGGGGAGTTGGCAAGTCACCTTCTATTGATCCCCACCAGCCAACGTTTAACATTGGAGTCAGAGCTTTGAAAAATGCAACAAATAGAGCATGTTGGATAGGTTAACGCAGATGAGGACTGTTCTCCCCCCAAAAAAATTACATTACCCATTCAAAATGCTGTCATTACGACATTCATTACGGATCCAAGTATAATTTAAATAAAAGCCTAACTACTGCACAATAAACAAATTGTCTACCTGAATGATAGTATGAAAAATCACCTTAACCTTGATTCCAAATCCTATCTGCAAGAGGGACACTACCATCTAGTAAGTTTGTAATAACATGTCATTCACACATAGCACAACTGGCATTATTAAAAAGCCAAGAAACTGACGTAATCCACACCTGAGGCCACAAATGATGTGACCGAATCACACATGTTTTATTAATCACTTGTCTGCACTCCTCTGTTCTTCACAGAGTTCAATGTGTTTGAGGAGCGAGCCAATTACTCAGGCGTTGTCCTCACATATGTGAGAAACTTCAAAAGTACCACATCAACAAAGTGGCACTGCCTGAAATTAAATACACAACTACTGACAGCAATACCATGGAGGAATATGTTCTGTTATTAGGTAAAATATTTTTTATTATTACCTGTCATCAAAGGGATTTAACATGGGCACATTAAACATACCTAGGAGGGACGGGCATAGGTGACAGAAGCACCCACAGATTCCAAGTGTCCCACAGTTCTTTCCAAATGGACATATAAAGGTATAAGCAGTACATCAATGTTAATAGAGCTGCCATCTTTCATGTGCACAGCAGTTTCATCTCCTGCTTTGTTTTGTGTGCTCCAGTGTGTTCCTATTTGTAGAGCTGCCTGAGGCGTTGAGCTTCAGAAAAGATGCTAATTCAAGACCTCAAACTCTCTCTCGCCATCCCATGACATTACTTGGCATTATTGTGAGGAAGAGAGTGATTTTCCTTTCTTTTTGTCCCATCTTCCCCTCATGAATTCTGATCCCTCATTCAGCAACACTAAAGCAGATGATCTGATCATTATTACATTGCCATACTTACTGACACATTGGCAGATATGGTCCACTCCTTCCATGCCGACCATTAATTTCCATGTCACATCCACTCCCATACACAGTAGGGTCAATTTACAGAGACCAATTAACTTACAAACCCGCACGCCTTTGCGAGTGCGAGGTAATTGGACCACCCGAAGGAAACTCATGAGGTCACAGGGAGAACATGCAAACTCCACACTGACAGCATCTGAGGCCAGGATTGAATCCAGGTCTCCGCCACTGTGAGGCAGCAGATTTATCAGCTGTGCCATTGTGCCACACACATGTGTACACTTGCAGTGCAAATTGAGGAATGTCTCTAGTATTTTACAACTTTGACTGGGCAAAGGTAATTTAATTAGCTATAACACATTATAGAATATACTAAAGAATATAGAACATGCTTGGAAAACATGCCAGATGAAAGGACTATTCCATCTGGTCAGCCAGCCAGTCAACAATGGTTACAAATGGCATTGAAGTTGAGCCTGATTTTCAAGGGACATGTTACATTGGCTGCAGGTCCAGTTGTTGGATGCATTTTGGAGAACCTTCTATTTCTTCATTCTTAAAACAGAAGATGATGGCAAGAGTCAGCAGCATCTGTGGAAAGAGAAACAGAGTCAATGTTTCAGGTCAACGACCTCTCTAGTTCCCAGTTCACTGGTTGGCTTCATCACAGTGATCAGCCTTGACCCCACTCCTACCAGCAGAGCAGTCAGGAGAAGCATTTTCCCTGTTATTGGGAAGAACGTGGAATGTATTGAACCTCGCTAGTACTGCATTGAAGCTCAAGGCCTCCACCCTGTGGGAGGTAATTTACAGCGGCCAATTAAGGCACCGACCTGTGTGGCTTTGGAATGCAGGAGGAAACAGAAGCATCTGGAGATACCCACTCAGTCACAGGGAGAACACGCAAACTCCACATGGACATCACCCAAAGTTAGGACTGAACCTGGGTTGCTGGTGCTCTGAGACACAGACTCTACTAACTGCTCCACTGTGCTGCATCATAGTTTGGGAGGGACATTGGGAGTTGAGGGAGCTAAAGTAAAGACATTTCCATAATGCAGTATGGCCCAAGATGACCAGCTGCACAACCTTGCTGACTGCCCTGTGCACACATACCCTCACCCACACAATCACCGATGCTGGCAAGGTTGGACATTGTTGCCCACCCCTAATTGCCTTCTGATACCATTGTCGTTCTTCTGGCGAGGACAGTCCCGAAAGAGACATTCTTGGGTTTTGACCCTGTGACACCAATGCGTTGCAGTAATTTTCCCAATCAGGATGGCGCGTGACTTGTTCAGGTTCCCTTGCATCTGCTGCTCTCTTTCATCTGGAGATTAATCGTTTGTGGGTTTAGAAAGTGCTGCAAAAAAGTTTATCTTACAACTGTTGCATACGTCAGTGATGGTGGTGAAGGGAGTGATTGTTTAAAGTGGGGGAGCCCTTCAGGAAGGCTGCTTTTGCTGCTATTGCTATCATAGCAGCAATTCATTCAAACAATTGTAAAGCATTCTGTCTTGTTCTTTCTAGATAATGAAAATGGTTTAAGGACTCTTGAAGCAAGTCACTCACGACAAGTTACTCAGCTTCCAGCCTGGAAGGATATTGGCTGTTTCGTTAGAGATGATTTCCAAATCCACTGAATATCAAATAGATGCCCAGACTCTTTTTATTGGACCATCTTAGCCTGACATCTGTGTGACATAAATATTAATTATCATATCAGTCTATGTCTGAATGTCGTCTGCACTTGATACATGTAACTATATTGTTATCTGAGGAATTATCAATGGAACAGTAAACTGTGCAATCAACAGTAAATGTCCTCCCATCCAATCTTCTGGTGGAGAGAAGGTCAATGATGCAGCTGCTGAAGAGATTGGGGTTAGGACCTTGTCCGCAGTGAAAATGTGAGTCTGAGATAGTTATCTGCTGACAACTAAAGTCACCTTCTTTTGTGCCAGTCATTAGTCCAGCCAGTGGAGAAGGTTCCCTTGAATCCCATTAGTTTAACTTTATAGTCAGTTTCCTAGATGTCAGTAAAACGCTACATCAATACTAGATTTGGTACCAGCTCCTTTCAGCATGTTTAAATGAAGGCTTCATGAGGTTTGTGGCCTAACACTCATCAACTTTCCCCAGATTCCTCTACTCACCCGCACGCCAGAGGCAATTTGTAGCGGCCATTTAACCCACAGACCCGCTCGTCTTTGGAATGTGGGAAGAAAGTGTAGCATCCGGTGAAAACTCATCTGATTCACCTCATGTGTGTTGTTCCCACTTTGATGGGTTCCACACTGATCCTCCTGCTCCAAACACTTAAGATCCTTATTTTGCTATTCAAACGAATTAAAGTGCCACTGAGGTAGACAACGTTTCCATTCAAACAAAGAATTCTAATCTGCCAAATTAATACACGTTAACTCTCCAAAAGTAGGATTGTAGCTGCAATCACAATATTCCAGGACCACATTCAAAACAGCCACAATATTTTCCCCAATTTGTATTTTCAGCCCATTGAATACAATCGATCTCAATCTCACAGAAGCTCAGCCACCACTCTTGGGAATCAAATCCTTCAACTGGCAGTTCATTTTCATGCATTTTTTATAAGAGAGAAACTTTGTGACATTGTAATTGAATTTAGTTACAGAACAAAGGATTCAATCAAGTGCACATTTGCCAGGCCACTCCGTTCGCTGACACGGTTTGTAGATTTCTTGGTAAGCCGGTTGATGTGGAAGGGGAGAGAGCGACAGCTGTGAAACATTGACTGCACTAACCTGATCATTATAAAGCACAGGATCATGGGGTCAGAGCATCGAGCTGCGAGTTCTGCAGATTGGAAAGCGTTTTTGAACTCAATGCATTTTTCCAATTTTCTCCTCAAAATTATGCACTTCCTTCTGACTGCCTCTCGGGCATTGGGATCACCCAGGTTCATTACAGGAAAGATGTGGAAAATTTGGAGAGGGTGCAGAGGAGGTTTACCAGAATGCTGCCTGGATTGAAGCGTTTCAACTATGGGGAGAGGTTGGATAGACTTGCATTGGTTCCTCTGGAACATCGGAGGTTGGGGGACAGACTTGAAAGAAGTATATAAAATCATGAAAGGTATAGATAGGATAGACAGTAAGAACCTTTTTCCCAGGGTGGAAATGTCCAACACCAGAGGGCACAGTTATTCGGTGAGAGAAGGTAAGTTTAATGGAGATGTGTGGCGCAAGTCTTTTGCATAGAGGGTGGTGGAGGCCTGGTATGCATTGGCAAGTGCAGTGGTGGAGGCAGTTACAATTGTGGCATTTAAAAGGCTTTAGGGAAGGCACGTGGAACTGCAGGGAATAGAGGGATATGGATCCGTGCAGCCAGATGATATCACTTTAATTAGGCATCACGCTCAGCAGCAACATTGTGGGCTGAAGGGCCTGTTCTTGTGCTGTTCTGTTCTGTGTTCTGAAGTATGACAGTCAGGGAACTGAGCGATAAAGCCAGGTGGTTTTCCAAGCTCCCGCTCTCCGGGAATGCTCACTCAACCAATGGTATCTGTTAAGGACCCATTCATGAAACTGCCCTTCAACAAATAGACAGTCAAAAACTATTTTGTCCATTACACGTGTGATCGTTATCAGAGTATTTGACATGTTGATGACTAATACAGACAAAGAGGTAACAATGTCATATCCTTAGATAGACACAAAAAGTAGGAGTAACTCAGCAGGTTAGGCAGCATCTCTGGAGAAAAGGAATAGGTGATGTTTCAGGTCGAGACCCTTCTTCAGACTTATCCTTTATAATTTGGCTCTGTCTGACCAGCCTTGTAAAGATGAAGGTAGACAAAAATGCTGTAAAAACTCAGCGGTTGAGGCAGCATCTATGGAGTGAAGGAATAGGCGACGTTTCGGGTTGAGACCCTTCTTCAGGCCATAGTGATCAGTCTACAGAAGGATCTCGACCCGAAACGTCGCCTATTCCTTCGCTCCATAGATGCTGCCTCACCCGCTGAGTTCCTCCAGCATTTCTGTCTACCTTCGATTTTTCCAGCATCTGCAGTTCTTTCTTAAACAGTCTTGTAAAGACAATCACATTTAAAGGTAGTGCTCACATTTCTATTAATGGCTGTTGTCTAAAATGGGGACAAAGATGACACTGAGAATTACACTAGACATAGTGGAACAGGCCCTTTGGCCCATGATGTCTGTGTCAATCATGATAGCATTTTAAACTGCACATCAGTCTACACCTGGTACATATAAATCTCCGTTCCCGACCTGTTCATGTGTTTGTCGAGATGCCTCTTAAATGTTGCTTGTGGATCTACTATCATCTGGTCACAAAGAATGAGAGGATTATTGTGATGTTGATGGTGTTCTTTTGGCTACTTAGCCAGACCTGGCAGAGAAAGACCTGATGGAACTTTGTGCAGGCAGTAGATTGCGTCAATGCAGCTGTGGAGGAGCAGGAGTCCTGAGTTTCAGCGGCTCCTGAAGCACATCTGGAAAGCACCGTGAGGTAGGGAGCCTTGCAGGCCGCAGCAAAGGTCATTAGTCTTTTCCCCAGTCTGGGAATGATCTTCTTTCTGTTGCTCATTCCACCATATTTTCCCTTACCTGCCAGGATTTATGTGCCATTGTTCATCACCCGAGTCACAGTGATACAGTGTGGAAACCGGCCCTTCTGCCGAACTTGCCCACACCAGCCAACATGTCCCAGCTACACTTGGCCCACCTGCCTGCGTTTGGTCCATATCCCTTCAAACCTTATCCATGTACCTGTCCAACTGTTTCTTAAATGTTGGGATAGTGCCAGCCTCAACTACCTCCTCATGGAACTTGTTCCATACACCCACCACCCTTTGTGTGAAAAAGTTACCCCTCAGATTCCTATGTGCATCTACCCATGATAAGTGATCTTTCCTGAATAGATTAATATTACACAATGACATTGAATAATATTGCACAATAGATTGCACCAATGTCTTGGTAATCTTTTTCTTTCATGGTCGAATTTACTTGCTAACTTCACTTGCAGAATGTGTGTAATTTCTGTACACTTTATGTTTTGTGTGTTTGCCAACGATCCTTCTCCAAAGATTCTTCAATTCTTCTATGTCACTTGTTTTGCAACATGTGACTGTCTGTAGTTTCTCTAGGTATAATCTAAAGGCCTGAATTATGGGAGGAGGTTGTTCCTCACATTGTCCAGAAGTGACATATACCTGCAAAATGCCCTGTTGCTCAGTACTTGGCAGTATGAGAATGATTCCTACACATCACCTTCACATGGGATGACATACTGCCTTGAGAAGTGAAGGTAGATTTCGACTCAAGAAGGGTCTCAACCGAAACGTAACCTATTCCTTTTCTCCAGAGATGCTGCCTGACCTGCTGAGTTACTCCAGGTTTTGTGTCTGTCTATAACTTCCATTTAGCTGGGTACTGGATCATGGACTCACTGAGTGTTTGGATGATTAGTCTTATGGCCTAGAACAATGTTGAGATCCCTGAGATGCAAGTATTGATAGCAATACGCAGGCCACAAGTTTCCACCATTTCCTCCAGTGCTTCCCTGAAGATAGGGGCAACACTGATCCATGACATTTTCTTCTGTGAAAACTTGTTCTATTATTGTCTGCCAGGATTCAGTCTTTCAGTAAATATGCTGGAAAGGATTCCTCGGGATTCAAAACTGTAGGTGGTGCACAGTGATAAAGTCTGTGCTATGACAGAGGAATTTGTTGAGTTAGAGGAAAGGTGCTGAGGTTGAGGATGTTAATTAAAATGTGAGCAAGTGTGGATAAAACGGTGCAGGATGTCATAGTGTCATAGTCATAGAGTGATACAAATGGAAACAAGTCCTTCGGCCCATCTTACCCACACCGGCCGTCATGTCCCAGCTACACTAGTCCTACCTGCCAACATTTGGTCCATATCCGTCCAAACCTGTCCTATGCATGTACCTATCTAACTGCTTCTTCAATATTGGGATAGTCCCTGACTCAAGTACCTCCTCTGGCAGCTTGTTCCATACATTAACCAACCTTTGCGTGAAAAGGTTACCCCTCAGATTCCTATTTAATCTTTTCCCCTTCATCTTAAACCTATGCCCACTGGTCTTCGATTCAACTACTCTGAGCAAGAGACTCTGCATCTACCCGATCTATTTCTCTCATGATCTTATACACCTCTATAAGATCACCTCTCATCCTCCTGCACTCCAAGGAATAAGAGTCCATGTTGATTATAATGTATTATGTCGATTATAGCTTCTCTTTTCTTGAGCACATTGCAAAGAATTAGTTATTCTAATTTTGCTTTGGGGGTACGCACAATATGGTTAGAACCAGCATCTGCAGCTCCTTCCTCCACATGTTAGGGCCTTAGTTGTGATAAGTAGGGAAAGTCAATGTCTATCCATGACTAGTTAGATCTTTATCATTGTTTTTGCAGTACTAGTCTTCCTTCCTACAGTGGCGAAGTTGGCATTTGATGTCATTTCTACCTTCAACAAGGGCTGAGGAGTATTTAAAGACTAATGTTCTGTAAGTGTACAATAAAATATTGTAAAGATAATACTTAACCCAAAGAAAGCCAAACCCTACTTTTAATCTCTATGGCAACAAATTTCAAGAAGCTTATTATCCAGGACAATACAGCCTACTGGATTGCCATTCTAATTGGCACAGTGGCTGCAGTGTGCACCGGCTACAAAATGTGCTGTAATTACTTATCCGGGCTACGCTGACAGTATATCCCAAACCCGCATCCTTACCACGAAGGACATGGACAGCAGGTCCATGCGGACACCACCACCTGCACACTCCTCTCCAAGTTGCACACCATCCTGACTTTGAAATGTATCACTCATCCGTCATTGTCACTGGGTTAAAATCCTGGAACTCCCTCCCCAATAGCACCATGAGAGTACATTCCCCACAAAAATGACTGCAGCGATTTAAAAAGGTGCCCCACTAACGTGGTCTCAAGGGCAATTAGGGGTGGGTGATGATTTTTTTTCAAACGTGAGAATATTACCATGGAAAATTATATGTCAGTTAATTACAGTGTTAGCTGCAACAATGTATTATCATAATGCTCACGCATAATAAATGCGGGATTGAACTGTGTGTTGTTGTTTGCATCACTGTTGTCCATTTAATTTGAACTCAAGGAAGAAGAATGATATCAGTGCTCTAATTTAAAGTATTTCTCACCGTTTTTGATCTAATGCCAGCAAAGAGTTCTTCAAGGTCACCTATAATTCATCTGCCACAGAAATATTAGCTAAGGAATGCTTCATTATTGATTAGAATCAAAGCGTAAATGTGCAGCTCATTTGCCTTTCATGGAGGAAGGCTGCAGGGAATGGACAGTACTTGCTTTCGTTTCTAAATGCATCAGACTGGAAGGATGTAAGCCGGTAATTTGTTTCCTGCATTAATACAGAACATAAGTGTCCCTTTTAATTATCATGCACCAATTTCTGTTAGCACGAAGGTAAGCCAAAATGTTAAAACATTTTAAATCATGTCTTACCCAAATGGAATCTGTTAAAATTTAAGAGATGTCCTCTGACACACAATAATTCTGAGCAACTTTTGCTCCTCCTTCCACCACTTTAAGAATTAAACCTATTACTTTCCACTTAGTTTCGCAAAATCTACTTTTGACGTCTGTCATATCTACTTCATTTTAAGTGATTATGATCATGATTAGACTTTTCTCTGTCTGAGCCAGCTTCCTCAACAGGATTGATATGTTTCTTCACAGAATAAGTGGGCTGGATTCAATATCCATCAATCCACCCATCTCTCCTGCTGCTTTCAATGTCTTTGTTCGGACATTGATCACACGTGCTTCACACGCTGGCCAGTCCAATGCAACAGCTGATGGTTGGATCCGAATAACTAACTCTTCACTCCTTTCTCCCGGGAAGGGAAACTTTTTCTGGCTCCAAATGATAATGATTCAAAGACGGCAAATCATCTTGCCTCAGTTGTTGCCACAGTTGACTTTTGGCCATAGCATTAAGCAATCCAGACCCACTCCAGAGAATACATGATGCAACAGCTCACGTGCCCTCGGCTAGGCCAATACCATAATCAAGGACGAGTCGCACCCTGGCCACTCCCTCTTCTCCCCTCTCCAATCAGGCAAAAGGTATAAAAGTGTGAAAATGCACCACCAGATTCAGGGACAGTCGTTTTCCAGCTGTTATCAGGCAACTGAATCATCCTACCACAACTAGAGAGCAGTGCTGAACTACTATCTACCTCTTTGGTGACCCTCAGACTATCCTTGATCGGACTTTGCTGGCTTTACCTTGCACTAAGCGTTATTCCCTTATCATGTATCTAAACACTGTAAAGGGATCGATTGTAATTATCTATTGTCTTTCTGCTGACTGGTTAGCACACAACAAATGCTTTTCACTGTACCTCCGTACACATGACAATAAACTAAACTGACACCATAGAGATAAACTCGACTCTTAATTTCCAATTCCTAGCGTCTGTAGTTTAGTGCTTTTTATCACTAAGGATATTCTGCATTGTCAAAGATGTCAATGTTCACACAAGATACCAAAAAAAGCCCTATAATTTACAATGGGTATTGAAGCATCCAATGCACTGTTTGCAGAGGACAAAGCTCCAATAAATGTGTATTTCTAAATAATCCTTAATGTATAAAGCTTCATTTCAAAACTATGCTTGAGGGCATTGAATTGTAGCTCTATGGTCCTGACAGATAAGATACTCCTAGCACTCCCTTAGGAGCAGGTGGGATTTGATCCGTCAGCACTTAACCATCTGCACTGAGCAGGAAATGACATTTGCCCACAGCAGGTCAGATCTTTATATAAGCTCTGATGCAATCAAAACTGAGCTGCAATTTGCTTGTCTGACGCCACCAAATTCGCAAGGATGCTGACATTAGAATTTTCTTGTGTCAAAACTTCGCTAGCTTTGACACAAAATGGAAAGACTGTTGAATTCACTGTTGAGTCTTGGGAGCTGTAAAAAGTTTAGATGGAAGGTAAAGCAATGTTCCTCTAGCTTGCATTGGGCTTCATTAGAAACATGCAGAAGGCCATAGACAGAGACGTCAGTGGAAGATTCATGGGAAACTACAAAGAATGGTTAAGCTCAGAGTTTTACTGACACAGAAGGGAAGTGCTCAATGAAGCAGAGACACAATGTGTCTTTGCATTGCCATTGCAGAGGAGGCCACATTGAATTTGAACTCAACAAAGAAGTGACCTCTGGAAAGGAGTAAAATCAGTTGCAGAACACTTGACTGAATGAAGACAACGTGAATCACTGCTTCACTGGACATTCTGTTGGTTTCCTAGATGGTGGGATGGGAGGAAGGATTACATCTCCTGTTGTTGCAAGGGAATATGTCATGTGAGTAGAATGGTCATTTGTAAAGATGAAAATGAGAACCTGGAAGTTACAGAGAGAATGATCCCTTTGGAATGCAGAGAGTTTAAAGGAGGGGAACGTGTCTGGTTGTGACATCTTGTTGAAAGTGACACCTTTCTTTTATATCAGGTTCCACATTATGAAGCCTTTTGTTCTCCATCTATCATCTCCTGACCTCTGTTGGTATCTCCAACCTCCCATCCTCCACCTGACTATTATCTGCCACTCAATCCCTCCTCAACTGTATCTGCCTCGCACTTCCTGGCTCTTGCCCAAGTCCTCCTCTACCTCCTGATTAATAGCCACTTCTCCACTACTTTTTCAGTCCAGATGAAGGGCCTTTAACCTCATACGTTAACTGTCCATTTCCCTCCTAATTTGCTCCCAAGCAGAAAAAATATCATCAGTCTAATTTGCTCTTGTCATTATACCATGAAGACCTGCAACTTATTTACCCCAACCACCAACTTCCTCTTTTGGTTTGTTTATTTTTCAAGTAACGGGCTATTTACAATGATTGATCAACACCAAGAAAAAACTCCCATGATCACATAGGGAATGTACAAACGTCACACAGGCTCGGCCTCCGGAGTTAAAACTCTTGGCTAAAGAAGTGGGTAGATAAGTGGCCAATAATAAAAGTGTTGAATGTCATGCTGGGCACAAAGTGCTAGAGTAACTCAGCAGGGCATGCAGCATTTTCGGAGAACATGAACAGATGATGTTTTGTGTCAGGGCTCTCCCTCATCCTGAGACTTTGGAATGTCATTATGCGGGGCTGAGGTCTTGGCTGAGGACTTAGAGGGGTTTTGAGGGTACTATTTTCAAATGGAGAGTGGTTGGAATTGCGAACACGCCAACCGAGAAGATGGTGGAGTTAGATATTCTCACAGCACTTTAGAAGTATCTAGGTACATACTAGAATTATCAAGACACAGCAGTTGATGGGAAAAGTGTAGATAAGTACTTTGTTGGGCATGATTCTGTGCTGTACAACGCTATGACTATGATTGATTGTTTAGGATTAGGCAGCAGAATATCAGAAATATGGTAGGAGTTGGAACTTGGGAAGAGATGTGTAGAGAGGTAAATTACAGGGGAGAAAGATCTGAAGGAGTATTAGCATTCAAAAACTAATGAAAGTTGTGATAATTAATAACTGAAAAAAGACAGAATGTCCTTCATTGAAGCACTGATTAGGACAAAGATTGATGTGGGAATGCAGAACAGGATAGTTTTTGAGGTGGTCAAACAATGCTATTGCAATGAGCAGTCCAAAGTGTTCATGTGCCAACATGTGATGGGCCTGTCCCACTTAGGCGATTTTTTAGGCAAGTGCAGGAGATTCTGCGCTCGCCACATGGTCGCCAAATGTTCGCTGGTGGTTTCTGGTGAGTCTCCTTCATGGTCGCGAGGAGTTCCCGCATTCTAGGAACGAGTCGCGGCCTCAGTACGGTCGCTGCAAATTTTTCAAAAATTGGTCGCCATGGAGAAAATCGATAATCCTGTAGTCGTAGGTGCAGTTGTAGTGGGGTCGTCATGTAGTTATGGGTAGTCGAGGTAGTCGTAGGTAGTTTTAGTTGATCGCCTTTGCTGACCGGTTATTTTCATTGGCTCATTGGGGAAAAAAAAAAAAAAGAAAAGAAAAACCAGACGGACTGCAGGTGAGCCGCAGCTGCCAGCCAGCACGGCCACTGCTGGCAACTTGACAGTCACCGGCAGTCCGCTGAAAAATCGTCCAAGTGGGTCAGACCCATGACATTAACAATGGACCTCAGGAAACAATGAGAATAACTGATTATCTTGTTTAAATTCAAAGAGTGAAGGGTGGAATTTTATTTGAAATCCACATGGAAGATCTCAGGTATTTGGAAAGGAAAGTTACGGCTGTGGAATTTGGTCAGGATCGTAACAAAAACAACGAAAGCAGAGAGAAACAAGCAAGATAAAAATCGCATCAGAGAGATTCAACAATGATGCAACAGGATTAGAATGATTGCATGTATAGTGTGATTTGTGCGGGGAAACAGAGCGGAATGGGACTGCTTCATTCAAAAGTCGCATCAAATAATGTCAGTCTGTAAATATCTGAGTGCCTTGCTAATAATAGATCCATAACCATTAAAAAAGGATTGCAGACCGATGGTAAAGAATAGATATATGTGCATCATGAGGCACTGGTACAATCTGTCCAAAGAGGCACTGGAGATTTGCAAGTGCCCTTCTGGGCTTAGAAGGTGCAAAGAGATAGATATCCTGAAGAATGCCCCATGGAATCAATCAATGGCACACAGAAAAGAAGTTCCCTTTGAACAAAGCCTTGTTCTTCAGAAATTCCATTAACTGGCTCACACGCTTTGCGTTTCATTTAGAGAAACTTGAAGGATCCTGAACTGCGACCAGGGTGCATTCACTCATTTAACTAGATACATTTGGCACAAGGAGAGGTGTGAAAGCTATCCTATCCCATGTAGGATAGAAACTGGGCAGAACAATAAACACCATTTGGGCAGCAGACATTGAGAAATGCATGTGAAGGACAGATTTTCACTTAACAAAGACATACCGTTAAAAATGGAACAAGCAGCAGAAATCAGGTTGCCTTCAAATTGGTTTGTTTAGCAATGGTTCCATTTTCAAGGCGTTAATTTGAACGGAACTAGTGCGGAGACCAATCCAGTAAAATCTGGAACGTGTGTGTCTGATTGAAAGCGCAGGAAATGAGTTTGGGCATGTGACTGCTTTTCAGCTAATGATGTTTGACATGTATTGAATCCTAGATATTATTGTAGGCTTCGATGGCCTGACAATAAAAGCATGATCTAATGTTATATGTGTAATCTTTGTTCATCATTGTGCATTTTCACTGCTATTGTGTTTCATATGCATATATCAATTACTTTAGCATCACCACAAGAGCTGGAAAAGCTTATTGTGACACAGTTCAGAGTATTTCAAATAGGTTCTGTCAGCTATTTCTGCACAATTTAATCTAGTGTATATTGGTCTCTCGTGTGCATTAATAACTACTGTACACACATGGTAAAATGGAGTCAATTCACAGAACTGTCCTTTATTTTAACTGAGATGTGATTGAAAGCAGCTTACACCCCGTTTATCAATGAGAAAAATAAATCAGCCAGACCTATAACCAGGCAGCAGCCACGTGTTAATCTGGCTTTCTTTCTCAGTTCTGAGCTAAGAATGCTGATCCAAAACGTTGACAGGTGCTACTTGACTGGCTGAGTCCCTTCACCATTACTGTTTCTCTGTGTGCTTTCTCTGGTATTGTTTCACTCTTTCTACAGCCATATGACCTTCATTTCCTTTCTCTCTGTCATCCGCCTTTGTTTGAACTTCTACATTCTCTTGCTGCCTCACTTCCATTACTACATTTCCACTAACTGATTATATTTTTGCAATATTTTTCTCTCTTTTCTTGCTTCTGACCTGTCATTCTCTGGATATGCCCTCTTCCTTGTTCTTTCTCTTTCTTTATTCCTCTCTTGCCTCTTCTCTGTTGTTTTGTGCATTTCCTCACCTCTTTCCTTCTGCCTTTCTGGTTCTTTATCTTTCTTACTGTACCCTTTCCCTCTCCTTAATAGCTTCTTAAAACTGTTATAAGGTTGCAAGAAGTAGCAGCTGGATTAGGTAATTTGTGGTTCTTTGAGCCAATGTCATCACTTAATGAGTTTGTGTCTGCCTTTGTGCCTAAGGTGAACATTCCCATCCGTTCATTTCATTCGTTGCTTTAATGCCACCAATATCAGCCTTGAATACCCTAGTTGTCATTAAGTAAACCAAACAGTTACAAATCTCTGTCCTATTAATGTTTCTCTTTTCCCAACTACAATCCATTATTCTGAGGCATCGACGCATGGTTCTGGTCCTTCCACACATGGGCGAATGGACCTTGTTCTCTATCCTATCAATCCTTCTCACAGTCTTATAGCTTAATGGGATCACTTCCCATTCTACAAAACTCCAATCATAGGCCAATCTTAATCATTCTTTACAGAACAAGTTAATCCTGGAAATTAACCCTATTTGAATCGATTCCTCATAGGTATAGAGACCAAAACTGTACAAATTAGGTCTCACCCTAATCATGCACATTCTCAGTAAAACCTTTCACTTCTGTGTTCCAACAGCTTCTGCAATAAAGCTAAATATACTATTTGCTTTCCACAAGCCTCACGTGTTTCTTCCTTAGTCGCCAGAACCAGCACATCAATAAATGCCCTACGCAAGCTTTTACTAGGTTTTCACTGTTTAAAAAGTAAGCTGGTTTCCTGTTAGAATCGTAGATTCATAGACCCACCGAATCCATATTGAAAATCAACCAGGAATTTCCCCAAATTTTATATGAATCCCAGTTTAAACCTCCCACATTCATGTCAACTCCCCGCAGATTTAACTACTGACCGACACACAAGGGACAATTTACAGGCACAAATTAAAGTGGCCAATTAACCAACCAGATAATTTTTGGGGGGAAGCGGAAGGAAACCGGAGCACCTGGAGGAAACACGTGTGGTCACTGGGAAAACATGCAAGCTCCACACTGAAGATCAGGATTGAACCAAAGTCTCTGGTGCAGAGAGGCAGGGTCGCTACTTGTTGTGCCACTACGCTGCTCTATCCTGCTAGCCTATCCTTCCTATTAAGGTATTTTATCTCCCTGTTTTATACTGCTCTCCATCCATCTCCTCTTCCCCATTCACCACCCATCTTTAGCCCTTTACAGCCACTTTACATCATCCTGATAAATCATTTACCAACCTTACTCAAGTTATCCAGCAAACTGGGATCTGTTGCTCTGTCATTGCACCTAATGTAAATTGTTAATAGATTAGGCCCAGCGTTGATCCCTGCAGACTTAGTTTAGACTAAAATCTGAAAACAACCTGTTTACTATATTGCCAAGAGCAAAATACTACAGACATTGGGAATCTCAATTTTTTTTAAAATCTGAAATGCTGGTCTTTGGAGAGAGAAACAAAATAAATGTAGAAACAAGAAATTGAAGATCCTGGTTTACACTAAAGGACACAAGGTGCTGGAGTAACTCAGCTGGTCAGGGAGCACCTCTGGAGAACATGGGTTGGTGATGTTTCAGATCGGGTCCTCCTTCTTCAGACTGCCTGCAGGCCCCATAGCGGAAGCGTCCACGTCACAGGGCTGGAAACTGGAAGTATCCCAAGCTAATTCTGCTAGCACCATCATCTATTGCAACAAGTGATGGTTCCCACTGATTGTCGCTGGAAGCTTGCGTCCTTTTCAGGACAGACGATGTCAACATTTGAAACATGGAAGATGGACACGAAAGAAGAAGAAGACTGCCTACAAAATAAATATTTTGAATTGATTCATTTTCAATAGATCTTTGAACTCAATGAAAGGTCATTAAGCTGAAACTTCCATTATTTTATTTTGTCCATTATTTGCACCCAACTCACGATTCACCAAAACAATGGTTCCAGCTCAGTTTGTGTGCTTCCCATTCCCAAGCCCAAGCCCAAAATTCACTCTTGTGTCTATGCTTCCCTCACTTACTGTTCCTAGGATGCTCGAGAGGGGCAGATAACTGGAGATGACCCATTACTCAACAACCATTTGAGATCTGTGTAGGAAGGATCTGCAGATGCTGGTCCAAACCGAATATAGGCGCAAAAAGCTGGAGAAAGATCCCAACCCAAAATGTCACCCATTTCTTTTCTCCAGAGATGCTGTCTGACCCGCTGAGTTACTCCAGATTTTGCGTCAACAATTTGACATCTGCTGGGGCGGTGACTCTGGAGATACTGGATGGAAGCTCCTTGACTACCCAGTTAAAGAGGTCAATTATATCTGTCCATTTGGCATATGACACCTGCTCATGTGAACTCGAAGACAGCAGGTTGTAAACAATGTTCCAGTGCATAATGATAACTTTAAGTGATCCAGCCTGTCAGTTCCAATTCATGTGGCTAATCTCCCATGGGGCTTTCATCATACCAGCAGCAGGACAATACTTTCTCCACTTGCAGAAAAGGTCAGTAACTCTGAAGGTGCTTGACTCATGGCAACCATGGAACAACACAGATTCGCAATCTCTGCTGGGGTTCCATTAGTTGGATTTTCACCTGGTGACTCACGTGTCAAAGTGGTGGAGGCAGGAAGAAGACTGGCAAGTCTGTATTAGAGAGCGGACACGCTCAGTTCAGCTGAATGCAAAAGTTTAGCAATGAAGAGAAAGGCTTGTACTTTGCATGCATGATATCGGCCCCCATTGTAATTACTTTGGCCTAACTGCCTCAGTGTGGCCAAACACAAACTCGAAAAACACCTCAACCGGAAGAACATTTAATTTTCCGATTTTTAACAATTTTTGGTCAGGTGGGTCGCTTTTAAATAGCCATGAAGCAGATTTAATGCGCATTATGAAGGCCAGCTTTGCCGTGTTACCTGTGGACAAGGCACCCGCACGAGGTGACATACAGCAATGTTTTATACACCCTTGTTTGCCACAGTCGACATCTCAGATCCTCACAGTAAAAATGTGTCATCTGCACTGGAATCATGGATACATTTTACAAGGTCTATGTGAGTCCAGACTTTCAATTCTATTTTTACATTTCATTGTTCCTGGTAGCCACAGCCCACAACAAATATAAACCTCTGCAATCCAGTTGCTAAGCAAATGCAGTTAAAATAATGAAAACTTGTGCTTTCTTGAAAAGTTTATTAAATTTCACTCTCAACCTTAATCTTTGATTTATTTTCCAATATTTACCAATCTCTAAAATGTCAGCTAGAAATGTTTTTCCTTTTCTGGATGTATTTTTCTTTTGTGCGAATTCCTCAGTTTGATGCAAAGCTCAATGGATCTTCCGCTGCTGTACATCAACAATTTTCTTACTCATTACAACACAGGAAGCCACTCAGCCCACTAGGTCCATGCTGATTCCCAACAGAGCAATCTCGTCAGTCCCATTCCCTCTCCGTGTCTCCCTGTAGCACCACAACTTACACCCTCTGACAAGTCCCATTGGACTCTGTCACCATTTACCTACACTAGGGGTAACGTTGAATAGCCATTCAACCTGCCAGCATGTCTCTCAGATGTGAAATGAAAATGGAACATAAGAACATTAGAAAGAGAAGCAGGAATAGGCCTTTGAACCCTTCGTGCCTTCTCCACTATTCATTCAGCATGTGGATGATACACAACTTCAACTCCATTCTCTAGCTCCTTCCTCATATCTCTCAATTACTTGATGTTGAAAAATCCATCATCTGAGTTCCTCCAGAAGTGAGAACTCAATGACTGAATTTCTATAGCTTTTTGGGGTGGAGAATTCCAAATGTTCATCAGCCTCTGAGCTAGGAAATTCTCATAATTTCAGCTCTGAATGACCTCCCAAACTATGTTCATTGGTCACTGGAAATATCCTCTCAGTTTGGAGCCTGTCAGGTCCTTTAAGAATTTTGCAGCCTTTGAGGAGATCACCTCTCATTCTTATAAATCATACCAGAATGCCATCTGTGGAACCAGCCTGACTGAATTTGTTACCCTCTCTATGACTAGAACATCCTTTCTTACATAAGCACCAATAGTGTCGGAGGGACTGGCATAGAAGGTGAGACTACTGTAGATGAGGCATCGTGGCCAGCATGTTCAAATTGGACCTAAGGACCTGTTTCTGTGCTGTATATGACTCTAAAGGAAGACCTAGATTGTCTTGACCTGGACCAATATTTGATTCAATATACCAAATCAAATCGAGTCAAATTTATTGTCAAATGCACATTATGGGTAAGGTACAGATATAATGAAAATCTGCTTGTACCAGCATCACAGGTAAATAGACCCAGATGGCACACAAAAACAAAAACATTAACATAAAATATATACATTCTGCTAGGTAGCGAAAATAAAAAGATTGTGTAGGAATAAACTGAAGATAGAAACAAAATGCTGGAGTAACTCAGCGGGACAGGCAGCATTACTGGATAGAAGAAATGGTGGCGTTTCGCATTAAGACCCTTCTTCAGACTGGCCAGGGGAGAGGGAGATACATAGATAAGGAAGTGTAAGGAGTGAAAACAGGACAAGGGGATGGACATCAAAGGTAATGTAGAGTAGATTACCTTGCTGAGAGAAGGTAACAACAAAGTAAGCACAGATAAAATGTAGTCGAAGACAGGTCAGAGAATTGGGATGGGGAGGGATGGAGAGAGAGGGAAAGCAAGGGTTATGTGAAGTTAGAGAAGTCAATATTCATACTGCTTGGGTGTGAGCTGCCCAAGCAAAATATTAGGTGCTGTTACTCCAAGTTGCACTGGGCCTCATTCTGACAATGGAGGATGCCAAGAACAGTAAGGTCAGTGTGGGAATTGGAGGGGTGTTAAAGTGATTAACAACCAGGAGATGAGGTAGGTTCAGGCGGACTGAGTGGAGGTGTTCAGCAAAACGATCATCGAGCCTGCGCTTACTCGCTGATATACAATAGTCCACACCTGGAACAGTGGATGCAGTAGACAGAGTCGAGGCGATAAGGGGCAGGTGTTGCATCTCCTGCGGTTGCAGGAGAAGGTACCTGGGAAGGAGGTGGTTTGGGTGGGATGGGATGAAACCAAGTCCATTGGAATGCAAGAAGTGGCCCATAGTGTTCTGTTACTGAAGTAGGCTTAGGGTTGTGCAGGTCTGTTCCAGAACCTGATAGTTGTCGGAAAGTAGCTGTTCCTGAACTTGGTGGCTTGGGACTTCAGGCATCTGCCCATTGTTAGCAGCGAGGAGAGGGAATGGCATGGAAAGTGGATAGTGGATAGTGGGATCCTTAATGATAGACGTCGCTTCTTGAGGCAGCGCCACTTGGTGATCCTTTCTCACCAATCCCTCACGCAAGACACTGCAGATGCTGAAATCTTGAGCAGAAAACAAACAGCTAGAGGATCTCAAACAATCAGATATCATCTATGGAGTGAAATGGACTGAAGGAGGATCCTGATTATAAATATTGTTTGTCCATCTCCCTCTTTAGACGCTGCCTGATCTGTTAAGTTCCTGCAAACAATTTGCTTCTTCGATCATAGAATTGCTTTGAGACTGAGACTTTATTCAATCCCAACCATAATAAAGGCTAACATACTATTTAGCGACTTAATTACTTGCTACATTAGGCAGCAATCCACAATAAGAACATACAATCTATACACAGACAGTAGCGGAGATTGCTACTGAATCTTGACCCTGGAGACATGAAGTAACAGAACTAACTGCTGCACCACCATGCCAGCTTTTCAGATGACACCTCTCAGCAGAACAACGTCAGAAAATGTGAGCCCAAAATCAAAATACTCCAGGTGATGGAAATCTGATTTTAAAAGAGCAAATGGTGGAAATACTCAGCAGCTCAGGTGGCATCAGTGGAAAGAGAAACAGAGTTGATGTGTGGGATAAAGGACCAATCAACAGAACGGACTTTGTCCCATCCTGTCCACAGATGCGCCCTAACATACTGAGTATTTTATGTTTTCATTTCAGAATAAAGCAGATTCATGTTCTAGAGATTGACAGAACGTTAGGCTCCTGTCTACCAAGTCACCCACTACCTTAAATCTCTTCATGCCATGGGCCTTTTTGATCTCGGTAGCCTCTCCCTCCATTAAAGGCCTGGGAGGTCTCTTCATCTTATCTTCCTCCTCCTTGAGCACTAAAGTGTTTATTACGCTTGAATGAATGATCAGCCCTGCTCCGTAACATTAACACTGTTTTTCCCTCCATAGTTACTACCTGATCTACTGGTCATTTCCACTTTACACTTTACTTCAGATTTCTAGCAATTTCTGGGTTTCATATCTCATGGTTCCAGTATTGATATTTTTCCTCTCTCCTCTGTTCTCTTTATCTCCTCTACTTACACCTCGTTCACACAGATTAGTTGTGACTACCATCCGATCTCAGCCAACACCATGTCCTTTAGTGTAATTCAGTCTCTCCTGGTCTAATCCTGTGCAAGACATCCTTCGTTCTTTCCACTCCCAACTCCTCTCTTAGGTCATAAGGTAATAAGGAATAGGAATAGGATTAGGCCATTCGACCTATCAAGTCTACTCCGCCATTCAATCATGGCTGATCTATCTCTCCATCCTAACCCCATTCTTCTTCCTTCTCCCTATAACCTCTGACACCTGTACTAATCAAGAATCTATCTATCTCTGCCTTAAAAATATACACTGATGGGCTCCACAGCCTTCCATGACAAATAATTCCACAGATTCACCACCCTCTGACTGACATTTCTCCTCATCTCCTTCCTAATAAAAAGTAGCAATGTTACAAAATTTTGAGATTTAAAAAATCAAGTCTGCAATTTATCCCATCAGATAAAGCATAAAAAGAAGTTTAATTTGACACCTAATTCACTTTGATATCTTCAGTATTCAGTATTATGACCATTTTCATACTCGGAAATTAGCATCTTGTTCCCCATTGCCTTTCAATTGACTTAACTCAAAAGCTGTGATCTAGAATAGTCAAAAGCCCATAACTTTCTTAAAAATTAAGATAACTCAATGAAATTTTCATTTATTATAAATTGAAGCATTCTGAAACAAATATGAAACAATCTTACTTGGATGACCTGAAATTAAAGCATATAATTAGTTAGTTATCTAATTGTAGCTAATTACAAAATTCAATGAGTAGATCTAAACATCTATCCATTTCTTAAGAAAAGATAAACTTTTTTTTAATTGCCTAAGTGTCCAAATAACATTCACACAATAATCCACAATATAACATAATTTTTAAATCTAATTTTCATGAATTTCTAGGCCAAATGGAAGGAATTTAGTGTTTAATGGCCATTTAAATCAACTAGCGAGTGGGTTTTAGTGGAATGGGGCGGATTGGAACGTTGCAGTTTGCGGTGAAGTTGGGAGGAAAAATACTGTTGGTTCATACATTTTTTTGGACCCCATTTTGCAACATGAAAATGTGATTAAAGCCTTCCTAAAAAACAACTTTTAATATAAAAATAAACAGTGTACCTTTTTTTCTTCCCTACTCAAAATCCTTCCCGTTGTCGGCGCTCACGGCTTTTGAAGGTGATTTTTAAATTACTCTAGTTAATAAATAATCTAGCGTAATTTAAAAATACCTTCATGAATGAAATGTCGGAGCGATTTTTCTTCCACAACGAAATCGCCCGACATGGATCGATTTTCCCAGTCTGCAGAAATACGGCACTTTAAGCCCGCCCCCCTCTGAAAGGCGCCAAAGTCACGCACACGGGGAGCGGCAGAACTGCAGCGCTGCTCATGGTAAGTTTTGTAACATACCTATAAAAAGCCCTTTCATTCTGAGGCTTTGACCTCGAGTCCCAGACTCTCCCACTAGTGGGAAAATCCTCTCCACATCCACTCGGTCCAAGCCTTTCACTTCTACTTAAAACCTGCTCATTTTCAACTCTTCCTATTAATGGAAGGTCATCAATGTGAAACATTAAGTCTGTCTCTCTTCAAAAATATCACCTGATCTGTCCAGCATGTTCTGCTTTTATTTCGGATTTTCAGCATCTGCAATCTTTTACTCCTGAGCAGCAATCTATACAGGTTGTGTGAAGGATATCAGCCCAGTATCTGGACATCAATAATAGTTGCTGGAGTCTGAAGTAATGAGCAAACCTGTCAACTTTGACTTGAGGGAAATTAAATCTAAATCACGTTATATAATAAGAACTGCAAAGATCAACAAAAATATTATTCTCTGCATAAACTAATTGCCAAGTTATCCTTCATGCTTGATTAGCTTAGAGTTTAAAGACACTTCCTTATGTGTTTCTCTTTTTGCCATTTTATACAAAATAATCTGTTGGAGAAATAGAGATGTTACACATGATTTAATCGCACTTTCTCCATGAAATGCTGATCCTGAATTTGCTACTTCAATAGTGTGCCTCTTTCAAGTGTTAAAGAGAAATTACTGAACTGAGGCCCGTACCTTAATAAAGTTAGCAAATGATTTGCACAACTTGTCAATAGTTCAACTCTTAAATGTTTACCTTGACGTTCTATGAAATTAATGAGGTGATTAATTCTTCCACAGTTGGTTACCTCTCTTGCAAGGTTGATTCGGCCATCCAAGGGTCTCTCTACATCACTTAGCGTCAACAACTCCTCACTCGAGGTTTTTCTGTGATCTGAGGGAAATCCTGAGTTTCACTCCTTCCTAATCCATGACAATTTTGGATCCACAATGTCAGCCTTCTCAGGACAGCCTGCCTATTCCTCGCCTGAGGGATCTCACTCTCTAATCCATCATTTCTTCGGCCACTTCATTATTTTTCCCCGAAGGGATCTCTGGTTGTTTCTCACCCTACTGCCTCACACTGGTCCCACTTTGCACAGCAGATCAGAATCTCATTTTGAAATGTGGAAGGAATTCAGGCACACCTTTCTTAATCTGAAATCTACTTTTGCTATTGCAATGTGCGGTCAGTTTCTGCAGATTGATTTCCTTTTAACAATGTTGCTTATATTGTAAATATCATTTATTACAATATGAACCTGACTCAATCACAACATTTGATAATGTTGATTAATTTTGATTGATTTACTTTGTTGATTAATTAATCGGTAATAAAGAAAAACTAGTTTTCCTTAGAAGGTAACATTGTTTTCACATCCCTTCTATTAGTGGTGTCCATTCGCAACAGCCAAGTGTGAGCATCTTCACCAGTGCTTGACACCACTTGTATCATGAGTCAAGAGGGGGCGTGCTCAAGTAATCCAAAGAGCAGCCAATTCTCAAACAAAACAGTGTCGTTGCATTCCTTCCAATGTTGGGGACCCACAAGCAAATGTAAAGGATTTTCTCTACTTTTATGGTCCCCAAGAATCACTCACAATCCCAGTTGCAAGGAAGGAGTTTTCTTACCAGTGGAAATCTTCTTTTATACACATGACTAATCAACGTCCTGTCAAGTGACTAATTCATTTCCTGCCACATGACATGTACTTTGTGTCATGTGACAGATCACAGCAGAGACTAGTTTTAATCAAAGTATTTACCACATTCTTGACACATTAACAAGTACTATACCAGTGTTTTTTAACAATGTTAGTTACACATATCAGCATTGTTACTAAACTAAGTAGGAAGCAAAAACATTACTATTCTAATCTGATTATAAAATTGGCTTCCACATCATGCCATAAACACCTACTAAAACAAAGCAGGTTTTGCCTGGTGGATGAACAATATACAGAACATATTATGAGCTGGCATAATAATATATATTTAATGTCTCTGTGCAATAGCATAGTAGTTAAGTTATTGGACTAGCCACCAGAGTTCGAGAGCATTGATCCAGAGACACATGTTCACATCCTGCCATGGCAGCTGGGAGTTTAAATTCAAGTAATTAAATAAATCTGAAATTTAATCAAAATGTCGCTGTAACTGCAGCTACCAGACTGTTATAGAAACCCATCTGGTTTGCTAATGACCTTCAGAGAAGGAAATCTGCCCTCTTTGCCTCATCTGGCCTGTACTTGAGTCCCAGTGCATCTTACAATCTATAGTTCAGAGGAAATTATCATAGTACAGTACAATATAGGAAGAGGTCCTTTGGACAATGATGTCTGTGCCTAACATAATGGCAGGAGCAACCCTTTCCTGACTGCGTATCCCATAATCCCCTGCATATCCCCTACAAACTTAAAGCACACGGTATTGGGGGTTCAGTATTGATGTGGATAGAGAACTGGCTAGCAGACAGGAGGCAAAGGGTAGGAGTAAACGGGTCCTTTTCAGAATGGCAGGCAGTGACTAGTGGGGTGCCGCAAGGCTCAGTGCTGGGACCCCAGCTATTTACAATATATATTAATGATTTGGACGAGGGAATTCAATGCAACATCTCCAAATTTGCAGATGATACCAAGCTGGGGGGTATAGTTAGGTGTGAGGAGGATGCTTGGAGGCTGCAGGGTGATTTGGATAGGCTGAGTGAATGGGCAGATGCATGGCAGATGCAGTACAATGTGGATAAATGTGAGGTTATCCACTTTGGTGGCAAAAACATGAGGGTAGACTATTATCTGAATGGTGGCAGATTAGGTAAGGGGGAGATGCAACGAGACCTGGGTGTCATGGTACACCAGTCATTGAAAGTAGGCATGCAGGTGCAGCAGGCAGTGAAGAAAGCAAATGGTATGTTAGCATTCATAGCGAAAGGATTTGAGTATAGGAGCAGGGAGGTTCTACTGCAGTTGTACAGGGTTTTGGTGAGGCCACACCTGGAGTACTGCGTACAGTTTTGGTCTCCAAATCTGAGGAAAGACATCCTTGCCATAGAGGGGGTACAGAGAAGATTCACCAGACTGATTCCTGGGATGTCAGGACTTTCATATGAGGAAAGATTGGATAGACTCGGTTTGTACTCGATGGAATTTAGAAGATTGAGGGGGGATCTTATAGAAACCTACAAAATTCTTAAGGGGTTGGACAAGCTAGATGCTGGAAGATTGTTCCCGATGTTGGGGGAGTCCAGAACAAGGGGTCACAGTCTAAGGATAAGGGGGAATTCCTTTAGGACCGAAATGAGGAAAACATTCTTTACACAGAGAGTGGTGAGTCTCTGGAATCCTCTGCCACAGAAGGTAGTTGAGGCCAGTTCATTGGCTATATTTAAGAGGGCGTTAGATGTGGCACTTGTGGCTAAAGGGATCAGGGGGTATGGAGAGAAGGCAGGTACGGGATACTGAGTTGGATGATCAGCCATGATCACATTGAATGGCGGTGCAGGCTCGAAGGGCCGAATGGCCTACTCCTGCACCTATTTTCTATGTTTCTATGTTTCTATGTTTCTATCCATGTACCTTTCCAAATGTCTCTGAAATGTCACTATCATATAAGCCTCCACCACCATCCTTGGCAGTGCGTTCCAGGCACTCACCACCCTCACTGTAAAACACTTGCCCCGCATATACACAAAATTCTGGAGTGATTCAGTGGGTCAGGCACCATCTATGGAGAAAATGGATGTGACGTTTTTGGGACTGGGACCCTTGTTCAGACTGATTATAATGAGAATAGTGGGGGGGGGGGGAATTCAAAGTGAAGAATGGCAGGACAAATCAGGCAACAAATGATGTAAACAGAGGGGTACTTGGCAACCGTTTTGTTGTACACCCACACTTGGTCCACAAAGGCCTAGTGCATCTCTCAGTCACAAACTACTTTAACCACCCCTGACCATTCCCACACTGACCTTTCAGTCCTGGGCCTCCTCCATTGGGAGAGTGAGGTCACACACAAACTGGAGGAATAGCACCTCACATTCCGCTAGGGCTGTGTACAGCCCAACAATATGAACATTAAATTCTCCAATTTCAGGTTTCTTCTACAAACACCTCGCATCCTCCTCCTCCCCTTACTCCTTCCCCCTGAAGCTTGGCTGACCTTGCACTAGTTTCTCCCCACTTACCACCCACCTTACCTCCACCCACCACCACCACCACCCCCCCCCCCCCCACCCCCAACCCCCACATTACAATAATACAATAAAAGTTTATTAGCCAAGTATGTTTTGCAACATACGAGAGATTTCAGTTGCCAAGTCAGTCATACAAATAAAAAGCACCCCCCTTATCGCAATCGCCCCCCCATTTCCTAGTACCCCCACCCCGCTGCCTCCAACTAGTTTAACAGTTCACAACTATGTGTCTCTCTTGTTCTCCACACAACAATCTGACTATCAGAGAACCTCCTGCAAATGGCATGTTGGTTTAATAGTGAGAAGATTTGAATATAGAAGCAAGGAGGTCCTACTGCAGTTGTACAGGGCCCTGGTGGGACCACACCTGGAATATTGTGTGTAGTTGCTACTGAGGGAGACCAGCGTAGGCTCACCAGGTTAATTCCCAGGATGGCGGGACTGACATATGATGAAAGAATGGATCGACTGGACTTATATTCATTGGAATTTAGAAGAATAAGAAGGGATCATATAGAAACATGTACAATTCTTAAGGGATTGGACAAGCTGGATGCAGGAATAATGTTCCCGATGTTGGGGGAGATCAGAACCAGGGGTCACAGTTTATGAATAAGGGGCAGGCCATTTAGGACTGAGATGAGGAAAAACTTTTTCACCCAGCGAGTTGTGAATCTGGGGAATTCTCTGCCACAGACGGCAGAGGAGGCCAATTTTTTGGATATTTTCAAGCGAGTTTGATATAGCTCTTCGGGCTAACGGAATCAAGGCACATGGGGAGAAAGCAGGAAAGGGGTACTGATTTTGAATGATCAGCCGAAGGGTCGGATGGCCTACTCCTGCACCTATTTTCTGTTTCTATGTTTCCTCGCCTGAGGTTATCTTGTCGGCCATGATTTGTTCTGCCTTTTTTTCACTTCCAATTCTTTTTCCCCACTCTCTCGACAACAACCATTCTGAAGAAGGGTCCTGACCCAAAACGTCACCTATCCATTGTCTTTAGAAATGCTGCCTGACCAGTTAAGTTACTCCAGCATTTTGTGTCTAATGTATCTTGGTTATAAATCAGCATCGGAAAGTTCATTTTTATTATATTTCCATTAAATGTTGGCCATCTCACCTTATAGCTATGCCCACTAGTATTTGATAGTTTCATCCTGGGAAATAGATTCTGACTCTCTACACATTGAGTGCCTGTCATAATGTTACATACTTCTATCAGGTCTCCCACCAACGGCGTTCCAGAGAAAATCAACGGACAACAAATGCTGGTGTTCACAGTGATGCCCAAATCCTGTGAAGAGATAAATATAAAGCAGTGAACTTTATACACTTCCACATACATACAATGTATTCATCTGTGTGCGCTGGAGGATTTTGGGTCACCTGAAGCAATTATGTAATTGGAAGGAGTTAGTATGGAGCACAACAAGGCAGGATAGATAGATTAACAATGAGTCTCCACGACAGAACCAAACTATCTGCGTCAGCTGGTCTGTAGTGACATTTTTTCACTCCTTTGACTCTCACAGTAACCACATTACTTTCTATTCCTTTTGCCCCTTATATGCATATTAATTTATAAGCTTCAATGTCTGATGGGCCTGTCCCACTTACGCGACTTTTTCGGCGACAGCCAGCACCCGTCATATCAGGTCTAAGAAAATTTTCAACGTTGAAAATCCAGCGGCGACCAGAACAAGGTACGACTCTTTGGGCAACTACTCATGACCATACAGGCTTCATCCCGCGACATGTCGCCAGGGTGTCACCTGTATGGTTGTTAGTAGTCTCCTCAGTCACCCAAAGAGTCATAGCGTCTTTCTGGTCGCCGCTGGATTTTCAACATGTTGAAAATTTTCGGCGACCTGCCACAACCTATGACAGGTGCCTGCAATCTTCGAAAAAGTGGGACAGGCCCATGATACTTTCAACCACTCCTTATACACAGAAAATGCTGGAGTAACTCAGGGGGTCAGGCAGCATCTCTGGAGAAAAGGAATAGATGATGTTTCTGGTCGCAACCCTTCGTCAGACTGTCTGAAGAAGGATCTCGAGCAGAAGTGTCACCTATTCCTTTTCTCCAGAGATGCTGCCTGGCGCGCTGAGTTGCTCCAGCATTTTGCGCCTTCTTCAGTGTAAACTAGCATCCGCAGTTCCTTCCTACGCTCCTTATAAACAGTTCCACTGTCTCACCATTGTCTAGGTAAAGAAGTGTGTCCTGAATTACACTTGGTTTATTTGTGACTGGCATCTAGTTTAATGCCAATTTACTGGATTCCAATCTGGGATTAAATCAGGGATGCAGAGAGTGGTCGGCACATGAGACTGCCTTCTGGAAGGAAGTATACTGGATAGGAAAACACGTTATCTCACAAGATGAATTTCACATGAGTTTCTTAACAGCCAGATGGTTGAATGAGGACCAAATTGCTTTGTCATCTGTATTAATTATCCTATGATCAGCTAATGTATAATTGATGTTTCTCAGAGAATTAAGCTGTCCTGAATCTTGTGTAAAGCCCATCCTTTGTAGATGTCACCCAAGTGAACCTGATTACCGCAGCTGCAAACCATACACTGACAAACATCAGCTGGACAGATTGGAAACCTCACAATAAAAAATTAACATCCGTTTTTTTTCTTGTCACTTTGATGGCATAACATTTCCCAAAATCAGATCAGATATTAAGTCATGTTCACACTGCAGCCAATCGAGGCATACATTTCTCCCCATTACCACATTTAGTCACAAGCTGATTCCAGGAAAGTTTGACTTGTACCACATAGAATTTATTGTTTTCAAAGAATGGACTACAGAGAAATACCTCTCCTTGTTTATCGTTATAGCAGATAAACTGTATAGATATATGCAGATAGTTATAGCAGATAAATCTGCTATTTACAGCAGATAATATAGCAGATTACAGCAGATAAGAGAATTATAGCAGATTCTACTATACATGATTGCATTGTGTTTTAAGAGGGACACGGCGTGGTGGCTCCGCCGAGAACTAAAAGTGACCTTTGGGGACTTTAATGAATACTTTGTAACTTTAGTTTAGTTTTTGCTTAGTTTAGAGGTACAGGGTGGAAACAAGCCTTTCCGCCCACTGAGTCTGCGCCAACCAGTGATCCCTGCACATTAACACTATCCTACACACACTTGGAACATTTTTTACATTTGCCAAGCCAATTAACCTACATACCTGTACGTCTTTGGAGTGTGGAGGAAACCAAAGATCTTGGAGAAAACCCACGCGGTCACGGGGCGGAACGTCCAAACTCTGCACAGACTGCACCTGTAGTCGGGATCAAACACGGGTCTCCGACGCTGCGAGCGCTGTAAGGCAGCAACTCTACCGCTGCGCCACCGTGCCGCCCATTGTTGGTGACGAATCCTTTGCATACCTTGTGTATTTTATGCAAAACAAAGAATTTCACCATGATTTGTCACTTGTGATAATAAAATGTCTATCAATCAATCAATCAAGATTGCCGCTACACACTTTGCACCATCCGCCTGATCTCAGCAGAGATCTATTGGGATAATGTGGCAGAAGGCTCATCTGGAAAATGTTTCAGTTGAAAAGCATTTGGCAGATTGGCTGGGAAAATTGAAGAGGTTCGGATGAGACACCCTGGAGGTGGAGAAAAATGGAAGATCGGTGTCTCCACTTATGGAAGATGGATAGCGTTTCCACGATAAGAGGAGACAGGATGAAGTGATAATGCCCAGCAGTTCAGCAGACGTAGCTGACAGATATCGGTTGATGTTGCAGTGAAAACAGATTAATTTCCGGTTGTAACACAGATCTTATCAACCAGTCAAAATGCACTGAGGTATCCATTTAGAAATGAATGTACTCTAGATTCTGCTTGGTGAAGATTGTACAGAGGTTAAAATGTCTATTGCCAACATTATCACCAGATCCCTGACATGACTGTGTCTAATTACCCTCGGCTATTTTTAGGGTGCTTTTACATCGTTGCCTAGTTCTCAAAAGGGAATACAAAGCAACTTGTAGTTGTGTCATATTTTGTACCGTTATAGAAAATTATAGCACAGATGGGAGAGCATGTGTCTCTGCAATTTTTATTGAAAAATAAATCATGCCTAGTCCCACAGAATTTAGTGTGCAAACCCTGTCAAATCAATATAAGATACAGCTCCCTTTCTGTCAAGTAAAAGTTTATATCTTGCATCAGTGTACGGTGACTCCAGAAAGGACAAGTCCTGTTCACGACACTTAGTCTGTTTAGACCCTTCTTTAGAAGAGTTCTGACCCAAAACGCTAGTCTGAAATAGGGTTACAAACTGAAACATAGTCTGTCCGCTCCATCTGCAGATGCTGCCTTACTCACTGAGCTCCTCCAATGCTCCATTGCGTTGCATCTCTGTTTTTTCGCTCAGGATTGTAGCATTTGCAGTTTCTCGTGTCTCCACTTTCTGAGATGCTGCCCGTAGTCATTTTGAGAATTTGTTGTTTTTCACAACATGAGTATTACTGCCACGTAGGAGGGAATGTCAGAGTTTTCTTTTTAAATTTGTATACTTAGATTTTTCTTGAGCAATACATTTATAATGTCATAACTACTGACTTTACAGACCCATCAAGTCCAATAACCTCAGGGGTTTGCTTATTCAGTAAGTAGCTATTATGTTATAAATATTCCTTTCCCTTTATATTAAATTACTTTTCCTGAACAGTTTAGATGCTGGGACTGTCCTTCAGAGTGCTACATAATGTGCTACAAATGGGTGTCTTGACTGAATTGGGGAGGACTGTAAAAAGGACCTGGGTATTTCAATTAAGGCTTAAGCTTGTCTCTTTGCAGAATGCACACAGAAATCATGCTGGGCCCTCACATTCATGATTGCAGTGATCATTCAGCAGTAACTGCACTGTTTCATTGCTTCCAACACATATTGTAACTTCAAGTGCCAAGTTTGGGAGCAGCCAGTATTAGCTCAAGTAAGCTTGCTACTGAAGTTACGGTCTCACATGTTAATAGTGTTAATGTTAGTCCGCGGGGATCGCTGGGTGGTGCGGACTCGGTGGGTCGAAGGGCCTGTTTCTGCATTGCATCTCTAAACTAAACTTGATAGAATAAAGCACCCAGCATTTCTGGAGTGCCTGCGGTGGATTTAGTCGGCCAGTAACTCTTCCACAATGGTAGACCTTACCATGGATCAGTGGCTGTTGCCCAATACCATAGCATGTGTGAGGAAGCTGATGGAGCTTAACCTTTAGTAGCTGCACAGAATAGCGATGGAAGGAGCCAACAGCATCACCCTTTACCCCACCCAACAGCACCACCCCACTGTGCATTCTGTAAAGACTGATGTTGAGTCAGAAGAAGGGTTCCGACCCCAGTCGCCACCCTGCCTTTTTCTCCTGGGCTGCTGCATGACCGGCTGAGTTACTCCAACACTTTATATCTATCAACAGTCTCACAGTGGGCCAGGCTGACTCGGACTTCATTAATCAAGAACCACCAGAAAATCGGGCCTTAAAGTCAGCACATAAGAAATTGCATATCTGCTTGCGCAAATTCAGAGAGTTGAAAGTTTCAAAATGCCACTGCAATAGGTGGCTCCCTGCATTCTGTCCCAGATGAGGATGTATGTACTCATGTGTAGTACATTTGACTGGATAGTACACAGAACCAGCAGTTGACTGTGCCTGTACACATGACAATAAATTGATCATTGTTGTAGGCAATAAATTGATCATTGACATCGGCAACATCTGATTGTGACCATCCTGGTTCTGAATACCAATGTTTGAAGGAGGTCTGTACTCTAGTAATCTGGAGATAAGCTTTTGCAGAATTCAAAACAGTGATTATTGGTAATTGTGTCATTTTGGCATGATTAGATTTATGAAAATAGGTTGGATTGAGGAGTGGGTTTGGTCTATCATTCTATCTTTGTGGTTAGATTTACACCAAGATGGTTAGCAAAGAAACAGGAATGGTAGTGGAATACGAATTGAGGTGCATTTATAGGAATCACATATGTGGTATCCTGAGTTCAAGTTCAAGTTCAAGTTCAAGTTCACATTTATTGCCACATGCACCAATTGAGGTACAGTGGAATTTGATTTACCATGCAGCCACACAATCAAAAAGAGCACAATATACAATAGAATATAACATGAACATCCACCACAGTGGAATCAACATTCTTCAATAAGTGGAAGGCAATAACGTTCAGTCAGTCCTCCTCCTTTGTTCATCCGTGTTCGGGGCCATGAACCCACCGCAGTTGCTGCTACGGTGGGCCCGATGTACAGGCCATCTCTTCGGGATGCTCGAAACTCCGACGTCGGGACGGACGGACACTCCGCGGCTTGGAGGTCCTGAATCAGCCGCTTCCTACCGGAGACCGGGGCTTCACGATGTTATAGGCCACAGGCCGGCGGTCAGAGCTCTTCTCCGGCGATCCCCGACAAGGGATCCCAGGCTCCGCGATGGAAAGTCCACACCGCGCCCGCGGCTAGAAGCTCCGCAGACCACGGCTTCAGGATGTTGTAGTCCGGGGGCCAGCGATCAGAGCACTTCTTCTGGCGACCCCGGCAAGGGATCGGCCGGCTCCACAAAGGAAAATCCGCGCTGTGCCCGCTGCTGAAACTCTGGGCCTGACTCTGGGAGAGGCCGCATCAATCCAAGCTGTTGGGTAAGGGAGGGCAAAAATGTGACTGGGGAAAAGTAGCATTCCACCGAGGTAAGTGACTAAAAAAAAGTTTCCCCCTATTCATGCCCCCACCCCCCCCTACACTAAAGCACACTTTTAAACATTCTAAAAACAAAAAAAAGTCGAAAGGCCGAACAGGGGCTGGCAAGGCTGCCGGCTCACGACGGCACGCGTCGGAAACTCATGATAATCATGTAGATGCCAGTGGGGCACTCTGTGATCACTACTCCCCACTCTTTCACCCAATACCTCTGGGTCTAGGTCTATGATTGTATTTACCATTTGCTGCCTCATAATCACAGACTATCATATTGCAGTTGCTGTTGTCAGGCAAGGCTGACGCTCTTTGTCAGCTTAATAGAGATGTTTAAAAACAGTTGATAAAAATGAATGCCCACTTCAAATACAATTAACTGATGCAAACTAATTTAGATGGTATTATTAATTAAAATAATTTAGGAAGAAAAATGTCACCACCAAAATTTTAGCCCTTCAGCTCAGTAATTTACAGGGTTGTGGAATCAGTCAAATGAGACATTAGATGTGGGTACATCTGACCTTCAACTGCACTGGGAATGTGCAGCCAAGAAGTTATAGAGTCATAGAGTTATAGAATGATACAGTGTGGAAACAGCCCTTCAGCCCAACTTGCCCACACCAGCCAACATGTCCCAGCTATACACGTCCCACCTGCCTATGTTTGGTCCACATCCCTCCAAACTTGTCCTATCCATGTACCTGTCTGACTGTTTCGTAAACATTGGGATAATCCCTGCCTCACCTACCTCCTCTGGCAGCTTGTTCCATACACCCACCATCCTTTGTGTGAAAACATTATCCCTCAGATTCCTATTACATCTTTTTCCCTTCGCCTTGAACCTATGTCCTCTGGTCCTCGATTCCCCTCCTCTGGGCAAGAGATTCTGTACATCAACCCGATTTATTCCTCTCATGATTTTACACACCTCAAAAAAATCACCCCCCATACCCTCCTGTGCTCCAAGGAACAGAGACCCAGCCGACTCAACTTCCCTGAGTTTCTGAACCCCCAAAAAGAAAGCAGCCAATATTAGGATCGAACCCAGGTCTCTGGCACTGTGTTGCTGCTTATTGACCAGCTCCACATTTAGGGAGTGAAATCTCTTGTGATTTTTGAGTATTTCATGATTGCCATGGCACAGTCTTGCGTCAATGTGAGTGCAGTAATCATAATATTTTAATACAGAAGATAGGAATGCATCTTGACCTCGAAACTTCAGTGAAACATATTGCTGCTACACTGAAAATAGATCAGTGTTGATAGTTGATTCGCCAGAACCACATCTGGATTAATAGTGACAAATTATAACAGAAAAACTACAATTTTTAACAAATGTTTATTAAAAAAGTAATTCAAGGTGTAGTCTAATTAAAGTTGCAGTTTAAATTTAAGGAGCTGCCATTTGAGGGAGATGATGTGATTGTTTTTTGTTTATCTTTCATTCTTCCTCAAATGGCAGTGGAAACAGAATATTTGAATATGTTTAAAGCAGAGATTAGATTAATATTTAATAAGCAAGGGGGTGAAAGTTGCTAGGATGCCGCAGGAATGTGGAGTCAGATCACCCATGAATGGTGACGCAGGTTCAAGATCCTGGGAGACCTACTCCTGATCCAAAGTAGAATGTTAGTAATTGCCAAAATAATAAACGTTTGAAGTGTAAATTGGAGGCAATGTTTCTCTCCGAAACGTGGACACAAAATAAGGTGACGGTATCATAGTATTTAGTCTAGTTTAGTTTAGAGTTAGACCGCGCACCAACCAGCGATCCCTGCACATTAACACTATCCTACACACATTAGAGATAATTTTCACTTAGACCAAGCCATTTAACCTACAAACCTATACGTCTTTGGATTGTGGGAGAAAACTGAAGATTTTGGAGAAAAGCCATGCAGGGCATAGGAAGAACATACAGTACAAACTCTATACAGACAGAACCTGTGTCTCTGGCACTGTAAACCCCCTGTCACACTTTCCCGAGTTACTCACAAATTCTTCCGAGTTTTCCCCTTGATTCATACTCGGAGATGCCAGCCGTAGGTACTCGGGACTATTTTATTTACTCGGGGACATTTTTCAACATGCTGAAAAAAAGTCCCGACTTACCTGATGCCCCGAGTACCTACAGCTGGCATTACGAGCCGCTACGATACATCTACGGACTCCAACGGCCTCCTACGGACTCGCTACGGACTTCTACGGACTCGCTACGGAGATTCTCCGAGTTTGAATCAAGGGGAAACTTGGAGAATTTGTGAGTAACTCGGGAAAGTGGGACAGGGGCTTAAGGCAGCAACTCTACCGCTGCACCACCATGCCACTCGTAGTCCTATGAAACTGGTTAAAAGGCATACTGAAAAGCAGTTATCGATAAGAAACAGATTCACAGTATCTAAAGATTTTCTCCAGATGATGAACAAATTAAAAGGGAATTAGATGCTTGGGATGTCGGTAAGTGGAGACTGAGTAATTGGATTTTAAAAGATTAAGAACTATCACAGGTAACAATAGCTACTTTTATGTCTGGGATGTCAGGACTGTCTTATGAACAAAGACTGCATAGACTCGGTTTATACTCTCTAGAATTTAGGAGATTGAGAGGGGATCTTATAGAAACTTACAAGATTCTTAAGGGGTTGGACAGGCTAGATGCAAGAAGATTGTTTCCGATGTTGGGGAGGTCCAGGACAAGGGGTCACAGCTTAAGGATAAGGGGGACATCCTTTAGGACCGAGATGAGAAGGAATTTTTTCACACAGAGAGTGGTGGGTCTCTGGAACTCTCTGCCACAGAGGGTAGTTGAGGCCAGTTCATTGGCTATATTTAAGAGGGAGTTAGATGTGGCCCTTGTGGCTAAGGGGATCAGAGGGTATGGAGAGAAGGCAGGTACGGGATACTGAGTTGGATGATCAGCCATGATCATATTGAATGGCGGTGCAGGCTCGAAGGGCCGAATGGCCTACTCCTCCACCTAATTTCTATGTTTCTATGTTTATATTGTAGCTACCCTCTTGGGAAAGCATGCTTACTGTTGCAACCTCCCATATTGTCCCTTTCTATTTCACCTTCTCAGTAGGCCTTTGATTCCAGTGTGCTCAGACTAGGCATCACATTACCTAACACATACATATGCACCAAGTAGCGACTTCATTACTAAAATATACTGAGACTGCTGGAGTGGCATGTTTACCAGTCCAGGTAGGAAAACAGCAGCAGCGAAAACATAGTAAAATATTCTGGAAATTAAAACTTCTGACCTAATCTGCAAAGTTCCCTTGCCAAGCAACAATTAAACTCAACTGGCCTCAGGAGCTAGTTCGAGCACCGAACCACAGGGAAATACTGAAGCAGCGGCCTTAAAAGAACAAGACAGGTTAACAGCTAAATATCACAACTATGCTCCAGAGTAGGTTTCAGTATCACCACAGGAGATCTATTAGTGAATGGAAAAAAATACATCTCCTCGTACATCCAGTCAGCATGGCTAAATATTCCGTTATAATGTTTTAGTAACTTCTTGTGAAAGCAGATTCCAAAGTTCAACTAGTAATGGGTTATAAATTGCTCTTGAGTGTGGTAGCTCAGCCTATGTTTGCACAAATTGTTTAATCTGCTCCCTGAAAACTATTTCCAATTCTCATTGTAATTCCTAATGACCAAAATAAACATTTTTAAACAATTACACATTTCACAGCAGAGTGCTAAATTGTCCCCTTTGAGTTCTGATCTCTAGATCTCGAAACTTTAATTGTGAGTTGTGCTTGGAGACCGAATCGTTTCCCAGAAACTTGCGCATAGATTTTATTTATTAATCAGCCTGTGATGATGCGGGCAAATTTGAGATTGTGCCATCTCAGCATGTGTGGTGAAAGTAATTTCCCAAGATGGATCAGTTTGTGCATTGATGGAATCATTTTATTTCTTTTCATGCACTTCCTGCTCATTAGTTTTCTCCTCAATGAAGTTTAAAAACTGAAGAGACTCATTTCCAAAGCTTTACCGAGATGTAATTTGCATAAAGTGAAAAGAAATCAACAGTGATTAGGATTGCGATCCTGAATATGCTGAGGGAGACAGAGGTAAGGTCAGATGGTAAACTCGGATCGAGTTCTAATCAGACAGCAAGGGAAAGACAACAGCATGTGCTGGAAGAAGATGCGATCGGAAGGTAGAATATTTCTTGACTAGCCCTACTCAAATTTCAAATAAAACAATTAGATTTTGCAGCTAATTGAATTTTATGAGAAATTAGAAAAGATCATTGCTAATTCTTTACAACGAGGAAGCAAAGACTTGCATTTAGAATTTATGAAACAGAAGGCCGAGAGAAACTGAGAGAAAAATACAAAAGTGGAACAAAGCAGTTTATTTTCAATTTATATTTTACTTTATATTTTAAAGCGTAGGTTTACTAGGAAGTCGAGAATCCAATTACATTGCGATGAGCAGAGACCCAGTTCTGTGAGTTTGATGATAAATTTAGACAGGACGATGCTGTTGAAAGCTGAGCTGTGTTTGATGAACAACAGCCTGGCGTACATGTTCTTACTGCCCAAGAGGCTGAATCCAGAGTTGAAACTCAGTGATAATGCATCCCCTGTTGATCTGTTGTGGCGGTAGGCGAATTGTACGTGTGGGCCTTGGATGTTAGTAATGTGAGGTAGTAGATTTAGACAAAAGCTTCATCCAGTTGCACTGTGCAGGTTTAATAATGCGGCTACATACATTATCAGGGCTCACAAGCTTTCCTAGGGTTCATTACATGGTCTAGTATTTCTGATTTTCCAAAATAAAAATCAACCAATTTATTTTGAGTAATAATATAGAAGATCCACTTAAATTATAATAAGAACCAAACCATTTCAGGTTAAAGACCGCTCATCAAAAATACAAAGGAATCTGGTCCTGAAACATTAACTCTGCTTCTCTTTCCACAGACGCTTCCTAACCTGCTGAGTGTTTCCAGCATTTTCTCTTTTCTTTCATATTTCCACCATCTGTAGTATTTTATTCTTATTTTCAATAACTACGTTTGTAATATTTGATGGCACCAGTGTTAATGACATGGGGTGGCCAATAAAAGTGAGGTCGATGTCATCCAAAAAAGCAAGGAAATAGAAACAGTAACTCTGATTTCATAATTTCCATGCATCATCCTAATTCTTCCAGTCCAGTTTGGTTTAGAGATACTTGCCCCACCAAGTTCACACTGATCATCGGACACCTAGTCACACCACTGTAGTTCTATGTCATCCCACTTTCACACTCCTTCATTGCACTAAATGGTGTACCCTTTATCCTTTATCTGTACATAAAGTGGCTGCCTTGATTGTATTTATGTATAGTCTTTACTTTGACTGGGTAGCATGCAAACAAAATCCTTTCACTGTACCTTGGTACATGTGACAATAATACATTAAATTAAACTAAACTTGTAACTTGCAAGAATCAGATTTGTCCTAATGGACAAATGTGAAATCTTTGAACAAATATGGTCTCCATATATACAATATTTGAAGGGCTAGCTGTTCTTGGCATTACTACTCAATGGGTACTAGACAGGATTTGACGAAAAAAATATGGATTTTCTAATTGGGTTTTGTGTACACGTCTCCGCAATACGACGTTATAATTACAATACATTTTGTTGTTTCTATCTTAAATATTCATATTATACCATATATTGTTCATAAAGGGGAATTATATATATATACTGAATAGATATACTAAGTAGTGTTTGTTTTCTTTTTCTTTTTTTTTTCTTTTTTTTTCTTTGACTTTTTATCTTTTTTTATTATTCAAACACAATCATTTTCTTTCTTTTTTTTTTCGATTTAAAGTCTATTCCTTTTTTCTTATTCTTTCTTTATTTCTAAAAAACAGAAGATAATAATAGCGAATATGATAGTTGTACATTTACTGAATTACGTTGGTATTTGTAAATTTGTTTTACTACTTGGAAATTACTATAACTAATAAAAAAATATTATTATAAACTTGTAACTTGCTTCCCTGATTCATGCAAGCAAAGGCTCAGAAAATCAATAGAACAGCGAACTAAGCATGCTGCATGGCCCACTGAGTTACTCCAGCTTTTTGTGTCTATCTTCGGTTTAAACCAGCATCTGCAGTTCCTTCCTACACAGAACAGTGAGCTATGCAGGAACCTTGCTAAATTATGGAAAGCTGTCAGCTATGTTGCCATTTAGGACAATTCTAAACTAGGCACCAGTGCAAAATGTAAAGATAACAGAAGAGGCCAAAAGAATGGGGACCGCTGATAGGAATGAGAAGAGACAACTTCTATCAGCGCAGCTAATCAGTGCTCCGTGTCACTTGATTACCAAAAAATGCACAAGCCGCTCCGTGACACCTGGGTTCATGGAATGAAAATGCAAGTGGACATGGAGTAATAGCACCAAGAAATGATTACAATAAAGATAGGCTCAGACCACAGGCCTGGATTTAACTTTAAAATCCAATTGTATGGGAACGGGACACACAAATGTCGCCATCAGTCAAGGAGCGCTTGTGATTGATTTTTTAGAGTTGTTGTAATGGGCTATAAAAAAGAAAGAATGTGCATTTAACTGTGTCCTCAGGAGATCCGAGAACACTTCACATCCAATCACTGATACTGTGTAGGCAAACACAACAGTTAGTTAAGGGCCTGTCCCACTTGGGCGACCTAATTGGCGAGTTTACAAGAGCTTAGGAGAGTTTGAAAAAATGTCATGTTGACGACCTCCTTCGACAATGTAGAAGACTTTGCTTCGACTAGGTACAACTAGCTATGACTAACTTCGGGAAAATTGGATACCAACTAGTGGAGAGTGAAGACGACCTCCTTCGATCTCCTACGACCTCCCTTCGACTATGCTGAAGACCACCCACGACTAGCTTCGACTACCCATGACTAACATGCTGACCTGCTATCACCTACCACGACTAAACCTATGAGTAAAAAAAGTATTGATTTTTTTCCATGGCGACCTTTTTTTACTCGCAGGCATTTTTTAACATTTTGAAAATAGCACCGTGACCTAGCCGAGGCCTCGAGTACGCGGAGACCGCTCTCAAGCATGAAGGAGAGTTATGAAAACCTCCTACGACCTCGTGGAGACCATGCTGCGAGTATGGGTCAAGGGCAAACTCGCCAGAACTCGTGGTACAGGCCCTTTAGAAGTTGTAAGATTCAGTCAATAGTTAACCAGTGAATTATTGGAAGGCATATTTTCTTGGTGATAGTGCTTGAGGAATAAATAATCACTAAGATATGTGCTCTTCGACCAATGGGGCCGAGAGAGCTTATAAAGGCACCCAAATTGTGGAGGTTAACTCGGATAACTGTGTGCCACCCTGATCAGGAGATCATAATAACCTCACCTTGATAAACATTCCTCTATTTTATCACTTCAAGTACTCAAGAACTGTCATAGGACCAAGCAGCATAGGATGGCCAAGACGCAAAAGACAATGAAGGGGCAAGGTCACTTGATTACACAGTTGTAGATACCTCCTCAGACACAGAGACTGTGTGTAATTTTGTGGATAGCACAGAAGTGAGATCTGCCTATGGTACTCTGGACAAATGTTCTGGAGAAAATCCTGGCTTCCACATTGATGGGGGGAGGGGTTGGAGGTCGGGGGAGGTGAGGGTGTGCAAATCACACCTCAGTTCTGCATTTAGCTGAGGACAACGATGGTAAGGCTGCAGAAAAAGGATAGAAACATTGAACACCAATCTATTGCCCATTCTCATACGGCAGTGTTTTTCCCACTCACATTGATTAGGACTTATAGTCGTACAGCACAGAAACAGGCTCTTCGGCACAACTTTCCCATGCTAAAGATACCCTATCCACACAGGTCCCACCTGCCCATGTTTGGCCCACAAACCTCCAAATTGAGGGGCAACTTTTTCACATTGAAGATGGCGGGCATATGGAACTCATCGGTCAGGAAGCATGGACTGAATATGGCCACATTGCACACCACCAGTAGTTTTAGTTTTAGAGAAGCAGCATGGAAACAGCCCCTTTGGCCCACCGAGTCCACACTGACCCCTGATCATCCGTACGCTAGTTCTATGTTATCCCACTTTAACATTGTACACACAAAGGGCAATCTACAGAAGCCAATTAACCTACAAACCTGCACGTCTTTGGAATGTGGGAGAAAACCGGTGCACGCGGAGAAATCCTTCACGGTCACAAGGAGAATGTACAAACTCCATACAGAAACCACTCATATAGGGACAACCCTATAATTTATAATAATAGACGTATTTGGAAACAAATAGTTAAGACTTTACATTTAGATAATCTCTCACTTAGACTACCAATTACGAATAACCCATTATTTAAACCCTCTATATTAGATGGGGGGTTTAGACATTGGGACGATTTAGGAATTAAAAGGATAGAGCATCTTTATAGAAAAGGAAAATTTCTTTTATTCCAGGAGTTACAAGATATCTACGGATTGTCTCCACAACACTTGTTTAGGTACTTACAAATTAGAGATTATATTAAATCCAATACACAAGATTATAAAAATAAAGAACCAGGATTATTAGATGAACTGTTTAACTTGCACCCAAATACAGAAAAATTAATAGCTTATATATATAATATTATTTTGGATAAGGAGAATCCAATAACTGAAACATATCGTCAAGCATGGGAAAATGAAATTGGTTTATCTATAACAAAAGAAAATTGGGAAGAAAGTTTACAACGAATACACCGGTGTTCGTTAAATGCCAGACATACATTGATACAATTTAAAGTATTATATAGATTACATTATTCGAAAACTAAATTAAATAGTATCTTTCCCAATCTCTCCTCTATTTGTGATAAATGTAAGAATTTAGAAGCAAATTTAATACATAGTTTTGTTACATGTCCCAAATTGAATTATTACTGGACAGAAATTTTTAAAGTTATTTCTGAAGTTCTTAAAGTTAGATTGGACCCTGACCCAAAGTTAATAATATTTGGAATTCCGGACTCAAATTTGGTACTTACAGTAAATCAAAGAAATTTCTTTGATTACTGTTTGATAATAGGGAAAAAAATCATATTGAAATTTTGGAAGGGAACATTGTCCCCCACAATCAAAATGTGGGCAGCAGAGATGTTGGAGACGTTACATTTAGAAAGAATTAGATTTGTCCTATTGGACAAATATAATTCCTTCGAACAGATATGGTCTCCATATATACAGTATTTAGAGAAGTAGCTGTTCTTGGCATCACAGCTCGACGGGTACCCTACGGGATTTGATGAGAATAATTTATTTTCATACTAGGATTAATATGCATGTCTCTATTGATATTATCATTTGTAATAGTTTTATTTACAATATATTTTGTTGTTTTTCATTTATATATATATATATAATATTTTTTCACTTTTTTGTTAACCTTTTTTCCTTTCTCTTTTTTTCTTATATATAATCAAATTATTATTTAATCACATCTTTATTGATTTATAACTGCTCTATCTTTTTCTATCTTTATTTCCAAAAAAATAGAAGATAATAATTATCAATGTGTTATTTGTTTAAATATTGAATTAAGTTGATGTTTGTAAATCTGTTTAAAACATTGCAAATTGGTTACTTCTAATAAAAAAATATTAAAATAAAAAAAAAGAAACCACTCATAGTCAGGATTGAACCCGGCCCTCTGGCACTGTAAGGCAACCACTCTACCGCTGCGCCACTGTGCTGACCCCCGAGTTCATCACCGTCCATACTATCCCTTTCCCGAGCATGAGTCAGACCAATGGAATCTGCAACAAGTCACAACCTCATTAATAATGTGTGACAATCACATTTTGCAAATCTATTTCAATTTAACTTTGAAAAAGTTTGAAAAGTATGTGGCATTCCAATTTAGGTAAGGATGAATGGTAGATCACGTATTATTTGGAAAATAACTATCCAAATGGTGTAAAAGAAAGAAGGGACTAGCCAAGTGCAATCGATTATTTGAAAAAGGGTAGAACTGGAAAGAAGAGGAGTTATGATAAACTTGCATTAAACATTCATTGTCCTACCCCTGCAATTCAGCTCACTGGTCCACGGCATATCAGTCTGGTGCCTGTGAGATTGGAGCAGACCCAAAACATTTTGCAGGTTTCCCCACGTAACATTGTACATAATGCATTGTTCGGAACTCTTTTTAATGATCTTTAAGGGAACTATTTATTTCTAAGTCTTCTTTTATTCAGCTGAAACTTAAAAAATGAATGTTTATATCCAATAAGCCAACAAGCTATGCATCACGAGAGTAATCCATGTAGCAGCATTAACTCTGGATCAAGTTAACAAAAAAAGTACATTTTGGAAACATTCACCAGGTCAGGTAGCAACTGTGGTGAAAGCAAAAGAGTTAATGGTTTAATGTAGGGAAGAACTGCAGATGCTGGTTTAAGTCAAAGATAGACACAAAATGCTGGAGTAACTCAGAGGGTCAGGCAGCATCACTGGAGAGAAGGAATGGGTAATGTTTCGGGTCGATACCATTCTTCAGACTGATGTCAGGGTCTGAAAAAGTTGTCTTGACCCGAAACATCACCCTTTCCTTCTCTCCAGAGATGCTACCTGTCCCGCTGAGTTACTCCAGCATTTTGTGTCTATCTTCGAGTTAATACTTTGGGGTTTTATTTCATCAGAATCCTTCATCACTCAAATTGTGGGTTGTTGAAGTTGTGAAATATCTGCTGATGTCATTCAGCTTAATAACAATGGAAGGATTTACTTTTGGTATCCCCATATACCATGACTTCTATAATAGCCCAAAACTACCAATCTCCATTTTTACTTTAGTTCTTAATTCCTCATCCTAATAAAAAGCTTATGTGCACTCACCCTTTCTATGCTCCTCAGTCTCCTGCACTCCAAGGAATAAAGTCCCAGTCAGCCCAACCTCTGCCTCGTAACATCCTCGAAAATCTTTATATCGCAGCTTTATGGCTGGCTTGGATTTGCCTGATGCTGAGATTACGTTTTATTGGCACTAATATCCCTCATATAATCATCACCAAATGCCTGCGTATACATTCTTGTTTCTCAAATGTTTAACCTTGGTAATGATTCCATTCTCAAACTGAGTTTGCTCTGGATTAAAAATCTCAGACCCAGATAACCCATTGACCTGATCCATCTGGATGTAATTTGTTAAATGTTGATCACCAAGTTTCTGCTAAGTAGTTCACAGAGGTAGTGTCGTGTTTATTTTCCCTGTGGCTGCCATGGGTTCGGACAAATAATTTTCAAATGTAGCCAAACCTACATTGTTAATTCAGAGACATTGAACTTGAAAATGATTGTCCATCACTGATACTACCAGCAGTTAGAGTGACCCCATTCACTTTTGTCTTGGATGGGATCTGGAAGACTATTTTCTAAAGCTGTTGTCTTACAGTCACAAGTTTGTCCAATTTTTTGAAAAATATTGTATTCATGAGAAATGGCAGAATGTGGCATCTGTTTTGTTGAAAGCATTTTATTTTTATTTTTCTAATGAAGCCTAAAGGGACTTAATAATAAGCTCCCAGCTCCATCTCTCTGTGCATCACCATTTCTTTAATGTTTTCAAGTAACTTGTATATTTGGGAAATAATTGGCAGTGTAACGTTCCATGGAGAATGTTCTGAATTTGTAAATTTTGCATTCATTTATGGAGCATGACTATTGGCGATAAGGCCAGCATTTATTACCTATCCCTAATTGCCCTTGGGAAAGGAGATGTGAGCTGGCTTCTTAAACTACTGCAGTCCCTCTGGTGAAGCTACTCTTCCACTCATAGTCACTGAGTCATAGAGTGATACAGTGTGGCCCAACTTGCCCACACTGGCCAACAATGTCCTAGCTACACTAGTCCCACTTGCCTGCACTTGCTCCATATACCTCCAAACCTGTCCTATCCATGTACCTGTCTCACTGTTTCTTAAATGATAGGGTAGTCCCACCCTCAACTACCTCCTCTGGCAGCTTGTTTTATGCACCCACCACCCTTTGTGGTTCCTATTAAATATTTTCCCCTTCACCTGTCCTCTGGTCCTCAATTCCCCTACTCTGGGCAAGAGAATGTGCATCTACCCGATCTATTCCGCTCATGATTTTGTACATTTCTATAATATTCCCCCTCATCCTCCTGCGCTCCTTGGAATAGACGCCCAGCCTACTCGACCTCTCCCTATACCTTGTAGTCCTGGCAATATACTTGTAAATCTTTTCGGAACCCTTTCAAGCTTGACAATATCTTTCCCATACCACGCTGCCCAGAACTGAACACAATATTCTAAATGCGGTCTCACCAATGTCTTATACAACTGCAACATGACGTCCCAACTTCTATACTCAATACTCTGACTGAAGAAGAGCATTTTTGCCCACCTAATCTAGCTGTGACTTCAAAGAACCATGCACCTGTACTCCTAGATCCCTCTAATCTACCCAGAGGCACATGTGACTAGGCATAATGAGATTCTTTGCTTGCATGCACAATGTATACAAATAGCAGCCACCTACGGCGCTGACAAAGTTATAAATCATGCCGGCTCCCCACCCCCCCCCCCTCAAGGCAGGCCACCCATGCCGGGTCATCCATTGTTCTTCCCCTCTCCCCTCACAGTGGCACCCCCATGCCGGGTCGTCCATTTATTGTGTAGGTCCTGCCCTTATTCAACATCCTAAAATACAACACCTCACATTTCTCTGTATTATATTCCATCAACGATTCCTCCCGCCCACCTGGCCAATCAATCCAGATCCTGCTGCAATCGTTCACAACCAACTTCACTGCCTGCAAAACCATTCACTTTTGTATTATTAGCAAATTTGCTAATCTTGTTCTGTATGTTCGCATCCAAATCGTTGATGTCGATGACAAACAGTAACGGGCCCAGCACCGAACCCTGAGGCACACCACTAGTCACAGGCCACCAGTCTCAGAAGCAAACTTCCACCATCACCCTCTGCTTCCTTTCATGGAGCCAATTTGCTATCCATTCATCTCTCTCTCCTTGGATCCCATGCGATTGTGTGCTGTTGGTGAAGGAGTTCCGGGATTAAGCCCAGCTATGATGAAGGATCAGTGTCATGTGTCCCACTAGGATGGTGAGCAACTTCTTGTTAGTGATATATGTAGCAGGTTTGGAAGACATGTCAGCTTAGCCTGGGCAAGGAAGTGAAGTCCATTTAGAAGAAACTTCTCCTGAATGACAACAAATTTGCCAATTGTAGATAGCCTTTAACAATGCCCTCTCTCCCCCATCCCCTTTCTCACCCCCACCAACAGGATTTGTGTCTATTTCTCCCATCCCCCTCCACCTATATTCCTTCCTCTGACTTCACAATTTGTAGCTCTTCAATCCTTCCATCTCACACCTTCTGGTTTAATCTGTGGCCTTTGTTCCAACCATCTGCCCATCAAAACCCCACCTCGCCTGTGTCCACCCTCTCCTGCCAAGCTGTGTCCTGCCTTTCCTCTCTCTCCAGCTTTCTCCCTCTCCCCACCATCCCCACTGCCCTACAATCAGTTTGAAGGAGGGTCCTGACCTGAAACGTCATCCATCCATGCTCTTCGGAGTGCTGCTTGACCCATTGAATTACTCCAGCACTTTGTGTCCTTTTGTATTTTCTTGAGGGTTATTGGAGCTGCTCCCATCCAGGCAAGTAAATAACTGTTTACCGATTACAACAAGATAGGAGCCTTGTGGATGATGTCATGGCATTGGCGTATCATGGAGAGAGTTACTTGCCACACTTACCCAGAGACAATGAACTGCTCTTGTAGATGGATTATTTATGTAAATGGCCAAGATGAGTTTCTGATTTATTGTGACCATCACAATGTTGATGTGATAATAATGCCATTGAATGTCAAGGGCAGGTCATTCAACTCTCTGATGTTGTTTGGTGTAAAAACAAATGCTACCTGTGGTTTATGAGTCCTTGCCTGAATTAGGAGTCTGAAAATCACTGCTTGGATTGAAGGTCCAGACAGAAGTCCTCATCATGTTCACACAAGGTTTATGTATGTGGGGGGCATGGTGGCCCAGCATGCCTTACTGCGCTTATAGTGCCAGAGACCCGGGTTCGATCCTGGCCACGGGTTCTTGATGGTATATAGTTTGTACGTTGGCATCGTGATCTGCATGGGTTTTCTCTGAGAACTTCAGTTTTCTCTCATGCTGCATAGACATACAGGTTAGTAGTTAATTGACTTGGTACAAAAATGTAAAAATTGTTCCTTGAGTGGGATAGTGTTTTGGTGTGGGGATCGCAGGTTGGTGCCGACTCGATGGGCCGAAGGGCCTGTTTCCGTGCTGCAACTCTAAACCAAACTAACATTAAACTAAATTGTGATCTATTGATCTATGGACTGATGCTGGAAGGTTGAATTCTGTAGCTGGTCACAGTCATGATGGGCTAGATGGCTTCCTGTGCCTTTGATCTTCTAGGATTCCAAGGCAAATCTAAAATATTACCAGAGTAACAGCCTTCTAACTGGAACAAAAGGCAGATCTAACGGAATATGTCAGGGTGGGAATGTTGTTGTACTGAGATGGGAGACTGCAGAAACAGAACAGGAAGTTGAGTAGCAGGGAAGAAGAGCAAGGGAAAGGAGAAGGTCAGAATGAGATAATTGGATAATGAGAACAGAAAGATTGAGAAGAAAGAAACAGGGGAGAAAATAAAAAGCATTAAATATAGACAGATCTTTTTTGACCAGGGAAAGGATGAATGGCAAAGATGAAATGCGATACAGAGACATCCCTCCCATGCATTGGACCTTATTTAACCTTAAGCTAGCTGCAGAGTATTCCTTCATTATCACCACCATTGTGAGACGAATTACAGATGGAGATGGTATAGAAATGAGATCGACCGACTGACCATATGGTGCCAGCACAACAACCTGGCTCTCAATATCAACAAAACCAAAGAACTGATTGTGGACTTTGGAAGAGGAAGGTTGAGGACCCACACACCTGTTTACATCAATGGGACGATGGTGGAGAGAGTCAAAAACTTCAAATTCCTGGTCGTGCATATTTCCAACAATCCTTCCTGGACCCAGCACACTGATTCAATCATAAAGAAAGCACATCAGCACCTCTCCCTCCTGAGAAGATTACGGAGATTTGGTATGTCAAAGAGGATTCTCTTTAACTTCTACAGGTGGACAGTAGAGAGCCTGCTGACTGGTTGAATCATGGCCTGGTTCGGCAACTTGAACGTCCAGGCGTAGAAAAGACTGCAAAATGGCGTTAACACTGCCCAGGCCATCACCAGCTCCGACCACCCCACCATCGAAGGGATATATCGTAGTCACTGCCTCAAAAAGGCAGCCAACATCATCAAAGACACTCACCATCCTGGCCACACACTCATCTCATCACTGCCATTGGGAAGAAGGTAAAGGAACCTGAGAACTGTAACGTCCAAGTTCAGGAACAGCTTCTTCCCTACAGTCATCAGGCTATGAAACACTACAACCTCATAAGCTAAGAAATACAATAGACTATTATTATTATTATTATTATTATTATTATTATTATTATTATTGTTGCACTGTTATTGTTTGTTCTTTTTTTTATATTATTTATTATGATCACATATTCTGTTGTGCTGCAGCAAGTAAGAATTTCATTGTTCTATCTGGAACATATGACAATAAAACATTCTTGACTCTCTTCCCCAGCCAACAATGGGCCATTATGGGCTCCACCCTTCCATGGTCATTTGTTGCCAGCCCTGCTTTGTTCCAGCCTTCTCTTACCTCCAGTTCCCTCCCCTCTGCTTCCAGTCTGAAGATTGGTCCCGACCCGAAACTTCACACATCCTTTTTCTCCAGAGATGCTGCCTAACCCATCGAGTTACTCCAGCGTTTTTTGTCTAGCTACAGGAATAGACTTCCACATGGACCAAAAATAAGTAAGCATGACTCAGACTCTTGGATATGGTGTCTGTTTACCTGGTATTGATCCAGTTTCCTATACCTACACAGTAACCAAGAGCTGTAGGTAAGGTTGCTTTATAGCCTGCAATAGGTTGAGAAGGAAAAGAAAGATGTTAAATCTGTATTTTAATGTTTGAAGTCTTTATTTCATGATCAGATATCGCTGAACACAGAAAAAAGTTTGTTTTGTCAATCTCTTCCCTGGAGTAAAAGCATCTGATAACATGAAATATCAAATGGTATGGCTTTCAACTTGTATGCAAACAAAAATGAGGTCACGAGATTGATACCAATACTGAGGTCACGAGATTGATACCAATTTTAAATGTGCAAAATAACTTTTTTTTTACATGTAAAATTTTTCTGCTGGGAATCCTAGGGGGTGCCATACTGTTGGGTATGGCTGCCCTGCCTGCAGCTGTCTGTCTTTTCGCTTCTTTTTGGTATTTTTAGTATGTTAAATAGTGTTTTGTTTTGGAGGTCTAGTCTTTTTAAGTGGGGGGTCAGGGGGGGGGGAAAGGGGGAAACTGCTTTTCTTAGTCCCTACCTGGTCGGAGAGGCAGCTTTCCTCCGAGCAGCGTCTTCGACACGTCCTCACAGCCTACCATCGGGTGTGGAGCGGCTTTTCCTGAAGGGACTGGCCAGAACCACGGCTTCAGCAGCGGCACAGCGCTGGAGCACTATCGCGGAGCGGAGAGGGCGATGCCTTGGTCAGGTCACTGCGCTGGAGCTCCGGTGTGATGGGTCCGCCGATTGAACATCGCGGAGCTGCGGGACTGTGGTGCGGCCAGCTGTGGGCAGCAGCGCTGACTTTAACACTGCGGAGCCTGGGATCTCTCGCCGAGATCGTCAGTGGTGGAGCTCCGTCCAGCGCGGCCTGATGGCTTCGGAAGCCGCGGTCTCCGGTAAGGAAAAGGCCGTTCCAGGTAGCCCAAGCCGCTGAGAGGGTTCTCCCGAAGTTGGAGCACCTTCACCCGGCGAGAAGGGCCTGAAACATCGGGCCACGTAGCGGCGACTGCGGAGGCCTCAATAGGCCCGACTATGGGTGGACAAGGGGATGGGGACTGGACTTTGTGCCTTCCCTCACAGTGGGAACCATTGTGGGGGGATGTTTTTATGTTTTATGTTAAATTTCTTTATAATGTTATGTTGTATTCTTATTAATGTGCTGCAATGGCAACTCGAATTTCACTACACCAATTGTTGTATGTGACAATAAACGAACCTGTGAACCTTTGAACCTTCACTATAACAAATGGCCACAGGATATGTGTAGAAAAGGCTGATTATGATATCAATTCACATACAACAGAATCTACTGGAGTCCGATATTTCAGCCAATATCTCTCCATTAACCCTGTAGGCCTTCACCAGCTGATTTTCACTCTGGTTGTTATTATGGTACTGTAAGTATTTAGTGATTTCTATATTTCTTTTAAGTTGCAGATATCTGCAGGAAAGGACAAGGATGAGTGAAGAACTGACGAGATTTTGTACGCAAACAATCAAAGGGACATTGCCTGGCATTCTGCTTGTACTACACAACACCAGGAGAGTGAGCGGAGGACACACAGAAAAAGATGAGCTGTTGGAAGATGGAGGAGGGAGATGAGGAGAGAAGCTCTCAGCAGGAGAACAATTCCACCCAGGCCCTGAACATTTGCCAATAGTTCTGAATGTCAAGTGAAGACATACTCATTGAAATTTTGAGCTATTGGTAATCAAGGGTTGTGAGAAACAGAATGGAATGTAGAGTTGAGCCTGAGATAAATCAGCTCTGCTCTCAATAAATGGAAGAACAGGTTCAAGGAGATATAGGGCACTCTTCGGCTTCTAAATCTTTTTACAATTTTTAATGAAATCTCCCACATACTGCAGCCCCAGACGAAAATGCAAAGCAAAGCAAAAATCTCACAGTGCTTCAGTATTGTGTTGGAACTATTTCAAAGGTGTTTTAATCACGAAGGCAAGCTAAAGAGTGGACATTGCGCATCATGTGTTATCTACACATGCATGTACAGTACGCTGATTATCACATGCATCTTAACACATGAAAAATGGTATAGCAGACCACTACCATGAAGAAACAATGATTCAATTGCCTGGTACATTCTCTGATTGCTGGTAAATAAGTTATGATCAGAGGACATAGGATGTATTACTATCTAATTACTACCTATGAGTGTTGGGCGCAGATAGATAACTGTTATTGCAAGCGGAACATACCTTTTGCATGATCGAAGGTTCATCTTCGGGTAAATTTCAGAGGAGTCTGACAAAGGATAGCTTTGTAGATTTTAAAAGATAACACTTCCACTTCTGTCCTTGTGACGGAGGTAAAGTCATTGATGAAGCAGCTGAAGCTGATTGTGGCTTGGATACTGCCCCGAGGGACTCCTGGACCGGTGGCCTTGGTCTGGGATGATTAATCTATGGCAAGCACAACCATCTTCCTCTGGGTGAGTATGTTCCCATTGATTGGAGTCAGCTCCTTTTGATGCCCACTGATTTCAGTTTCATCAGGGCACATTAATCAGACAAAAGCTGCATTGATGTCACCACTCCATTAGAGCTCACCTCATTTCCTTTATGGGCAAAAAACATGAATGCAGCATTATTGTCACATGCACCTAGGTACAGTAAAATGTTTTGTTTTGGATACAACCCGATAAAACCGTACAGCAGACTTCACCTATGCAGTGTGCAAGAGTTGCCACATTTCTGGCACCAAAGGTTTGGATAGAGTGAATGTGGAAAGGATGTTTCCACTAGTGGGAGAGTCCAGGACTAGAGTTCATAGACTCAGAATTAAAGGACGTTCTTTTACGAAAGAGAAGAGGAGAAATTTATTTAGTCAGAGGGTGGTGAATCTGTGGAATTCTTTGTCACATAAAGCTGTGGAGGCCAAGTCAGTGGGTATTTTTAAGGTAGAGATAGATGGATTCTTGATTAGCACAGGTGTCAGAAGTTATGGGGAGAAGGCAGGAGAATGGGTTTAGGAGGGAGAAATGGATCAGTCATGAGAGAATGGCAGAGTAGTCGATGGGCTGAATGGGCTAATTCTACACCTATCACTTATGACACTATGATCTTATGACCTTAACAAAGTCACAAGAAGTTAATCGAACATCACACTTCACTTGGGAGCTCTAAAGCTCCTTTTGTCTTTCTCTAGTACTGTACTGGTGCATTTGGGCCCCAGGCTTGTTAGCATACAGCCACAACTTCCTGTGATTTCTGCTACCTTATGGATGCTGGTGGTGCCAGGCAAGCAGATCTTCTCAAACTACTGGATGTTATTAAACAAACACACTTTTATTTCTTTTTTACAAGTTACACTGTGTTATAATAAAAATTTTCAGTGAATGAGTGTAAAGGGAGCAGGAAATACATTATCATTCTTAACCCCAGCACTGGCCACAAACCTACCCAATGTTCCTGCACCCCCAGAGTTCTGAGCCCAGCACCAGCATTAGCACATATTATCCCCAAGTCTGCACCTTCTGTGGCCACGGCAGCATCCTGGACCCCAGCTTCCAACCACGTCATACGGTGAGGAAACAGGCCCTTCGGCCCAACTTGCCCACACCGGCCAACAATGTCCCATCTACACTAGTCCCACCTGCCTGCGTTTGGCCCATATCCCTCTAAACCTGTCCTGTCCATGTACCTGCCTAAATGTTTCCTGAACATTGGGATATTACCTGCCCCAACTACCTCCTCTGGCAGCTCGTTCCATGCACCCGCCACCCTTTGTGTGAAGAAATTACTCCTGTTATTTAATATTTTATCGCAATGCACCAGGGACCTTGGTCCTTCACAATATGGACCCAACACACTTGTTTTGGCTACACAGATCAAAATGTTGATCACCATAAAACATGACATTATTGGGAAACAGAAGAACTACCAAACACGGACCATAGAGTCCAATCTGATAATTGGACAGAAATCTTGGCAAATCGCATATGAAATTGAAAACCATAATAGCAACAGCTGAACTCAGTATGTGTTTCAGTGTGCCATTCTCACTTTCACCCTAACTCTCAGATTTTTCGGAACTACCAACTTTCTGAGATAATACTCTGATCATGCTAATTTGACATTGTCACCCAATAATTATCTGCTCCCACCTACTGCCACTCTGTTAGACATCTATTTCCATATCAATATGGGTTCATTATCATTAGCTGTCAAGACCAGCTAGATAAAGGTGGTAGCAGCATCCACTAAATGAAAAACCTACTCAATATCTCCACGCAACCACTCAATCTGTCAAAGAAAGGCGGCTTTGCTTCAAATTGGAATTCATGCAAAACTGATCATCACAAATATTCCTTACAGGAGAACCATATAATTTCTCAGTTCCTTACAGGTGAACCATATCATCTGCCACCAGGACAATGGGTCTTTAAACCTGCTTAACAACTTTGAAACTTGAAGGTTACAAGATGGTGCCGGATAGGTGGCAGCTCTTGTGTAATGCCTCGGTGTAATCAACTATTCTTACACTTGCATGATCGTGCTTAAGTAGAGTAAGATTTCACTGAACTATATGCAACAAAAGGAACTTCACTGTAACTTGGCACATGTGACAATAAAGTACCATGGAATAGAATCATTGAACCATTTCATTTGGAATCTCTTCAAACTGCCCCTGTAGTTGGTGAAAGCTTGGATCCATCAGTGCTCTGATTGCAAATCCTCAATAAGTTGTTGTCCCCTTTATGCTCTAATCCTTGAGCATCCCTGGAACCTGGTCCTGCCTGACAGTACTATCGAAGTTCTGGCCAAGTCTTCAGTGACGTCATTTATAGTCACGCTAGCTTGATCCCGCCACCACTCAAACCACCCTACCAACAACTAGAGAGTAGTCCTGAGCTACTATCTACCTCAATGGAGATCCTCGGACTACCTTTAAGCAGACTTTACTGGACTTTATCTTGCACCAAACATTATTCATGTTATTCCCTTTATCACAGTGGATGGCTCGTTTGTAATCATGTATTGTCTTTTCGTTGATTGGTTAGCACATAACAAAAGCTTTTCACTGTACCTCGGTACACATGACAATAAACTAAACCAAACTCAATTTCTGATATGCTGAATATCTTACCCTTCTGCAGCCTTCAAGGTAGGCTTTTCCAAATGACCTCCTCCAAATGACCTCCTCCCAAACTTATGTCTCACGCCTTATACCACTTCTCACCTGCTGAAGCTGCAGCAAAGAGTTAGAGGGTGTAAGAGTTTGTGAGTTAAGAGATTTTAAAATGGAAGTGAGGTTTTCCACTTTAACAATCCTTGAAAGATTCTGCAGCGTACACAAGAATATTTTGACACTCTAAGCATTTGAAAAATGCCAAAGTAGTAAGTAAAATGTTTTTCTTTCTACTCTCCAAGATTTTTTCAGTCGTGTGTATGTAATTAGCCGTTTACTGTCGATGAATTTCCAGTAATTAATTTGACTAGTCATTGCGTTCTCTGTTTCACACTTTGATTCAGTTTCAGTGACTGAACATGGTGGATTATATCTTTGCAGTTCATTTTCACAATGAATTGTTGGCAAGATTGGCATTAATTAGTGTGGGAAGATGGTGGTAAGCCATATAAAACAGCTTGGTTAAATTCGATGGCTTGCTATGACTTTTAAGAGGCTGATCAGAAGGATGTGGGCCTGAAGTGAGGTTGCCAACATTTCCACATTGCACATGACCTCCCTTATCTGAAAGGAAAGGTCTTTTCCCTTTTTGAGTGATAAGACATGCCAATTTTTCTCATAACATCAACAGAAGGCATGGGAGGTGATCGAGTGATCAACCCTGTTGATCACTCGATGAGGAAAAGTAGTGCTCCGGACACTACAGGTGAACACTGCAACTCAAGATGACTTCCCCCTACCACCCTGGGGATCAAGCCAACCTTTGTCCTTGAATATCATCCAATATTAAATTCCTAGCTGAACCTAGAACCATGGCAGGCCTGCTGACAAGGGACCAGCTTGGGCCCAGACATTAGGGACCAACTGACTTGGGCAAACATATTTGAAGAGCTATCACAGGCAAAATGATCTGTATGATACTTTTAACTATAATCTTGTCCCAGCCTCCCAGCCATTTATGTTTCCTTGTTGGAACTGGCACATATATATGAACTTGAGGGATTCCAAGAAAAAGCAGATGCTGCCAAGAACACTGGTATTTGAGGATGGATGGAGAACAAACATGTCCACCTCCAGGTCGTAAGGTAGCAGAAAATGTCTGCCTCTGAGGTTGATTTTTTGAAATAAAGAGAAATTTCATGTGTTTTTTTCCAGTGTCCTGGAGTGTTTCCCTTGCAGTTGAATGATCATATTTCAGGAATGGGTAGCTGAGGGATTCTACTTTTTTTAACCTGCTTTCAGCTTAGAGATACATCATGGAAACTGGCTTTTCAACCCAGTGAGTCCTGTCGACCATCAATCACTCGTGCACTAGTTCTACGTTATCTCATTTTCGCAATTTACAGAGACCAATGAATCACATATTTGGTATATGGGAGGAAACTGGAGTATCCTGAGAAAACCCATGTCACATGGAGAATGTACAACCTCTGACAATATATAGTCAGGATTAAACCTGGATCTCTGGCACTGCAAGGCAGCTTACTCTACTGTTACGCCACTGTGCCACCCAACAGTTAGTTGTTTACTATCTTTTCATACTACTTTCGAGATTCTGGAAAATATTTTGATCCTATATGCCTGTGCTGTACCAGGGACCTGCTGTAATATTATGCCCATGGAAAACCATATTGAGGAATGGCAGATGGAGTTGAATTCAGATGATTGGATTTTGGCAAGACAAACTAGGCCAGGTCATACACATTAAGGCCCTGAAAGATGTTATTCAACAGGGAAAGTTAGGGGTGCAGGTATGTAGTTCCAGAAGTGGTGTCACAGGCGGACAGGGAGGTGAAGGAGCAGTTTGGTACTCTTGCCTACATTAGTCAAGATACAGAGTACAGGAGATGAGATGTCATGTTATAGTTGTTCAAGATGTTGGCCACATTTGGTGTACTGTGTGCAGTTCTGGTCATCCTGCTATAGAAGAATGTCATTAAAGTGGAATGGGTGCAAAATAGATTTACGAGTTTGTTACCAGATAGGGAGAGTTTGAGCTATAAGAAGAGGTTGGATAGGCTGGGTCTTTTTCACCTGGCGTGCAGGAGGCTAAAGATGACCTTATAGAGGTATACAAAATAGTAAGATTAAATCAAAATAGTAAGATTAAATGAGAACTTACCAGTTTGAAGTTTGATCTTTATTTTATGAGGAGTTACGGTGAACAATTACATGAAGAAGCCCCGCCAGTGTGCATGCGCGTCAATCTTCAAAGCAGCGGCGTGAAATCACAGTAACTACAGTGAAAGTGATGTAGTAAAACTCAGAAGACTAGAACTACCAGATGATCTTTGCGATTATGAGGGTCGGGAGCGGAGGCACGTAATCGCTCACCGTAACTCCTCATAAAATAAAGATCAAACTTCAAACTGGTAAGTTCTCATTTAATCTTACTATTTTACTTCGGAGTCACGTGAGTGATTCCGTGACAATTTCAAAGCTCTGTGATTTCATGCCGTAGATCCAGTTCTATACAACACACTGCTTCGGTTGACACAGGATAAACAAATAATGTATTGAACATTGTTTAAATTATACAATGAATGTTTTTAATAATAAAAGAACAGTAAGAACCCCTCTCTCCCAGGAGGAAATTACAAAACAGAACCCAAAACAGCATGCCCAAATCCTTGCGTTGTGAGGACAGGTTTGTCATAAAATCGTGAAACAGTTCCTTAACTGGACCATCCTGCGGACCCAAGGATTTGGTCTAAAGGCACTTCCAGCGCCTTCGCTGTGGTTGTTGATGCTGCCTTGATAGAGTGAGATTTAAACACATCATTGTCTACTCCAGCACAATCCAAAACCTGTTTCAGCCATTTAGTTTGCACTGACACCTTTCTATGAGTTTTTTTGTGGCTGATGAGCATCGCTGTTTCGGAGCCCTTGAGACTCTTGGTGACCTCGACATATTGACGCAGGTGCATAACTACACATAGTCTCAGGTCAAAGGGGTATGCTTTAAAACTTATTTTGGTTCCAGACGTTCCTGGCCTGCTTTGTTTGATTAGATCATATACATAAAACGTAATATTATCTACAGACGAATGCATGCTGTCCAGTCATAGCTTTTGCAATGTCTGGACCCGTTGCGCTGAAACCAGCGCCATGAGCATGACCACTTTGAGCGTTAGCTTCTGGAAAGACAGAGATATAATTGGAGCCCATTGCCAAAGCAATGTGAGAACTATGCTCACATCGAAGATTTCCGTACATCTAGGTTTGGGTCATGAATCGGGACACCAATGGACGAGATCTGACAGAGCGTTGTCCCGACCCCTGCCATAAATAGGAGGACAAAGCACTTCAAGCACTATTAATGGCACTATAGCTCAATTGCTCATCAAAATGCAATGTAGCAAGGAACTCCAATACATCAGGTATGCCTGCAGAATAATAAGATATATTTGACTGTAAGCAGAACATCTCCTATTTCATAATATGAGATACATATTGTTTTTTAGTACTATCTCTCCAGGCCACAGTAATCACATCCACGGTCCTACTCGATAGCCTGAGCCCCTGGAACGGTCTGGTCAGAATCTGCAAATCAACTGATTAATACGATCATGTGAAGGGCGCTCTCCTGTCACAGGGTGAACCAACAAGTTGCTGTATTTGGGGATAGTCATGAATGGCTGTGTCATCAGTCTTAGAACCAATGGGAACCATGGCTGTGTGGGCCAGTCAGGAACTACCATAATGCCTGAAGCGGAGTTCTGCTCTATTTTGATGAGACATTGACTGATGAGGCAGAATGGGGGAAAAGCGTAAAAGAACGTACCTCCCCAATGTAGCGAGAATGCATCCACCACTACTGCCCCTGGGTCCGGTTGCCATGAGACGTATTTAAGTAACTGGTGATTTAACCTGGATGCAAACAGATCTATGTCTGGCAATCCATACCGGATGACAATCTTTTTGAAAACGTTTGGATTCAGCATCCATTCTGTGTTGTCATTACATTTACGTGACCTGGTGTCTACCACCATGTTATCTCTACCTGGTAGGTAGGTAGCTGAGACCCAGATGTTTCGAGTAATACACCAGTGCCTGATGAGGTTAGCCAGATTATCACATGATAATTCCACCCATGTGATTGATATATGCAACAGCTGTGGTATTGTCAATCTGGAGCTGAACATGTAAATCATGCATTGTTGCACAGTATGCTTTTAGGCCATAGAATGCACCCAGCAATTCTAAGTAGTTTATCCCATGCATCTGCAGGATTAATGCCTCTTGCATACTCCATCTGCCACCACAGCTAGACTCGGTATCAGTGGCTCCCCATCCAGAAGTACTCACATCAGTTTGTAAAATAACTGAAGGTTGTTTAGTCAGAATGTCTCAGATGTAGTCAGTACATCGTGATCCACCATTGCAACTCGGTGATAGCTTAGACTGGCAACTGCATTGGTCTATTGAAATGACCTGCATGTTCTTTAAGGGCTTGTTCTTTGGCTCATTGCACATTCTGATAGTGCAGAGGCCCAAACTGCACTCCAGGGAAAGCCGCCACTGATTTACCAATAACACTGGTTATTCGTCGGATGGGGGGCTGCTGTTCATCTACCAGATTGCTACAGGCCTCCATAATTTCTAACGTTTTGGCCATAGGCAAAGTCACTGACATGTTAGTTGAATCAATGATGAACCCCAAATAGTCAATCATTCTAGATGGTACTAATTTGGATTTAGTTGGATGGATGAGGAAACCTAACCTTTCAAACATGTGTTTGGTAACTGAAACCAACAATTCAGCTGCTTCCTGGGTTTTGCCTATGATCAGAACATCATCCAAGTATGTCCATTACAACGTGATTCTGAGTGCGGAGTAGTCCTAATACTGGTTTCAACATTTTTTTAAATAACCTAGGGGCTGAGGTTAACCCATAGGGCAAAGCTTTAAATTGCCACAGCTGTCTCATCCAACTAAATTTTAAGTATCTACGGTATTGGTGATGAATTGGTACTGAATAATATGCATCTTTCAGATCTATGCTCGCCATATAACACCCCTTGGATACCAGTTGCTTAGCAGTACTGAAAGTTTCCATTTTAAAATGTTTATACTGGACATAAGAATTCCAGTTAGATCCAGAATGACCCGACACCCACCATCCTTCTATTGCCTGGGGAATATATTGGACACAAATTGTTGAGGCTGATATGCCATCCTTTCAACTACCCCTTTTTAAAAATTATATTTCAATTTCATCATTCACCTGTAGAGTTTCTGGTTTTGAAAACACCAATACCCGACTAGGTGTATTTTGTCCGGGTGGATGTACTTCATAGATAAACTCTATTCGAGACCCCCGGATACTGTCCAGTATAAATGGATCTGATGTTATGCAGCACCATTCATCATAGAACAATTGCAACCTACCACCTACTGGTGACTGATCTCTAGAGGATATGTTCTGGACATGTCCAGTTACTTGTACCTCCATAGTTGCTGGATTCCTCTGTCTCCTGGTCCTGTTGGGGGGATGCATTGGTGTGTGCCAGGTTTTCATCCATCTCCTCACCAGTTCCAGCCGGTATGGCAAATTTACTTGCCACATCCGGCACACCTGGAGCGAAGCTCGTGTGCTTTGGTGTATGCTCCTCTGCTATATCACCAACTTCAGGGTCAGAGTCATACTGCCCTGGCTCTCCCTACTCATGCACAAGGGAGGTATCATGCAGCCCTTGACTTGGCACTGCAGGTATGGGTCCTCATGCTGATTCATACGCATATGGTTCTTCCTGCAGGTACAGCTCTTCTCTATACGGACCTCGGATAGAGGTTGCTGCTGAGAGCTGCTGGGAACATCCGGGGGTATGAAACCCTGGCTGGAACACCTGATGGTTAAGTATTCTCTAGGAGGTGTTCCATTTTTTCCAGACGTCCCCAAACCTTTTTGTTGGTAGGAATGGAGTGTTCCTGGCTTGGCTCATCAGAGTCGACAGGCCTTGATGATTTCCTCTTGGCCTTCCTCCCGACAGGAGTGGTCACAGTGCTCTGAGGCACCGGAGTTGCTGCCGCTGGCTGTACTGCCGGCGGCTCTGGAACCGGCGTCTCTGGAGCCGCGGTCAGACTTTTTACTTTTATCGGCGGCACACCTCGCCTTACTTTTAGTTATTTTTTCCATATTTGGAATTGTTCCATATATTGTTCCTGCTGGCTCCTGCAACCAACCTCATGGAACCTAGCAAAAATCGCAGTAAAGTTTAAAGCACTTACCTGCGAGTTTTTAACTAACCGCTGGTGGAGCTGCGCTCTCTAGCCCGTCACTGCGCCATGCAGCTGACGTAATGACACGCATGCGCACTGGCGGGGCTTCTTCACGGACTCCGAAGTAAAATCATGAAGTGCATAAATAAGGTGAACAGCCAGTCTTCTTCCCCCAAGGTTGGGGAGTCTAAAAAATAGTTTCAAGGCGAGAGGGGAAAATATTTAAAAGGGACCTGAGTGGTAACTTCATTCACAGAGAGTGAGGAGTGTTTATGGAACGAGCTGCCAGAGGAAGTGATAGAAATGGGTACAATGGGTACAATTATGACATTTAAAAGACACGTGAACAGATACAAGGATAGGAAAGATTTGGAGGAATATTAGCAAAAACGAGAGGGACCTGAGTGCTTGAACATCTTCGTCAGCATGGACATGTTGGCCTAAGGGGCCTGTTTGCGTGCTGTATAGCTCTATGACTGCACAACTTTAATTGACACAGAAGAGCTGGGAGAGTGGCCTACTCTGGCCCCATTATGCATAAAAAAGAAACAGATTGATTGCAATGGATTTGGAGAGACAATGGTGCCTGTAACTGTCACGTAATGGGTTTGTTAGAACCAGATCAATTTTGCTGATAAAATAATAAAACATCTTGCAAGATACCTTTAAGGCACATTGCACGTCTTCACTATTGGATTTATCCAAACCAGTGTGTAATCACAAAGAGCTTTGTGCTGTTCTTCGATTGGGAAATACGGTTCAAGCAAAGGCAGCACAAACAATTAAGCCAAGTGTCACATCTGAAATAGTTGCCAGAGAAAGGATTGCTAGTCAACTTCTGGTGTGATCACTCATAAGTGGTGGTCGCTGACTGCCACAATCTTGTTTGCATTTCCCTAATCTAATGCACAACTTTTGCCTGCTGAGTCAGTTGGGAAGCGAATGCAAGAATATCTTCCTATTTTTGCTGGTGCGCACATTGTAATTGGCATGACCCACTTACCTCCACTCGCATTTGAGCTTTCCATTTCACTTCTTGAAGACAAGCAAAATATTCCATCAATATTTTGTGATGTGTCCCTCTTGCACCAGATTTTAAAGTATATGAAAGTGAAACTTCTCACTTTGAAATTTTATTTAACTGTTGGGAAAAAGCCTTTCTGAAAATTTAGCTTATTCCACAAGAAGCAGAACATCGCCATCTCTGATTTTCTGACAAGTTGCTAAAATCATTCGAGTGGAAGTCAGAAAATAGCATGTTCAAATTATTGCTGAATACTGCTCCCAAAATGTTGTGCGCATTTATTTATGTGGGAATAGCTTGGGCCTTCGGGTTCTTCATCACAAGAAAATAGGGAATCTCGAAAAATGTCCTCAAATTATATGAAAAATTATCTTCAAATTAAACCATGGAAATTGGCTGTGAAGACCCATGGGCAAGTGTTAGCTTTTTTGGGGGCAAAATAATTCAGATTCAGATGCGGTTGCTCACAAGTTAATTGGAGACTTTTAGATGAGCTGAGCTTTGTTCGATATCAGTCCCCATGCGTGACCCTCTGCAAGCAATAATCATATTATGTCCTCTGATCACATAATTCAAATTCAGTCATCGAGAGATAGGGCATGGAAACAGGTCCTTCAGCCTATTGGATCCTCAGCATCCTAAATTAATCCCATTTTTTATTCTCCCCACATTCATATCTGCTCCCACCAGATTCCACTACTCATCTACGCACTCGATGCAATTGGTCCACACAGTGGCCAATTAACCTACCAACCTGCACATTTTTGGGAAGAAACCAGAGCACCCGGGGGGAAATCTCATGGTCACAGGGAGAACGTTTAATCTTCCGATAAACAAAAACCTTCTGGAGATGGATTCACAACTCAGGGTCAACTGACCTAGACTAAAAATTAACCGTATAGTCTATCTCAGCATGACAGAAGGAACCAATGATTCCTGTAATAATATTTTCAGGCAGCTTGTGAGTTCAGAGGAAAGACTGAGGCTGCTTACACAAACACAACCAGGCTTCTTCGAACCCTTACAGTGTGCTTATCCTTAAAGATATATAGATGATGACATAAGTGAGAAGATTAAAACAGTGAGAGGGAAGAGAAAGAATGGCAAATATTAAATTAATTATTTCATAACTTCCAAATGTAAATTCCATTGGGAAGTAAAAACTCCACAGAAAATATGGTCTAACAGTGGCTAACTACAGAGGTTGAGGAGGGTGGTACGCTAAAACAAAACATGTGTCTCAGTGCAGTGTTACCAACAAGAATAATGTAGTTTGTGAAACTCCCAAACATTGCCTTTTCCCTCTTATGTTGCACATCTGTGAGATATTTGAGAACAAGAAAGTTTTGCTGAAGTCCTACAATGAAGGTACACCGACCTTCCAGCCAGTTGTTCATGTAGACCTCACAAACTGTGGTCAGATCTGGATACTCAACTGAGACCAAACTCTCTAGATTAATCATCATATAACCTGCAAGGTTAAGAAAGGTCTTCCTACTGCTGTACACAAACCCTACAAGGGACATGCACACATTGCTTCAGCTGCATCAATAAGAGCCAATTTAATTGTGTTGCTATCAAATTAACATTGCATACTGATGAACTATGACAGAGTCATGGAGTTGGGCAGCACAGAAATGTGCCCTTTGGCTAAACTTGTCCATGCTGATTCTGATGTCTAGCTACGTTCATCTTATTTGTTTTCATTAGGCCTGTAGACTACGGTTGATCAAAGGCTCACTGCATGTAATTGCCTAGCTTATCCCTACTGCCCTTTTTTGAATAAGAGAATCACATTAACGATCCTCCACTCTTATGGTATCTCATCTGTGGGTCGTGAAGGTGCAAGCAATCTCCTTTAGAGCCCCAGCAATCTCCTTCCTTGGATCCCTGAGTGTCCTGGATAAATTCCATCAGCCACTGAGATTTCTCCACCATAATGCAAGCCAACCCTTCCTGGTACATACATGTTCCAGAATATCAGTGCAGTGCACTCATAAGGTCATAAGTGATAGGAGCAGAATTAGGCCATTTGGCCCACCTAGTCTACTCACCATTCAATAGTGGCTGATCTATCGCTCCCTCCTCATCCCCATTCTCCTGTCTTCTCCCCATAACCTGCAATGCTCCTCCCCTAACCCTCCATCTTCCACATCCTTCTCGCTGGTGAATACCAATGGGAAGTATTCATTTATGATCTGCCTATATTGTGCACTTCATCATTGCAAAAGAATTGTATGCTTTAACACCCTTACCACTTTGGATAGATACATATATCCATGGCTCATATTCACCTTAGGTACCAACTGCACAGCCACTGTGTCCAGCAATCAGTGTTTTGCAACTGAGTTACATGACTACGGTATATGTTGGAAATCTGTGTTAATGGATCATATTTTCCCACATTTAATGGATCATATTAATGAAAAACAAGCTATAATTTCACTGTCAAGCATTCATCGGACATATCTAACCAAAGCAAATTGGGCTACAGTAAAGATTTTCTGTCTAAAGACCTTTTAACTGTGTCCCGTAAATAGTATTTATTTAATATACTCTTGGTATCAAAGACAGAATGTCAATGCTACTTCAACTTCATTTATTCAGTTGTAACAAACGATGTATTTTACCATCATTTGTGAATTACTGTTATCATGGGAAAATTTTATATATAGATATTTTTCAGATGTTAAAATAGAAGTGATTTTTTCTGACTGCCCTGAAAGGAACTAACGTACTGTGAATTGTAAGTTAACTCTAGGCCCGAGCTGTATTATTGTGTAGAATTGGTTTATTGCTCCATAAGTATGTAAGTAAGTAAGTAAGTAAGTAAGTAAGTAAGTAAGTAAGTAAGTAAGTAAGTAAGTAAGTAAGTAAGTAAGTAAGTAAGTAAGTTTATTGGCCAAGTATTCACATACAAGGAATTTGCCTTGGTGCTCCGCCCACAAGTAACAACGTGACATACAGCAACAGTTACGAATGACTCAGACAACACTAAATATTAATAATAATAAAACATTAATGATAAAACACCATTGATCAAGCATGTGAACCAACAAAATACCAGATCAAAGGGAGGCTACAGATTTTTGGCTGTTGAGTAGAGCAACTACTTGTGGATAAAAAATGTTTTTATGTCTGGCTGTGGCAGCTTTGACAGTCCGGAGTCGCCTTCCAGAGGGAAGTGATTCAAAGAGTTTGTGGCCAGGGTGAGAGGGGTCAGAGATGATCTTGCCCGCTCGCTTCCTGGCCCTTGCAGTGTACAGTTCATCAATGGAGGGAAGGTTGCAGCCAATAACCTTCGCTGCTGATCGGACGATTCGCTGCAGTCCCCAGGTGTCGTGCTTGGTGGCTGAGCTAAACCAGACCATGATGGAGAAGGTGAGAACAGACTCCACAATGGCCGTGTAGAATTGGACCATCATTACCTGCGGCAGATTGTGCTTCCTCAGCTTCCTTAGGAAGTACATCCTCTGTTGTGCCTTTTTGACTGTGGAGTCGTTGGTCACCCCCCACTTAAGGTCTTTGGAGATGATGGCTCACAGGAACTTAAAATACTCCACAGATGTGACTGTGGTGTTGTTGATGGTGAGTGGGGTGAGGGGAGGGGGAGCTCTCCTAAAGTCTACAATCAATGCCACTGTCTTAAGAGCATTGAGCTCTAGGTTGTTGCCATGGCACCAGGACGCCAGCTGTAACACTTCCTGTCTGTAGGCAGATTCCTCCCCATCCTGGAGCAGTCCAATCAGGGTTGTGTCGTCCGCAAACTTGAGAAGCTTGACAGAGGTGTCTGTGGAGGTGCAGTCGTTGGTGTAGAGAGAGTAAAGGAGAGGAGAGAGTACGCAGCCTTGCAGTGCTCCTATGCTGAGCATTTGCAGGTCCAAGATGTGCTTTCTCATCCTCACATGCTCACATAAGCATGCAAAATCTCCCCTCTCATTGAGATTTAAGAGATCAAAACTTCTCCCACATTTAATCCACCATCTCGCACAATTATTGTTGGATAAATAACATTTTTAGAACTTCTATCCCAATGAAAAACACATTCGATGCAAACTGATATGATAGAACTTTATTCATCTCCAAAGGGAAATTAGTGTGCGAACAGTCACAACACACAAGGTACATGAAAACTTCAAATTAAAATTAAATTAAACAGTGAAAGAAAAGAAAAAGTCAAGCAACTTTTGGCTGGCTGCCGTGTGCACAGTGCCTTAACAGGAACGAATGAACATACAAACAAATGAATGCAGGCTTATCCCCTGGGCAGAGGATTCTAAAACTAAAATGTCCCCCTCACCCACACCGGTTCCCCCTTTGTTCTCCCACCGTCTCAATGAGGGAGTAAAGCCCATGTCCTACTGTACGAGGGAATTCACAAGTTCTCCTGAGTTTTCCCCTGATTCGAACTCGGAGAATGTCCGTAGCGGGTCCCTAGGAGTTCGTGGATGTCTCGTAGCGGCTTGTAATGGTCTAACTACAGGAAAAAGTCATCTTTTTTTTCATCATGAGTATTTTTTTACTCGTGGACATTTTTTACAGGGATGAAAAAACGTCACGAGTTACCAGATGTCCCGAGTACCTACTGTTAGCATTACGAGCTGCTACGAGACATCCACGAACTCCTACGGACCCGCTATGGACGTTCTCCGAGTTTGAATCAGGGGAAAACTCAGGAGAACCCGTGAATTACCTTGTGCAGTGGGACAGGGGCTTTAAGTAAATTGTACTCTCCTGATTTTGGTGATGGTGATTGGGAATTCCTCCTGGCTGACCTGGCTTGAATCTTAGTTTGAATTCTCCTGGCCATAATGGTTTGAATCTTTTCAATTGGAGTAATATGAGCTTCCTTTAAAAATTATTAAAATGGGACCTATGATAAAGATTAATAAATGTTGAAAGTTTCCAAGATGGTTTGATGCCTATTCTCTGTAAGAGCATATTACAGCCCACAAATAACTGTGTGCGGATATCAAATTCCTTGTGAGTCCCTCTTCAATACACATTGTTTAATAACTTACATTAGGCAAACTAATACCCAAATGCATTCCTCCTGGATTTGTTTGAAATTACTGCATATGCTTTGACTCTCTTAATAAATAAGGCATTTGATGTTTTAACTATTGTCTAAACAAGGCAGAGATTTTAACTGCCATCTTACCTTATCTGGTCTTCCCAGTGGGAAATTACTGCCATATGAAATGAGTAGTTCCAGGGATTTACATAGCACCAGCCATTTAGTGGTGGCATAAAGCAAGTCACACCCATTAAACTGCTCAAAACCTTTGACCGTTGATTAAGCCACGCGCCCTGATTTAGCCACTTGGCAGAGCTGTCAAACATTAAGACTGAGGTGAGAAAAAACGTTTTTACCCAGAGAGTTGTGAATTTGTGGAATTCCCTGCCACAGAGGGCAGTGGAGGCCAAATCACTGGATGGATTTAAGAGCGAGTTGGATAGAGCTCTAGGGGCTAGTGGAGTCAAGGGATATGGGGAGAAGGCAGGCACGAGTTATTGATAGTGGACGATCAGCCAAGATCACAATGAATGGCGGTGCTAGCTCGAAGGGCCGAATGGTCTCCTCCTGCACCTATTTTCTATGTTTCTATGTTTATATTAATGTAAGAATTTAGGAAGATTAATAGAATATAGTTTTCTATTGCAAAAGACACAAAATATAATGTAGGATGGTCCTAATGCCACCTTACAGCAAACTAGTTTTTATTTCCATTTTAAAGGGCCTGTTCCACTCACGCGATCTTTATAGGCGACTGCCGGCAACCGTCATAAGTTGCTGAAATTTTCAACATGTTGAAAATTCAGCAGCGACCAGAAAGATGCTACAACTCTTTGGGGACCTCTCACGACCATAGGAGACCTCACAGGACCGTACAGGCGACCTCTCATGACCATACAGCCTGTACAAAATTTCAGCAAACTTTGACCTGTGCCGGCAATCGCCTGTAAAGGTCGCGTAAGTGGGACAGGCCCTTAATGGAATTGGATATTTACGTGAGAAGTGCAGAGAAGGATCAGTTGGTTAATTGTTGGGATAAGGAGGATGCTGTATGAAGAAATGTTCAGCAAGTTAATCCAATACTCAGTGGAATTTAGAAGAATAATTTGCTGAGAAGATTTTTTTGCCCTTGCAGAGTACCCCGAACTACAAGGTAAAGATTCAGAATTTGGGTTACTGTTTCAAATGGAGGCGAGGAGAAATTTATTCTCTGAGGGGCCATGACTCTTTGGAATTCCTTATTCCAGGGTGCTGAGGAGGCAGAATCAAATTTTTAACATGACGGTGGCAGACAAATAACTATAAGAGAATCAAAGGGTACAGGGAAAAAGGGATAGTGGTGTTAAGCCCAAGACTGGATCGGCTACATCTTATAGTATGTCTGAGCAGGCCAACTGACCCACTCCTGCTCCTGGTGTTATCTCACCCTATACAGGACATTAGTGAGCGAAGATGGATTTTTATAAGAATCCACCGGTTTCACAGTAGCCAATACAAAAATCAAGTGAGGTACTTGTTTTAATTACAGATTTGAACCAAATTAAAAAAAGCCATATTTGCCACAATGGGACTTAACTTCATATCTCTAGATTACTTGTCCAATAGCACGTTCAGTAAATTAACTATTGTGACACAATTATGCAATCAAAGATGCAATCTTTGCTATTTTATTCAGTGAGCTAGAACAAAATAGAGTAAATTTTATGCAATGGTACTAAAATTCATAAATTAGACCACATTTGAAGTATTGTAAACAACTGTGGGTATCGCACTTTGGGAAGGATGCCTATTTACTAGAATGATATCTGGAGGTAATTTAAAAGGAAAGATTATACTAAGCGTGATTGTATTCCCTGGAATCCAGAGTATGGAGGGTCAATTAAAGTGCTCCATTACAGGAGAGATGTGGTGGCTTTTGAGAGGGTGAAGATGAGCTTTACCAGAATGCTGCCTGGATTAGAGAGTTTCAACTACAGAGGGAGATTAGATAGACTTGGGTTGTTTTCTCTGGAATGTCAGAGATTGAAGAGAGACTTCACAAGTTCACAAGTTATCGGACCAGTATTAGGCCATTCGGCCCATTGAGTCCACTCTGCCATTCAATCATGGCTGATCTCTGCCTCCTAATCCCATTTTCCTGCCTTCTCCCCGTAACTCTTGGCACCCGTTCTAATCAAGAATTTGCCAAACCTCTGCCTTAAAAAAAATCACTGATGGCCTCCACAGCCCTCTGTGGCAATTACTTGATCAACGTGTATACAATTATAAGAGGCATCAATAGGGTCTTCTTCTTACTTCTTAAGCCCTTTGCTCCTCTAAGGAGCATAGGCCATTGACAAATGTCCTCCACCTCACTCGGTTTTTCGCAGTTCAATAGGGTAGGCAGTCAAAACGTTGTTTCCCCAGGATGGAAATGTCCAACACTGGAGTGTATGGGTAAAAGATGAGAGGGAGAAATGTTAATGGAGATATGCGGGGCAAGTTTATTTTATGATGGGGGCCTGTAATACATTGTCTGGGGTGGTGGTGAAGGCAGATAGGATAGTGACATTTAAGAGGCTTTTAAATAGATACATGGAAGTGCAAGGAATAAAGGGATATGGATCATGTACTGGTAGATGAGATCAGTTTAACTTAGCATCATGTATTGGCACAATCATTGTGGGCCAAAGGGCCCGTTCCTGTGCTACATTGTTTTATGTTCTATGTTCTAAGATATTATGGGGAACAGATTTGGTACATGAATAGAACTATTTCCATTGCTTGGGAAGTCTGACACTACATATTTCCACTCCTCCTGGCCTTTTAAGAACATAGTTAGGAAAAATTGGTTTAGGTGTTGGTATCATATTACTATTTGTTTATAATTGTCACGTGTACCGAGGAATAGCGCAAAAAATATTCTACATACAGAGAATGTTGGAAGTCAAGTACTTTCTTCCACAAAATAGCAATCGATTACAAGTCATTTTGAGTCACAAAGTCATCCTTAGGCCCAACAAGTTCATGCTAACCCATTTACACTCATTCCATGTTATTGCCCGCACATTTACAACTGCCGTTTAACCACCAACCTGCACGTCTTTGAGATGCTGGGGGAAAGCTGGAGAACTCAGGGTAAAGCCACATTGTCACATGGAGAACATGCGCACTCCACGCAGACAGTGCAGGAAGTTGGAATGTGCCACCCATTATTAATATAAAACTGGGTGCCTTTTGGTTAATCAAATATAATATGCTAGATCTTGTTTGACTGCCTGCCCTAATTAAAAGATGCTGCCAACAGCTAATCGCTTATAAAGAAAATAGCTTTAATGGACGAAACAAACCTGATTGTTTCGGAGACCAGCTGGATACAAGTACTGAGTATTTGTCCTGTGTTATGTTTTCTGAGAAGAACAAATTAAATCATTGTAGTTTGAGATTATGTAAATTCTAATCCCACCAAAATCTCAACAAAACTCAAAGACTTGCTGCAATGCATTTTGCAGATGTGTGCATTCAAATTCTTTCATGATTTTCAAGGTGCTTCCTTCTTCCTCTTCAATTAACTTCTTCATCTCTTCAATGACACACTATTGCCTTATTACGTCAGATGAACTCCTCTTCCAATTCGGTGCGACAGATTCCTTTCTTCATCGCCAGAGGCCTGTTTCCTTCGACAAGTGACACAGAGCAGCAAAGAGACTGAGTAAAGCAACACAAAGCAACAAAAGACTTTGAAGAATAAAATCAGCGAAGAAAGGGAATGTCAAAGCTAACTGTCAAAGGTTTTTATAAATAAGTAACAAAGTAAAAATTAAATGGGTCTCCTAAAACCAAAATCAAAATTGCATGGGAAATAAGGAAATTTCTAAGTTTTGCTAAATTAAGAAATTGATGTTGCTTTGTAGTTGGTCAAAAAAAACAGTGGCTGAAGAGAAAAACAAAAAGTAAAAAGAAAAAGATTGAATAGAATTGAAGCAAAAGTGAAAAAATAATGCAGACAATAATTCGGATTATAATCAGATCTCAGGGTTGATGATTTCCACTCCAACTTTTCAAAGACATATGGCCATTATTTTCCATGATTTTCCAGATTTTGGAATTAGAATACTGCAATTTTCATTATTTAAATATAGTGTAAATTTCCTCGAACTCAACATTGGCTCCCCATCAACAAATCTGTTCTCTCACCATCTCTTTCAATTATCTGTAACTGCACACGATTGATTAAATTATTGGTGTGTTACCTGACAGAGAGTTGTAGATGCATCTGAGTCCATCATACAGACCAGACTTCCCACCACTGACTCCATCCACATTCACACTACCTTGGGAAAGTAACTAGCATAATCTAACTTGTACCACTCTAGTAATTCCTCTTCACCCTGCTCTCACCCCCCATAGGTTTCAAAAGTGTGAAAGTGCGCACAACCAGAATCAGGAACAGCTTCCTCCCCTCCATTATCAGTCTTCTGAACAGTCCTTCCATAAGCTAGGGTACTGTTTGATTCACCTCAGCCCCATTGAGGTAGTTAAACTTTGTCTAAGGAACTGATACGCTGCAATAGTGAGAACTATATTCTGCACTCTGCATCTTCCTCTTTGCTCTATCTATTGTAATTGAGTTGAACTGATTGTATCTATGTATGGTACTGTATATCTGATTTATTTGGATAGCAAAGCTTTTGGTACTTTACCTCGGCTACTAACCTAAACCTAAACTTAAATTTGACCGCAATAGGAGCTTCAGATTATAGAACGGATTAATTCATCCCGGATAATCTTAGCTCTTTGACAGAACGTAAGAAAACAGGAGCAGGAGTAGCCTCTTAGCCTTCTCCACTATGATCATGGCTGATAAGCCCCAGGCCTCAGGTCCTCTACTACCATCTAATGAGGTTCAGTGTCAGTGTTTGGGAATACTCCTGTGACATTCCTCGATATGTTTTGTTGTGTGCAAGACAATCTCACAGTGCAAGTTGAAGTGAATGATGATGGGTACTTTAAAAGAAAGGAATGCGAAAACTAGAAAACTATGGATCGCTCACTGAACATTGGTAAAGGAGAAGATACTGAAATATCTTCTGAGATAATTTTATTTCATGGATAAAGTTGTTAAATTACAAGCCGACTGCCAGAATACTGACTAATCAAATACTCTCACCTAAATTTCAATTATCCAGGGGCAATAGACAGGGGTGTGCATTATCATCTCTATTATTTGCCCTTGCGATCGAACCTTTAGCTGAAAGCATAAGAGTACATCCGAACATTCACGGCTATAATACTAGATATTCTAATAATAAGATATCGCTGTATGCAGATGACATACTACTATATATTACCAACTCCCAAGTTAGTATTCCAAATATACTAAATCTTATAGAAGAATTCGGTTCCTTTTCAGGATATAGAATAAACTGGAACAAAAGTGAAATTATGTCAATAAAACCTCAAGATTCGACACACCTAAAATTTCCTTTTAGAATTGGTACAGAAACATTTAAATATCTTGGAGTTTACGTAACTAGAAAATACCCTTCTTTATTTCAAGCAAATTTTTCACCATTAATTACCAAATTAAATGCCCGTATTCAATTTTGGAAAACGCTTCCGATCTCCCTCATAGGTAGAATAAATGCCATAAATATGATCTTCCTTCCACAAATCCTGTACCTATTTCAAACAATACCGATTTTTCTCCCTAAATTTTTTTTTTTTAACTCAATTCTGTGATCATAAACTTTATTTGGGATTACAAAACTCACAGAATCCATAAACGATATTTATGTAAACCAAAAGAAATTGACGGACTGGCTTTCCCTAATTTTTTTAATTATTACTGGGCAACGAATATTAAAAATGTAATCTATTGGATGGACGATACATGCCAACAGGTAAACTGGTTAATAATGGAGAGAGAAGATTGTTTGCCTTTTAATATAGGCGTGATTCTTCTCTCTCCAATAAATCTGAAGAAATCAGCATATGAGAAAAATCTGATAATCCATAGCACCTTACGAATCTGGAAACAAGTGAAGTCAACCCTTAAATTGAAAAATGTATCTCTTCTCTTACCAATCGCCAACAATCCCTCATTTAAGTTGTGTACTTTAGACAAGGCGTTTATACAATGGGAAAGCTTAGGAATTAAAAAGCTGGCAGACCTTTATGAGTTGGGGACTCTCCTCCCATTTCAAGAATTACAATCGAAATATCATCTGAAAGGGAGCCACTACTTTAGATATCTTCAAATACGAGACTATCTGAAATCACATACCCAAGGCTGTCAATATATGGTTCCAGACATACTAGACGAATGCATGAATAGAAAGTCAGATTCAAATAAGTTAATATCGTATCTTTATAATATCCTTTTAAATATACAAACCCCATCGTCGCAAATAATTAGGCGAGCTTGGGAAGATGAATTGGGCCTAACAATTTTAAAAGATAGTTGGGAGGAAAGCCTTCTATATATACGTAACTGTTCTCTTAATGTTAGGCACACGCTAATACAATTTAAAATACTGCATAGACTTTATTATTCAAAGTCTAAACTGAATAAGATCTTCCCAAATGTCTCAACTATTTGTGATAAACGTCTCCTTCGGGAAGCAACCAAACCCACTCTTATCCTCTTGTAAAAATTTACACAATTTCTGGAGAGGAATTTTTGAATTTCTTTCTAAAATACTTAAAATAAAATTGGACCCCGACACAGAATTGATCACACTAGGTATGTCAGAAGCCTGATCTGAGCTAGCATTATTTCAAAGAATTTTCCTTAACTATGGCCTGAAAATGGCGAAAAAATGAATACTTAAATTTTGGAAACATACATCAGTCCCTACAGTGATGATGTGGATTACAAACATGTCCACGACACTACATTTGGAAAATATTAGGCTTGCCTGGGGATGAGAACCAGATAAATGTTTCAAGACATGGACTCCCTTCACCGAATTCTTACAAGGATAGTATGGCGCAACACAAATTTGGACTTAAATCCGATTCTGGGTTGGGTGAGGAGGGTGTTGCGGGTCGAGGGGCAGGTATGCATCCACTTTCTTTTTTTTCTTTTTTTTCTTCTTTCTCTTATATCTTTATTCACTTTTTGGCCACACCACTTTGGTAGTCTAGGGTTCTTTTCCATGTGCTTTTTCGAGCTATCTTTTCACTTCTCACTTTTTCCCTATCTTGTTCTTTTTCTCTTCTTTTCTTCTCATTTGCAGGTTAAAAGGTTAACATTGAAGCTGTACAATAATTGTACAATTTTAGATGCCGAAAGTTTTATCCTTGTACAATCGCTTCTAATAAAAATATATTTTTTTAAATTATTTTTTAAAAAAGGAGAAGATACTGGAAATTAATTGTGGACAGAATGGTTGAGCACATGGACAATGATCCGATCAAAATAAGATGGCATAGATTTAAGACGGGTAGGTCATGTCTGATTAATCTAGTTAAATGTTCTGAGGTCACCAGCAAGATGGATTGGGGGAAATCAATGAATGCAGTTTATATGGTAATTAACTGGAAGGTAGGACACTAATTATGATAAGAGTACACTTAACAGCATGATTGCAAGAACTGATTTTTTCCTAGGATTGCTGCTAGGGGCTTCTGAATAAGTTATTTTAAAACAGTAAAGGGGGACTATCGGTGAGACACAGAGAAACATTCCTCTGATAGAGAGCAATTAGAACATGAGGGCACGATGTTAAAATTTGTGGCATCCATTTATGACAGTAATCGGCAAGCGGATTTTTTTTTTGCAATGAGGTTAATGGATAGGCTACGTTTACTAAGGTAATTCTCAAGACTAAATCCCATAGGTTTTAGTTAAGTGGGGATATTAAGAGGTATGAATCAATACCAGATAAATGGTGCTGAAGTGCAGATCAGTCTAGTGGATTGTCTGTAAAGATTGAAGAGGTTGATTGTTCCTATTCTTGTGTAGTATTAGTTGTGCATGCTCTGGTTGCTTCCTGGTCTAATGGTTCTTCTTGAGTACTTAAGATAAGCCACACCTATCCCTCACTCATTTGAAAGGATGGAAGGCAGAATAAAAGGTGCCATTTATATTATATGCCTTTATGTCTGGAAGCTAACTGCACTACCCGGTCCTTTAACTGAACAACTGTGAAAGTCTCTGGTTTGATATGATATAATATGATATGATATAATTTGATATGATATCAAGCATTGTTTGATAATGAACTGGATGGACACAACCTGCTTCGTAGAAACATAGAAAAATATGTGCAGGAGTAGGCCATTCGGCCCTTCGAGCCAGCATCGCCATTCAAAATGATCATGGCTTCATTCCTGTCCTTGCTTCTCTGCAGAGAGCCAATTATCCTGCATTCATTCATATGGTGGCCTTGTCAGCTTAGCAAACATATCACCTATAGCTTCAATAACATTTTCAACATCGACCCATTCTCCATTCCCTTCCCACTCCAACACACCAAAATCGTTTGCAGTCCTATTTCGAAAAGTGTTTGCAGAATACAAACATCTACCTGGCACTCATACTTTTGAGGAAGGGAAACACATGGAATGGCAGTGCACATGAAGCTGTTCCTATTGTCAACTTAGTATAACTTTAAATGATATTCACTGGCTATTGACATGTCACAACATAAAACCATTTCTGGATTTGGTAATGGAATCTCATTGTTGCTTCATTCTCTTTGACACAAATGGGAAAATGTAAACTATTCACTGCAAGGGAAAGCCGGGGTTGTCGCCCAGGGCAGCTGAGCGTTGAAGTGCATTAAGGATGCTTAGCATTCAGCAGCGATTCGTACAAGGGCAGTCCCTCTATCCTCATTCATAGTGTCCTGTGCGTTAACAAAATAAAATAAACATAATAAATGCTCGTATGTGAGCTGCGATTCCTTTCTGCGGCATTCTGCTATTTGACATGTTCATCATTGTTCAAGCTGAAAATGTCCTACAGACTCAATCCAGAGTGCATTCAACAATGCTGGTGTGAAGTGGCATCTGAGAGGATGCTCGTGCTGCTTCTGAAAGCGAGAGTGAAACCTATTGAATTCCGGCAGGAATACACAGTCTCAGTCCTGGACTGAATCAATTTGTTACTGTGCTTTGTAATAAGCAAGAAAGTGGCTGTTGTAGAGTGAACTGGCGAGACTGGAATCGCAGCAGATGGGTCTGGAGTAACAATGAACATAGCAGGTGAAGATCATAAGATCATGTCATAGGAGTAGAATTAGGCCATCGGCCCATCAAGTTTACGCAGCCATTCAATCATGGCTGATCTATCTCTTCCTCCGAACCACATTATCCTGCCTTCTCCCAAGATCTGTCTTTTTACTTATCATTGGTCTTAATAAAATGTATGTTGAAGTTGTCTCAATCCTTTGTGAGTAAATATCCTCCCTGATGCGTTAATGTCAGCATTCAATCCCTGACCAAGTTCTCTGAGCAAGTCGAAGACAGCCATTAAATAATCTATAGGAAGGCGTCCTATGGGCTTATTGTGGCCATAGATATTTTTAACTGTCATGTTCACAATTGTAAGACTGATACAGACCAGACGTCAGAGGAAGGATGAAGGAGAAGGATTGTCCATTAGCCTTCTAAATTTTCTGGTGCTATCCAACCAAATCCACCATCTTGCTTCTCCAGATGAAATAGTTTGCTGAAGCTGACTGTATGAGCAAGCAGATTAAAACTGGCCCATGTAGACACAAGATGCTGGTTTACAAAATAAATTGCTGGAGTAAAGGGCCTGTCCCACTAGCGCGCGATTAGACGCGGCAAGCGCGACCTACCGTGGTCGCTTTAGTCGCCCGGCCTCGCGTGACCCTGTCCCACTGCGATCGCCGGAGTCTCGTCGAGTTGTGTGTAGCTGGTGTCGACATTGCGCGTAGTGTCCAAAAACCGACACTGCTCAAAAAATTACGCGCGGCAAAATCCTGTCGCGCAGAATCACGTGTAGAACGTGATTAACGTGATGACGTTTTGACGTTGTGCGTCTTCAGCGTGGCGTTGCGTGATGACGTCACTGCCCGACGTCGTGCAACGCGCATGCTCATGCGCATCGTCACGTGATGAAAAATAACGTCCTTCCTTCGGACGTCGCGCGTGTAATCGCGCGCTAGTGGGACAGGCCCTTCACTCGCACCGGGATCGCCTGACCCCCACGCGACCCCCGCGTCAGAATTTGTCGCGCTTGTCGCGTCTAATCGCGCGCTAGTGGGACAGGCCCTTAACTCTGCAGGTCAAGCAACATCGCTGGAGAACATGGACTGGTGACGCTTTGGGTAGCAACTCTTTTACAGACTGGTTGTTGTGAGAGGGGGAGGAGAAAGTTGGAAGAGCGGAACGGGCAAGACGCAGCCTAGCAAGTGATAGGCAGATGCAGGTGAGGGGACGTTTCTGATAAGTGGATGGTTGTAACAAAGGCCGGAGATGAAGGGACAAAAAGTGTGAAATAAGGATGGAAGTAGCACGACAGCGTGGGGAAGCAGAGAAATGGTTATAAATCCAGGGGGGCACAGTGAAGAGAGGGGTGGGGGAAATGGTGGAATGGTTGTTATCAGGATAGTTACCTGATATTGGAGAATTTAATGTTCATATCTTTAGATTGTAAGCTATCCAAACGGAATATTAAGTGCTGTTCCTCCAGTTTGCGTGTGGCCCGACTCTGGCAACATAGGAAGCCCAGGCCAGAAAGGTCGGTTTGGGTATGGGAAGGGGAGAAAAAATAGTTTGGCACTGGGAGATCCAGTGCGCCTTTGCTCTATAAAAATCTAGCCTTCAATATTCCAAAAAGCAAAGGTTTGAAAATCTGCCATTCTGGTGGTGCCGGACTAATAGATGTTTTGGTCCATTGAATGTTATTTCTATCACCACCTAAATACACTCTTTGTTGGGGTTAGGGTTGTACAATGTGGTTTATGAGCCTGATGGTTAATGGAAAGAAGTTGTTCTTGAACCTAAAGATAATGGTTCACGGGCTCCCGTACTTTTTTTCCTGATGGCAGCAGTGAGATGAGAGCACGATCAGTGTGGTGTTGGTCTTTGATGATGTAGTTGCCTTCTTGAGCCATCGCGTCCTGCAGACCCATATCAGTTAGTTGGATATTCCAGATTACCCCGGTGCAGACTGGTGGCAGGATAATCGGTAGGGATATACATAGAGAGAATAGTTTACAAGGCAGAAGTAGAGATGCAGAACTGATATGGTTGCTCTTCTGGGAACCAGGATAGATCCAATGGACTGAAAAGCCTCTTATGTGATAAGAAAATACAGCTTTTGTGAACTACCATGAGCAATCGATTGAGCCTATAATCCTGGCATATTATTAATTCCACATTACCCAGTAACGGGGTACCCAGTAACCAGTCAGAGGTTACTTCTTAAGTTGGCAACCCTTTCTTTTATATAGAGGTGTGCATTTTATAATATTGATAAAAATAAATGTTGCAAGTTCAACCATGCAGAAAGGTTATGCCAAATGACAGGCATTGCAACCATTACGTACAGGAAGATAACTGGCCAATAAATGTTTGGGCATTCCAGACATTTGGAATCTGAGCTCCCTATTAACTTTTGACTTTAGAGATTCAGAGTGGAAACAGGCCCTTCAACCCACCGAATCCACACCAACCAGCGATCACCCCGTACAATATTTTGCACACAAGGGACAATTTTACAATTTTAATTAACCCAATTAACCTAAAAACCTGAACGTCTTTGGAGCACCCGGTGAAAACAAGCACAGTCACAGGGAGAATGTACAAATTCTGTATTGACAGCACCAGTGGGGTGGAAGATTGCAACCTTCGCGTGGTCCGCCCTGTTTCCACTAATGCAATCAACTCGACGTGCACAAACGGAAGATCAAATAGAACAAGTTGTCCAACAACTTTAGGCTGTGCACGCCACACGAAAGAAGAAGAAGACAGCACCAGTAATCAAAATCGAGCCCAGGTCTCTGAAAATGTAAGGCAGCAAATCTACTGCTGCGCCACTGTGCTGCCCCGCCATCTGGTTATGTTGTCAAAAAACCTGAGCTTTTTGATGAATGCCTGGTTACTACCATTGCTGCAGGCATTCTGGATGGACCTAGTCCAACATTGTTGCTCAAAACACAAAGAAGGAAGACATTGGAAACACAGTGGGTATGGCAGCATCTGTGTAGAGAAGTGGACTGATGATGTTTCAGGTCAGGACCCTTCTACATATGGGAGAAAGATGTAAAGCAGGGTCCCTATTCGAAATGTCATCTGTCCATTTCCCTCCACAAATGCTGCCTGATCTACTGAGTTTGCCCAGCGGCTTGATGTTTTGACAAGTATTGATTCCATCACTGTGTGTTTACAGTTTTGTTACATTGCAAAGCTGTTCCTTCCACAAAGAGTTGTCTCCAACATGGAGGACTGTTTATGTTGTCAAGGTAGAAAGAGTTTGATATAACAATTCAAAATCTGTCACCTCTTTGTTTGATATTCAACAACAATAATATATTTTCTTCCCTATTCAGTAGCAATAAAGAGAGAACATCTTGTATTCCTTTGTTGCCCTTGATGGGTCCAGCACAGTTCAAGCACTGAAGATAATTAAACATTTTAAGAGAATATACACTGTTGGAATATAAACATTTTGGAACTAATTTGCATATTGCAAGCTACCCAAGTGGAAAATGACTATCAACTTCTTCAGAAGTTGGTTGAAGGATAAATATTGGTAGGGTATCCATCGGTTGACTGGCAGAAAACAATAAAGGGGTGGATTATTGTGATCAGTACCATGCAACTGGTAAAAAAAGGGGTGGTTGGTGACCTATACTGGAGCATAGAAACATAGAAAATAGGTGCAGGAGTAGGCCATTCGGCCCTTCGAGCCTGCACCGCCATTCAATATAATCATGGCTGATCATCCAACTCAGTATCCTGTACCTGCCTTCTCACCATACCCCCTGATCCCTTTAGCCACAAGGGCCACATCTAACTCCCTCTGAAATATAGCCAATGAACTGGCCACAACTACTTACACCACTTCACGACTAACCTGGATTTCACTCAGTTCCTCCATCTCATTTGACCCCTGGTCCCCTGATATTTCCGGCAGATTATTTATGTGTTCCTTAGTGAAGACAGAACCAAAGTAGTTATTCAATTGGTCTGCCATGTCCTTGTTCCGCATGATCAATTCACCTGTTTCTGACTGCAAGGGACCTACATTTGTTTTAACTAAACTTTTTCTCTTCACATATCTATAAAAACTATGGCAGTCAGTTTTTATGTTCCCTGCCAGTTTTCTTTCATAATCTATTTTCCCTTTCCTAATTAAGCCCTTTGTCCTCCTCTGAATGTTTCTCAGTCCTCTGGTAGGCTGCCTTTTCTGGTTAATTTGTATGCTTCATCTTTTGTTTTGATACTATCCCTGATTTCCCTTGTTATCCACAGATGCACCACCTTCCTTGATTTATTATTTTACCAAACTGGGATGAACAATTGTTGTAGTTCATCCATGCAGTCTTTAAATGCCTTCCATTGCATATCCACCGTCAACCCTTTAAGAATCAATTGCCAGTCTATCTTGGTCAATTCATGCCTCATACCCTCAAAGTTACCTTTCTTTAAGTTCAGAACTCTTGTTCTAATCCATCCTCTCGTCACTCTCCATCCTAATGAAGAACTCAACCATATTATGGTCACTCTTGCACAAGGGGCCATGCACAACAAGACTGCTAACTAACCCTTCCTCATTACTCAATACCCAGTCTAGAATAGCCTGCTCTCTCGTTGGTTCCTCTACATGTTGGTTTAGAAAACTATCCCGCATACATTCCAAGAAATCCTCTTCCTCAGCACCCCTGCCAATTTGATTCACCCAATCTATATGTAGATTGAAGTCACCCATTATAAATGTTTTACCTTTGTTGCATGCATTTCTAATTTCCTGTTTGATGCCATCCTCAACTCCACTACTACTGTTAGGTGGCCTGTACACAACTCCCACTAGCGTTTTCTGCCCCTTAGTGTTTTGCAGCTCTACCCATATCGATTCCACATCCTCCAAGTTAATGTCCTTCCTTTCTATTGCTTAACTCTCCTCTCTAACCAGCAACAATACCCCACCTCCTTTCCTTTCCTGAATATTGAATATCCCTGGATGTTCAGCTCCCAGCCTTGGTCACCCTGGAACCATGTCTCCATGATCCCAACTATATCATATTCATTAACAACTAACTGGACAAGCTAAATGCAGGAAAAATGTTCCCAATGTTGGGTGAGTCCAGAACCAGGGGCCACGGTCTTAGAATAAAGGGGAGGTCATTTAAGACTGCTGAGAAAAAACTTTTTTACCCAGAGAGTTGTGAATTTATGGAATTCCCTGCCACAGAGGGCAGTGGAGTCCAAATCACTGGATGGATTTAAGAGAGAGTTGTATAGAGCTCTTGGGGCTAGTGGAGTTAAGGGCGTCAAGAGGCCCCGGAGCCGTTGGAGCAAGAGGAGGAGTCTCCGGGTGGTGAGTTATAAAATCGAGCGCGGTGCTTTGTTTTAACAGAGGCCCAGGAGCCGTTGGAGCACGAGGAGGAACCCAAACCTGTAACATTCCACACAAGTGTTCTGGTGGAAGCCGCTGATTGGTGGAAGCAGCTGATTGGGTGCAACCCCTGGTTTGCATTAAAGGTAAAGTGAGTTAAAGGTACAGTGAGTTAAAGGTAAAGTGAGTTAAAGGTACAGTGAGTTAAAGGTAAAGTGAGTTAAGGGTACAGTGAGCTAAAGGGTTCAGTGAGCAAAAGGGTACAGTGCTTTTTAGTAAAGGTTAGTTTAAAGGATTAAGATTTTTACAGTGTTAGTGAGTTGATTTAATTTGGGGGCAAGCCATGTCAGTTCAGATCGGTCCCATGGTTTGCTCAACCTGCAACATGTGGGAGATCAGGGATATGGTCGGTGTCCCTGGTGACTACGTTTTTCAGGAAGTGTGTCCAGCTGCAGCTCCTGGCAGACCGCATTGAACAATTGGAGCTGCGGTTGGATTCATACTGGAGCATCCACGATGCTGAGAAGCTCGTGAATAGCACGTACAGTGAGTTGGTCACACCGCAGGTTAAGCGGCCAGAAAGGGAACGGGTGGCCATTAGCCAGCGTAGCAGTAGGCAGATAGTGCAGGAGTCCCCTGCGGTCATCTCCCTCCTAAACAGATATAGCATTTTGGATACTGTTGGGGGAGATGGCTCATCAGGGGAAGGCAGCAGCAGCCAAGTTCATGGCACCATTGGTGGCTCTGCAGCACAGGAGGGGAGAAAGAAGAGTGGAAGGGCTATTGTAATAGGGGATTCAATAGTAAGGGGAATAGATAGGCGTTTCTGCGGCCGCAAACGAGACTCCAGGATGGTATGTTGCCTCCCTGGTGCAAGGGTCAGGAATGTCACTGAACGGCTGCAGAACATTCTGGAGGGGGAGGGTGAACAGCCAGCTGTCGTGGTGTACATTGGCAGCAACGATATAGGTAAAAAATGGGATGAGGTCCTACAAGGCGAATTTAGGGAGCTAGGAGGTAAACTTAAAAGTAGGACCTCAAAGGTAATAATCTCTGGACTCCTACCGGTGCCACGTGCTAGTCAGAGTAGAAATAGGAGGATATTGCAGATGAATACGTGGCTTGAAAAATGGTGTAAGGGGGAGGGATTCAAATTTCTAGGGCATTGGAACCAGTTCTGGGGGAGGTGGGACCAGTACAAACAGGACGGTCTGCACCTGGGCTTGAAAGGAACCAATGTCCTTGGGGGAGTGTTTGCTAGTGCTGTCAGGGAGGATTTAAACTAATGTGGCAGGGGGATGGGAGCATGAGCAGAGAGATATGTAGGATGTAGGATGAGAGTAGAAGCAATAGGTAGCAAGGTGAAAAGTAAAAGTGGCAGGCAGAAACATCCAGGGGAAAAATCAAAAAGGGCCACTTTTCAACATAATTGTATAAGGGGTAAGAGTGTTGTAAAAACAAGCCTGAAGGCTTTGTGTCTCAATGCAAGGAGCATTCGTAATAAGGTGGATGAGTTGAATGTGCAGATAGTTATTAATGAATATGATATAGTTGGGATCACGGAGACATGGCTCCAGGGTGACCAAGGCTGGGAGCTGAACATCCAGGCATATTCAATATTCAGGAGGGATAGACAGAAGGAAAAGGAGGTGGAGTAGTGTTGCTGGTTAGAGAGGAGATTAACGCAATAGAAAAGAAGGACATTAACTTGGAGGATGTGGAATCGATATGGGTACAGCAACGAAACACTAAGGGGCAGAAAACGCTAGTGGGAGTTGTGTACAGGCCACCTAACAGTAGTAGTGGAGTTGGGGATGGCATCAAACATGAAATTAGAAATGCGTGCAACAAGGATAAAACAGTTATAATGGGTGACTTCCATCTACATATAGATTGGGTGAATCAAATTGGCAGGGCTGCTGATGAAGAGGATTTCTAAGAATGTATGCGGGATAGTTTTTTAAACCAACATGTAGAGGAACCAATGAGAGAGCAGGCTATTCTAGACTGTGTACTGAGTAATGAGGAAGGGTTAGTTAGCAGTCTTGTTGTGCATGGCCCCTTGGGCAAGAGTTACCATGATATGGTTGAGTTCTTCATTAGGATGGAGAGTGACATTGGTAATTCAGAAACAAGGGTTCTGAACTTAAAGAAAGGTAACTTTGAGGGTATGAGACGTGAATTGGCCAAGATAGACTGGCAAGTGATTCTTAAAGGGTTGACGGTGGACATGCAAAGGAAGGCATTTAAAGACTACATGGATGAACAACAACAATTGTTCATCCCAGTTTGGCAAAATAATAAATCAGGGAAGGTAGTGCATCGGTGGATAACAAGGGAAATCCGGGATAGTATCAAAACTAAAGATGAAGCATACAAATTAGCCAGAAAAAGCAGCCTACCAGAGGACTGGGAGAAATTCAGAGTCCAGCAGAGGAGGACGAAGTGCTTAATTAGGAAAGGCAAAAGTTTTTATAGATATGTGAAGAAAAAAAGGTTAGTTAAAACAAATATAGGTCCCTTGCAGTCAGAAACTGGTGAATTGATCATGGGGAACAAGGACATGGCAGACCAATTGAATAACTACTTTGGTTCTGTCTTCACAAAGGAAGACATAAATAATCTGCCGGAAATAGCAGGGGACCGGGCGTCAAATGAGATGGAGGAACTGAGTGAAATCCAGGTTAGCCGGCAAGTGGTGTTAGGTAAATTGAATGGATTAAAGGCTGATAAATCCCCAGGGCCAGATAGGCTGCATCCCAGAGTACTTAACGAAGTAGCCCCAAAAATAGTGGATGCATTAGTGATAATTTTTCATAACTCTTTAGATTCTGGAGTAGTTCCTGCGGATTGGAGGGTAGCTAATGTAACCCCACTTTTTAAAAAGGGAAGGAGAGAGAAAACAGAGAATTACAGACCAATTAGTCTAACATCGGTAGTGGGGAAAATGCTAGAGTCAGTTATTAAAGATGGGATAGCAGCACATTTGGAAAGCAGTGAAATCATTGGACAAAGTCAGCATGGATTTATGAAAGGTAAATCATGTCTGACAAATCTGATAGAATTTTTCAAGGATATAACTAGTAGAGTGGATAAGGGAGAACCAGTGGATGTGTTATATCTGGACTTTCAGAAGGCTTTCGACAAGATCCCACATAAGAGATTAGCATACAAACTTAAAGCACACGGTATTAGGGGTTCAGTATTGATGTGAATAGAGAACTGGCTGGCAGACAGGAAGCAAAGAGTAGGAGTAAACGGGTCCTTTTCAGAATGGCAGGCAGTGACTAGTGGGGTACCGCAAGGCTCAGTGCTGGGACCCCAGCTATTTACAATATATATTAATGATCTGGATGAGGGAATTGAATGCAACATCTCCAAGAAACAGAATAAAATGGAAAGTAGCAATGTTAGCTGTGAGGGGGGCTGTGTTAGCTGTGTTAGCTGTGAGGAGGATGCTAGGAGGCTGCAAGGTGACTTGGATAGGCTGGGTGAGTGGGCAAATGCATGGCAGATGCAGTATAATGTGGATAAATGTGAGGTTATCCACTTTGGTGGCAAAAACAGGAAAGTAAACTATTATCTGAATGGTGGTGGCTGATTAGGAAAAGGGGAGATGCAACGAGACCTGGGTGTCATGGTACACCAGTCATTGAAAGTAGGCATGCAGTTGCAGTAGGCTGGGAAGAAAGTGAATGGTATGTTGGCATTCATAGCAAAAGGATTTGAGTACAAGAGCAGGGAGGGTCTACTGCAGTTGTACAGGGTCTTGGTGAGGCCACACCTGGAGTATTGCATACAGTTTTGGTCTCCTAATCTGAGGAAAGACATTCTTGCCATAGAGGGAGTACAGAGAAGGTTCACCAGACTGATTCCTGGGATGGCAGGACTTCCATATGAAGAAAGACTGGATAGACTTGGCTTGTACTTGCTGGAATTTAGGAGATTGAGGGGGGATCTTATAGAGGCTTACAATATTCTTAAGGGGTTGGACAGGCTAGATGCAGGAAGATTGTTCCCGATGTTGGGGAACTCCAGAACAAGGGGTCACAGTTTAAGGATAAGTGGGAAGTCTTTTAGGACCGAGATGAGAACATCTTTTTTCACTCAGAGAGCGGTGAGTCTGTGGTATTCTCTGCCACAGAAGGTAGTTGAGGCCAGTTCATTGGCTAGATGTGGCCCTTGTAGCTAAAGGGATCAGGGGGTATGGAGAGAAGGCAGGTACAGGATACTGAGTTGGATGATCAGCCATGATCATATTGAATGGCGGTGCAGACTCGAAGGGTCGAATGGCCTACTCCTGCACCTATTTTCTATGATTCTATGATTCTATGATATGGGGAGAAGGCAGGCATTGGTAATTGATCGCGGACGATCAGCCATGGTCACAATGAATGGCGGTGCTGGCTCGAAGGGTCAAATGGCCTCCTCCTGCACCTATTTTCTATGTTTCTATGTTTCTGTGTAACTATCTGCATGTTCAACTCGTCCACCTTATTACGAATGCTCCTTGCATTGAGACAGAAAGCCTTCAGGCTTGTTTTTACAACATTCTTACCTCTTATACAATTATGTTGAAAAGTGGCCCTTTTAGATTTTTGCCCTAGATTTGTCTGCCTGCCACATTTCATCTTGCTACCTATTGCTTCTACCCTCATATTACACCCCTCTGTCTCTCTGCTCATGCTCCCATCCCCCTGCCACATTAGATTAAATATTCCTTGACAGCACTAGCAAACACTCCCCCAAGGACATTGGTTCCATTCCAGCCCAGGTGCAGGACGTCCTGTTTGTACTGGTCCCACCTCCCCAGAACTGGTTCCAATGCCCTAGAAATTTGAAACCCTCCCCCTTGCAATATTTTTCAAGCCACGTATTCATCTGCAACATCCTCCTATTTCTACTCTGACTAGCCGGTGACACTGGTAGTAATCCAGAGATTATTACCTTTGAGGGCCTACTTTTAAGTTTATCTCCTAGCTCCCTAAATTTACCTTGTAGGACCTCATCCCATTTTTTACCTAAATCGTTGGTGCCAATCTGCACCACGACAGCTGGCTGTTCACCCTCCCCCTCCAGAATGTTCAGCAGCCGCTCAGTGACATCCCTGACCCTTGCAGCGGGGAGGCAACATACCATCCTGGAGTCCCGATTGCGGCCGCAGAAACGTCTATCTATTCCCCTTACAATTGAATCCCCTATTACAATAGCCTTTCCACTCTTTTTCCTCCGTGCCGCAGAGCCACCCACGGTGCCATGAACCTGGCTGCTGCTGCCTTCCCCTGATGAGCCATCTCCCCCAACAGTATCCAAAATGGTATATCTGTTTAGGAGGGAGATGACCGCAGGGGACTCCTGCACCACCTGCCTACTGCTACGCTGGCCAATGGCCACCCATTTCCTTTCTGTCCACTTAACTTTTACCTGCGGTGTGACCAACTCACTGTACATGCTATTCATGACTTTCTCAACATCGTGGATGCTTCAGTATGAATCAAACCGCAGCTCCAATCATTCAATGCGGTCGGCCCGAAGCTGCAGCTGGGCACACTTCATGCACACGTAGTCACCAGGGACACTGACAATATCCCTGATCTCCCACATGTTGCAGGATGAGCAATGCATGGGGCCGATCTCAACTGACATGGCTTACCCCCAAATTAAATCAACTCACTCACGCTATAAAAATCGTAATCCGTTAAACTGTACCTGTACTAAAAAGCACTGTACCCTTAACTCACTGAACCCTTAACTCACTGAACCCTTAACCAAAAAGTACAAGCAGATGCAGAAATACAAACCTGGGGTTACTCCCAATCAGCTGCTTCCTCTAGTCCGCTTCCACCAATCAGCGGCTTCCTCTGGAAGTTTTGAAGTGATGGAACGTTGCAGAGTGGGCAACCGCTCCAGGGCCTCTGTGGAACAAAGCCCCGCGCTCGATTTTTAAACTCACCGCCCGGACGCTGCACCCGCCGCTCCAACCGCTCCTGGGCCTCTGTCTCCTGAGCATGAGAGCAGGGGAGACAAAATACATCTATGTTTAAGATCTAGTGAGTATCACATGTATGACTTTTGATGCACTGCTCATCCCAGACATTGCAGTTTAAGTTGAGAGTTACTACAGACGATAAAGGATGTTACATTGAAACATAGATAGAAACATAGAAAATAGGTGCAGGAGGAGGCCATTCGGCCCTTCGAACCAGCACCGTCATTCATTGTGATCATGGCTGATCATCCGCTATCAATAACCCCTGCCTGTCTTCTCCCCATATCCCTTGACTCCACTAGCCCCCAGAGCTCTATCCAACTCTCTCTTAAATTCATCCAGTGATTTGGCCTCCACTGCCCTCTGTGACAGGGAATTCCATAAACTCTCTGGGTAAATAAACTCTCTGGGTATAAAAGTTTTTTCTCACTTCAGTCTTAAATTACCTCCCCTTTATTCCAAGACTGTGGCCCCTGGTTCTGGAATCGTCCAACATTGGGAACATTTTTCCTGCATCTAGCTTGCCCAGTCCTGTTATAATTTTATATGTTTCTATAAGATATCCCCTCATCCTTCTAAACTCCAGTGAATTCAAGCCTAGTCTTTTCAATCTTTCCTCATATGACAGTCCCGCCAGTCCCAGGGATCAATCTTGTGAACATACGCTGCACTGCCTCAATCACAAGGATGTCCTTCCTCAAATTAGGAGACCAAAAATGTACACAATACTCCAGATGTGGTCTCAACAGAGCCCTATACAACTGCAGAAGAACTCTTTACTCCTATACTGAAAATGTGCTGTTCTTAGCTCTACTTCAGTTTATTTACTAATGCATGCAGCAACATCAAGGAACTTCACACATCGCTTGGACCAAGACAATTACAAAGCCATAAGGCTTACCATCTGAATTCCTACCCTCATCTGCTACTTCTTTCCACATCTAGGACAATGACAGGAAAGGTAAAGTTAAGATGGCTCCGATTGCAGCAGTACTATTCCTGAGCTGCAACATTGTGGATCTGAGATCACACATGTATTTCAGGGCAAATTTTCGAGTGAAGCATTTATGCAGCAATGGAAGATCGCTGCATGTCTTTCTGTAGGAAGGAACCACAGATGATGGTTTAGACCGAAGGTAGACAAACAGCTGGAGCAACTCAGCAGCTCAGTCATCATGTGTAAGAAGGAAGGAGCTACAGATGCTGGTTTAAATCAAAGATAGACACAAAAAGCAGGAGTAACTCAGCGGGACAGGCAGCATCTCTGGAGAGAAGGAATGGGTGACGTTTCGGGTTGAGACCCTTCTTCATACTGAATTCTGCAGTCCGAAGAAGTGTCTCAAGCAGAATCGTCACCTATTCCTTTTCTCCAGAGATGCTGTCTGACCCGCTGAGTTACTCCAGCATTTTGTGTCTATCTCTGCTGTAGGTCTTTGCCCCTTTTGTGACTGAGATATCAAGCAGTTATCAAATTAAGTGAGCTTCAAAGATTCCATGGATTTGGTTAAAGTAAAATCACACATAATGCTTGCTGGTTATCCAAGCTTAACGCTACCAGATATATTATCTGATTACTCATCATATCGTTGTTTGCTGCATGCCAAGGTAGAAAATTAGTTGTTACATTTTTCCAACAAAACAACAGTGATCTCACACCAGTCGAAATTCATTGAATGTCTGGTGACTCTGAGGGCATGATGAAGCAGAGTGTTACTCCAGGGAAATGGATCCAAGGGGAAAGTTCAAAAGAGAGTTGCATAAACATTTGAAGGATGGAAATTGCAGATCTGTGGGGAAAGAGGGGGAATGGGATTAATTGGACACTTTTTTCTCAAAAGACTTGCTTGTGTTACACCATTTTATTTAATGTAAGTTTTTTTTAATTGTTAACAGAAGCCTCAGTCAAGGTAAATGGATATTTGAACCTGACATGATTGTGGAAAAATTGACTGCTGAGGTGCATTGGACAAATGCAGATTGACCTAAAAATGGCCAGAAAATGGTACATTCGGAACTGACAAAATGCACTGTAGTTCCTCTGACCGCCATTGCCCAACAGAGGAACTCAGACTGACTCAAGAGCGGCAGACACAAGGAAACGCTGCTACTTGTAGATTCAACCTCCAATTTGTACATCACCCTGATTTGGAAATATATCTAAGAAGGAACTGCAGATGCTGGAAAATCGAAGGTAGACAAAAATGCTGAAGAAACTCAGCGGGTTAGTTTCTCCAGCATTTTTGTCTACCTCGGAAATATGTTGTTGTTTTAGCATCGCTGTCCAAATTCTGGAACACCCTCCCAAACAACACTCCACCACAAGGATCAAAATAATTCAGGAATGCAGCTCGCCAACAACTTCTCAAGGACATTTGCACATTCTCCCAGCGACTGCATGGATTTTCTCCAGGGGTTCCACATCCCAAAGAAATAGAGTCATACAGCATGGAAACGGGTCCTTTGGCCGAAATTGCCCATGCCGACCAAGCTGCTGCTCCATCGTTACTAGTCCTGCCTGTCAACATTTGGCCTGTATCCCTCTAAACCTTTCCTGTCCATGTACTGTCCAAATGTCTTTTAAATGTTGTTATGTCATGCGGATTTGTAGGTTAATTGGTCTCTGTGAATTGCCCCCAATGTGCAGCGAGTGGCTGGTAGAATTGATGATCAGCATGGGGCCAAAGGGTTTGTTTCCATGGTGTATCTCCAAACTAAACTCAAAACTAAACCATTTTCCCTTGTTGAAATGAAGATGACACATGCTCACAGAGACAGATGACCACAAATCACTCTCTCTTACCACAATTACACATTGATTATGTTGTTTAAGGCTCCTTTCATATCAGGAACAAGGCACACACAAAAAAATCTCATTTTCATGCCTTTTGCTTTGCACACTTTGTGCACAATCTCACAGAGTCACTGTATGTGTGTGCGTGTGACATTCAAACCCATTTTCAATTTACAGTTTCATGGAGAAGATTTTGAGGAATGATTTGCAGCTGATTTGCTACGTTCCTTACAAACATTGCTCTGCTTTCTGACCACTGAATATTCCCATTAGAACTGCTGATAGAGTAGTGCCATTGAATCAGGTCATTCATTTGATGTCATAGAGATATAGAAATCTACCTTCAACAGGAATATTTCCTGCCACTCGACATATCCATTCATCCCTGGATTCCCATTTGTCCCCCACACAAATTCATATATTTCCTTACATACAGAAGAAGCCTGTTCAGCCCATCGTGCCCATACTAGCTCTCTTATTATGCACCACTTAAACTGTGTAATCTTTTTATATTTGTTATAGGGAAAAGAACAGAAAAGGCTGAAAACACACTCAACAGGTCAGGCAGCATCAGCAGAAAGAGAAGTAGAGCTAATGTTTCAGATTGGAGAGCCTTCATCGGTTCTGCTTAGTTCTAAAGAAGGAAACATAGAAAGGTGCAGGAGTAGGCCTTTTGGCCCTTCGAGTCATCACCGCCATTCAATATGATAATGTCTGATCATCCCAAATCAGTACCCCGTTCCAGCTTTCACCCCATATCCCTTGATTCCATTAGCCCGGAGGGCTATATCTAACTCGCTCTTGAATACATCCAGTGAATTGGCCTCCACTGCCCTTTGTGGCAGAGAATTCCACAGATTCATAACTCTCTGGGTGGAAAGGTTTTTCTTCATCTCAGTCCTAAATGATCTATATCCTAATCTCAAACTGTGACCCCTGGTTCTGGACTCCCCCAACATCGGGAACATTTTTCCTGCATCTAGCCTGTCCAATCCGTTAATAATTTTACATGTTCCTATAAGTTCCCCTCTCATCCCACTAAGTTCCTGTGAATATAAGCCCGGTCAATCCATTCTTTCATCATATATCAGTCCCGCCAACCCTGGAATTATGCTAGTGAACCTATGCTGCACTTCAATAGCAAGAATGTCGTTCCTCAAATTAGGAGAACAAAACTGCCCACAATACTCCAGGTTTGGCTTCATCAGGGCCCTGTACAACTGCGGTAGGACCTCCTTGCTCCTATACTCAAATCCTCTCACTATGAAGGCTAAGCAATGGCTGCCTCGCCAACGGTCAATTTGCTCTTTCGTTCTTTGTGTTTTCATTGTATGTGTTAAATGTTAGTTTTTTTGGTGTTCTTTAGTTTGCTTCATGTGGGGGGTGGGGGGGGGGGGGGTTGGGGGAAACTTTTTCCAATCTCTTACCTTGACGGAGATGCAATTTTTTCTGTATCGTACCTCCGTCCTCACTGCAGCCTAACATCGAGGAGTTAGCGTCCTTTGCTGGAGACCGACCGGGAGCTCCATCACGGTCGCCTGCGGACTTACCATCGCGGAGCTTACGATTCCTTTGCCAGGGGTCGACCTTGGAGCTCCAATCGTGGGTGCTTGTGGACTTAACATCACGGAGCCCCCTCAGGAACTCCAAGCCACAGGAGTTTCGACTGCCCCGACGCGGGAGTTTCGCTCGCCCCTATGCAGACATCTCAATCGCCCTGACACAGGGGCATCGACCACCGGCTGTGGAAGCTTCGATTGCTCCGATGGATGGTTCGACTGCCCCAATAAAGAGGAAGAAGTTTGGACTTTTTTGCCTTCCATCACAATGAGGAATGTGGGGAAATCCGCTGTGGTGGATGTTTATGTTAACTTCTATGTAGTTGTGTGTCTTGTTGCATTTTATTTTGTATGGCTGTATGGTAATTTGCATATCACTGTACCTTTAATTGGTACATGTGACAATAAAAGACCTTTGAAACCTTTGAACATGCCCTTTGCTTTCTTCACTTCCTGCTGTACCACCTGCATGCTTACTTTTAGTGACTGATGGACAAGGCCACCCAGATCTTATTGCGCCTCCTCTTTTCCAAATCTAACACCATTCAGATAATAATCTGCCTTCTTGTTCTTGCCACAAAAGTGAATAACCTCACCTTTATCCACATTATACTGCATCTGCCATGCATCTGCCCACTCACCCAACCTATCCACGACACCCTGCAGCCTCATACCATCCTCCTCGCAGCTCATACTGCCACCCAGCTTTGTGTCATCTGCAAACTTGGAGATTTTACATTTAATTCCTTTGTCTAAATCGTTAATATATATTGTGAATAACTGGGGTCCCTGCACTGAGCCTTGCGGCACCCCACTATTCACTGCCTCCCATTATGTATTTGTATGTTCTCTCTGAGACCTGCATGGGTTTCGGTTTCTTCCCACACTCCAAAGGCATTGGGGCTTGGAGGTTAATTGACTTGGTGTAAATGTAAAATTGTCCCTAGTGTGTGAAGGGTAGTGTTAATTTCGCGGGGATCACTGGTCAGTGTGGACTCGGTGGGCCGAAAGGCCTGTTTCCGTGCTGTATCTCTAAACTAAACTAAACTTAAGGCTGAGATATTACAGTATATTTAATGTAACAGCTTCTATTCCTCTCTATCTGTCAACACTATCATTTGAACAAAGCACACGGTCAACCTGTCAACAATGAACTGGTCATGGCTTCTGGGACTGGCCTGATCAGCCTTTCTTCTACAGCCTTTGTGTCAGGGGTCTATTTGCTGATATCTACTAGGAACTGTCAGGTAACCTTTTGTGGATTCCAGTGCCCTTGTGGCTGAGAGGTCTTTAGAGTATACATCGTTCAACATTAAGAGATATTATTACAGTTTCCCCTTTGATGTAAGACTAACCTTTGCACTAACCTTTCTTTTCAGGCTCAAATAAACAGAGCTTCAATTCTTTCCACATCTCCCATCAAGTATTTGTCTCGGCTTCTCAGTACAATTCTAATATAGGACAATATCACAACTTTGAATTACGATCCAGGTGATCAAACTAGACTTTAGTAGTTACAGCAGAGTCACATTTAAAATGAAGTTTATATTTAGTTTAGTTTAGAGATACAGCGCGGAAACATGACCCATCAAAGTCATGCCGACCAGTGATTCCTGAACACTTACATTATCCTAGGACCAATTTACAATTTACAATTATACCAAGCCAATAACCTACAAACCTGTATGGCTTTTGAGTGTGGGAGGAAACTGAAGATCACGCAGAAAACCTACTCCATTCACAGGGAGAATGTACAGACTTCGTACAGACAAGCACCTACAGTCAGCATCAAACCCGGATCTATGGTGCTGTAAGGCAGCAACTCTACCCAGCAGTTTTCTAAACCAACATGTAGAGGAACCAACGAGAGAGCAGGCTATTCCAGACTGGGTATTGAGTAATTAGGAAGGGTTAGTTAACAGTCTTGTTGTGCGTGGCCCCTTGGGCAAGAGTGACCATTATATGATTGAGTTCTTCATTAGGATGGAGAGTGACACAGATAATTCAGAAACAAGGGTTCTGAACTTAAAGAAAGGTAACTTTGAGGGTATGAGACGTGAATTGGCTAAGATATACTAGCAATTGATTCTTAAAGGGTTGATGGTGGATATGCAATGGAAGGCATTTAAAGACTGCATGGGTGAACTACAACAATTGTTCATCCCAGTTTGGCAAAAGAATAAATCAGGGAAGGATGCTAGGAGGCTGCAAGGTGACTTGGATAGGTTGGGTGATTGGGCAAATGCATGGCAGATGCAGTATAATGTGGATAAATGTGAGGTTATCCACTTTGGTGGAAAAAACAGGAAAGTGGACTATTATCTGAATGGTGGCCGAATTGGAAACGGGGAGATGCAACGAGACCTGGGTGTCATGGTACACCAGTCATTGAAAGTAGGCATGCAGGTGCAGCAGGCAGTGAAGAAAGCGAATGGTATGTTAGCATTCATAGCAAAAGGATTTGAGTATATGAACAGGGAGGTTCTACTGCAGTTGTACAGGGTCTTGGTGAGGCCACACCTGGAGTATTGGGTATAGTTTTGGTGTCCTAATCTAAGGAAAGACATTCTTGCCATAGAGGGAGTACAGAGAAGGTTCACCAGACTGATTCCTGGGATGGCAGGACTTTCATATGAAGAAAGACTGGATAGACTCGGCTTGTACTCACTAGAATTTAGAAGATTGAGGGGGGATCTTATAGAGACTTACAAAATTCTTAAGGGGTTGGACAGGCTAGATGCAGGAAGATTGTTCCCTATGTTGGGGAAGTCCAGAACAAGGGGTCACAGTTTAAGGTTAAGGGGATGTTTTTTAGGACCGAGATGAGAAAATAATTTTTCACACAGAGAGTGGTGAATCTGTGGAATTCTCTGCCACCGAAGGTAGTTGAGGCCAGTTCATTGGCTATATTTAAGAGGGAGTTAGATGTGGCCCTTGTGGCTAAAGGGATCAGGGGGTATGGAGAGAAGGCAGGTACAGGATACTTTATTTTATTTTTATTTTTTTTTTTTTATTTTTTAAGTTAAATTTTATTAGAGGCATGTACATATCATAGTCCGAACCACTACAAACTTTGTTAAACGGTTACATATTAAATATCCAGGATACCAGGGACTCCGCTACCAATGTAGCTGTGGTCTTCATTTATCGGTTACATATTACCATTGACTCTAATTATTAGGGTTTTTTTTAATAGTTAGAAAAAATAAAGAAAAAGAAAAGAAAATTAGAAAAATAGAATAAACTACCCATAATACAACTTAGGAGATAGGTCCGTAGGTAAGAAAACATAACTATTCATCTAGTCCTGGGTTCAAGCTTCAGTCAGGTATCAGCGCCGGCCCATTCTACCCCTTCAAATAATCTATGAACGGAGACCATATTCTAGTAAATAATTCTGATTTGTTAATTAAGACAAATCTAATTTTTTCCAGATTTAAGGTCTCCGACATCTCCATAATCCACATTTTGATTGTGGGGGATGCAGGGTTGGATACCGAGTTGGATGATCAGCCATGATCATATTGAATGGTGGTGCAGGCTCGAAGAGCCGAATGGCCTACTCCTGCACCTAGTTTGTATGTTTCTATGTTTCTACCTCTGCGCCACAGAGAAAACCACAACAATGAAGTTTTAGGTGGGGAAAGAGGTTCCATTGAATGACATTTTTGTAAATTGAAGATTCACTTTAAATAGAAAGATACAAACCAAAACTTTCTCTATTACACGTTAACTGCATATTTTCAAGAAATTGCATGTGTAAACAAATAACACCTTCAAGCACACAGTGGGGTTTTTTCTTTTCTTGCCTCGCTGAAGCATTCTCTTCAATAACTTCCAACTCAATACCTACTGACAATTAACATTGTTAAAGGCTCTGGATGCAGAAATCAAATGTTTGGAGACTATTTATTTCTATGTCATGAATATTGTAGATAAAATAAAATGGAGTTGCTGGAAATTTGAACTGAAAACAGAAATCACGGAAAATGCTCGGCAGGTCTGACAGCATTTGTGGATGAAGAAAAAGATTTGATGTGACAGGCTGGGAATCCAACTCTGATTTATTATTTCTACTATGTTTTCTGATTTTTTTTTGTGAATATTAGACTTGCAAACAGTTAAAACCTCAATGATTCAGAGAAGAAAAGACTGTGTTAAATTGTAGCAAATCTCTCTCTCATATATTTACAGAGCTCTTGGTTCTCTCACGACGCATGGCAATACTAAATTTTTGGTCAATAATTTTGAGATATGCTGTCGACAAGTTGCCTTGATTATATAGTTGGCTGGCCTCGTTAACTTTCTCAGCCACTCTTCCTCACAGTCTCAAAAGTCATCGAAACATATAGTTTGAAAACAGGCCCTTCAGCCCTCTTAGAATGTACCAAACATCAACCACCCATTTTACACTTATGCTACATTAATCCAACGTTTTATTCTCCCCAAATTCACATAAACTCCCTATAGTTTCTACCACTCACCTACACACGAGGGGCAATTAACCTAACATCTTTGGATGTGGGGGGAATCTGCATAAACAGGTGCAAGCATGTCCACATGTTCACAGCGAGTACCAGCGTACTCCGCGCAGACAGCACCAGAGATCAGGACCGACTCCAGTCTTGTGCTGTGAGGCAATTGTGCTGGATGCACTGCAATTCTTGAAATAAAGATCACACTTTGAAAATGGAAATGAAACCAAGGACTAAATTATTATTACCTAAAACGTTTTACAATCGATAAACAAAATTAATTAACATATGTTTGGAAATTTGACCAGGTATGAATTAACTTGATCTTTTGGTCTTTTATGTCACCAAACTCTTTGCTACAAGCTGTATGGCATCTCTGAAGAATTCACTCTCGACATTAATAATTCCAATGGATCATTTCCCTAAGTAGGCCTCTTACCCATCTGTTTTTTGCCTATTTCTTGTTGCCTTGAAGTAATGGACCACATGGACTTGAAAAGTTTGCAATCCATATTTTACATCAGTGTCTTCCACTGTTCAGATAAAATTGAACACACTCTTCCAAGATGGCGTCCAACCTAGGCGACTATTTGCATGCTAGCCACAGAAGCAGATGTACAAACTTCAGGCCACGGTTGGAGCAATCCCAGGCAAGGGATCCGCTCCGATATTAAGTCGGCGCCCTGTGGTGGGGCCCAAGGTCAGTACGAGGAGGCCTTCACGTCCATCGATGATAGGCCGCAAAGTGACTGGAGACGCGACCCAGAAACAGCGCGTCACCAGCAAAGTAAGAAACTGAAAAAAAAAACGTTCCTGCCCACCACCTCCCCCACATAAAACAAACCGGAGAACATTTACACAAACTTATAAAACGTACTAAAAATTAAAAAAAGACGAAAAAACAGACTGTTGGCGGGGGCTGCCAATCGTTCTGCGCCCCTGGTGGTTTACTGTGCTTTTGTATGTCATTTATTGTGCTTTTGTATGTAATTTATTCTATGTAATGTCTTGTCTTCTATCCGGACCTTGAGTCTGTAATAAGAAGTAAGTAATCGCACCACACTCATAAATTTGTTTTCCTATAGCAACATTTCCTACTTTCCTTGACTCGACGTTGCTGACTTTACCTTGCACTAAATATTATTCCCATATTATGTATCTACACACTGTAAATGTATTGATTGTATTGTATTGTTAGGCCTTTATTCTTTGGAGCGCAGAAGGTTAAGGGGGGACTTGATTGAGGTCTTTAAAATGATGAAAGGGATAGACAGACTTGACGTGGATAAGCTTTTCCCATTGAGGGTAGGGAAGATTCAAACAAGAGGGCATGACTTGAGAATTATGGGACAGACGTTTAGGGGTAACATGAGGGGGAACATCTTTACTCAGAGAGTGGTGGCTGTGTGGAATGATCTTCCAGCAGAAGTGGTGGAGGCAGGATTGATTTTAACAGTTAAAAGTAAAGTGGATAGGTATATGGACGGGAAGGGAATGGAGGCGTATGGTCTGAGTGCAGGTAGATGGGACTAGGGGAAAATAAATGGTCGGCACGGACTGGAAGGGCCGAGAAGGCCTGTTTCCGTGTTGTAATTGTTATATGGTTATATGGTTATATGTATTGTCTTTCTGCTGACTGGTTAGCATGTAACAAAACACTGTTCACTGTACCTCGGTACACGTGACAATAAACTAAATGTAACTGAACACTGCAATCTTTGTGTTTGGTGCATTACTGGGTTATATAATGTGCTTTTTTTTTCATTTATCAAAAAATTTATTCTATTATTAAAAATTAATATTTACACTGCAATAAAACAAACCAGAACCCACGACCATAACATAATCCAAGCAAATATCCTAAATACAATATGATACAACTATGTTACAATCCTTATTGAGGATGCATTCAACCCCCTGCGGTGCCCAGTGGTCCCGGAAACTCCCCAGGGTGAACGTCCATTTTACTTTGTCTCATACCTTTGTGCCTTTACTTTCACACTGTTTTGCATCCTGACTCTCATGTTGCCTCACTGCAACATCAGGCCTCTCCTCTTTCCAGCTGTCACATTTGAAGTCACAAGATCATCTCCTCTGACTTGCCTTTTTCTAAATCATCTCCAAGGCATTCAAATCTGATGTGACATTGTTCTGTTTGCCCTGTCACACTGAGCTCAAGTATTGAGGTTGACATTCATAAGTCCAATAGTATTCTTCAGAAAAGCTTCAGAGAACAGAAAACGTAGAACAGAACAGCACAGGAACAGGCTGTCAGCCCACAACATTGGTGCCGAACATGATGCCAAGTCAAACTAAACTCGTCTGCCTGTCTGTGATCCATATCCCTTGCATATCCATGTGCCTATCTCAAAGTCTTTATTCCCCATTATCGTATCAGCTTCCACCACCACGCACCTCCAGGCACCCGTAACTCTGTGTAAATCACACAAAAAACATCTCCTTTAAACTCACCCCTCTCCTTAAAGCTATTCCTTTTAATCTATGACATTTCCCATCTGTCTACCATATCCTTGCCTCTCATAATTTTCAATACTTCTATTAGCTGTCCTCTCAGCTTCTGACGCTCCAGGGAAAGCAATCCAGCATTGTCTAATCTTTTCTTATGGTTAATATCATCTAGTCCAGGCAGCAGTCTGGTAAATCCCTTCCGCACCCTTTTCAAAACATTTACATCCTTCCTGTAATGGGACAACCAGAACTGCACACAAAACTCCTAATGCGGCCAAGCCAAAGTTTTATTTGGTGCAACATTACTTCCTGAGTCAATGCAATTACAACTTATCCGTTCTTTACTAATCCATGTAATTATGTTGCAACTTTCAGGGAGCAAGGGATTTGGACCTCACAATACTTTTGTACATCAAAGCTGCTAAGGGACCAGCCAAATGTATAGTTTCCCTTTGCATTTGACCTCCCAAAGAGAAACATTTGAGACTTGCATGGATTTAACTCCATTTGCCACTTGTCGGCCCATAGCTGTAACTGATCTATATCCCGCTGTATCCTTTGATGGCCTCTTTCACTGTCTAATTTTGGTGTCATCTGCCAGCTTACTAATCAACCCGTCAACATTTGCAACCAAGTCATTTATATATATCACAAACAATAGAGGTCCCTGCATGGATCCTTGCAGAACACCACTGGTGACAGACCTCCAGCCAGAATAATTCACTTCCACCGCTAGTGTCTGACTTCCATGTGTGAGACAGTCCTGAATCCAAACTACCAAGACACCATGGATTCCATGCATCAAAAACTTCCGGATCAACCTACCATGATATATGTGACGGGCAGGGCAGCGTTCACAACTCTCTGTAATTTATTATGGTCTTGAGCAGAGCAGTTGCCATTACAAGCTGCGATGCATGCTGATAGAGTGTTTTCTATTGTGCATCTGCGAAAGCACCACAGAAAGCATACTGCCCACTGAAGCCATATATCAAGTTATCACATTCCCATTTGCTGCCACAATAATGTTTCTTTGCCCGCCCTGCATACACACCACTACTAAATCACAGGCTGATCCTGCAGGTTTTACGTCCCCTGCTTCTCTATATTTTCATCCAAACCTCAGAAGCAACAATCATAGATTAAAATTAAGCCTTATGGGCCTGTCCCACTTTGGCGACTCTTTAGGTGACTGCCAGGGACTAGTTTTAATGGAATTCACTTACGACACCTGGCAACAACCTACGACACCACCTACGACGACCTACGACATCCAACGACAGAAAAACTGTCGCCATTGTCTTCGAAAAATGTTCAACATGTTGAAAATTTTGCTGCAGTCGCCTGAAGTCACACAAAAAATCACCTAAGTGGGACAGGCCCAGTACGTTTCCTGCAGCAGCACGAGAAAAATGGAACTGCAGCACCTATGTCGTGCTGACCAGGAGTGGTCATTCATCCCAAATGGAGCTCTCTCCACAGTAGTCATAAGGCATCTGCTTTCTCTGGAGCAGAGGCTGAGAGGACACCTGATAGAAATATATAAAATTATGAGAGGGATAGGTAAGGTAGACAGTCAGAAACATTTTCCCCAGGTTGGAAATGTCAAAGATTAGAGGTCCTCCTGTGGACGTGGGCTGACCAGACTTTGGACTTTGAATAATGGCGTCAATAATGGCGGCGCCCGCATGTGTAATATAGGCAAAAATAATGGTTGTTATATGTGACAAATAAAGTACTATTGACACCACTGACTATTGACTCTCCTCTGCCCAGCATAGAGTGTGGCCCTCACCCACTGAGGGCTGATCAGTCTGCAAACATCATAGCTCAGTGCAGAACACAAAAGTCTTCCACCCATTGAGAGGACTCACAGTCAATGCTGAAAAACTGGTATGCCAGAGGCACAATATCCCAATGATATGTAATTGACCTCCATAAATCTGCCGGAGTGTGAACTTTAGATTTTAGACTTCAGAGATACAGTGTGAAAATGAGCCCTTCGGTTTACCAGGTCTGCGTCGACCAGAGGTCACCCCGTACACTGGCACTATCTTACACACTAAGGACAAGTTACAATTTGCAGAAGCCAATTAACCTACAAATCTACATGTCTGTATTAATTCTGGCCAAATTGGAGATGCCGGGACACTAAAATTGAGTAAAGGCTTCTGGGCTTCTGGGCTGCTAGACCATTTGGTCAATTTAAATGTGCATTCTGCAGAAATGGAACAAGCTGCAGAATGGTGCCAGTTTGTCTGGAGCCTAGATAAGAGTAGCAGGTAGAGAATGGTACATCTGCAGATTCTTAAAATTTGCTGTAAATTGCATGAAATGGATTGAGTGAATGCAAACCAGGCATACACATTGTAAATATTGTTGCAAAGCTTTACTTTGCTAGATGTTGATTGGGTTAAGTGTTGAGTCTTGTCTGGGTTTCTTGAATATCCAGGCACATGTTGCATAATACATCTCTGTTAACTTACATCTAGAAACTTCATCAGATACATTGTATTAGTCACTGTATTATTGGGTTAGGGAAATGTCTATCATGTACTGTGTTAATCGATTATCTGTTATCAGACTGTATAGAGACCATCCCCATGTGGTTTTGCCCCTCAAGGTTCGAGGATCTATAAAAGGCCGCTCCCACGAGGTCCTGTGTCGTTCTTCTGGGAGAATGCTTAGGACTGCGTGACCTTTTGGAGTGTCTCTGCTTTCACGAGGCAGGGAGGGCTTGTGAGGCAAATGAAACTTTTACACTACTCGTAATTTACTTAACTTTATTTAAGCTTTAAGCAACTTATTTCTGTAATACATATACTCAGAAACGTCTGGCAAACATGGCTCATTCCAAAAATTAATAATATTAGGAATGTCAGAGGGCTGCCCTAAGTTAACGATATTCCAAAGACGCTTCCTTGACTACAGTTTAATAACTGCGAAAAAACTTATACTTACATTCTGGAAAAAGATAACAGTCCCCACAGTGAAGATGTGGATCACAAAAATGACCGAGACACTACACTTCGAAAAAATAAGGCTTGTTTTGTCTGACAAATCAGATCAATTTTCCAAAATATGGTCTCCTGTCATTGAATTCCTTCAACAACATTTTTGGCTGAACACAAATTCAAAACTGACGCTCAGTTCGGGTGAGCGGGCGTAGGGAAGGGTAGTGGTATATATCTCCGCTTTTCACTTCTTCGTTAATTCAGGGGTTTTTCTCTTTTCTTTTTCGTATCTTTTTCTAAATTCTTTCTTTTCTTTTTCCTTTCCTCTTCCTTTCCCTTCTTTCCTTTCTTCTTTTTTCCGATGTATTTATTCGTTTATAAAATGTTAAAAATGAAGCTGTACGGAAATTGTACAATTGTTATGTCGATTACTTTCTCCTTGTACAATTGCTTCTAATAAAATTAATATTTAAAAAAACACATGGCTGATTCCACAGGCCTTTCCAGCCCAAAATACCCCGCACATGCGCACACTCTGGAAGAGCCCCGCACATGCGCCCATTTCAGCCAGGCAGATACAAGGATTGAACCCGTGGTGGTTAAGTATAGTAGTGGGGAACTGTTATTGTGTTTAGATGTGCAAATGCTTGACTCAGTATTTTATTGACTGAAACTAGACTGGGGGAAGCTTAGAACAAGCTATTTACATTTGGAGTGTGGTAGGAAACCGGAGCACCTAGACGTGGTCATAGGGAGAATGTACAAACTCTGTACAGTCAGGAACAAACCCAGGTCTCTGGTGCTGTATGACAACAAGTCTAACATTATGCCACTCTGTTGCCATATACAAAAAAAATATTAAAGCAGGTGAGGGGTGAGTGGGGAGAATAAAATAGAATTAATATAGATAGGTGCTTCATGGTCAGCATAGACTTAGTGGGCTGATGAGCATATTTTCATTATGTATGAGTATGAGTCTTATTCCGATTCATTTTCCAGGAGGCAAAATCCTCGCTCCAAGTCCTTTTGGATATTTTATGACATCCAAATGATTAGCAAAAGGCATTTTGGTAGTCAAGCTTTCACACATCTGATTCAGAGACAGTTTCTTCCCAGCTGTTATCAGCTAACTGACCCATCCTACCAGAAACTAGAGAGCGGTCTTGAACTATCACCTACCTCATTGGAGACCCTCCGACTATCTTTAGTCAAACTTTACTGTATCTTGCATTACACGTCATTTCCTTTATCCTGTATCTGTACACTATGGACGGCTTGATTGTAATCATGTATAGTTCTTTACGCTGACTGGACAGCATGCAACAAAAAAAGATTTTCACTGTACCTCAGTACACACTTGATAATAAACTAAATTAAAGCTTCTCATGTACACTGCATGATACACCGCTCACCAGGTTCCTGTTACTTGAAAAAGCGAGACTGCTTTGATATTTGCAACCTCGTGGTGCTGGCGTCAGCACTCTTGTTTCCTCATGAATGTTTGACAGGTGGCCCAGCCAAGGGCGACCCAGTGCGTGCGAACTGCCTCAGTCCATTTCTAAGGCATACACAGACGTTACTTCCTCAAAGTAGCTTCTCCTTGGGTGTTGAGAGAGAAAATAAACTTCCCTCTGTTTGATTCATCTCAAATCACACCCACCCTTTTCAATCTCAACCATTGAGTTGGGCATTTACTGACGTCTCCAAGGTACGGAAATAATGGTTAGTCACTTTACAAAGGTACACCATGCTGCTAAGGATCTGATTGTGTGCAAAAAGTCACAGAACTGGAGGTTCCCAAAGCAATTACTCCCACTCTGAATATCAAACAATTTAACAGTCAACTTTAAATACGTAAATTCCCATTCACAGCAAAATCACTTTACTACTGACAATGTATGATGGATGATGCTTTCTGCATCAGTGCAGAGAGAATCCCAACTAGTTAACAGGATATGTGGAGAACAGGAGCATGGGCCAAGGAGCCAGCCTTCAAAATAGGTGGATTTTGTCTCCTGTCTCATTACAAATATAAAGTATCGATCTTCTTTTAGATTTCAATCTGGCTGTGAATCCGTGTTGACCAGAACGAAAATTACCTGGGTGAATGTTAAGTTGTCTGGGATTCAGCATTAGTGCCACATGGAAACCCATATGGAATGCAAAAACTACTGTCAATGGCTGTTCAACCCAGACACTGCACCATATCCAGGTTTCCCAACCATTGAGCCCAATGCTGATGACTTGCATGAGCCATTTGTCCAGTTACCTGAAGTACATCCTGAACATATCAAAGTTTTGTTTAATGGTGCATCCACCTGCCATACAGCTCTTGTTATGTAGCAAAGCACTGAATTAAAACAATGTCAATTAACCAGCCTTGCCAATTCATGTTGGAACTGTCTGGCCCTGACATAAAATCAGTAACCCTTTTTATTGTCTTTCTCTCTACGGCTGCTGGTGGTAATTCCAGCACTCTCCTTCATTTCAGATTTCCAGGAGCGATTAGGTTCTGCATCTGCTGTGTTTTGTCTCAGCTTTCATTTCTCTGTCTCAGCTGACATCAAGACTGTCTGAGTCAGTCAGTCTCTACCCCACCCGAGACATTTCCTTTGTTCATTCCACCTCTTCCTCTCTTTACAACTGAAAACATGCGTGTTTATCTCACCTAGAAAAGGTGATTGATCTGAACCCACTAACTTGTTCCTTTCTCCACAGATGCTGCCTGACCTGTACTTCTGTGACTGAGTTTCCTGGAGGAAAGAATCTTCCACCAAATTCCCTATAGTATCAGACTTTGGTGATTTCTGGATCTTGTCTTCCAACATGTGGAATAATTCTCTGTTCACTCTATCAAAAACCTTTCCAAAATGCAAAGACCTCTGCTGGGTCACCCAACAATCTTCCTTTCTCAAGGATACAGACTGATCCTGTCCATTCATCCCTTACTAATAAATGTAGACTCACATTTATGGTATTATCATTGCAAATCTTTTCCACGCCCTTGCCAATGCCTGTACATTCCTGGTGACCAGGCTGCACATAGAAATGGGGTTGAACTAAGATTAGATACAGGTGTAGTAGAACTTCCTGTATTTTCAATTCCACCCCTCTGGAAATAAATCCCAATGCTTGCTAACAGTGTAGGGGGCTCCTGTGCTCAGGAGTGGTAACTCTTTTTGATTAATGGCCATATTGGCAGCTAACTTAATTGTCAGAATCATCAGGCAAAAGAACAGCAGATGTTTGTCGGCACTGGGACTGTACTCGGTGGAGTTTAGAAGAATGAGGGGGGGGGGCCTAATTGAAACTTACTGAGTAGCGAAAGGCTTGGATAGAGTAGATGTGGAGAGGGAGAGTCTAGGACTAGAGATCATAGTCTCAGAATAAAAGGACGTTCTTTTAGAAAGGCGATGAGGAGAAATTTATTTAGTCAGAGGGTGATGAATCTGTGGAATTCTTTGCCACAGAAGGTTGTGGAGGCCATCAATGGATATTTTTTGAGGCAGAGATAGATAGATTCTTGATTTGCACAGGTGTCAGAGGATATGGGGAGAAGACAGAAGAATGGGATTTGGAGGGAGAGATAGATTGAATGGCGGAGTAGACTTGATGGGCTGAATGGCCTAATTCTACTCCTATTCCTTATGAACCTATGATGTTGAAAATCTGAAACCAGAACCAGAATGTGGGGAGATACTCAGCAGGTAAGGCGGCATCTGCGGAGTGTGAAAACAGCGATAATCTATCGTTAACTCTGAGAGGTCATCAACCTGAAATTCACTCTCTCCACAGGTGCTGCCTGATCTGACATGCTTATTGTATTTTCTGATTGAATTGCCAGTTCTGGAAAATAAGGAACTAGTTACCTGCCTTGTGGATTTACGGAGAGGTGTCAATGAGATCCTGTGCCTGTACCTAATAGAGATCCAGAAGGATGTGGAGGCAAAGAAGTTGAAGGCAGTGTTGAATTTGACAGCCACTGGATTACATGTCCACCAGGAATGGGATACGTGGGTAGCAACATGACAGATTATTAGGTTATCTCGTCTTGAGCTTCTGCACAGGGCCGTGGTGCAAACTCTAGCCACCTATCTTGTATTCAAGGTGCATTCCTGATCATTTCTCTTTTAAAATATGAATTACTGTCTGAACATCTTGTTTAAGTAAACCTTAGACAACTCCCAATTACATGCCTGCTTGTTAATTATAAATGAAGTATTGAAATTGACTTCCCAACTACTGACACCTCTCGGAGATGATGATTGTAATGATTTCCTGCCCGTTCTCCAATCTTTCAAGCTCCGTTGACTGCAGCTCACTGTATCCCAGTGCTCACCAATTTTCACATCTCCATTACTCCTGCCCTAATTGACGACTGACATTTCAACACTCAAAGAATTAAAACTTCTTTCTCCATCAGCTTACCATTAGTTTACAGGTACAGCTTGGAAACAGGCCCTTCGGCCCACCGAGTCCGCACTGACCTGCAATCCCCGCACATTAACACTATCCTACAGACATCAGGGACAATTTACACTTATACCAAGCCAATAAACCTACTGACTTGTATATCTTTGGAGTGTGGGAAGAAACCGAAGATCTCAGAGAAAACCCATACAGTCACGGGGAGAACATACAAACTCCGTACAGACAGCACCCGTAGTCGGGATCGAACCCTGGTCGCTGGTGCTGCAAACGCTGTAAGGCAGCTACGATACCGCTGTGCCACCATGCCGCCCTATACCTGCACATGTTTGAATTAAAGCAGAACGGGAAGAATGATGGAAGGAGTAACTGTGCAGTGAGAACAATACGCACAGCCCTGATAATCCAGATTTATCCTCTGTATGCAGCCCAATAAGAAACAAGTCTGGTGAGACACAGTGGCCATTGTCCCTCGTCAACTGTGCCCACTGTGCAAGACATCACAGGAAATCCATTCTGATCTTCAAACCTGTGCCTCTGTTTATCGTCGCATGAACCACTGTCTAATCCTTGCTTTTGCTGCTGCCTTACATCGTTCAATCTTCTCCCTTTCAGTTGACTATTAAAGGGCCTTAACAGGCTTTCACATTACTAACACCTGACAAGCAAAGATTATTCATAATCCTCCTTTTGTTCTGTGATTGTTTTGTCAGAACAAGACTGTGTCCTTGTTCTGCAGTGTTAGTGTAATTTATTTCTGTTGTAAACTTTGAGATGTCTATTTGCTCATTCCTCAACCATTTTAGGACTAGTGAAAAGATTCTAACTCGTCAAATTTTTCTTCAAAATGACTGCTCTACACTAATAGAATTGTAAATGCAACCACTTCTATGGCTTCCACAGCTCATTTAAGCTTCAGACTACCCCCTTTGTGAAACAGTGGCCCTTGAGATCCTTTTAAAATTTCTTTCCACTCACCTTCGTAGGCCTATGCCCTTTAGTTTTAGAATACTCTATCTTGGGATACAGACTGTAAGCATTCACTTTATCCATTTCCTTCATGATTGTGAACTCTTCAGCCTGCCAAACGGCAGCAAAATAAATCCCAGCGTATCTAACAGGTATTATGCCACAATGTCAACTTGCATTGTGTGCAAGTTTTAACCACCTTGAATCCCAGCTGAACCAACCAAACTTTTCCATAGCATTGTTGGCTCCAGTTTACACTTCAACATCACTTTCTGCCTTTCCTGCAGCTTTCTCTGCAATTATCTCATGTATCAGGATCTAAGAGTGGTTATTCCTTGAAAATTGTTTCAAATACTCTTGTCCCATTTTGAAACGTTCACTGTCCCATGTTGCTCTCTCCTTTCTAAAGTAACCATAAATATATAATTAGCAGTGTGAACGAAAAGGAATACAAAACTCCACAATGTGACGCTCTTAAATGAAAGTTGTCTTCGCACAGTCGCTTGCACCCTGTTGTCATGACAACCATGCAGCCACGGCTTTTTCCTTATCCCACTTCACTTCTTCCATCCTGTCCTGCTTGGTTCCCTGCACAGTGCTGTCTCTCAGTGGGTGGGTTGCAGTGCAAATTAATGCAGCTTAGTTGAGATTCAAGCCTGCTCGTCTATTAAACAACATTAGGAAGAGTCCTCGCTGATCAGCAGTAGTGATGAATTTTGATAATCCAACCCCACAACCCTGGTTGTGCTGTTACCATGCGAGGAACACATGTAATCAATTTGTTAATTCTGCATTGAAACTCTCTCTCGGTAATGGTGACTAGATGATGTCATTTTTGGTTTTGTTTAGTCTAGACATACAGCATGGAAACAGGCCTTCGCGCCACCCTGTCCACATCGGGCATCGATCAGTCTGAAAAAGGGTCTTGACCCGAAACATGACCCATTCCTTCTCTCCAGAGATGCTGTCTGTCCCGTCGAGTTGCTCCAGCATTTTGTGTCTATCTTCAGGCATCGATCACCCACTCACACGCTACTTTAATGTTATCCTACTTTCTATGCCATCTGACTGGGCAATGTTCACCAGTTTTTGCAATCTTCTGCATCCATGGGCAAGCGAGCACTCAAACAGCCTGGTTAGAGATTGGGCTGGTTTTGGAGCAACAGCCAGAATACTGTCAAGGCCCAATAGTCTACTTTTTAATCCAGTTGTTTCTCAACATCACGTGAAGTGAGACAAACCGGTCACGACAGGGTGGCACCTAAAACATGGTGACTCATGTGTATGGACTCAATGTGGTCTGCTGTCTCACACTATTACACCTAGATACTGAGGTAGAAAAGTGGGAAAACCCACACCTCCAGATTCAAGATGGTTTCTTCCCAGCTCTTACCAGGCAACTAGATCATCTTACCACAACTAGAGAGCAGCCCTGAACTACTATCTACCTCATTGTTGTCCCTTGGACAATCTTTGATTGGACTATATTGACTTTACCTTGAACAGAACGTTATTCCCTTATCATGTATCTATACCCTGAAAATGGTTCGATTGTGATCATGTATTGTCTTTCTGCTGACCGGTTAGCATGCATCAAAAGTTTTTCACTGTACCTCGGTACTGGTGACAATTAACTAAATTGAACTATAGTATGGTTGTGCCTAATGTATAGTAGGATTGTCACTGAACTGTGTGCAAAAAATAACAATTGAATTGTACTTGGACACGCATGACAATAATGCACCATTGAATAATGGAATCATTTGCATACATAAGTGGCAATTTACAGAGGCTAATTAACTTTCAGGTGTCAGAGGTTATGGGGGGAAGGCAGGAGAATGGGGTTAGGAGGGAGAGATAGACCAGCCATGATTGAATGGCAGAGTAGACTTGATGGGACAAATGTCCTAATTCTACTCCCATCACTTATGATCATTTGACCTAAACCACAAGGTCTTTAGGATATAGGTTATGTGAGCTTTACCAGCTGGTCACTACATGAAACAGAATGCAACAAAGAAGTGTCAATTTGCTAGCCTCTCCAGTCACTTGTTAAAATGAATATTATCTATTTTACTGTTTGTCCCATATATCTTTCACTTAATCTTCCTACATTTTGGGTTTGTTTAAATCCTACTCTTCACCCCCCCCCCCCCCCCCCCCCCCCACCCAACTACCTCCATGACCACTACCCCCTTTCACTTGTACACCTTCACTTTTCCAGCACCCTTGGCTCTAGAGCCTTGCTGGATTATTAATTTTGCTGGACCGACAGAGGTCACATAATAATAATTCAACAATATAACTCCCCTACCTCTAAAGCACCATGGACTGCTAGAAACTAAAATAAACTTAAACGATTAACAAATAAATAAATAATTAACTCTGTAGGAAGAAACTGCAGGTGCTGGTTTAAACCGAAGATAAACGCAAAATGCCGGTGTAAATCAGCAGGACAGACAGCATCTCTGGAGAGAAGGAATGTGTGTCGTTTCGAGTCGAGACCCTTCTTCAGACTCAGTTAAAGGGGCTGTCCCACTGTACGAACTAATTCAAGAGTTCTCCCGAGTTTCCACTGATTCTAACTCAGAGAATTACGGTAATAGCAGCTCATAGGTACTTGGGGCTCTCGTGGACATTTTTCAACATGTTGTAAGAGACGTCCCGAGCTCCGATGTACCCGCTACGTACATTCTACATGCTCACCACGAGTTCGTTTTTTTTTAACTCAATAGAGCTCTTGAATTTAACTCGTACAGTGAGACAGGCCCTTTATTCTTGAATGAATTAACCCAAGTTAGGAATAAACCAAAACTGAATTAGCCCAACTGAATTAATCAAATTCAATCAACTCTTTCAGGACAAAAGCACCTGCAATACTCTTGTAATTATGTCCAGATTAAAGGGCGTGTCAGACCATCAGTTGCCGGTAAATCGGTGGTGGACCTGCATTTATTGCTTCAGGTTTTAATTTGTTACAACCTCGGACCCCAATGTCTAGCTTCACGTGTATGTTCAATTTGTTTTAGGCAATGTTTAGGTAACGTTTGCCCCATCACAACCAGCAGGTTGCTTGTGCAATCTGGCACCACATGGTGATGGGACCTGGATCTTCGGGTCACTACACACATTTCCGATGTGTCACCGCAGGAGGTGTCCGAGCAGAGACCCGCAGGAGGGAATCACAGGCTGGGCAGGTGGCGATTGTCAATAGGGATAATCTGTGCCAAAGGCGAGGGGGTGGACCTGCTGTTGGTCAGCCTCCTGCTGAAGGTGCCACTACAATTCAAGCTCAAAGGTCCATCAAGCGCAGGTTCTGCCAATGGGTACAGCTGGCCCAGAAGAAAATGTACGCGGAGCCACACACCGGAGCCATAATAAATTACTCAACGACGATTTAAAAGCAGTTGAGAAAGCCAGTGCAATTTTCTGGTTATTTCTGTGTGTGTGTATGTGTATGTATGCTTGTCGTTGCAATTGCAGAGGCACTTCACTGTGTCAGTGCACAGCATTAATAGAATGCAACCGCAGTGTCTCAAAGCACGTCAGGGCTGTTGACATTAAACCTGCAGCTGGATGGGACAAATTCTCCACATTGAATGGTCATTAAGGCTTTGTTGTAGTGTTTACAGGAGCGTAGAAGCCAGAGAACATGTTTCATCCACTTGTCTGCTATCAGTCCGTTGTCCTCCTTCCTCCTTTGCATCGCCAAGAGCCCTGACATGGTTTGATATAACATAGTCACGTTTTATTACTGCTGTAATTCTGAACTGCCCACCGCAAGACATCATTACCCCCCCCCCCTTCTCTCTCCATCACACACAAACACAAACTACACACTGCTCAGGGCACCCAAACTGCTTTTAAAATTCTCACTGAATATTTCTGCTACTTGGCAATTCCTTGTGTTTGTCAAAGAGAATAATGTCACAACACAGTAGAGAGATTATTTTAACTACTTTTAGGATCTTAGATCATGTAGGGCAGACTTAACAACCTTCTGAGGATAGACGCAAAAAGTTTGAGTAACTCAGCGGGACCGGCAGCATCTCTGGAGAGAAGGAATGGGTGACGTTTCAAGTCACGACCTTTCTTCAGAATGGTTAGGGATAATGGAAACAAGAGATATAGACGGTGATGTGGAGAGATAAAGAACAATGAATGAAAGATATGCAAAAAAGTAAGATGATAAAGGAAACAGGCCCTTGTAAGCTGTTGGAAGGGAGTCAGTGGGTTTGTGAATGACTCCCACAACTATCTCGACTTCTTCCCACCCTCCATCCTGCAAAGACCCTATCCCCTACTCCCAATTCCTCTGTCTACGCTGCATCTGCGCCCAAGATGAGGTGTTCCATACTAGAACATATTTTTTAGGGAACGGGGGTTTGCCCCTCCCATCATAGATGAGGCCCTCACTCGTGTCTCCGCAGTACCCCGCAGCTCAGCCCTCACTCCCCCTCCCCCTAGTCACAACAGAGACAGAATCTCTAGTCCTTACCTTCCACCCCTGACCATCCTTTGAAATTTCCGCCACCTTCAACTGGATCCCACCACTAGCAACATTTTCCCATCTCCACCCCTTTCCACCTTCATCACTTCCCACCCAGACCACCCTCTCCAAAGGTACCTCCCCCTGCATCTGCAGAAGATGCAACACCTGTCACTATACCTCCTCCCTCGACTCTGTCCAAGGGATCCCAACAGTCCTTTCCGGTTGGGAAAGGTTCACTTGCACCTCCTCCTACCTCATCTACTGTATCTGTTGTTCAAGATGTGGACTCTTATACATCGGTGAGACCAAAGGAAGACTGCGCAATCGTTTTGCGGAACACCTTCGCTGGACACTTTAATTCTCCTTCCCATTCCCACACGGACCTTTCTGTCCTCAGTCTCCTCTATTGTCAGAGTGAGGCTAAATGCAAATTGGAGGAACAGTGGTATGAATATTGATTTCTCTCACTTCTGGTAGCCCAGGCATTTCCCTTCTCTCTATCCCACCCAAGTCACACTAACTGCTCATTATCCCTTTACAAACAGCTCCCAATGGCCTGTTTCCTTTATCATCGTTACTTTTTGCATTATTTTTCATTAATAGATCATTATCGTTCCACATCACCATCTATGTCTCTCATTTTCCTTATCACTAACCAGTCTGAAGAATTGTCTAGACCTGAAATGTCACCCATTCCTTCTCTCCAGAGATGCTGTCTGTCCCGCTGAGTTACTCCAGCTTTTTGTGTCTATCTTCGGTTTAGACCAGCATCTACAATTCCTTCGTAAGGGCCTGTCCTACTGGGGCGTCATTTGCGCGTCACGCAGGTGGCGAGCGAAGATTTTGTGAATCCCAAAATCCTGGGGCACCGCGCGAGACCGCACATCACTGCCTAAGCCAACACGCCTCACCACGCACCGTGTGCGCGTAATGCACGCCATGCATGCATCATGACGCACAAATGATGCCCAAGTGGGACAGGCCCTTTATACATTCTTCTGAGGATGTACCACAGCCAGAACCTGTATCACAGGAACCAAGGAATAGAAGTTGGGTGTTTAACTGAAACTAGCCTGTTCAATCTATGAGATAATGGCCAGTCCAACAATTGACCCAGACTTTACACCTAGTCAAGTAAACTCTCACCGTCTCAGTTACTTTTCCCAATTACGTTTCAGAGTGTGGACATTGTTGATAAGAGCAGTATTTATTACGTATTACCAGTGGGAAGGTGGTGATGAGTCACCTGCTTGAATAGTGACAGTGGTTTGTTTAGTTTAGTGATACAACAGGAAAACAGGCCCTTCGTCCCACCAAGTCCGCATCGACCAGCAATCCCCGCACATTAACACTATCCTGCACTTACTAGGGACAATTTCACTTATACCCAGTGCACAAACTCAAGCCAATTAACCTACAAACCTGCACGTCTTTGGAGTGTGGGAGAAAACCAAAGATCCACTCGGTCACGGGAGAACGTACAAACTCTGTACAGACAGCACCCATAGTTGGGATCGAACCTTTGTCTCTGACGCCACAAGCGCTGTAAAGCAGCAACTCTACCACTGGGTATAAGTGCAAATTGTCCCTAGTAAGGGTAGGATAGTGTTAATGTGCGGGGATCGCTGGTCAATGACTCTGCAAGCGCTGTAAGGCGGCAAATCTACCGCTGCGCTTCCATGCTGCCGCTGCAACTAGATGTTTATTGCAACGAGATGGGTTTTCTTTAAGGCGCTGTTCAGCTCTGCTCGGGTCAGATGTATTTGCAGCGTTGTCTGTCCGGAGTCACATGCAGGCCAAAGTTCATAAAGGCAGCAGATTAATTCAGATGAAGGGGATTAGTAAAGCAGGCAGTTTTTAGCATCCATTCAGTGGTTTCACGGTCATCATCACTGACGCTGCATGTTTTCTATTCCAATTCTCAGATTGTTCAATTAACAATTTATCACACAGCTGCCACAAAGAGATTTGAACTCGTATCTCCAGACTGTTGGCCCAGCCTGGTGTAGTTTTGCCACACAGGCCTCTGAACAGCTGCTATTTCTTTGTGCAGGGAAATGTTTCTTAAGCCCAATCCTCAATGGCCTGGCACTGGACTGAAGATCGCGTTCCTTTGTCGTGGAGGCACAAGGAACTGCTAATGCTGGAATCAGAAGCAAAAAGAGGGAGTAATTTGGAATAAGGGTGTGTGTGGGAGGGCCAGGCTAGACAGCAGGAAACAGACAGGGGTAGAAGTACCAGAAACTGGAAAAGTCAAGTTACCAGAAACTGGAAAAGTCAATGTTTGTGCCATTGGGTTGTAGACTTTCCAAGTGGACTATGAGGTGGTTTCTTTACCTTGCTCCACTTTAACCCTGATCCCCGTCACCCCCTATGCTTTTCTCTACTCCTGATCCCTATTGCTCCCCAGTGCTCAACTCTATCTCTGATCCCCTCACTCCACCCCTGATCCCCACCACTCATTCCGGGAAGGCAACAAACTCACATGATCCTCTCTATTCCTGATCCCTGCCATTCCTCAATGCTCCTGGTAATCCCTGTTTTGTCTATTCAGTGTCAAACTGTAGCAATGTGGAAACAGGGAACTGCAGATGCTGGTTTACAAAAAAAGACGCAAAGTGCTGGAGTAACTCAACAGGTCAGGCAGCATCTCTGGAGAACACAGATAAGGTGGCCTTTTGGGTCGGGACTCTTCTTTGGACTGATTGTGGCATGGGGGGGGGGTGGGGTGAGTAACTATAGCAAGTTTATGTATTGGACTAGCCATCACACATTTGATTCACATCATACACCGTGCATCAGAAAGTGTGGAGTTAAAATAACGTTTTGACCAGTTCGGTTAAAACTTCAGTTTTAACCAGCATCTGCAGTTCCTTCCTACAAACAGTGTCAGGACTCAAGCAGAATAAATGTACTCCTGCCACTATTCTGTTTGCGACCAGAATCTAAAGGATAATGTGCTGGGTCCAGTTTTTTCAGTCATTTCCAATTTATCCTTACATTTTCTTTCATTATAAATCGTACGTTCATGAACATCATTGGGCATCGATATGTATATTGCCTGGCCCAAGATAGGTACAAAATGCTGGAGTAACTCAGTGGGTCAGGCAGCATCTCTGGAGAGAAGGAATGGGTGATGTTTCCGGTCTCATCACCTATTCCTTTTCTCCAGAGATGTTGCTTGTCCTGCCGAGTTACTCCAGCATTGTGCATTTATCTTTTGTGTAAGCCAGCATCTGCAGTTTCTTCCGACGCATATTGCATGGCCCCCAACTGCTTTAGAGGAGGCAATAGAGAGCCACATTCTTCAACAACTCCTCTCAGCTATTTCAGAGGGATATTAGAACCTAGCACATTGCGGAGGGTTTGGTGTCAGATCTTAGAACAGCAATGATCCAGATTGGCTTTAGTCTGGTGGTTTTATGGTCACCATTAAAGATAGGCACATTAAAAAAAAATGTTTCAGATTTATTTAATTGAGTGTTTTTAAATTCCGCAGCTGTTGTGGTGCGATTTGAACACAAACTCTGATTCGTTATTGCGGGTGACCAGTCCAATTGTCTCACCATTGTGCTGGGCCAGGACAGGTCATAGAGCCATGGTGTCTCACAGCCAGGAAACATTGTTTGTCAGCCCAACTGCTCCATGCTGACCAAAATGCTCAATCTAAGTTCGCCCAATTTGCCCGCAATTTGCTCATATCCCTCTAAGCCTTTCCTATCCATGAACCCGTCTAAGTGCCTATTAAATATTGTTATTGTACCTGCATCCAGTACGTCCACTGGCAGCTCATTCCATATACCCACCTGAGTGAGAAAGATGTCACTCAGGTTCATTATATCTTCCCCTCTCTCACCTTAAACCCATGTCCTCTGGTTTTTGATTCCCCCTACCCTGGGTAAAAGGTTCTGGGCATTCACCCTACTAATACCTCCTGATTTTATATACCTCTCTAAGATAAACCCCTTAGCCTCCTGCTCTCCAATGAATAAAGACCTAGTCTGCTCAATCTCCCTCTATAGCTCAGGATCTCAGGTCGTGGCAACATCCTCATAAATCTTGTCTGCACTCTGCACCAGGTCATCAGAAATATTAATGCCCAGACATTTGAGCTTGCAATCTATCACTGACCCACTTAATGTTCCGACTCAAAACCATCGATGATTTGGCCAACAACAGTGGTTTCATTTAGTATAGTTCAGAGATACAGCGCGGAAACATGCCCTTTGGCCCACTGAGTCCGCACCGACCAGTGATTCCCGCACACTAACACTGTCCTACCCACACTAGGGACAAGTTACACATACACCAAACTAATTAACCTACATACCTTGGAGTGTATGTCCTTGGAGTGTGGAAGGAAACCAAAGATCTCGGAGAAAACCCATGGGGTCACAGGGACAATGTACAAACTCCATACAGACAGCACCCGTAGTCAGGATGGGACCTGGGTCTCCGGTGCTGCAAGCGCTGCAAGGTGGCGACTCTACCGCTGCGTCACTGTGGCCGCCCCAAGTGGTGTCGTCAGCGAATTGTAGATGGCCGTCCAGCTGAGCTGAGCCACAAGGCCATGGTTAGAAGATAGAACAGGAGGCTAATCGCAAAACCCTGAGGTGCACCTGTGTTGGTGGCAATGAGGTGGATGCTTCATGTTGTTTCTTATCATGAACTAGAGACAGCCAAGGACTTACTCTTTGCAAGTCATCCTGTGAAGAAGTAATCTGTAAAGTAATATAGAACTGTGTGGAAAAGCACAATGTGAGGGAACAACCAACTTCCCTCCTTGCACTATATTTGTTATTTATTGAGATTGAGTATGTGTGCATGTATATACACACTGAACATGTATAGTTTCCCCCCTGTTATCTATTATGTTTACATATTGTGTTGTGCTGCAGCAAGCAAGAATTTCATTGTCCTATCTGGGACATATGACACTAAAACACTCTTGACTGTTGACTCTCCCTCTCTTCACTCCCACTTAAATAGGTTCTAAATGCACCCACTCACCCTGAACACTCCTTGTGTATGATGCATAGTAATCATGATGTTTCTTCACAATTTACTAATGTATTTATGAAAGATTCTTTAATATTTATTATTACTATTTTGCGTGCCTCTCACAGTGTGCAAATCCATTGAAGGACTCCAGAGAAATTCACATGGTGGTGAAGAGAACGTGCATAAAACTAGCTGGTAGGCAGCCAGGATTGATAGGAAGCCATTGTTCTGTCGCAGCCTGGCATGCTGTTACATCTCAATCAGTGGACTTGGCTTCAAAAATAGATGGGTTATTGTTTAACGTTCAGGTGTCATTCAGAGCTGGAATGCTTGGGTTAGAGAGAAAAAAAACTTCAAAATGAAGAAACCACAAAAATATTGTTTACCTTTGATAAATTTTGATGGATACATTTCGTGACACAGCCACCTGTGTGAAAATAGAAAATAAATCTGACAGCAACTTCTGAGATTCACTCTGAGGTAGAAAGAGGAAAAGTCCAGAGACTGCGGTCAATGCTTCCCTCTTCTTCTACTGAGGTTGCATCTTTATCGCAAGCAAAGAACAAACTGCTGAGAGAACCCAGCAAGCTAGCCGGAGCATTTGTGGAGCAAAATGGATAGATGGGTCTGAGTCACAGTGGGGAAAGGTAACGTCAGGCAGTGCCATAGAGGTAGGAGGGACGGACAGGAGATTCTGTGGCAACAATCGAGATTCCAGGATGATATGTTGCCTTCATGGTGCAAGGGCACAGGATCTCAGAGCGGAATCTCGACATTCTCAAGGGGGAGGGTGAGCAGGCAGAAGTCATTGGGATGAGGCCCTGCAAAATTAACATGTGGAGTTAGTCAAAAGATTAAAACGCAGGACCTCCAAGGGAAGTGATCTGCAGATTATTCCCTGTGCCACGTGCTAGTGAGGGAAGGAAAAGGAAGTGTACTGAGTCGATGAATGTTTGGCTGAGGAGTTGGTGCAGGGGGAAAGGATTAAGATTAAGATTTTTCGACCATTGGGATCTTTTCTGGGCCAGAAGTGACCTGTACAAGACGGTTGCACTGAAGGGATTGGCAGGCAGGTTTGCTTGTGCTACTTCAGAGGGTTTAAACTAAATTGGCAGGGGGCAAGATCCAATGCAGGACTGATGCAGGTGAGAGACTGGAAGTTGGTTTGGAAGGTGATGAAATAAAGTTCCATGGACAGGATAGGCAGGAGCATGCAGGGAGCAAGGAAGGACTGGTGGATTGAATTGCATTTATTTTAACGCAAGAGGCCTAACGGGCAAGATGAACAAACACAGGGCATGAATAGGTACGTGCAACTGGGACGTTGTAGCTGTTATGTAAACCTGGCTAAGAGAGGGTCAGGCAGCTTAATTTGAGGCTCTGCTCAAGAAAAAGGAGGAAGCATGGTAGAGGTACAGGCCGCTGAGTTCAAATATATCTTTGGAGGAGTTTTGAGAACAGAGGAGCATACTTAAGAAGGAAATCAGGAGGACAAAAGAGAGGCAGGAGAATCTCTGGCAGATAATATTAAGTACAATCCTGAGATTTTACTGGAAAGTGGGTAACTGGAGAGTGAATATGGGTCCTCAGAAACCAAAGTGGTCACATCTGTGTGGGGATACAAGCAATGGGCAATGTGCTCAGTGAGAATTTCTCTTCTGTTTTTTACCGTGGAGAAAGACATGAGGACTGGGGAATTGGGACAGTTAATGGAGATGTCTTGAGACAGTTCATTTAACGGTCTGAGGCATTTACAGGCGGATAAATCTCCCAAGCCTAGTCAAATATGTACCAGGATACTGCGGGAAGCTAGAGAACAAATTCCATGCACCTTGGCTGAGATATATGATTCATTGTTAGACACAGGTGAGATGTCAGAAGACTGGAGGTTAGCTAATGTTTTGCCTCTATTTAAGAAGAGATCCAAGAAAAAGTCTAGTAGTTAAAGACCAGTGAGACTAACACTGGTAGGCATGTTACGGGAGAGGATTCTGAGATGTATATGCATTTGAATAGACATGGGGCTGATTAGGGATACTCAGCATGGTTTTGTATGTGGGAGATCGTGTATTACAAATCTGATTGAGTCTTTTGAATAAGTAACTGAAAAGGTTGATGAGAGCAAGGTATTTTATAAGGTTCCGCATGGTAAGTACTCTGGATGATTAGATCACATGGGATCCAGAGGGAACTCGCGGACTGGAAAGTCTGAAGAAGGGTCTCAACACGAAATGTCACCTATTCAATTTCTCTGGAGATGCTGTCTGACCTGATGAGTCACTGCAGCTTTTTGCTCTATCTTGGGACTGGATAGAGGATTTGCTTCATGGAAGCAAGCAGAGGGCGATGGTGGAAGGATTATTTTCAGACTGGAAGCCTGTGACCAAGTAAGATCTGTAGATACTGGTATGCAAAAAAGGTCACTAAGTCCTGGAGTAATTGATCAGGTCAGGCAACAGCTCTGGAGAACATGGATAGGTGATGTTTCTCGTCCCAACCCAACATGTTCTCCAGAGATGCAGCCTGTCTAGCACAGTTACTCCCGGGTTTTGAGTCCTCTTTATAAATGAAGTTGAATGTTTGTTAACTTTTCGTGTACACAGAACTCTTCCTGTATGGTCAGAAAGCTCAAAGTAAATATGGCATGACCGTGTTAAACTCTCCCCCATCAAATGTTCTGCAGAAAATCATGTTCTCTCTCTTACCCATTGGGAAATTCCCTTGTCCTAGCATGCTGGGTAATTAAGATCCACACCTCCTCCACTCCCACATGTCAGACCAAGGCAGGTGGCAAGCCAAGGGCAAGTCTTTGGTGGCTGTACAACATGACACCATCTTGAGATAACACTGATCAAGTATCAAGCATGTGGCTTGCATGACAAAGTGACCCTGTAGACGTGACGAAAAAGCTACAAAGAAAAAAGATAGACACAAAATGCTGGAGTAACTCAGCGGAACAGGCAGAGTCTCTGGAGAGAAGGAATGAGTGACATTTTGGGCCGAAACCCTTCTTCGGACTCGGTTGGCTGAGGGAAATGGTCCTTGAAATATGCATGTAGCTTACATGAAAGAAATAAAGAAAAGCCAATTAATATCTAGCTTTCTTGTTCCTCCAATCACCCATAGCAGTTGGGATCCTGTCTAACACATCGAAGGATTCGGTATCAATGTGATTGAAAACTTAGTCCACTGGGATGTTCAAGACTGCAGGACAGGTGTAGCTGTATATATTGCTTGATCCTTGAATTTACAGTTAAATAAAGATAACCCCTGAGAGTGATGATGTGCGCGTTTGTTTCTGTCAAAGCAAATTCAACTCCATGAACCTCACAGTGGGAAGTGCGAAAGTCATAAATAATTCTTTAATAGCAAGTGCAGTTTTGAAGTTTGCAGATGATTTTTTTTTAATGGCAATGTGGCAACAGTCAGCAGGATAGTGGCAAACTTCTGGAGACAGCATAGGCACTCTGTAGAAATGGGGAGACATATGGCAGATGGAGTTTAACGTCGAAGTGATGTAGCTGAGGTTGAACAAGAGGGAAAGTTACAATGGCACCACTTGCAGAGCTGGGGTAATTCAGGTTCGATCTCGACCTTGGATGCTGTCTCTGAGGAACTAGCAAGTTCTCCCAGCGGCCATGTAGATTTATCTTGTTTCCACCCTCCCCCCCCAAAATCCCAATGTAATTGTTGTACATTTCCCCTAATGCGTAGGTTGGTGGCTAGGACTTAAGGAGAATCCAAATGGAATTAGCATATAATTTATGTAAATGGGTCAGCTGGGACACATAGGCCAAAGAGCCTGTTTCTGGGATATATCACTCTGGGATACTAAGTGAAAGATTAAGATATATATGGGTCAAATAGGGGCAGGTGGGACTAGTGTTGATGGGGCATCTTGGTCAGCATGGGCAAGTTGGACCAAAGGACCTTTTTCCATGCTTAATGCCTCTAGGAGCCTATATCAGTTTTCAGGATGTGCACCAACAGTGAGATCTCAGTGTAGATATTCAACACTCAGGCTAAGTTGAGAGGGGAATTGAATGTGATACCTGCTGTTGTCTTGTCGGCAACAAACGGAAAAATAATGATGATGTGGTATATCTTTAAATATCCTCGGCCAAATCTCTGCCGTCAAGTACAATCCTGGGTAAGGATAATGCAGGGGAAGCTTGTCCGCATGATGAAGAGACATAAATTGGGAGTGTTTGGAGTGGGTTATGTCTGTATCATTCAACGGGTGGCAAGAGGAGCAGGCTTTCAAAACAATGAGGGTTTTTTATCGTGGTGACAAGAGGAAGTTTCTCCCAATGGCAAGTGGGATGGTAATCATCATTTCCAGTTCATGATTGTCAAAAAACTCTTGTGAAAATGACCAATGCCTTTTTCATAGAGAGGTTGTCATTGTCTAAAACACATTCCCTGAATGACTGGCAAAATAAAATGTCTTTGCAAGCCACAATTTGCAGGATTATGGGACAGAAGCTGTGATGTTGGGTTATATTGGACAGATAGTTAGCATGAGATGTAGCATGATCATTTGGGCCAAGCATACCCTTTGCATGCTGTAAGGTTCTTTGATTCATGCCTGTTATTGGGTACTTTCCCAATTATCACTGTTGCAGTATTGCTGATAGAAACTAACCAAAAGTGAAACACTTATCCACCATCTGATATGCTCATTCTTCTCTCTGGAGTGAACTGATCGATCCATAACTTGCAGGAAAGACCTTACCCACTTAATCACCAATTCCCAAATTTCTTAATTAACTGTGCCCTCCTATGTAAACACTACTTACATTCACTGCACTTTAGCCTGAAGCAGCCCGAGGACTAATTGCAGGCTGATTAACTTGATATCGGTAATTATAAAAATAATTCTGAAGAGAAGCAAGGGAATAATCGCACTCATCCGATTCAAACTTAGCAGACTTTGCACAATATCAGCAACAAAATGGAGAGATGAGAAAGAGATTTGCCAGAGTTGGGTGGGTGGGTGGGTGAGTGGGTGGGTGGGTGGGTAGGTGGATGAGTGGATGAGTGGATGTGGGGGTGTGGGGTGGGGGGGGGGGGGGGGGGCGGGGATTGAAATAAACATTGGATTTCATTACACAGTGAAGTCTAACGATATCTGAAAGGGTTTCAGAAATTTATTTGTCTTACTCAGGACACAGTTGGATAATTTTCCTCAACACTGGGTAAATCTCTATGGTAGCTTCTGTGAGTTCTCATCGAGAGCAAGGCAAGAAAAATATGCTACACATGCATATTAATTGGAAGTAAAATAAAAGAAAATATTTGGAAATACTCATCAGGTCAAGCAGCATCTGTGGAAAGAGGCACAAATTTAATATCTCAGTTCACTGTCATTTCTGCAGAGATATAGAACCCACACCTCCAGATTCACGTACAGTTTCTTACAAGCTGTTATCAGGCAACTGAATCATCCTACTCTTCCTTAAAGATAAGAAATGACTGCTTCCACCATTTTTTGAGGAACAGAGTTTCAAAGATTCACAATCTTCAGGTGAGAAAAATATTCACAATTTCTGTTTTGAAGGATGATTCCCTATTTTTGAACTGTGACCCATGATTCCAGTCTCTCCTACCAAAGGAAACATCATTTCCTTACCCACCTTGTTGAGACTTTTCACTGAAGTTTTCTTTCACTCTTCTATACTCCAGCACATACAATCCTAGTCTGTCCAAACATTTCTCATAAAATGATGTTCTCATTCCAGTTGAGGCCTCCGTAAAGCCTCTGTAAGCAAGGGCCTGTCCCACTTAGGTGATTTTTTTCGGCGACAGCCACATGGTCGTAGGGGGACGCGGGGAGATGCGGGGTGACTCCTGTGTTGTCATGAGTTGTCTCCTCAAGTGTCATAACTTTTTTCTTGTCGCCGCTGGGTTTTGAAATGTTCAAAACCTTTCAGCTATAGTGGGCTTGACGATGCCTGTCTTCTCCTGTCGTAGGTGCTGTCGTAGGTTGTCGTAGGTTGTTGTAGGTTGTTGCCAGGATGATGCCAGGTGACATTGGTTCTTGCCGGGTGCTGACTTCGGTGAATTCCATTGGCGACTACCTAAGTCAACCTACGTCAATCAAGTTCAGTTGTCTTCAGTTGGCGCCGACAGGGTCGTTGCTTGTCGTAGCTTGACGCGGGTGGATGTAGGTTGACTTCGGTTGTTGTAGGTTGTTGCCTGTGTGGTGGTAGGTTGTCGTATGTGGACGTCCTAAGTCGCGATGATTGGGTCGCCGGTTGTCAGTAGCTTGACATCAACTAGGAGATAGGTTGTCATAGACATTGTCATAGGGGGGATCCAATCGCCGCTTCTTCTGTGACAGTGGCCGACAGTTGCCGAAAAAATCGCCTCAGTGGGATAGGCCCATAAGCCTCTGAACTACTCCTAATGTACAAAGAAAAATGTCGGAGGAACTCATTAGGTTGGGCTGCACTTGTGGAAGGCACTGGAATAGATGGCATTTTGGGTTGGGACCCTTCTTCAGACTCCGACTGAGTTCCTCCACTGAGTTCCTCCAGCAAATTGTTTTAGCTCAAGAATACAGTATCTGCAATCTCTTGTGTTTACCTTTTGCTTTTAATACAATTGTTTATAATGAAGTGCATATGCTGCAAATGTACTCTCTTTCCAATGTCCCATATAACAGAACAATAATCTCCCTGCTTTTCCATTCAATGCTCTGACAATGAATGACCATAGTTGTTTTAGCATGACTTTTTTATTGAATGGTGCAGGAAGCTTGAGGGACAGAGTGGCCTACTTCTGCTGCTATATTAACACGTTTGCATGTAGTCCAGTGTCCACAGATCTGTAACATGTCTAGTCACAAGTTCAGGTGCTGTTTCTCAAGCTTATTTGGGCCTCATTGGCGTAAGAGACCAAATAAAGGAAGGTCAGAGCAGAAAACTAAAATGAGAGGAGGCTGGAAGGTGAGGATAACCCTGCAGGCCAATTGGCTCTGTAACAGGCCTAGTCACTCTTTCAGCTTTTGGTTTCTCCGTTGTAGAGATGGAAGTGTTGGACCACTTGATTAGTACGGGTGTCAGGGATTATGGGGAGAAGGCAAGAGAATGAGGTTAGGAGAGAGAGATAGATCAGCCATGATTGAATGGCGGAGTAGACTTGATGGGCTAAATGGCCTCATTCTGCTCCTATCACTTCTGACTTTATGGCCCAAACCACAGGTCTTTGGGATATAGGTTACCAGCTGGTCACTAGAATGCAACAAAGAAGTGTCAATTTGCTTCTCAAGTGATCAGACTAGACATAACCTCTCCAGTCACTCGTTAAGATGAACGTCATCTCATCTATTTTGCTGCTTGTCCCATATGACGATCCTCTGCCTCCACAGATGCTGCCTGTCTCTTTGAGTTCCTACAGCAGTCTGTTTTTATTTGCATTGTATTTTGTATTGTGATAGTGGTCGCTATGGAGATCTGAAAGGGGATAGGTAATGCGCCTGGTCTTCGCATGATACTAAAGGGGATGTCCCACTGCAGCGACCTAATCTGCAAGTTTAGAAGAGTTTGCTCTCGACTCATATTCGCAGCATGGTCGACACATGGTCCTAGGAGGTCCGTGAGTAAAAATTGGTCGGCATGGTGCTTTTTAACTCTCCTTGCAGTGGAGTGGGGTCGCTATTTAGTTACAGGCAGTCGAGGGCAACCGTAAACAATCTCCTTCGCTGACCATTTTAATTGGCTCATTGGAGTTTTCAGGAACAAGGAAAACCGACATAGGTAAAATGCCCATTAAACTTTATTAAACATTGTCTGACTTCTTAAAAGTGTTTCCACTCATTCTCCTCCCGTTCTCTCCCCTCTCTCCTTGTCTACCCCTCTCTCCCCTTCTCTCTCCCCTTCTCTCTCCCCTTCTCACTCCCCTTCTCTCTCCCCTTCTCTCTCCCCTTCTCTCTCCCCTTCTCTCTCCCCTTCTCTCTCCCCTTCTCTCCCCCCCCCCGTGCTCTCTAAAGGACTTACCGTACACTGTGCAGCCGTCTTTGACCTTCCTCTTCATCGCGGGTGTGAATTTCAGGCAGCACTCCCTGGCCACCGTCTTTGCGATATGCGTGTGTGTGCGCGCGGTCAGCCGATGCAGCTCGCGGATTCATCGCTGACGGTCGATCCAGCTTGAGGTTTTCCAGGCGAGTGCCCTCGAGCTTGAAGGTCGAAGACACTCTTCTGAATTCGCAGATTAGGTCACTGCAGTGGGACAGCCCCTTAAAGATGGTAAAAAATTGCAGAAAGTGATCAGCTGAATGTGGAGGCTGGTGGGGTGGAAGGTGAAGAAAATGGGAACAGTATTCTTGCTTGGCTTGCTGTAGAGGAGGTGCACTGAGCAGTGAAGGAAAGGCAATGGACATTATAAAGCACAAAAACTATGGTTAAGGTAAAATAAAGGTATCTTGGCAACATAGACAACAAAACTGAGAAGACTGGGAAAAACAATAAAATCATAGATCATGGAAGAATCCACAATGTCAATGCCAAACATGATGCCGAGTTAAACTGATCTTGGTGTACACGTGACTCGTATCCCTCCATTCCCTGCATATTCAGTTTCAGTTTCATTTTGGGAAACAGGGCCCTCGGCCCACCGAGTCCGCGCCGACCATCAATCCCCACACGCTTACATTATCCTACACACACTGGGTCCAATATACAATTATACCAAGCCAATTAAACTACAAACCTACACGTCTTTGGAGTGTGGGAGGAAACCAGATATCTCGGAGAAAACCCATGCAGGTAACGGGGAGAACGTACAAACTCTGTACAGACAGCACCCATAGTCAGAATCGAACCCAGGTCTCTGGCGTTCTCAGGCAGCAACTCTACTGCTGTGCCATCATGCTGCCACCACATATCCATGTGCTTATCATAGTCTTCATGGAAAATAGGATGGGTGAGAGTGGAGTGGCAGCGGATGCCAGGTTTGTCATTAGTATAAATAGCATGGAGCTGGACTAGAGGAGAAAATAAAGTCAAGGCAGGAAATAAGTTCTGTAGGACATGAACAGGCTAAAACAATATCATTTTACCTTTTATTGAATTTGGTTAGTACTGAACAAAAAGCAATGGCTCATAAAACAAGTGCATTAAAAGACAAGCCATGTGTTACACTTATTTCGAACATTCAATCTGTACTACATTGCATTCCATTTTGGAAAAAGTATTATGCCAACAAAATCACATATATATATATATATATATATATATATATATATATATATATATATATATATATATAATTATTCTGTCAATTAATTAACATATGTAAAAGTATGCATTTAACCATTTATCTGCAGACCCTTGTAATTCTATTTTCGGATTTAACTAAGCAAAAAATTCTATTCCGATTCCAGTCCACTCAACTATAAACTGAAACTATAAACTAAACCTAACACCTCCATATCAGCCTCCCCCAGGACTAATAATCTCATCGGATCATTCTCTAGTAGGTTGCATTTGTAATAATTGCACATACTGTGCTACAATTGTTACCTTGACTACACGCAATCAGAATACATTGTGTTCCATACATTTTCTAATCATGACTTAATAAGCACAAATTAACACAGACTAATAAACCCATTATCATAGCATTGCAGAAGCCCGGGTGATTACAGCACAACAAGAGGCCTTTCAGCCCATTGTGTCTACCCAGCTCTTTGGGAGAACAATTTGCTCGTTCTACACCCAGGTATTTCTCTGCGGCCTTGCAAATTTTTCTTCTGGGTGTATTTATCCAGTTCGTTCTGAGGGTCACATTAGAGCCTGTCTCCACCCAATCTTCAGATGCTGCATTAGCCAACTATGTATTATTTCCAATCTACTTTCATCCATTGTCATGGGTGGGTTGACCATCGAGTTTGGCAATATCAGTTGCAGACTTTGTTAGTGAGCATGATTGAATCAGGCAACACCAGCCCTGGAGATGCACACTCGTAAACAGTGAGGGACATGAGAAAGACGCTGTGCAAGTGCAGATGCTGATATTTTACTTTCTTCTCTGACTCCGGTGACTCTGCCCTGCTAGTTGCCTTTAAAGTTGACACAAGCTCTTTTGGTCAGAGCCCAGCCAGTTCTATCATGAGCACAAGACCCCAGCTCTCTTGTAGGAAAGCCACTGTGCTTGATGGTGTATTTGATACAATCCTGGCATAATTTTCTAGGATGTCCTTGGTTCCGATGCCCCAGTGCAAGAACTCTATCAAGGAGCTGGCGTGGCATATGGGAGCTGTTTGTACAGATCAAGAAGCCTGCCCAGAACTACTGTGCCCTCAGGATCAAGGCCTTGCTGTGACTGAGCTGGCCATGCCAGCACCTCCAGGTTTGTCACCCAGTCCTGCCATTTAAAAACATAGAAACATAGAATAATAGGTGCAGGAGTAGGCCATTTGGCCCTTTGAGCCAGCACTACCATTCAATATGATCATGGCTGATCATTTAAAATCAGTACACCTTTCCTGCTTCCCCCCCCCCCCCATATCCCTTGATTCCTAATGAGCTAAATCTAACTCTAATGTCAGTCCCACCATCCTGGGAATTAACTTGGTGAACCTACGCTGGACTCCCTCAATAGCAATAATGTCCTTTCTCAAAGGTAGACAAATGTGCTGGAGAAACTCAGCGGGTGCAGCAGCATCTATGGAGCGAAGGAAATAGGCAACGTTTCAGGCCGAAACCCTTCTTCAGAAAATTAGGAGACCAAAATTGCACACAATACTCCAGGTCTGGTCTCACCAGGGCCCATGGGTGACCACAGAGATGTCATTTGGATACACTCAGTCTCTTTAATTTAGACTTTAGAGTGCAGAGATACGGCATGTAAACAGGCCCTTCGGCCCACCGAGTCTGCACTGACCAACAATCATCCCATACACTAGCACTATCCTCCACACGAAGGACAACTTACAATTTACAGAAACCATTTACCTACAAACCTGCACGTCTTTGGGGAGTGGGAGGAAACCAGAGCACCTGGAGAAAACTAATGCGGTCACCGGGAGAATGTACAAACTCCACACACAACACCCGTAGTCAGGATTGAAATGGGTTCTCTGGCACAGTGAGGCAGCAACTCTACCAATGCGCCACCGTGCCACCCTCTTTGATGTGTCCAAGTTTCAAAGATAAAAAGGTCTTGTGAGCACCACTTTTAAGTACAATCTTCTTTCCATATTTCAGGGCATAGTTCAGGACACACATGAAAAACATGTTGCACGAGACTGGAATAAGTACACGGCCCTGTTTCATGCCATTGGCAATGTCAAATACACTTCTGCAACACAAGTTCATTGATGATATTGTCCGATATGAATCTTTCTTTAGACTTCCTGCTTTATACTGTATGACACCCAGACTATCATTTGCTTATTCCTGTGGACACAGAGACCTATGTCTTTGTTATCCAGAGACACAAAATGCTGGAAAGAAGGGTCTCGACCCGAAACGTCACAGCAGTGCCTATCCCACTGAGTTACTCCAGCATTTTGTGTCTATCTTTGGTTTAAACCAGCATCTGCAGTTCCTACACTCTTTGTTATCCATGTTGAACTTCTCTGTATTGTTTCCAATACTCCAGTGTTGAATGTGTAGGTAGTATGTTCATGTTTTCTCCTGTGTACCTTAGACATGCAGATTGATAGATTAATTGGACACTGTAAATTACCCTTAATGTAGGTATGTAGGGGGGGGAATATGATCCCAATGTGGGGTGTATGCGTTACAGGGAAAATTAATGGGAAAAGGGATCTTTAACCAATGAATGTCACAAACATCCTTTTATATCTAATCTCAGACACTTGAATAATCTCACTCTTTCCATGTGTAGAAAATGGCTCAGACCTCTCCTACTCCCCCAGCTCACCAACATGTCCACTGTTTTTCACCATCAATGTTTTTACTGGAGAGTGCGTTTCTCTTTTACCTCACATTTAATTACTTCTTTGCTACTTCCTCAAGCAGAACGTTTCCGAACTCATCACTGGCATAGTGTCCATGGGTACTATTGTATCGCTGTTCAGTAAGACAAGTGACAAGGACAGAACTACTAAACGAATGTCCTTTATTGAAGGCAGTCGACATCTAATTAATAACACCAGCTGGTGCAACAGAATACCGAATGTCGGACAGAGTGTTGCACTCAGTTCTATTTACACATTCAATAGCTAGCACACATCGGAATGAATGAATTTGGATTACCTTAGGGTAGATCAGTGGCTCACTCTGGAGTATGAATCTTCAGCACTACAGCGAACGTCAAGGCACATCAATTCCACAGTCCGCTCAGACAGTTCTTGATATCAAGGAGGTCTTATCTGGGAGATCCCCAGCACTGCCCGAGGTGATCACAACAGGCTGTGTTTTTTACATCAGTTTGACATTCTCGCTACTCACTGTACATGAATCCAGGCAAAAACTAATCCCAAAATATATTTGTCAATCGGATTGAATTGAATTCTATAAAGAGAGATAACTGTTCTTCTAAGATCTCAAATACTCTGTTTGAATCAAGAGACTGCAGATGCTGGAATCTTGAGCCGCGGGAACGCAGCGGGTCAGGCATCATCTTTCAGGTCCAGAACCTTTCATCAATCTGAAGCCCTTAAACGTCATCGTCCATTTCCTTCCACAGATGCTCCCTGGACCTTTGGAAGCACACTGCCTCATAAGAGGCGGCCAAGATGTTCAAGGACTACATGCATCCTACACATTCTCTCTTCTCCTCTCTGCCATTGGGCAGAAGATACAAAAGCTTGAAAAGCACATATTACCAGCTGTTATCAGACTATGAACAGACCTCACATAAGGTAAGGATGTGGTTCCAATCTCCCAACCTACCTCTTTGCAGTCCTTGCACTTTTTTTTATCTGCAATTTCTCTGTATCTCTAACACTATATTCTGTACCATGGTTATTTTTCTGTGTAAGGCATGTACTCATGCATGGTATTATTTGACTGGATAACACGCAAAACAAAGATGTAACTTTGGTACACATGATCATTAATAAACCAACACCATTACAAAGTGCTTTTCTTCAAGATCAAAAGTTGCTGCTATGCATATCGTTGCTTGGTGTTGGTGTCCATGGTAGATCGTCATCTTATAAGCTGCTTAAACTGATTAAAGATCTGACCACCTAATTTAGTTTTTTTTAAATTTAATAAACATTTTGTAATATAAAAAAAAAATAGAAATGTAAATCTAGTTTTTAACTTTTTAGAGGTGCCAATATGCCGTAGACTAGAGGCATGTAAATTCACAAGAGATAAACACTGCCCCTACCACTGAATACCTGCTGAAATCCCCACCTGTTTTCATGCTGTTCCACCTCTCTTGCCTCCTTTAAAGATGCTCCTCAACGCCCTGCCTTTCTACTAAAATGCTAATTATCTATGCAGGTATCTCTTTAGGTGGCTTCACATCAGTTTAGAGTCATGGGGTCTTAGAGTCATACAGCAAGGATACGGCATCTATACCAGTTGCACATATCTGCATTTGGCCCACATCCCTCTTAAACTTTTCCCACCCAAGTACTTATCCAAACGTGTTTTAAATGCTGCTTATAGTACATGCATCAACTACTGTACATCTTCCTTCACACAGTGGGTGACGGGTATTTGGAATGAGCTGCAAAAGTTGCCGCTCATGTTCCTATTAAATCTTTCTCTTCTCACCTTGATCCAATGTCCCCTACTCTGGATATTTACTTTATCTAGTCCCCTCATGATCTTATACATCTCTATAAGATCACCCCTCATCCTCCTGCATTCCAAGGAATAGTCTGCGCAAACTCACCATATAGCTCAGGGTCTAAAGTCTTGGCAACATCCTTGTAAATCCTCTCTGCACACCTTTCCAGCTTCACGATATCCTTCCGACAGCAGGGTTTCTGTGATTGCAATTCCAGGATGCATTGTGGACTATTTTCCCCTTACATGGTTATTCCTAAGCAGAAGGTTCAGACATGTAACCCACCTCTCTAACAACTCACATCCATTTGAAATGCCCTGTATATTGGAGGGTTCTTCTTCTTTTGTGTGGCGTGCACAGCCTAAAGTTGTTGGACAACTTGTTCTATTTGATCTTCCATTTGTGCACGTCAAGTTGATTGCATTAGTCGAAACAGGGCGGACCACGTTAAGGTTGCAATCTTCCACCCCATTGGAGGGTTAAGTAACGAGGATAGAATAAATGACCAGAACTGTATTAATTTGCATACAGAAGACTCAGGAGTAATCCGTATGAGGCACTGAAAATTATTAAAGTCTTTTAATCATCACAGAAGCATGAATAAAAATATTTCTTATAGTGGAAAAGTTCACAAGAAATGGGTATTATTAGGAAAAAATAGGCACTACTTTCAACAATGAAGTCGAGAAGCACTTTTTCACATTTTTGACTCTCTTCCTAAAAGGAGGTTAAAGTAACGAAAATAGCTGTTAAAAGCTGTTGGGAAGAAGATGGTAGTTAACAATAACAAATGCATTTTTAAGATATCAGACTAGTTAAATTATGATAAGGCATCATCATCCATTATCTAATCAAATATCCTACTTCAGAATCTTGCCATTATTTTATGTCTCCCATTATCCTCCAGTTACTCTGTCCAAAAACACCATCTTTACAATGCATAGGATGGAACTGTAGATGCCGGTTTAAACCGAAGATAGACACAAAAAGCTGGAGTAACTCAGCGGGTCAGACATCATCTCTGGAGAAAAGGAATAGGTGATGTTAACAATTCCTATTCGTTTCCTATTCCTTTTCTTCAGCGATGGTGTCGGACCCGCTGAGTTACTCCAGCTTTTTTGTGTCTATCTTTACAATACATGTCATTCGCACACTTCAGTATTTTTATTTTAAGTTTTAGAGATGCAGCGTGGAAACAGGCCCTTCGGCCCACTGGGCCTGTGCTGACCAGCGATCCCCACAACGTTAACATTATCCTACATACACTAGGGATAATTTACACATTCACCAAGCCAATTACAACTTAGAAACTATACATCTTTAAAGTGTGGGAGGAAATCAAAGATCTCGGAGAAAACCCACGCAGTCATGGGGAGAATGTACAAACTCCGTACAGACAGCACCCGTAGTCGGGATGTGCCACCGTGCCACCACTTTGCCTCCTATTTTCAGTGCTATCACAATCTATGAACTGTCACCAGGAACAGTAAACTTTGTTACAAGCTGAAAACTTATCAGAATATTAAGATGTTACTGGATCTGAAAGGGATTAGTGATTTTTGCATGGAGCTGCTTTGATCAGCTTTATGCTGAGTGAAGCCTGCAATGTTAGGTGAAGCACATAATTGATTCTAATGAGCTGTTAGGGCACTAAGGGCACACTTAGTCTCAATCAATTATTTTTATGTTATTTATATACACCCCTATTCAGCATCCCATATACAAAGAGAGAAACAAATACAAAAAAACTGCAAGATCTTCATTACAATGGTGACATCCTAATGCACACTAAGGCACTTCCATTATCTAAAGGGGCTTCCCCTTGCCTTCTGGCTGCATTTCTCACCCACCATTCTCATCTTCGGTCACCCTGTGTGTCGGGGAGAGGGTAGGTCCGAGGATGTCCTGGTTGGGTTGCTCCTGGGCCTGGCCAAGCTGGCCATCCGCGAGTCACAGCGCCAGGCGGAAGAGGGCTCTGCCCGAACCGGCTGCCTGCCCCTTGTCCGGGGTTACGTCTGTGGGGATGTCCGGGACTGCTTCGCATTGCGGGCGGTTGAATGCATCCTTGATAGGGAGTGTAAGATAGTTTTATAATAGTTTATCGTTTTTTGGTGTGTATTATGATGGTGGGTTCTGTTTTGTTTTTTGCTGTACTGTATATATTATTTTAATATTTTAATAAATATTTTTGATCAACATATTTTTTTAAAAGGTACTGAATGATACTCATTTATTACTTTATCATTATAATGACAGAGGCAATTGCCAAAATGTGTGTGCTCAGTGCAGGTCCAGATTTGCGTAGAAGCTTCACAAGTTTAAGCTTAAGGCGTCGAGATCTAGGGGGGCTTCGGCAGGGCCTCATAGGTTGAAGCCTAGGGCCGCAAAATCTAGGGGGCCTCCGGCCAAGGTGTTTTTTTTCCCCAGATTTAAAAAAATCCCAACAAAAAAAACTTCCGCTGGAAGTTTTGGGGGAAAAAATTCCACCATCCATGCCTGCGCAGTTAGGGAAAGCCGGTGACACAGTAGCGCCGCAAAATGACGCTGTCTCTCAGCATGTGCGCAGTGGGCCCGGGCGGGTTCAGATCTCCATTTGCACTCCACACAATCACCTCGATGCCTCGTGTCTACTCCAGGTATGTAGTGGAATATTGCGTTGCAGGAGTGCTGCGGTGGGGGTGCTGCGGTGTTTGTGGCGCGGAGTCGGAGCCTCACTGCGTGGGAGGGAGAGAGTGGGGGAGGGAGGGAGAGAGAGGGGCGATGTGAGAGGGGGGAGAGAGAGAGGGGGGGAGGGGGAGAGAGAGGGGGGGAGGGTGGGAGGGGGAAGGAGGAGGGGGGAGAGGGAAAGGGGGATTATCTTTAGTGAGATTGCAAAATTAAGGTAGGTTTTAGAGCAATTATATTTTCTCCTCCATGTGAATAATATCAAACAATTGGAACTGCTTTCTTTTCCTTGATAACAATACTGAAAAATATGAATTCCATAGTTTGCGACTTTCATTTTGCATCATATTTTTAATGTGCACACACTAACACAGTCGAACAGTAACAGGCAATCAAATCAACAGACAAAGGATTTTCTAAAAAAACTTATAGTATTTTATTTGCAGTGTGTGCATGCCCCTTTATAACATTTTACATAACATTTTACAGTACAACTTGATTATTAAAACAAGGACAGCTTCAATTTTAGATTTTAAAAAATGTGTACAACAATGACTCAAATCACTCCATTCCAACCACCCATTACTCTTGACTCAACCAAAATTATTTTTTAAATATTGGTCATAAATTTGGTGCAAAAATGAGGCTCAGAATGCACCAGAGAGCATCTAAAACCCCAGAGCTTTCAGGGCACTTAAGTGGGCCCTGGACCCCAGCCGCAAGGGTCTTTCAGCTTCATGCTTGTGATGTGCGCTGCGTGCACTTATTTCACATAACATTTTTGTAATCCTGCCATGCCACCGCCCTTTTTGAAAAGCTTCGTACGGGCCTGGTGTACAATATTTTTGACACTGTCATGGGCATTTCTTACATATGCTGTCACAACGCACTGTAGTCTCTAAACAACACTTCAGTCATTTTCCTTGCCCTCTATTTCAGAATAATAGTGTTTTAAGCCGATAACTCGACACTAGCACTGGCAATAAATAAAAAGCGCAGCTTTCCAGCCCTTTTCTCATTGGCCACGCTCGGCTGCACATCGGTGTCAATCTGGTGGACTCTTCCATCTTCCTCTCATCGTGCGGGTGGGGGATTGGGGGGGGCCTCACAAGTGTAATAGCCTGGGGCCTCTCTTCATCTAAATCTGGCCCTAGCTCAGTGAGTTCCTTGTAGCCCATTGCAAAGTTTATATGCTTTAGGGCCATTCTTTGGAAAGCGAACCAAAATGTCGCACACATTACCAATTGGCATCTCACAAATTAAAACATTAACAAATTCTTGTAAGAGATTAACTTTATTCATTGCTATTTTGCTACCTACAGAACTATAATCCATGTCTGTGAAATATATGAATATTCCAGCTTTTTAAAATTCACAAGAGTTTGAAAGATAAAACTGAGTTATGAAAAATAATGCTTTCGTGTGAGGTCACAAAAATGACCAGTCATATTTGACCTCTGACCCTAAACAAACATTGTCAGCATAACATATAATATTTCATTTGATAAACTTCGAAAAAAAATATGAATCATATGTACAGTATAAAACAATATATCTGTAATGCTTTCAGAATTAGAAGAAATGTATTCCACAATTTTTCACATTTTTGGTCACACACGTGACTAAGAATGGGCCTTTTACATATTCTCCAGCTCAGAGGGAATGTTGAGTCAGTGTTTCTTTGAGTTTTTTGTTGACCTCTTTCTCAGTGCCTCCAGATCTTTCTGCTTCATTTAAGAAGTTGAGTAGTAAAGAGAAAGGAAATGGTGATTTATTCAATTATTTTCTTCGTTCCTGCTCTAGTACGGGATAGTTGTGCAGGGGCACGTTTTGTTTTGGCCATGCAGACATATTCCTGCTTGAAAGTGATCCGTTCCTCCCGAGCCTGCGCTTGGGAGGTCAGCCGCAGATGGAATGTGCTTCACCTGGAGGTCGGGATCATTAGCGTTCCTGTGGAAGGTGAGGGGCAGAGGGGGGATGTGGACATCAGTACTCCGAGTGATGTCCAGGGACATTGGAGTCTTCCTGTGGAGGCCAAGAGATCGACTGGATACGCCACGTAGACAGGGAAGGGGAAATGGATTGGGAAGCTAGGTCTCGGGATAACATTTCCAGATCAAGGAATGTTCGGGGGTTATTTCTCAGTGAGCGAGACTGGGAATTGCAAAGTAATTTCCTTAAGCATTTTACTCCTTTAAGCCTCAGCCAATGTACACAGCAATGGAAGCCTATGCTGCCTTGAAGGTTTCCAAGGCAGGTGCCCTGCAGAACAACCAAAAGAAACATCGCACAGGGAACTATATCATCCTGTGCATTCCCCATGTGAAAATCATGTTGCATTCATTTACCCAATCAAATTTTCCAAGCAATACAAAACCATTCGACATGTTTCATTCGGGAAAAATCGATTTTCAATTGCACGACACAAAAGACAACATTGTGCGATTCAATTTCCAGCAGAATTGTCTCTCTGAGGACGTTCAGTGCGATATTTGTTTTCATTTATTATGTTAGATCTCTGATGGCTGAGGGTAGTTATAAATTATGTGCACTCACTAGGTTCTCAACATCTAACAAAGTACCATGCAGAGTTTGTAGACACGTATGAGAAACACGGAGCTTAAACAAAGTGTGTGTATTTTATTTGAGCACAGCTGCCTTTGCAGCATATTATTAAACTTTTTAAACCTCTTTAAACCATTGCTGTGACCCAATTTGAGAACAAAGGGAATTAAACAAGAGTGAACAGAAGTGTCCCACTCATGGTGAACCAACCACCCTGCAACACTAGTTTGACATGTGCCACAAACCTCAAGAGAATAACATTATTTAAATAGCATTTAGTGTTCACAAGCAATGTTACATACTACACCTCTTCCCCTTTACTAAAACAAAATGAACACATTTCACATTGAACAAGTTTGGAAGGATGAGGGAATATCTCATTGAGAAAGATCGATCAGCCATGATTGAATGACGGAGTAGACGTGATGGGCCGGATGGCCTAATTCTGCTCCTATCACTTATGAACTTCTGAGCATATTTGCAAATTTACCTGTCACAATTTGTCAAATTCTGACCATAAAGGTCCTGGAGGTAATCTTTCTTAGTCTCTTGTACTTTCTCCCCAGTGGTAGCTTCTTACATTCAGTCTTAAATTCTGTTTAACCCCCCAGGGAAGCAGGAGAAAGAACATTAATATATTTTTTTAAATGTAAACTAGGGTCACGATCAAAGGTGAGTTCTTACCTTAAAAGAAGATGTCTGAACTGTGAGGGCATTGCAACTAGGAAGGGCGACTTGATCAGTCATAAGGTTATAAGATCATAAAGAATAGGAGTAGAATAAGGCCATTAGGCCCTTCAAGTCTACTCCGCCATTCAATCATGGCTGATCCTCCATCCCAACCCCATTTCATTTCGGAGTCACGTGATGACTTCGTGAAGAGCCCGCCGGCGCGCATGCTCGACATATCGTCGTAACGCGTTGCTGCGACGGCTGGCGGTGGAGCGCGCTCCTCGCCAGCCCTTCATAAGGGGCCACGGAGGTAAGTATTCTACCTTTAGTTGGTGGTCCTTGTTGTCTGATTATGTCTTGCAGCAAGGACATGGATGGGAGTTCGAAGGGCCGGAGGACGTCAGGACGAGTTCGCCGGTCAACAGTTCCGGGGCCTTTACCATCGGCAGTACCTGCAGCGCAGGCCGGGACTCAGGCGGAGATGTGGGTAAGCCCTGTGATTACAGGTCCAGATCCGCCAGCACACCACAGCTCGGAGGAGTTCGACGAGGAGGAGTGTGGTGTGCCGCCAGAGCAGGGGGACCCTACCATGGCAGTCAGGTCGTCAGCGGGCTCGCTGGCGACCTCGAGCAGGGCACGTGCCGTTGCACGGTCTGTTCCACTCAGCCCTCCGAGAAGGGGGAGGGCAGGAGCCCAGAAGCCTAACCCTGTTAGGGCTAAGGCATTGCCTATCGCGGAGGAGCGGTCAGGTTCCAGGGCGAGACCCGGGGCGGCTGTGAGGTCCAGCCGGCACACCCCGACTCTCGACGCCGGGACGGGTCGGTCGAGTCGGGTCTCGTCACGGTCGCCGAGCCCCCCATGGATGGGTGGGCGAGACCATGCGTCGGCAACGTCCACGATGTGGGCAGCCGGCAAGACTGCGCGGGCCCCAGGCAGCCATGCTTCGGCTGGTGCCGACACCTCGCCGCAAGTGCCCTTAGTGGCAGCGGCTTCAGCTCCCGCTAAACGGAGGCGGTTGAACACGCCCGCGCAGGAATCGCGCAGTTTCGCCTCGGCGGCTGTTAGCGACAACTACCGGCACCGGCAGGGCCTCGACGAGGTGCGGGCCGATGACAGGAGCCCGGTTTTCTTTTCAGAGCCGGAGGACTCCGACCACCTGAGTGTTCAGGGTGAAGGGCGTATTGACCGTATGGAGCGGCTGCTGGAGCTCCTGCTTCAACGTCAACAACAGCAGGGCAGCAACAGGCACAGGGCGTCTTCACCAACATCTACTATCAGCCTGGAGCAGCACGAGGAGGAGGTTCTGGTGGATCCCGTACCAACTCCGTTGGAGGTGCCAGCGGAGGAACTCTTGGATGTGGCGACCAAATTCGCGGCCCCACATACGGCTGGTCTTCCTCTAAATACAAAGCTGGCAGCCACAGTGGACTTTCTTAATAATCAGGTGCTGCAGGAAGAAGTCCTCATCCAGGCTATGAGCCGTCACAAGGCTCCATCAAACTGCAACTCCCTCAACGTGCCTGTGGTCAATACGCCAATATGGGGCAACATTAGTGCGGCTATCCGTCAACAGGAGCTAAAATTGCAGCGGATCCTGAAACTCCTCACGGCCGGTATTACCGCCTTTGCGCGGTCGGTGGACGGGGACGAACTGAATTTGGACCAGGAAGATGCTCTGGCCTTATTGTGCGCGACCCAGCACGAAATCAATGGGTTTCGCAAAAACAGCATCCGCCCAGCACTCAACCCGAAGTTTGCAGGATTGTGCAAACCGCCGCCGCCGCCGCCCCGTCAGCTCTTTGGTGAGGACCTCTCGAAGAGAGTCAAAGAGCTTGACGAACAAGCCAAAACGGTGGGGATCATGCGCTCTCAGAGTGCCCCCACACCGCCAGGCTCAAAAGCTCCATACATTCGCTCACGAGGGTCGGCCAGTGCCTCGACGAGGACTCACCCTCTAGCTCTACAACGACAACAGCACCAGAACCAGCACCAAGGGTCTTTTTTAGGACAGGGTCGGCAGAGACCTTTGTGGAAATCGAAGACGCCGCGCCCTCAAGCCAACCCAGCACCTCCACGGCCACCCACACGTGTCAAGGACCGCCGGTAACCACGGAGGTGAGGGGGTCTGGTTCTCTTTTTTCTCTCTGTTTAACTTCCCATGTTGGTGGTCGTTTACGGTTGTTTTTGGATGCATGGGTAATTTTACTGGTGATGAGTATGTGTTGCGGAATATTCAGGGGCATAAAATTGAGTTTATTAATGGCGACATTCCTCCATCCCAGCACATGCCTGGTCGTACGTTCAAATTGTCTGCTGCAGAACAGGCAGCAGGTTATAAGGAAATTTTAAGTCTGGAACAGAAGGGTGTGATTGAGAAAACGGTGCATGAGCCAATTGAATTTGTTTCGAACATATTTACTAGACCTAAGAAGGATGGAGGATGTCGTGTCATTATTGATCTAACCCGTTTGAATACGTTTGTAACATATACTCATTTTAAAATGGATACGTTTGAAACAGCCAAATCATTGATTTCTCATGGCTGCTTTATGGCATGCATTGATTTGAGGGATGCATATTATTCAGTATCCATCCAGAAATATGATAGAAGGTTTTTGAAATTTATCTGGATGGGGCAACTTTGGCAGTATAAGGCTTTGCCTAATGGGCTCACTACAGCCCCTAGATTGTTCGCTAAATTGGTGAAGCCAATCATGGCTTATTTGAGACAACGACATCATATAGTTATGGCCTATTTAGATGATGTCTTTATTGTGGGCCACACCCTGCAATTGGCTGAACAGGGTGTTGCAGCTGCTGTCAATATATTTCAACAATTAGGATTCATTGTCCATCCAGAGAAATCAAAGTTCTGCCCTGCCCAGGTAATTAATTACCTAGGGTTCACGGTGAACTCAATGAGCATGAGGATAACTATACCAATTAACAAAATTGAGGAAGTCACTAAGGTGTGCAGAGATTTAATTGGCACCAATATACCATCGATTCGGCATACAGCCACAGTAATTGGCAAGCTAGTGGCTTTGTTTCCGGCAGCACGATATGGACCTTTGCATTGTCAGAATTTGCAAAGAGCTAAAATTACTGCGTTAAAACGGAACGCTGGTCATTACGATCGATCAATGCAGCTGCCGTCCGAAGCGATAACTGAGTTGCAATGGTGGGTGTGTCACATTAGCAACTCATTTAAGCCTGTCAGGGAGGCTAATCCGGTGGTATATTTACAGACTGATGCAAGCTCCAATGGCTGGGGAGCTACTGATAATTGCTCTAGTTGTGGGGGCAGATGGGACACCCTTGAGGCATCGATGTTGTTGACTCAAGGGATTAACTATTTGGAGTTGCTGGCAGCATTCCACGGACTTCGTGCATATTGTTCCAAGCTTGTTGGAGCACACGTCCGTCTCCAAATAGACAACACCACAGCTGTGGCATATTTAAACCATATGGGTGGTACCAGGTCAGTTTCGTGTGACAAATTGGCTAACTCAATTTGGCTCTGGTGTATTCAAAGAGACATTTGGATTTCAGCTACCTATTTGCCAGGTGAGCTTAATACTGTGGCGGACACCAGGTCACGCAAATTTAATGACAACATTGAATGGATGTTGCATCCTGAGATTTTTTCTAAAGTCACAGCCAAATTTGGTAAACCGGACATTGACCTTTTTGCGTCACGGTTGAACCATCAGGTACCAGCCTACGTTTCATGGGAACCAGATCCTGGGGCAATAGCGCTAGATGCATTCTCGCTGGACTGGGGGAATTGGTTTTTCTATGCCTTCCCTCCGTTTTGCCTCATCAGTCGGGTATTGCGAAAGATTCAGGCAGATGCTGCCAAGGGCATCCTTATTATACCCGACTGGCCCACACAGCCTTGGTATCCGGTGGTCTTTGACATGCTCAACGAACCTTGGGTCCTTTTGAAGGGTTGCCCACAATTGGTTACTCACCCTGTCTCAGGGGAGCCACATCCCTGCCATGGCTATTTAAATTTGTTGGCTTGCAGGTTCTGAACAGGCCGTTAGTCCAATACGGCCTCTCGGCTCGGACCATGGATACCATCGGGGCGTCATGTCGAGAGTCCACAAGGCGAAGATAACGCTCGCATATTAAGAAGTGGGAAGCCTACTGCAGCCGCTCTCGCATCACGTACGATGACGTGACAATAACCGACGTCCTGGAATTCCTCGCGGGGTTGCACCATGATGAACACTTAAGTTACAGTGCCATCAACAGCGCCAGAAGTGCGCTATCATTCTACCTCAAGATTGGGGTAGGATCCAACAGGCTAGTGTCCAGACTCATGCGGGGTATATTCAATATGAATCCGCCTACACCACGCTATAATATCACCTGGGATGTCAGGGACGTATTAACCCTGCTCAGGACGTGGTCTCCCATGGAAGGGCTCCAACTGGACCAACTCACCATGAAGCTGGTGATGTTACTAGCGCTGACTTCAGCTCAGAGGGTACAGACACTACACAAACTTCGTGTCGACAGAATGACATCTACCCCTACAGAAGTAGTCTTTTTCATTGACGAGCTACTAAAGCAGCATAGACCTGGGTGCACAGGGCTGCAGCTGAAGTTCCCGGCATACCCCGCAGATGCTAGGCTATGTTTAGCCTCACATATCCGCCACTATGTCAAGGTGACGGCACGCATCAGAGGAATGGAGAGATACCTGCTTGTCACTCATAAGAGACCTCATCATCGAGTGACAGTCCAGACGATATCCAGGTGGCTTCGAGTCGTCTTGGGTAAGTCAGGTATCGACATTAATGTGTTCAAGTCTCATTCCACCAGGGCTGCATCGACGTCAGCGGCGAGGGTCATGGAGGTGCCCATGGACCAAATTCTCGCCACAGCAGGATGGGCGAATGAAGCTGTGTTCCAGCGTTTTTATAACAAGCCTGTTGCTGCTCCTCTACAGTTCGCAGAAGCCGTGCTGAATGCAGATCAAGAACGTGGAGATGTCCCCGCATGAGGGGTTTTTGATTTGTTATTAATAAATATGCTCTTGTTTTGCAGTATGAACTATTGAGCAAGTTTGTTCCTCCCATCCATCCCTGGTAGTGGTGTGTCAGCATGGACGTGGTCCAGGGCGTGTAATCACAGAAGCTTTGAAGTCTTCACGAAGTCACTCACGTGACTCCGAAATGAAATAGTAAGATTGAACGAGAACTTACCAGTTCGAAGGTTGATCTTTATTTTATGAGGAGTCGAAGTGAGGGATTTCGTGCCCTCCTCGCCCAACCCTCAATCACCTTCATCTGGTAATCTTAGTCAATTCAATCATACTATGCGAAGTCATTTCTATTGTTGGTTCTGTGATTCCACGCCGCTACTTTGAAGTATGTCGAGCATGCGCGCCGGCGGGCTCTTCACGAAATCCCTCACTTCGACTCCTCATAAAATAAAGATCAACCTTCGAACTGGTAAGTTCTCGTTCAATCTTACTATTCTCCTGCCTTCTCCCCATAACCTCTGACATTTGTACTAATCAAGAATCTACCTATCTTTGCCTTAATAATATCCACTGACTTGGCCTCTAGAGAATTCTCTGGCAAATAATTCCACAAATTCACCACCCTCTGACAAAAGAAACGTCTCCTAACTTCCTTCCGTAAGAACGTCCTTTAATTCTGAGGCTATGGGCTCTAGTTCTAGCTTCTCCCATTAATTGAAACATCCTCCCCACATCTCCAGTCATCAGAAGTTGTGGTTCATTGATGGATTGACCTCTAAGATGGTTGTGAGTGTGCAGTGTTAATCTTGTAACATAAAGCGGCAAAGAGAACAGGTTCCATAGAATCAGCTCTTACATTAATATTTTTGAAATGTCTCTACTTCAAGTAAAAATAGCTCAGGGAATGTTGGTCTGTTATTTATTAAATTCCAATGTCAAACTCCTGCTTGACCGATGGAAGTTCATTCCAAGCCTATTATAAATATATAAGTAGGAAATTAAACATATCAGACAAGAACTCAACAGATGTGGACAGAAGAAGCTTCAGCTGGGGACCTTCAGTCTTTAGACTGAAGCAGGATCCCAACCCAAAACATCATCTGTCCATTCCCTCCACAGATTCTGCCTGCCCAGAGTTTCTCCAGCAGTTTGTTTTTAGGCCACATTTCCAGCATCAGCCATTTCTTATGTCTCCATAAACATGGGTAGATAGTGGGGAAGCTCTTGTCCTGCACCACATCTGCTTTTTCAAGCTTGATATCATGCAGGTTAATGTAGGATTAGTGCAAATGGGCAGTTGTTAGTCAGTGCAGTTTTGACAGGCCAAGAGCCTATTTCTGTGCTGTATCTCTCTACGACTCTGTAAAGAAGTTAATCTTAATGAAGATTCTATAACTCTATGTAATCTTGTTTTCTGTAAACTCTCTCAAGCATGCAAAGTTTGTGATTATAGACATGCAAAATACAGTTATCCAATCCATTCTCTACTCTTTCAGCGTATCTCTCCCTAATAGAATTGGTTTGTTCATATCATTGTCCACTCCAATTATTAGCCTTATCTTTTGCCCATTGTAGAGAACTTGTCGGAAACACATGTGACTGCAGATACTGGAATCTGGAGCAAAGAGATGTGGGAGGAACTCAATGGGTCAGACACCATCTGCGGAGTCAAATGGAGAATCAATTTATTTGGATTGAGACTCTGATGCAGGGTCTTAACATTAAACATTCTCCATTTGTCTTGTTCTCAGTTTTAATGCACTTCTTGCCCATGGCATCTTCCCAACCCATTGGCCATATGTATCTCTTCCCCTGATGTGTTAATTTTCATATCAATCTTGATTATTAATCTTCAGTTCTGAAATGGCTCATTATTTTCTTCGTCACTAGCGACATGAGTGCCAGTTAAAATGCACTCACCCCAATGTTCATCCTCCTCAACGTCATGAAAACGTCTCATTAGTAATTTTCTACTGCAGTTGTTCTACTTCCATAGTAATGCTGCTTGACTGCCTTCACTTTGCCTTGCATTGTTTAGCCCTGCAGACAATGGCCAGGATTCCTTATTTCTTCAGGTGAAGCACCTTGCCTCTCTGAATTTACAAACTCGTGCTGATTAAGTCCAATTGCCACTCATGTGACCTGGCCTTGATTTGAATTTGAATTTGAATTTCCCTTATTGTCATTCAAACAATAGTTTGAATGAAATTGCGTACATTGCAGTCATGACAGAAAAAAAGCAACAAAACACACAATGAACACAATTTAACATAAACATCCATCACAGTGAATCTCCAGGCACCTCCTCACTGTGATGGAAGGCAAAAAGTCTTATCTCTTCCTTGTTTGTTCTCCTGCTGTGTCGAGGCGATCGAGATCCTGCTATTACTCCTCACATGGTTTTGAATTCATGCTAACATTCTGCACTGGTGGAAATTTCTCCTCATTTTAAGATAACTTCCTTAAATGCGACTCCATTGCTTGTACTGTTGCTCAGCTGATAGACCAGGTTTCTATCTTGATGTTAGGTTCTGGCTGTGTGGAGTTTGAAAATAGAATATAGAACAGTACAGCACAGGAACAGTCCTTCAGCCCACAGTGTCTATGCTGAACATGATGCCAAGGTAACTGATCAACTAATCTCCTCTACTTTCACCTGATCCATAACCATAAACCTGCCCCCCCCCCCCCCCCCCACCCCAATCACCCCATATACATATGCCTATCTAAAAGCTTCTTAAAAAGCGATTATCACACCTGCCACCACTACATCCCAGGCAGAACATTCTCGGTAGACACCACTGTCTTAGTGCAAAACCTTGCTCTACACAACTCCCTTAAATTTTGCCCCTTCTAACCTTAAAGCTATGCTCTCTAGTCTTTGACATTTCCTCCCTGGGAGAATGTATGTCCTGACTATCTACCCTATCTGTGTCGCATTGAGCTCACCATTGGCCGGAGACTTACATGGACCACCATATAAATACCATGGCTGCAAAAGCATGTCTAAAGATCGGTATCCATGTGACTCGTTCTCCCTGTGACTACATGGATTTCCACCAGTTGGTCTGGTTTTCTCCCACATCCCACATTCCCATGAAGTATCTTCCTGCTTGCTGGCAGTGCACAGATTCTCTGATTTTGGTGCATGTACCAGAATTCCATCCTCCAGGGCGCTCCATGACATTTGCTATCTTGCCATTGTGTCAGTGCTCAGCTGCATAGTTGGAGCACTCTAACTGGTGTGCACAACCATGGAAGTGAAGGGCCCTCCAGGAAGACTGGAAAGGTCAGGTGTACCAAAGAGCATTGCACATACAAATGTCCAAACCAATTTAATTGACACAGTTTCACAGAGTATAACACAGGCCGGCACGGTGGTGCAGCGGTTGAGTTGCTGCCTTACAGCCTTGATGGTTATCCTTAATCTGTTGAAGGCATTCAGTAGTTCATGTCGCCAACTTGGTTAAAGGTAATGCACATGATTCTTCATGTCAACATCCAGTGTTTAACACCTACTACAATTCTCCCTCTGGCCCTGAATATATTTGGTACAAAGGTTGTTGACGGTTCAAAATTATAATACTGACAAGTTGAATAAACCGTGTACATGATCAGTGAAGATATAAGACGGCATACACTATCATCTTCTATATTGTTCCTTACACAATCCTAGCAGTTCTCATATATGGTGAAATAATCCAAAATGGAAAGTAGGCAATGGTGCAAAATAAACTGCCAAGTGCCAGTGTGACAGAACTGTGGGGATATGTGGTTTTGGGTTTCCTTTCACTTTTCCTTGAACTCTTCTGAAGTATTCATCGTGTAAATCTTTGTTCAGTAGTAATTGTTTTGGCCACTCCGAGGATTGTACCCATATGGGATTTGTAAAGTTGTTACCAAAAGGAGCTCGAAGCAGAGGCTGACAGTGAAAATAAGTTGTATTTTTCAAAAGAGATGCCCAACACATCAGTTCTGAACAAACGTCTAGCTGTGAATCGGATTGACAAGGTGAGAAAAAAAGTGAACATTCATATCAGTTGGAAATGGATGCAAGAGTCAGCAAGCATGTCCCTCTTTGAAAGAACAATTCTATCTACAGTACTGATTTTCTCATCATCTTCGTCAATCAACTTTGCTAAAATGCCACCAGCCAATACTTGTTGCCTACTTCAATAGCCTTCATTCAGAATTTATTGCCAACTTTATTACACATTGAGTGAAGTGACACTGTATGCTGTAAAATGACGAAAGGGATGGCTCCTCATTCTCAAGATCCCAGAAGAGAAGTTATGTTGAAATGGCAACCAAGGTCAAAGATAAGACTGCAATATTTCTGTCTCTGTTTCTGACTCACACACTCTTCCAGTTGCTGGTCTTTAAGCTTGTGAACCTGGAGATTGAATAAAACGATAGCAAAGGATTAACAGAGTGAATGAAGAATGAATATCTTAGTCTTTGGGTAGATACACACAGGAGACGTATAGACTGTGTTCATTTTTGTGCCGAGAGGATATATTGGACACGAGTAGAAAGTTCCAGTCAGGCAAAGCATAAGGTTATTTCCACAGTCCACTGGTCGTTAAGCATCCTGGGAATTTTGACGGAAATGTTTTGAAGGTCAATTAATTCATGGAAATGATAAGAAAGTTCACACTTCCTCATTAGCATTGCTTCTGGCAAATGTCAATCAGACTTGGAATTCCCTAATGCTTAATCCTTAAGGCTCTTAACGTCATGTCATACAACATGGAAACAGGCCCTTCAGCCCAGTTTTTCCATGTGGACCAAGATGCCCCATGTAAGCTAGTCCCATTTGCTTGCATTTGAACATGACCACCAGGGGCACCATACGATGGCTGCCTTGCCAACGGACTTTGTCTTGTCTTTTTCCTTCTTTGTGTTTTTAGTACGTTATAAAATGTATGTTTAAGTATATCTTTAGTTTTGTATTATGTGGGAGGTAGTGGGGAAACTTTTAAATCTCTTTCCTCGACGGAGATGCAACTTTTTCTGTGTCGTATCTCCGTCTGCACTGAGGCCTAACATCGTGGAGCTGGCGGACTCTTTCTGGGAACGCGGGAGCTCCAACTGCGGGAACCTGCAGACTTACCATTTCGGAGCTGGCAATCCCTTTGCCAGGGATCGATCTCAAAGCTCAACCGCGGGGGCCTGCAGACTTTAACAACATGGCGATCGCGGTCCCTGGTTAGGTATCAACTTCGGGAGCTGCAAGCCACGGGGGCTTTGACAGCCACGACGTAGGAGGTTGGATCACCCTGACCGTGGGAGCTTCGATCGCCGGCTGCAGGAGCTTCAATCACCCTGATTGTATATGGTTCTACTCCCCCCCCCCCCCCCCCCCCCCCGACCATAGGAGAAAAGGAGGAAAGAAGATACGTCTTTACTGCCTTCCATCACAGTGGGGAATGGGGAGGTGCCACCGTGGCGGATGTATATGTAGTTGTGTGGCTTGTTGCTCTTTTAGTATTACTGTATGGCAAACCAAATTCCTCGTATGTTACAAAAGATACTTGGCTAACAAATTACGATTGTGATTATTATGATTATGTCCCTTTATACCTTTCCTACCCATCACCTACCTCCTCAGGCAGCTCGTTTCATATACACACCACCTTCTGAGTGAAAACGTTTCCCCTTGGGTTCCTATTGAAGCTTAAAACCATATCCTCTGATTCTTGATTCCCTGGATAAAAGACTGTGCATTCACCCTATCAGATTCCTTTATGCTTTTATACAGCTCTATAAGATTACTGCCACAATTAAAGTTAACCAATTACAAGTTAACATGTATTTGGCAACCATTATCCATATATTTGCACTCACATACATAGACACCGCTGGCTTCACTTCTCCACTGTTTCTCATTCACGTGTTTTTCTAACAACCACGTCCTGGCTGAACTATAATCTCCTTCAAGTAATTAATGGGAGTGCAAAGTATTCATCTCAAAACTCACCTGGAGTTCCATACTTCCATTGCCTTTATCATCCTCCCTGGCTGTGGTTTCAGGATCAGGCAATCAATCCTAACCTTTGATATCTTATTCAATTCCAGACATATCTCCTCTATTACGGTGACTATCCATTTTTTCATTTGCAGCATGAACCATCTCTGTCCCAAGTCCACCCAGGTGGGCAGCAAGCATTAATTATGTCACTGCCGCATCCCGACCAACCTTCCATAATGCAGAAATGTTGGACTTTCAACTTACCAAAGTACCCTTACATAGTTACTATTTGAGATAAAGGGGGACCAGAACCATTTTCTCAGAATCAAAATACCTATTATTTTGTTCACATCATGATGTACTCACTCCTCCATATATGTGAGCTTCATGCCTACAACCACCAACTACTTGACAATTCCATTTGGCTGGCTCTGAACGCTTGAGGGACCTTTCCCCACCACACCAGTAGTGGTGGTCATGTTGTTAGTCACATCCACAAACACCTCTATCTTTTTATTCTTCCATTAAGGTCATACCAAAAACTTTCCTCCCTGACCAATCTTTGGACACCTTCTCATCACCTCCCCTTTCTTCCAGTTTCTGTCATATTCTGGTTCACTGTGTCGTTACATGAACATGAGTATTTTGGGTATTGTTAAATGCTTACGCGGCTTTGAAACCAAGATTGTGTGGTCTTATAAAACCAAATCCAATGGTGAACTACAAGATTCCCAACTGATTGAGCTCAAAGAGGGAAAGGATTCCATCTGGCTGGATACAGCCTGGTTGAATGATAAAAAGGCAGCTGGCTCCTTCTAGATGATCTATGCATCGTAATGCTGCTCATCGCAAAGCTCAGAGGCCTCCTTATTCTTCCAGTCAGGTGCATTGACATAGAAAATAAGACAAAAATATTCAGGATTCTGTGAGCAGTGTCAGCTTTCAAGCTTCATAATTGGAACTTCCGGCCGAAATATTCAATTCATGTGTTGACTGAACGCAACCAATAATTACACCACCTGGGGACAGATTTCCAACCTGTGGTTGCTTTAATTGATGCCACAGATCATCCATTAGCACAGGACCTCAATAAGGATAAATCGAGCAGTGGGCACTGAGTCAGAAAGTTGCATTGCTATTTATTGCTAATGCTACACCTGACAAGTTGCATAATGTACAGGCCCAAATCAATGAGGACATAAGACACAGTGCATTACCACTTAGTAATACAGCACCTTAGGCACATCTGACAGGACATATTTCTCTTAAATTGTATCATTATGCAAAGGACAAACAATGGTGAACTCCCGGGCAGATATCTCAAATGAGGCTCCTGTCACTGTACCCATGGGAACCTGTGGTAAACCCGCAGTTAATTGACTGCAGTATTTGGCTCCAAATGTGCAAATGAGTGGTAGCATCTGGTGAAAGTTATAGAGTCATGTAGTAGATCGTCCAACCCCAGTCGCCAATGCAACCAACATGACAATCTACGCTAATCCCATCTAAACTAATCCCATTTGCCCATATCCCCCTAAACCCTTATGAAAAACATAGCTATCCAAATCTATTTTAATGGTGGTTATTGTACCTACTTCAACCACTTCCACTGGCAGATTATTTCACATACATACCACATATGAGAATGTGGTGGAAATAAATAAAGTGCCATTAATATAGGATTCATGTAAATGGCTATGGCAACTCCTTTACCCGCTGAGACTACAGGTGAAACTCCCTTATGGCCGCTCCGATCGCTATCTACGGCAGACAGGCCAGAGGAAGCCTACGATCAACACCAGTAACGATGCCTGGCTGCTGGAAAACAGCGGCACTCTGGAGTTAAACAGATGGCTACAGCCAAACAGGCGGCAGCTGGGTCCAATTAGTGGCTATTGATTGGATCAGCACCTTGTCAGCCCAAAAGAGAAAGAAAGATTTGATAGGAACTTGAGGGGTACCACACAAAGGGTGGTGGGACTACGGAACGAGCTGCCGGAGGAGGTGGTTGAGGAAGGTACTATCGCAATGTTCAAGAAACATTTAGACCGGCACATGGATAGGACAGGTTTGCCAAGATATGGGCCAAATGCAGCCAGGTGGGACTTGTGTAGATGGGACATGTTGGTCGGTATGGGCAAGTTGGGCTGAAGGGCCTGTTTCCACACTGTTAGAGGAAAAGGGTGAGTGGAGGACAGGAAAAGTGGGAGGGAAGGACTGGAAAAGGGAGAAGGAGGGTCAGGAAAATGGAGAGGGTGTAGAAGAATCCATGCTAACTGTGCGTCTGTATTATCAGGATCAGAAAAAGACTGAGCCACCCAGACAAACCTGAGACTGTCAGCACTCCCTCTTAATGCCAGGGGAAGTTGCTGGGATGAATCCAAGTTGCCTGTGCCTCCTCAATGATGACAAAGGTCTGAGCCCTAGAATGGACCTGGACCTTAGACCTTATTGTTCAACTTTGGAAATAAAGCCTATTGAGTGAGTTCACCTTACTGTGAGTGCCAGTGTAGTAATTGCTGATCTGGCGGCATCTCTGACCCCACACTCCACACCCCGTTACTCTCACCACAAAGTTCCACCGGCAGATTGTTTCTGCTTGGTGTAAATGGGTGCTTGATGGTTGGCATGGACTCAGTGGGCTGAAGGGCCTGTTTCTGTGCTGTGTGATTACTCGATGATTAATTGGAGGAAATATAACCCTTGGGTCTCTGCAATCTTTTATAACAGTGGTCGAATATCATTGAATCCCCATTCAGGAATACTCTAATCAGATATGCAGGCGGATCTAACATATTGGTGTTGCCTCATCACCACTCTCAGTTCAGAAACCTTTTATTGGAGTAGGGAATAATCACTTGTCCATATAATAGGACACTTGAAACAAATCAGTGCAGTATTGAGAACACTGCATGAATGTCCTGACTTCTATTGTATGAGTGAAGATTAAGACTCCCTCTTCACTGTTAGTTCTGGTGGTTCGGTTTGGAATAATGGGACAGGGCTGCCATGGAGAATTTGGTAAAATGTAATGGTGCGATCAACTCTCATCGCGTCATCCTGTCATTTGTGCGATGACCTAATGGCCGCACTTTCTTATTTCGCTGTATGCAAGTGTCAAATATTGTGCGAGGACTGAGAACTGGGTCCGCAGCAGATGTATCTTCTCCCAATGACCAGAGTAGCTAGACTTGGTCAGGTAGTAAACCAGAGATGTTGCCCAATCAAGGATTTGTCTCCCTGTACGTTGGCTCGATGGCTTCAAAGGTTTCCTCTCCTGGTACAGTATGTCTTACTATTGCAGCCCTGAAAGGTTACTGTTGGGTTTATCATTGTCACGTGTACCAAGGTAGTCAAACCATACCATCCAAACAAGTTTGCATACCATTCAAACTGATCAGATATACCATACATCAATTCCAATTTAAGTACAATAGATAGAGCAACATTTTGTGTGCAGAATATTGTTCTCAGTATTGTAGCCTGTCAGTTCTTTAGATAAAGACCAATGTCCTCAATGGTGTAGAGGTGAATCTAACTATCCTCTTGCTTGTAGAAGGACTGTTTAGAAGCCTGATAACAGAGGGATCAGGGAACAGGTGTCAGGAGTTATGGGGAGAAGGTAGGAGAGTGGGGTTAGGAGGGAGAGATAGATTAGCCATGACTGGATGACGTAGTAGACTTAATGGGCCAAATAGCCTAATTCAGCTTGTATCCCTTATTACCAGGGAAAGTAGTTGTCCCTGAACCTGTTGGTGTGCGCTTTCAAGGTTCTGTGTCATCTGCTGGTTAGGCGCAGAGAGAAGGAGGAATGACTGGAGTGGGTCTTCTACTTGACAGAATTTAATTGGGATTCCACACTATGATTTAATGACTCTTCAACTCAGGGAACTGTATAAGGTTTGGAAGGAGACTAGGAAATGGGAATGCCATTGTTCGTCTCCAAAGGAGGAAGTAGTGCCCAAGATCTCCCTAAGTACTTTTGAGAGCAGAGATTTCTCCCAATTACTGAACTTTCCTCACTTAGGTTGAAAGGGGCAATTTATCACATTCGAGGATCATGTTGTGCATAGCTTGCTCACTGGCCACCATTTTTGTCTACTTGATAACTGAACTGAGTAATAATGATGAAAGTTGTAGGACATGAAATGAATAAAAGTTCTCTCTCTATCATACTGGAATGGTGATCCGAGAGCATATAAGAGATAGCAGATGAAAAATGGAACAAATTAGGAGCAGCTGAGAACACCAGCGAAAACCTCTCTTATGAATGAATCACGGATGAATACAAGTGCACGTGTCACTTTGAAGACTCTAGAGTCAGATGTTTGACCATGCTGAACCCAGCAGAAAGTTCCCCCTACCACTTCCCATTAGTCGTTCTGTCATAAAGTCCAGTGGCAGTCGAGTGTGCTACACTTCACTTCAACAATGACGGAGGAAACTATGGCCAAGCTGTTCATTCCCTGTCACTGAGCAATGGTTCCCAGCTGGATACTGCATGCACACAGAAGTTTTACTTTAACAAACACTTGAAATTATAAAAGGACACAAAGTGCTGGGGTAACACAGTAGGTCTCTGGAGAACATGAAAAGGTGACGTTTTGGGTTGAGACCTTTCTTCAGACTGAACGTTTCATGTCGAGACACTTCTTCAGACTGATTGTAAGAAAATCTTAAGACCCTTTTAACCTAGAATATTGGTTTTCAAAGAAGGGATCAACACGCCCAGTTCGGGTAAAATAATGGGTCGCCAAGATTAGTTTTACTCCTGGTTTAACCTTGCACATACACAGGCAGTGTCGGTGCCTAGTGTGCAACACCTCACCTGCTGTTTTAACAGAGAGCAAACTTTAATCACATCGTTGCACCTTATGATTTCAAAACCAGTCATTGCTTTTAAGTGTCAACGCATTCAATGCAAGTAGTTTGAAGACTTGTTCTTGCGTGTATCAATGGTTTGATAGCTATTATTATTGGATCATAATGGAGAACTTTTGGATTAAAGAGAGTTTGAAAACCATTGACCCATAACAGCTCAATGTAACTCATTGGATTGCTATCCCGAGCAAAAGGAGATATTGAGCCAAAACCTGCTGCCCGCTACCAAACTCTCTGCTGATAGAAATACTAAAAATGGGCTGAATATTTTTTGGTCCTTTAACGTTGACTTGTTGGCAAGCACATACAGTGCATGGCAATCACCTGTCCATACAGTTGTATTCATCGCACAAGGCTTCGTACGATCAATACAACTGTGTGGACAGATGAAACAAGCCCTCACGTTAACTGGTTGCCATAACTGAGACATTGCTCCTCGGCCTTTAAAGGTGCCTAAAAATTGAAATCTTCCAAATGCCGCTAACATTCAGAAAGATTCCAAACATTTATGAAAATCAGAACTTTATTTAAAATTTTAAAAGGAACTAAAGGTTTTAACAACACTTCCTCACCCTTTCCCCGTGTTGCCATTCCTCTCATTTTAGTTGAACGGCTTTAGTATTCCTGTTCAGATCCAACCTGCCACAAGTTCAGAGAGCAGATTCCACGAGGCAACAGCTGGAAATCTGGCAAGTGTGCATTCCACTGCTGGACACATGAGGAGACAATTGTAAGTGTGGAACCCAGATGTCACCCAGTGGAGATCAGCCAGATTTTGTTAATTTCTTTTGGATTTTTGTGGAATTCCTGAAATGTTCACTCGCCATAGAGGTCATGGCCACCATTGTGACATTGAGCAGCCAGCATTTCTCCAAGGCAGTCATTTTGTGACAACATTGTATTAGCCAGCGACTTGGAAGAAAGGTAAGTGGAACAGTAAATAAAGTCAAAAAGCATTTGCATCCAAAAGTAGAAGAAACAAAACTTGTCCAGGAGATAAAATGGGATGAAGATATGTATGTATAAATCATAGCATAAATTCAATCTCAGTCATTTATTTGTGTGGTTAGTAAAGTTAGATAGACACTCAGTAGAGACACTAGACACTCAGCTGGAGTAACTCAGCAGGACAAGCAACATCTCTGGAAAGAAGGAATGCGTGATGTTTGGGGTCAAGAGCGCTCTTCAGACTGAAAGTCAGGGGAAAGGGAAACAAAAGATATAGACGATAATGTAGAGAGATAAACATAGAAACATAGAAAATAGGTGCAGGAGTAGGCCATTCGGCCCTTCGAGCCTGCACCGCCATTCAATGTGATCATGGCTGATCATCCAACTCAGTATCCCGTACCTGCCTTCTCTCCATACCCCCTGATCCCTTTAGCCACAAGTGCCACATCTAACGCCCTCTTAAATATAGCCAATGAACTGGCCTCAACTACCTTCTGTGGCAGAGAATTCCAGAGACTCACCACTCTCTGTGTAAAGAATGTTTTCCTCATTTCGGTCCTAAAGGAATTCCCCCTTATCCTTAGACTGTGACCCCTTGTTCTGGACTCCCCCAACATCGGGAACAATCTTCCAGCATCTAGCTTGTCCAACCCCTTAAGAATTTTGTAGGTTTCTATAAGATCCCCCCTCAATCTTCTAAATTCCATCGAGTACAAACCGAGTCTATCCAATCTTTCCTCATATGAAAGTCCTGACATCCCAGGAATCAGTCTGGTGAATCTTCTCTGTACCCCCTCTATGGCAAGGATGTCTTTCCTCAGATTTGGAGACCAAAACTGTACGCAGTACTCCAGGTGTGGCCTCACCAAAACCCTGTACAACTGCAGTAGAACCTCCCTGCTCCTATACTCAAATCCTTTCGCTATGAATGCTAACATACCATTTGCTTTCTTCACTGCCTGCTGCACCTGCATGCCTACTTTCAATGACTGGTGTACCATGACACCCAGGTCTCGTTGCATCTCCCCCTTACCTAATCTGCCACCATTCAGATAATAGTCTACCCTCATGTTTTTGCCACCAAAGTGGATAACCTCACATTTATCCACATTGTACTGCATCTGCCATGCATCTGCCCATTCACTCAGCCTATCCAAATCACCCTGCAGCCTCCAAGCATCCTCCTCACACCTAACTATACCCCCCAGCTTGGTATCATCTGCAAATTTGGAGATGTTGCATTGAATTCCCTCGTCCAAATCATTAATATATATTGTAAATAGCTGGGGTCCCAGCACTGAGCCTTGCGGCACCCCACTAGTCACTGCCTGCCATTCTGAAAAGGACCCGTTTACTCCTACCCTTTGCCTCCTGTCTGCTAGCCAGTTCTCTATCCACATCAATACTGAACCCCCAATACCGTGTGCTTTAAGTTTGTATGCTAATCTCTTATGCGGGACCTTGTCGAAAGCCTTCTGAAAGTCTAGATATAACACATCCACTGGTTCTCCCTTATCCACTCTACTAGTTACATCCTCGAAAAATTCTATCAGATTTGTCAGACATGATTTACCTTTCGTAAATCCATGCTGACTTTGTCCAATGATTTCACCACTTTCCAAATGCGCTGCTATCCCATCTTTAATAACTGACTCTAGCAGTTTCCCCACTACCGATGTTAGACTAACTGGTCTGTAATTCCCCGCTTTCTCTCTCCCTCCTTTTTTAAAAAGTGGGGTTACATTAGCTACCCTCCAATCCTCAGGAACTACTCCAGAACCTAAGGAATTTTGAAAAATTATCACTAATGCATCCACTATTTCTGTGGCTACCTCCTTGAGTACTCTGGGATGCAGACTATCTGGCCCTGGGGATTTATCGGCCTTCAATCCGTTCAATTTACCCAACACCACCTCCCGGCTAACCTGGATTTCACTCAGTTCCTCCATCTTATTTGACCCCCGTTCCACTGCTATTTCCGGCAGATTATTTATGTCTTCCTTAGTGAAGACAGAACCAAAGTAGTTATTCAATTGGTCTGCCATGTCCTTGTTCCAAAGAGCAATGAATGAAAGATATGCACAAACATAACAATGATAAAGGAAACAGGCCATTGTTAGATGTTTGTTGGGTGAGGGAGGGATAGAAAGAAAGGGGTTACTTGAAGTTATTTTTTTGAATAATTTTTTTATTAGCAATAAACAATTCTCAATGTTTAAAACTGAGTTATAAACATCAACTTAAATCAATATTTGTACTCTAATGATTATTATCTTATTTTTTTTGAAAATAAAAGTGGGTAAAGAGAAATACCATTATTAATCAATAAAATTATAATTCCTTAATAATTATTTGGTATAAAAGAAAAAGAAAAAATGAAGAAAAAGAAAAAAGACATATTATGTATATATATCAATTAAAAGCCACACAATATATTATAAATGAAACAACTACAAATAATAATATCAGTAAAGACATGCATATATCCTGGTATACCAATACATTATTTTCATCAAATCCCGCAGGGTGCCAGTCGAGCCGTGATGCCAAGAACAGCTACTTCTCTAAATACTGTATATATGGAGACCATATCTGTTGAAAAGAATTATACTCGTCCAAAAGGACAAATCTGATTTCTTTCCAACTGCAACGTCTCCAACATCTCTGATGCCCACATTTTAATTGTTGGGGATAATGTTCCCTTCCAAAATTTCAATATTATTTTTTTCCCTAATATCAAACAATAATCAAGGAAATTTCTTTGATCTAGTGTAAATATCAAATTAGCCTCTGGAATTCCCAGTATTATTAGCTTTGGGTCAGGTTCTAATTTAACCTTAAGAACTTCAGAAATAACTTTAAAAATTTCTGTCCAATAATAATTCAATTTAGGACATGTAACAAAACTGTGTGTTAAATTTGCTTCTAAATTCTTACATTTATCACAAATAGAGGAGAGATTAGGAAATATACTATTTAATTTGGTTTTCGAATAATGTAATCTGTATAATACTTTAAATTGTATTAATATATGTCTAGCATTTAACGAGCACCGGTGTATTCGTTGTAGACTTTCTTCCCAATTTTCTTTGGTTATAGGTGATCCAATTTCATTTTCCCATGCTTGACGATATGTTTCAGTTATTGGATTCTCCTTATCCATAATGATGTTATATATATAAGCTATTAATTTTTCTGTGGTTGGATGCCAGTTAAACGATTCATCTAATAATCCTGGTTCCTTATTTTTAAAATCCTGTGTATTAGATTTAATATAATCTCTAATTTGGAAATACCTAAACAAATGCTGTGAAGACAATCCGTAGATATCTTGTAACTCCTGAAATGAAAGAAATTTTCCATTTCTATAGAGGTGCTCTACCCTTGTAATTCCTAAATTATCCCAATGTCTGAACCCTCCATCCAATGTGGAGGGCTTAAATAATGGGTTATTCATAATTGGTAATCTAAATGAAAGATTGTCTAATTGTAAAGTCTTGACTATTTGTTTCCAAATACGTCTATTATTATAAATGATTGGATTGTCCCTATAAATTTTTTTTTGAACTTCCTTTGGGGCAAAAATAATTGAATCTACGTTGAAAGGCAAACAATCTTCCTTTTCTATCTTTAGCCACGTTGGTTCCAGGTCCGTATTTACCCACCAAAAATTCATATTCTTAATCTGTACTGCCCAGAAGTAGTATAGAAAATTTGGAAGTGCTAATCCTCCGTTTATCTTTGACTTACATAAATGTTTTTTACTTATTCTATGATTTTTATAATCCCAGATAAAACTATTAACAATATTATCAATTTTTTTAAAAAAGGTTTTCGGAAGGAAAAAAGGGATAGCTTGAAACAGATATAATAATTGTGGTAGAAAAACCATCTTTATAGCATTTATTCTACCAATCAAAGATATAGGCAGTGTTTTCCAATATAAAATATTTTTTTTAAGTTTATCTAATAATTGAGGATAATTCGATCTAATTAATGAATTATGAGATTTAGATACATTAATTCCTAAATATTTAATTTTGTCAGTAACTATTGATAATGGATATTGTTGTAATATGTTTAAATTTATATTAGTTATTGGCATAATATCACTTTTATTCCAATTAATCCTATATCCAGAAAATGTACTAAATTTATTTATAACATCAAACAACATTGGAATACTAATTTCAGGTTTTGTGATGTAAATCAAAACATCATCTGCATATAAGGATATTTTATTAGTTGTTGTGTCAGTATTATAACCGTATATTTCAGGTTCTGATCTAATTCTTTCCGCCAAAGGCTCTATCGCCAAGGCAAATAATAAAGGCGATAACGGACATCCTTGTCTACATCCCCTAAAGAGTTTAAATTTAACTGATAGTATTTGATTAGTTAGAATTCTTGCAGTAGGATCTGAGTATAGGATTCTTACCCATTTACAAAATTGATCCCCCAATTGAAACTTTTCCATTATATTAAATAGATATAACCATTCCACCTGGTCAAATGCTTTTTCTGCGTCTAACGATATGACTGCTAATTCCGTATCTCGTATTCTTTTAGAATATATAATATTAAACAGGCGTCTTAAGTTATGAGATGAATAGCGTTTTGGAATAAAACCTGTTTGATCATAATGTATTAATTTAGAAATCACCAAACTTAGTCTCCTAGATAAAACTTTAGCTAATATTTTTTGGTCTGTATTTAGAAGGGCAATCGCTCTATATGAACCAGGATCTTCCAGATCTTTATCTACCTTAGGTATGAGTGTAATTGTGGATTCATTTAAAGAGTCTGGTAATTTTCCTTGTTCATATGCATGTCTATACACTGTATGTAGTCTTGGAGAGATCAGATCTTGAAATTTTTTATAAAATTCTGCACTCAGGCCGTCAGGCCCCGCAGCGTTTCCATTCTTTAATGAACCAATTGATTCTGCGATATCTTTCACTGATATTTCAGCATTTAACAAGTGTCTCCCTTCCTGATCTAAACTCTTAATTTGACATTCTTGTAGAAATGTTTCCATTCCATCTGTTTGTCCTGTTAATTTTGATGAGTAAAGATTTTGGTAATATTGTAAAAATCTATCATTAATATCTTTTGGTATGGTCAATATATTTCCTTGCATTGATCTGATTCCATGTATCGTTTTTTCATCGTCTAATTTTCTTAATTGTCGTGCTAGCAATTTATGCGGTTTATCTCCAAATTCAAAATGCACTTGTTTGGTTTGTTGAAAAAGCTTGATGACTTGATTAGAGTATATTTTATTTAGTCTATACTTTGCTATTGCAATTTTATTACTTAACTCCTTAGAAGGGTGTTTTATATTCTCATTGTCTAGTTGTTTTATCTCCATTTCTAACTTCTGTTCCCTCTTTCGGTTTTCTTTATTAAAATATGCTTGTGCCGATATTATTGCACCACGCATGAATGCCTTAAATGTATCCCAAAGTAACAATGGTGAAATTTCAGGTGTGTCGTTTGTCTCAAAGAATAATTTAATCTGTTCTGTCACATGATTACAACAATCCTTGTCCTTCAGTATCTGAGGATTAAATCTCCAAGTCATAGTTTTATTAGATATATCTTTTAGTTTTATCTTAAATGTTAATGGTGCATGATCTGAAATAATAATATTGTGATATTTTGCATTGTACGTAAAGGGAAGCAGTTTTGAGTCGATTAAAAAGTAATCTATCCTCGAGTAGGTTCCGAATACGGGCGAGAAAAAAGAATATTCTCGTCCGGATGGGTTCTCTAATCTCCAAATATCCTTAACGTTAGTTGAATTAATGAAAGAATTTATAAGTTTACTTGAATTAGAAATAGCTTTCCTTTTTGTTGAGGATCTGTCTAAGTAGTTATCCAAAGTGCAATTTAAATCGCCCCCAATTATTAAATTATGTTGAGTGGATATAGGAATATTATTGAATATTTTCTTAAAAAATAATGGGTTATCGAAATTAGGAGCATATATATTCATAAGAATTACTTTTTTTGAGTATAATTCCCCTGTAATTATTACATATCTGCCCTCTTTATCTTCTATTATAGAACTTTGTTTAAAAGGTATACCTTTACGAATAATTATTGCAACTCCCCTAGATTTATGTATAAATGAAGAATGATATACCTTTGAAATCCATTTAGCTGTTAATCTATATTGATCATCTCTTTTGAGATGCGTCTCTTGGAGGAAAATAACGTCTGATTTCAATCTATTCAGCTGCGCTAACACCTTACCCCTTTTAATTGGTTCATTAATTCCCTTAACATTCCAACTACAGAAAGTGATTCCATCATCCCCAGTCTTCAAATTCATATCTTGCATTTTAGTATTAGGGTGGTTTTTTTTGGAGTAGCCCTCTCGGCCCCTCCAGCTCAACAAGGCACCCAAACGCCAATCCGACGAAAATTACCAATCTCAATAATCCATATCCATGTCTATCTAAAATAGTTATACGGTATTGTTCATAATTACATTCATATAATATATAACATAAATTCAAATACTTAATATATTAAAAAAAATAGAAAATATAAGTGAAAAAAGAAAAAAGAGTGTTAAAAGGGTGCCCAAAGAAAAAAAAGACTACACTGATAGATTGTGTAGTGTGTGTTAGTGAACGCCACACTAACGTGGCGATTAATCTAATGACTTCCGTGTTTAAAAAAGATGTTAAATATTCCAGCTCCCAACTAGAATACTGTGTATATTGGGGTGGGGTACTAACTTTAAGGATTTAGTAATTATTTCTATTATTCATGAAACTATTTATTAATTACTATTCTATTGTAATTAGTATTATAATAAATAATACTATGTTAGGGGAATTATTGAAATTCTACAAATTGATACCAAACCACTACTACATTCCCATTATTTTCCCTCTTTCTCAATGAATAATTCATAACCGCAGGTTAATGATAAAAGTCCAAAATGTTCAGTCGTCGTCTTCTTCCTCCCGTGGTTCATCGTCTGCTTCCTCCTCTTCTGCCTTCTTCTGTATGCCTTGAGCGAACTTCAATGCATCAGTATGCTTAACGAAGCGGTGTTCCTCGTTGTCATAGGTCACTCTCAGTGTTGCTGGGTACATCAAGCCATATCTGAGATCCACTGTATTCTTTAAATTCCGTAGAATGCCTCTTGTTTCAGTGAATAAGGATCTTCTCTTAGCAACTTCCGCTGGGTAATCTCTGAAGATACTAATGTTATTTCCTTCGTATTTCAAATTTCTCTTTCTCATTATTATCTTCATCATATCTTCAAAGACGTGATCATACACCACCTTTACAATCATTTGTCTGGGTGGTGCACCACTCCCAGGGACCCGTCTTAAAGCCCTGTGGGCACGGCCCAACAGTGGTTCTTCATCCAATTCCAGAATGTCCTTTAGGAGTTTTGCAACAAATTTTCGTGGATCTTGATTTCCTTCACAACCTTCGGTCAATCCTACAATTCGCAAATTCTTACGTCTTTGTCGGCCCTCCAAATCAATACAATTCTCATTTATTTTGCGAAGTAGTTCTGAGAGGCGTTTATTCTCGGCAAGTAACTTCTCAGTTTCCTTGGCACTTTTTACAGCAAAATCAGCCAAATCTTTAAGTGCATCATTGTGTTGGTCAATTGTAATGGCAATAGGATCTATCTTATCATTCAGCATTTGTTCCAACCCAGCAACCTTGGCGTTTATCTCAGAGAATCGGTTTTGAAATTCAGCCTCCGTCTTACTTTTCCATTCGCTCATCATAATCTTTACCGTCTCGGTAACTTCTTTTGTTAATTCCACTTTAATTCTCTCCTGAGACACCAGAATCTCCGCTTTTAGATTTTTTATTTCATCTTTATATTCTTTCTTCATGTCTTTAAATTCATCTTTATATTCCTTCTTCAGATCTTTTATTTCTTTCACCAGTTTCTTCATCTCACCTATCATGGAATTTTTGAACTCTTCCATTTCCACTTTTCTCTGTGAGATCTCTTCCTGGGAGGCAGTCAGACTCGAGCCCGAGGCTTTGGTGGTGCCAGCCTCTCTTCTTAGGCCCGTTTTCTTCAGGGGAGGGGAGGAGGGCTGCATTTTAAATTTCTTACCGAAGTCGCGCGCCTGATGACGTCACGCAGCCTTCAATCGCACCGGAGCCGTTTTTAATCTATCTCCTGCGGTAAGTAGCGTTAGCACCCTCCTTTAGCCCCGTTTTTTTTACAGATTTTTACGGAGCTGATCTGGCGCTGTTCTCCCCTAGAACATGGCGCCACCGGAAGTCGGGTTACTTGAAGTTAGATAAATCAATATTCATACCACTGGGCTGTAAGCTGCCCAAGCAAAATATGAGATGCTGTTCCTCTAATTTACTTCTATCCTCGCTCTGACAATGGAGGAGATCTAGGACAGAAAGGTCAGTGTGGGAATGGGATGGAGAATTAAAGTGTTTAGCAACTGGGAGATCAGGTAGGCTCAGGCGGACTGAGGAAAGGTGTCAAATAAAAAGATTGCCCAGTCTATTGTTGGTCACGCCAATGTATAAGAGTCCACATCTTGAACAACGGATACAGTAGATGAGGTCGGAGGAGGTGCAAGTGAACCTCTGCCTAACCTGAAATAACTATTGGGGTCCCTGGACAGAGCCGAGGGATAGGTATAGGGACAGGTGTGGCATATTCTGCGGTTGCAGGGGAAGGTACAGTTGATTGACAAGGAATTACTCAATCATCTCCACTTTGTCATTAGATCCACCTTTCCCAATAGTTACTTATTCATTAATCCAGGTATATTAAAACTGTCAAAGATTAATGGCTTGTGAATTACATTAAACAAGAGGGAGATCATGAGATATAGCAATGGGGGGGGTTTACAAATGTGGATCAAATTCAATGTCCAGATATGTAAGAGTCTGGAGGTGGAATGATGAAGTGAAAAGATAAAGCTGTAGCCTAAACTGGTGTCCAGCCTTAATTTAGTGTGAACACATCTCAGGGTATGAAAAAGATGAACATTTTGTAGTTAATGTACACTGGAGGGCATGATAATATAAAAGTAAATCACACCGTACTGCATCCAGTTTGGTATTATGGTAACCCTGCTTCAATTACTATCATTTCTGAAACTCACATGTTAAGATTGGCTATTCAATCAAGTCTATAAGAACAAAAAGGTCAGAAGAGGCAATGCCTATAGAAAAGAAAATATAACTTGGGGAGGAAAAAAGAAGTGATTATAACAGCTCGGCTTGGCAGGCAAGGCTGATGTGCTTATAAAATGAATCATGGCAGGAAGTATCTAGCAGAGATCAGTGTGACCCTTCTCTTGAACACACATGCAGTACTGAAATCCTATGCTGGTTGATACAATAAAGGCAGCTTACAATTCTGCAGAGGTATTTATGGAAATACTGAGAGAACTGGAGGCTATGATAAAACTAATGATGATGATGAAAAATAACCAAGGAGACAAGATTGTGTGTGTGTGTGTGTGTGTGTGAAGAATGCAGGCAGCAAACATTCAATTAACGGTGACTCTTTGCTGTAGGTCAGTACACGACCGTGCAGGGCTCCATGGTACATTGTCTTCATAACTCATGGGTTAGTGCAGCAGGTGAAAGTAGAGCGTCTGGTGACCGGCACTTCATACGTCCAGCACATTTGTGCTGTAAACTTGTCTGTTTGATGAGCACTGCAGAGGAGCTGATATCGAAGAGCAGGGCAAGCTGTGTTGGTGATGGGGAAAGCCCAGGGACCATTTATCTGACAACCATGAGATGGCCCTTTGCTAAAATTTCGTGCTGGCTTTGAAAGGGTGCTTTCGTGCTGGCAAGCGAAAGGTCAGTTCAAAGGCATTGTTCTTACACAGATACATTTTGATTGCAAAGTGTGCAGAAGTCACTTAGCATTACAACAGCTTGCCTTTGTGTTGCCTTTAAGGTATGAAAACATCTTAAGGCACTTCACGGAGTTGCACAGATTAACGGATGCGGAGCATAAGCTGATAATAGTCAGGATGACCAGGGGACATTAGGACCTGAGGAGAGATGAGGTATTTAAAAGGAGAGGGTAGTGGAGAGGAGGAATGTTCTGGGAGAGAATTGCGGGAACTAATTATGAACGCCATTGATGGGGCATAAGTGGAGATATGATACAGAAGATCTCAGGGACACGGGTGCAGAGACTTCAAAGGAATTTCAACACAGAATGCTTGCTTCTCTTGATGTACAGCACTTAGTACAGCTTTAGAAGCCCTACAGCATGTGTTTGGGAACCAGGAGTTAAAGTTACCCAGGACTGAAATCCAAGCTTACAAGTCCGCTTTCTCTTTCACTATAGTAACACTCAGCCCTGCCATCTTCAACTAAAAACTTGGTCATTCTATTTGTTCTGCTAAAACCTGCTTAGGCAGTATGTATAAGAGTGAATATCCACTGGAAGTACAAGGAAGTACCTGCAAGGAAGGTGTAGTATGATTGACAAGGATGTGTAGGCCTTGTTTGCTGGACCCAGGCCAATGCTTGAAGCCAGTACTTCCGGTCTTCTTCAAAAGCTGGAAAGAACTAAACAGTCAGTCACCTGCTCGGGGCCCAGTAATTATGCTGCATCGAAGGTTGTTCTCCAGTTGTTGATTGGCAGCTGAAGTGGACAGAAGAAAGTTAAGTTGATAAACAATGTCAGTTAACATTTCCAAAGTTATTTTAATAATGGGACAATATGAGTTGCAGGGCCACACAAACGTTTAACTCGAACTATACACACACTGAATGTTTTATTTCTCATTTATTATCTTGTTTGCAGTGTACTGTATTTATATATTTTGTTGTGCTGCTGCACAATTATTCTATCAGGGACATATGACAATAAAACGCTCTTGACTTTTGAAAAGCAGATTCCTGTGGCCTATACTCTTTGAAAAGATGCATGCATTCAAACAGGAGTTGGCAGTGAAAAAGGAAACTAATGTTCTAAAAGGTTTCTACCATCATTTTAGCAGACGGGCCTCCATAAACAGCCAGCAAGTTTACCTAAGAAATGGCCGCACTTCATCCTGGACAATTTGCACTAAACACATCAGATTATGGACTTGGGTTCGCAGGATGTACATTGGCCATTATTCCTGCTCCTGATTGTCAGGCTGCTTGCAAATATATATGTGGGCAGGAATAGATTCTAGGTGGGTGTATGGAACAAGCTGTCAGAGGAGGTAGTTGAGGCATTAACTATCCCAACATTTAGGAAACAGTTACATGTACCAGACCATGTTTGGAGGGATAGGAACCAAATGCTGGCAGGTGGGAGCATGTTGGCCGGTGCGGGCAGGTTGTGCAAAGGGCCTGTTTCCACACCATATCACTCTATGACTCTAGTCCAGCTGCAATGTTCAGCATTTAAATAGGATTCTGACAAAGAATTTTCAGACTGAAATCATAACTCTGCTTCTCTCTCCACAGATGTGGCCCGACCCGACCTGCTGAGTATTCCCAGTGCCTGTTTTTTTTTCAGATTCCCAACATCTGCATTTCCAGTTGAATAACCTGGCACTCACTGTTCGTGGGATCCATTTTCACTTGAGGAAGTACAGAGGGTAGAATGCATACCCTTCCAGGAGAGGACCAATGTAATGCAGGCAAGGAGGGCAGAAAACCAATGAAAAAAGGAAAAGATGATGAAAAGGAAAATGATTTCAACAGCAATCCAGTCAAGGAGAATTAGGTGCAGCTATTCCCCTTCAGATGGACTTGTAAGCCTGATCCAAATACAATCCAGAACCAAACATGGACTTTCAACATTTCTGGACCTTTTCTTACTCTTTTCGTGTGTTTACATATCCTTGTGCATGTAAAGGCGGTAAAATCATGAAATCAAATTATAAAATGATTCCTACATTAGAACTAAATAGGCAATCACAATCAATCAACACGGGGATGGTGTGGGAACTAGGGCAGCACAGTGGGCCAACGGTAGAGTTGCTGCCTCACAGCGGCAGAGACCCGGGTTTCAGGGAGGGAGGGAGAGAGGGAGGACTCCATCTATGGACCCGGACAGTTCATTCAGATGATGCAGAGATTCATTGGGCATATCTTTCAACCTCATCTCCTGAATCCATTATTCTTGGTGGGGACTCCCATATACCGACGAGATCAAGCACAAATGAGTGGTCGTTTTGCTGAACACCTATGCTCAGTCCGCCTTGGCCTATGCAATCTTCGAGTTGCCAAACATTTCAACTCCCCATTCCATTTCCATACTGACATCTCTGTCCTCCTCCACTGTAAGAGTGAGACCACGTGCAAATTGGAGGAACAGCACCTCATAATTTGCTTGGGCAGCTTACAACCCAACCATATGAAAATTGATTTCCCTAATTTCAAATAACTGTTGCATTTCCTCTTTCTCCAACCCTCCCCACCCTAGTCATCCTGCTAGTTTCACTGTTTGTATCACTTCATTATCATGTCTTCCACATCCAACAATGGACCATTGTGGGCTCCACCTTTCTTGAGTCATCGGTGCAGCTATTTAGAAACATAGAAACATAGAAAATAGGTGCAGGAGTAGGCCACTCGGCCCTTCGAGCCTGCACCGCCATTCATTATGATCATGGCTGATCATCCAACTCAGTATCCCATACCTGCCTTCTCTCCATACCCCCAGATTCCTCCACAAGGGCCACGTCTAACTCCCTCTTAAATATAGCCAATGAACTGGCCTCAACTACCTTCTGTGGCAGAGAATTCCAGAGACTCACCACTCTCTGTGTGAAAAATGTTTTTCTCATCTCGGTCCTAAAAGATTTCCCCCTTATCCTTAAACTGTGACCCCTTGTTCTGGACTTCCCCAACATCGGGAACAATCTTCTTGCATCTATCCTGTACAACCCCTTAAGAATTGTGTATGTTTCTATAAGATCCCCCCTCAATCTTCTAAATTCTAGCGGGTACAAGCCGAATCTATCCAGTCTTTCTTCATATGAAAGTCCTGCCATCCCAGGAATCAGTCTGTACTCCCTCTGTGGCAAGAATGTCTTTCCTCAGATTTGGAGAACAAAACTGTACGCAATACTCCAGGTGTGGTCTCACCAAGACCCTGTACAACTGCAGTAGAACCTCCCTGCTCCTATACTCAAATCCTTTTGCTATGAATGCTAACATACCATTCGCTTTCTTCACTGCCTGCTGCACCTGCATGCCTACTTTCAATGACTGGTGTACCATGCACCCAGGTCTCGTTGCACCTCCCCTTTTCCCAATCGGCCACCATTCAATAATGGTCCACTTTCCTGTTTTTTTCCACCGAAGTGGATAACCTCACATTTATCCACATTATACTGCATCTGCCATGCATTTGCCCACTCACCCAGCCTATCCAAGTCACCTTGCAGCCTCCTAGCATCCTCCTCACAGCTAACACTGCCCCCCTCACAGCTAACATTGCTACTTTCCATTTTATTCTAACACTGCCTCCCAGCTTCGTGTCATCCGCAAACGTGGAGAAACGCATTCAATTCCCTCGTCCAAATCATTAATATGTATTGTAAATTACTGAGGTCACAGCACTGAGCCTTGCGGTACCCCGCTAGTCACTGCCTGCCATTCTGAACAGGACCCGATTACTCCTACTCTTTGCTTCCTGTCTGACAACCAGTTCTCTATCCACATCAATAATGAACCCCCAATACCGTGTGCTTTAAGTTTGTATACTAATCTCTTATGTGGGACCTTGTCGAAAGCCTTCTGAAAGTCCAGATATAACACATCCACTGGTTCTCCCTTATCCACTCTTATCTAGTTACATCCTCAAAAAAATCTATAAGATTTGTCAGACATGATTTACCTTTCGTAAATCCATGCTGACTTTGTCCAATGAATTCACCACTTTCCAAATGTGCTACTATCCAGTCTTTAATAACTGACTCTAGCAATTTCCCCACTACTGATGTTAGACTAACTGGTCTGTAATTCCCCATTTTCTCTCTCCCTCCCTTTTTAAAAAGTGGGGTTCCATTGGCTACCCTCCAATCCTCAGGAACGACTCCAGAATCTAAAGAGTTTTGAAAAATTAACACTAATGCATCCACTATTTGTGGGGCTACTTCCTTAAGTACTCTGGGATGCAGCCTATCTGGCCCTGGGGATTTATCGGCCTTTAATCCATTCAATTTACCTAACACCACTTTCCGGCTAACCAGTTCCTCCATCTCATTTGAACCCTGGTCCTCTGCTATTTCCAGTAGATTATTTATGTCTTCCTTAGTGAAGACAGAACCAAAGTATTTATTCAATTGGTCTGCCATGTCCTTATTCCCCATGATCAATTCACCTGTTTCTGACTGCAAGGGACCTACATTTGCTTTAACTAATCTTTTTCTCTTCACATATCTATAAAAACTTTTGCAGTCAGTTTTTATGTTCCATGCCAGTTTTCTTTCATAATCTATTTTCCCTTTCCTAATCAAGCCCTTTGTCCTCCTCTGAATTTCTCCCAGTCCTCTGGTAGGCTGTTTTTTCTGGCTAATTTGTATGCAATGTATTGTTTGTTCTGTACCTTTTCATACCTCTAGTTTCCCTCTCCCCTAACTCTCAGTCTGAAGAACAGTCTCAACCCAAAATGTCACCTATTCTTTCTCTCCAGAGATGCTGCCGGACCCGCTGAGTTACTCCAGCTTTTGTGTCTATCTTAGAGGCAGGACAAAGCCTGGCAAGTGCAAGGTGGATATAGGTGAGGGGTTCTTTTTAATGGGTAGGTGGTTGGCTAGAATTGAAAGACAAAATGTGCGAGATACACATCAGAGACGCAAATTGTGAAGCCAGGGAGAGCAACCCAGGTGGTAGGTGAGGGGGGTGGAAAGAAATGGGTGCATGTCCAGGAAGAGAGGGAAGGGGAGAGGCTTCAGTTACAAACTGGACATTTCAATGTTTATACTGTTGGATTGGGTGTTTTGGGGTTTTTTTGTAAACAGGCATCTGCATTTCCTTGTTTCTCAATAATTTATATCTAATATACCTGGGCCTGTGTCATTTCCATGAAATATCCCAAAGCTCTTGAGAGCCAACAGTAATTTTCAATCTCAACAGACATAGCCAATGTGATCAAATGTCATGTTGACTGAGAAATAATGTTCATGAGCTCACCCACTCTGTATGATGTGACGTTATTATTTTGTTATATAATTATACCCATTTTAAGAATATTGTGCACTCACCTTGAAAAGTCGTCCATTGTGTGTGGCTGTAAGCAAAGCAAAAAGGAAGTAACTGGGTGGACTCCAATCTACTGAGCAGCTGTGTGAACGTAACCATTAAAACCAGGGTTAAATCATCAGAGTTTATAGGCACCACAGATGGATATTTATATATATGACTTCACTACAAATGGAATGAAAGGGTCACAAACATCAAACATATACAGGTTGGAAGTTACAGCCAAGGCATTAATATTTTTCACAATCTTTTATATTGTTTTAAAATTTGATTCACCTAGATCAGGCCCACTCACAAAACTGACCAAGGCCCTATTCACGACTGTGAGAGTTAGGGGGCGCCGTCCTGTGTGGTATGGCTGCCCAGCCTGCAGCCGTATGTCTTTTCTTCTTTTCTTTTTTTTTAGTGTGTTAAGTGTTTTGTTTGGAGCCTATTCTTTTTTATGTGGGGGGTGAGTGGGGGGGGGAAAGGGGGAAACTACTTTTCAGGGTCCCTACCTGGTTGGAGAGGCAGCTTTTCTCCGGGCTGCATCTCCGACCCGATCCTCGCGGCCTACCAGCGGGCCTGGAGCGCGTTTCCCGAGGAGACCGTCCAGGGCCTTGGCTTCGGCAGCGGCGGAGTGCTGGAGCGCCATCGCGGGGCAGAGCGGAGCGGGCGATGCCTTGCCTGGGTCGCCGCGCTGGAGCTCCGGTGAGCTGGGACCACGCGAGCCAAACATCGCGGAGCCGCGGGACTGTGGAGCGGCCAGCTGCGGGCGGCAGCGCTGAACTTTAACACCGGGAGCCAGCGGAGGTGAGCTCCATTCAGCGCGGCCTTGTCGGCTCTGGAAGCCGCGGACTCGAGCGGGAAGCGGCCGTTCCGGGTGTACCAAGCCGCAGAGAGCACCACCACCCGGCGAGAACGGCCTGGAACATCGGGCCTCCGTGAAGGCAACTATGGAGGCCTCAATAGGCCTGACTATGGGTGGACATGGGTTGGGGACTGGACATTGTGCCTTCCCTCATAATGGGAACCATTGTGGGGGGATGTTTTTATGTTTAAATCTCTTTATTATTGTTGTGTCTGTATTCTTTATTTTATGTGCTGCATGGCAAGAAGCATTTCACTACACCAATTGGTGTATGTGACAAGTAAACTAACCTTGAACCTTGAACCAGTCGTGTTGGCTTGGGAAAAGTCATGAAACTTGGTTCCCTTTCATGGCCGCAATACTATATTCAGATTGAAAAATAACTCATGGCTGGAATGCATAAATGTGAATAATAATTGGGCCAGAATAAATTATTTTGCAATTTTTGTTAATTTTATATCAGCTCTCTCACAGGAGGTCATCTGCATTTTAATATTAAAAACGCTTACTTATTGCAAAACCTATTTTCAGCTCCACTAATGAAAGAGGGTGATCTTTCCACTCTGAGATACATTAATGAAGGAGATTAATGAACATTTACTGTGTGGTCCATTACACTACAAATTTGCACATGCTGAAGGAAGATGTTACATTTGAAAAAATGCTAATTATTTTTATTAGGCACTTGAACTCTAACCTCATCAACACAAATTTGTGTACCCTGGTAATGCCCAAAGAGGAAACTCTCTCCCTGATCCTTTGCATCCATTAGAGTTGAAGGTTAAGTTGCATCTTATACAAGAGATTGCATCTTCAATATAGCTGTGGTCATGGAGACACACAACATGGAAACAGGCCCGCCAAGCCTGCACCAACAATTAGGCGCCGATATTTACATTAATCCTACATTAAACTTTTTTTTTAAAATTCTCCACGCATTCTCATCAACTCTCCTCCCACGGACTCTACAACTCACCCACACACTTGGGCCAATTTACATTGGCCAATTTGGGATGTGGGAGGATACTGATGCACTCGATAAAAACCCATGCGGATAATGTGCAAATCTCCAGCACAGCACCGGAGATCTGGACTGAATCTGGATCCCTGGTGTTGTGAGGTAGTGGTTCTACTAGTTGTGCCACTGGGCCACCCATTATAAAGAGATCTGCTGCCCAAGACACTTCTGTCACCTGTTGTTGATGCAATGTTTTTTCTGAGCTACCAAGGGCAATGCCTTCCCAATTCAGAAGGTAAAGCCCTATCAGCTAAGGCAACACAGTAGCACAGCTAATAGAGCCACTTCCTCACTGACTCATAGACCCCAGATCAATCCTGGCCTCCACTGCTGTCTGTATAGAGTTTATGTGTTCTGCCTGTTAACAAGTGGGTTTCCTCAGGATATCAGCTGGAGTTACAATCGATATTTGTTGCAAACAGTGCAGTAAAAAATAGGTGGATTTACACACCCAATGATTTGTGTCATTGAAACATACAGTATGGTGTACAGAACAGACCACTCAACCTAACTTGCCCATGCCAACCAAGATGCCATATCGAAGTGAGTCCCATTTGGCCCATCTACCACTCAATCTTTCCTGTCCATGTACACGTCCGTCTATTGAATGCTGTTATCGTATCTGTCTCAGCTATGTCCCCTGGCAGCTCATACCATTCACCACCCTCTGAGTGAAAAATGTTGCCCCACAGGTTCCTATTAAACCTTGTCCCTCTCCCCATAAATGTATATATAAATGAATGTGGAAGTCACCACAGGACAGGAGAATAGACTTCATTCCAGCATCTCTGTTATCTTCAGTATCACTACCCACGCCCCTTGTAATCAGCCATCACCTCTCCAAGGAAAAATAAATAAAATTGGTGGCTGTGTTGATTGTGGGGAAGATAATATTCAGCAGCTAAATGCTATTGGTTTTGTAAAATGGGAAGAACAATGACAGAAATGTTATTCTGAAAAATGCGAGCCAATGTGCTTTGAAAGGACTAATAAGGTAGGAATGTAGAGAATCAGAATCAGAATCAGAATAGTACTTAATTTGGTATGTTTTGCAACATATGCGGAATTTCATTTGCCAAGTCAGTCATACAAATAAAAATGAGTGGTGAGACCCTGGGGAGTACTGATGAACAGTGTGATCTTGGTGGACATGTCCAAGGATCCTGTACACAAAGAGTGCAAGAACTTTACAGCACAGACTCAGGCCCTTCAGCCCACCTTGTCCATGCCGATCAAGTTAGCATTCTAGGCTAGTTCCATTTGCCTGCATTTGGCCCATATCCCACAAAGTCTATACACCTGTCCAAATGTCTTTTGAATGTCAGAATTGTATCCGCTTCTATCACGTCCTCTGGCAGCTCATTCAAGATGCGGACTACTATCTGAATGAAAAAGTTGCCCCTGTGCTCCCTCTTAATTTTTTCTCCTCTCACCTAAACCCCATGCCCTCTAGTTTTAGAATCCTGTCCCCTGGGGAAAAATAACTGAGTATTCACTTTATCCATGCTCCTCGTGATCCTGTAAACCTCAGCAGAGGTAAACAATGTGGTTAAGAAGGCATACTGGATGCTTGCTTTCATTAGCCTGGGTATCAAATGGAAGAGCTTGGAGGTTAAGGTGCAACAATATTAAACATTCATTAGTTGGAACACAGCTAGAATACTATGTGCAGCTCCAGTTGCTGCACGATGGTGAATCACTGGAATTCATTGCTACAGACAGCTGTGAAGGCCAAGTCATTGAGTATTTTTAAGGCGCAGATTGACAGATTCTTGGTTAGTAAGGGTTTCAGTCGTTGTGGGAAGAAGGCAGGGAAAGATAGATCAGCCATAATTGACTGGTGGATTGGACTTGATGGGCCGAATGGCCTAATTCTGCTCTTACATCTTATGAAGATGCGGAGGAGAGGGATGGCGTGTTTCAGCTTTGAGGCCGGATTTGTTTTTCTGGAAGGGGAGCACACCGAGGGATGGTCTTACTGAGAACCAATAAATTATAAGGGACATATATAGGGTAGGTGTGAAAAACACACAGTCTGAAGGGGCGGAGGGGACAAGGGCCCGCAGACATTTAGGAAGTCTTTTGATGAACACCTGAACATCTAGGTATTAATAGCTCTGGGCCAACTGCTAGAAAGTGGGAACAGTATGGAAAGGTGCTTGGTCAACAAGGACATGGCGGGGTGGAGGACCAGCAGCTAGGCTGTATATTTCTGTGACTATGTGACATAAATCATCCTCACACCTGCCAAAATGTATTTGACTGTATGAGAATATTGATATTGGCACTGGTTTATTATTGTCTCATGTACAGGCATACAGTGAAAAAAAGGTTTGCTTTGCGTGCTGTTCAAGGAATCATAACATACATGTGTATATGAGATGAGTGTAAGGATTAATTGGCTAATTGGGAGACAGATAATATCCTTCTGAGCCTGAGTAATGTTGAATGATGCCTTCCCTTCACTGAAATGTACTCAGTCTCAACAGAAACATAACCGATTCAACATGGGTTCTGAGTGAATGTAAATTGCTCGATCTAAGCTTCCCCCCAGTCTAGTTTCAGTCAAAAATCACTGAATCAAGCACTCGAACAACTAATCTTTATTTTAACAAAACACAATTACAGTTCAACTATTGTACCTATCCCACCGCGGGTTCGATCCTTGTATCTGCCTGATCAAGCCCTCTAGGCTTCGCTCAACAGAGACACTCCAGAAGGTCACGCAGTCCCAAGCGCTCTCCCAGAAGTTTGGCGCGGGACCTCGTGGCAGCGGACTTTTATAGGTCCCGGGACCTCGAGGGGCCGAACCACATGGGGGTGGTCTCTTAATAATCCAATTACAGTAATCGATTAACCCCATACATAACAGACATTTCCCTAACCCAATAATACAGCAGCTCAATACATTGTAGTCGAAAGAAAGCTCTCGAAGGAAGCAAACAAGAACAAACATTGAAACACGTGCCCTGAGATTCAAACAATTTCTCCAAAACTCACACAGTTCGACCAATCATCAATGTACAGGATGACCATCTTGCAACATTATTTATACCATTTACAATGCTTTTGCAGCTATCCGATAGAAATGATGCATTTAAGGTTAGCTTGCAAAAATGCTATACATGTTATCAAGTCAAGTGAAACAGGGAGAACACTCGGACTCCTCACTATCCTGCATATCAGTTTGAGCCGAGACTGGCTGGCGCCAATCAAGCCTGTGAACTTCAGCTGTCATGGGTTAAGCAATTCTGACAAGTGCAGGAATCCTCCATTTTATGGTGTCTTTAATTTAGCCAATATTAACAAGATGAATATTGTTGGAAGTTAGAACAGGCAGCAAATCAAGCATCACTCACCGATGAGGCCTGCGCATAGAACATACAGCACAGGAACAGGTCCATCCGCCTACATTGTCTATACCGAACATGAAGCCAAGACCGATTCTTATTGACTGGCACATAATCCATATCCCTCCAGTCCATGCATATCAATATGCCTATCCAAAAGTCTCTTAAATGCCACTATCGTTTCTGCCTCCACCACCATTGGCAGCAGGTTCCAAACACCCACACCCTTTACATTCAAAAAACATACCCTGCATATATCCGTTAAACTTTGCTCCTCTCATGGTACATTATGCCCTCTAGTATTTGATACTTTCATCTGACTGTTGCCCTTATCCATATGCATCTCATAATTTTATATACTTCTATCGGGTCTCCCCTCAGCCGTCGGCGTTCCAGAGAAAACTATCCAAGTGTCCAACGGGTCTCTGCAGCTAATACCCCCCCTAATACAAGCATTATTCTGGTAAACCTCCCTTTCCAAAGACACCACTTCCTTCCTGTAATGGGGCAACCAGACTGCAATCAATCCTGCAAATGTGGCCGAACTAAAGTCCTACAAGTCTGCGTTGTGACTTCCTGACTCTTATACTCAATGCCCGACCTGTGAAGGCATGCATTGCATATGCCTTCCTTAATGGACTCAATCCACTTACTTTGTCACTTTCAGGGAGTTATAGACATGGACCCAAAGTGTATGTAATAGCTGTTTGAATAAGACTCCAGGCGCAGCTAGTATGCAAGGAATTGCCATCAGAGCATGGAGTGAATCATCTCTATGGACTTGGACAGGTACAACTGGGCCTGTTTCATTTATCATTGTTACTTTTTTTGTATATCTTTCATTCATTTGTTCTATATCTCTCTATATCACCGACTATATCTCTTGTTTCCCATTCCCCTGACTCTTAGTGAATGAATAAATTAATGAATACGTTTATTGGCCAAGTGTTCACTCACAAGGAAGTTGCCTTGGTGCTCCGCCCGCAAGTGACAACATGATATACGGTGACAGTTACGAAGTATACATAAAACATTAAACATTAATAAACATTAGTCACATCACTGAGGATGCGTCCCAGCGCATCTAGAAGATGTATATTTTTCACATTGAAGTCTGGCTCAGGCAGTGGCACCTAGGAATAAACAGGGTGACAACCAAGAATAGTTTGGTGACTACTGGAGAGACAGTTGAAGGCACGGAAAGACGGCACCCCGTAAAAGCTGGGTTAGCACCCCAGTCTGTGTCTTTCGTGAGAAAGACACCCAACAAAGCTACGGAAAGGCCTAATGAACCATCGTGGCCTAAACATCCATCAGGCGAGAACGAAATGCTCGGAGAAGGAGAAAGAGGTGCAGCGCACAGGCCTTGAACCTGGTGAGACGCAGGAGGAGCCCGGCCGGGAGTCACCCCACAGAGCCCAGTCCCTCCACGCACTAGAGTCTCCCAACCCCTGCAGAGTAGTTATTAAGATGGCTGATCCGTGGGCGGTTGCTGCTGGGACGCAAGTCGGGGCCTGATCATCCCCGGCTGGGTCGCCTGGGCGAGGGTGTCTGATGTTGTGAGACCCAAAACACCCGATGACCCCAGGTCACATCACTGAGGATGCGTCCCAGCGCATCTAGAAGATATATATATTTTTCACAGTCTGACGAAAGGTCCTGACCCAAAACGTCACCTATGTATTTTCTCTAGGGATGCTGTCTGACCCGCTGAGTTACTCCAACATTTTGTGCCTATCTACAACTGGGAAGGACTGGTTTCTCCTGCAGGAAGGTTTTGTCGAGTTGGTTCTATCAAAACTCATTTGTTTATATCAAAAAGGAATTTCCATCTAAACTTCTGCAAAACATTAGGATCTTCTTTAAACCTCCTCTACAACTAAAAATAAAAATTGTTGCATTTTCGCTCTTTATTTTTATATCTATGCAATTTCCATTGAAATGTGCCACTCAGTAAACCACTGTGAGCATATTATACTGTTCAAGTGAATTATTCAAAGCCTTTACTTGCACTGAACACTCTGTTCCACACATCCTCCCATGCATTAGTATCATGTAAATGATATCTGGTGCCTGGCCAGATAGGCTGATAAACAGAACACTGATTAAAAGAACACTGAGAACTCCACTAATAGCCTCTTCCACTAAAAGACACCATATCAAGCTAATTTAAGATAATTGAAAAGAAAACCAAGTTGGATATGAAACAGGTTTATTATTGTTTATTCTGTGGATAAACACATTCTGTCGTAGCCGTTGTTGAACGTGGTTGTGACAGGGACAGGATTGGAAGCTCAATTATCTGGTGTTTCGATATTTCAGACGTGATCGAGAGGGAGGCAAAAGGAATGTAGAAGTAGCGTTATTAATCAGGAAAGCTGCCACAGTGGCACTCAGAGAGGAGATGCTGGTGGGTCTGTCTATTGAGGCGATCCAAGTAGAGCTTAGAAATAAGAAGGATGCAAGCATTCTAATCGGATTGTAATATATGTCCCCCATTGGCAAGTGGAAGATAAAGGAAGAGATATGTAGACGGATTACAAAGAAACATGTCAAAACAACAGAGTTGTCCAAGTGGATGACTCTAATTTCTCTAATATTGACTGGGACTTGCTTAGTGCCAAGGGCTTAGACGGGGCAGATTTTGTGAGGTGTATTCGTGGGTTTCTTGTGCAACCTGAGAAGTGTTGGGAAAATGAGCATGGCCAGATAAAAGGTGTTTCTGTGGAAGAGCATTTGGGGAAAGTAATCACAACTCCATAAGTTTGAAGATAGTTTTGAATAGTGAGAAGACTGGACCTTGTGGGAAAGTACTAAAGTGTAACAGGGCAAGAGTTCGAGAGGGTACACTGGGGGCTATTGTTGTAGGCTAAGTCTACATTTGCTATATGAGAGTAACTTAAAGACCAGTTGATGGAAGTTCAAAGATGACATGTTCCAGTGCGGAGGAGAGATAAAGATGGCAAAGGACAAAGAGCAGCTTGGTTGACCAAAGAGGTTGTAATTTTGCATGTAGATTTTAAGAGGATGGAATGAGACAGGGCCTTTGAGGAATATAAAGAAAGGAGGAATATAAAGGAAGGAGGAAAGAACTCGTGGGCGATTAAATAGATCAAAAGATGCGAGTAAATGGCTTTGGCAAGTCAGATTAAAGAAAGTCCCAAAAGGTTTTATACCTATATTTAAAAACAAGAAGGTAACCAGGTAGAAATAGGACTGGTCAATGAGTTAGAAGAGATTACGAGAGCCTTAATAAAGTTCTTTGCATCTTCTCTAGCCACAGGCAAGGTCCCAGAAAACTGGAGATGACTTACCTTCTTAAATAAAGGATCAACATTAGCTAGAGAAAATCCAGGAAATGATAGGACGGTAACCCTCATATCAGTGGTTCAATAGCTTATTATTCTCTTCAATAAGCTATTGAAGAGAATACTTAGGGATAGGGTTTACTCCCATTAGGAAGAGAATGGGTTAATTAGGGGCAGTCAGCGTAGCTTTGTACACAGCAGTTGCACTAACTTGATTGAGGTTTATGAGGTGATGACGCAGGTGACTGATAAGGGTAGGGTAGTGGATGTTGTCCACATGGATTTTAGGAAGGCATTTGATGAAGTCGCCTATGGTAAACTGATCCAGAAGATTATGATGTACGGGACTAACAGTGTCTTGGTTGTATGGATACGGAACTGCCTTTTTGATAGAACACGTGGTGTTATTGGTGGAAGGACAATTTTCAGGCTGGAGGTCTGTGACCAGTGGGATTCCACAAGGATCTGTGCTGTAACCTCTGTTGTTTGTGAACTACAGTATAGAAATGAATTAAAGTATATATATAAAATGAAATACAGTATATAAATGACACAAAGATTGCTGGGCTCGTAGACTATGAAAAAGGCTGCCAATGTATAAAGCAGGATGTAGATCAGCTACACAAATGGGTGGAAAAATGACGGAGTTTAAACTGAGCAAACATGAGGTGTTGCGCTTGGAAGGTCAAATGTAAGGGGGAAATATACAATTAATGGTTTGGCCCTTAACAGCATTCAGATGCAGATGGATCTTGGGAGTTCAAGTCCATAACGTCCTGCAAATAGCAACACAAGTGCATAATGGTAAAAAAGGCAAATGGCATGCTTCCCTCCACAGGTCAGGACACTGTATAAGAGTCAAGATGCAGCTTTATAGGATTTTGGTTAGGCCGCATATGGAGTATTGTGTGCAGTTCTGGTCACCCCATTACAGGACAGATGTGGAGGCTTTGGAAAGGGTGCAGAGGTGGCTTACCAGAATTAGGAGGTATTAACTGTAGGGAGAAAATGCTTGTTATCTCTGGATTGCCGAGGTTACGAGGGGACTGACAGAAGAATGTAAAATTATGAGAGGCATGGACCAGGTTAACCTATGATGAGCGTTTGTCAGCACTGCGCCTGTACTCGCTGGAGTTTAAAAACATACAGAATAGTGAAAAACTTGGATAGAATGAATGTGGAGAGGATGTTTCGATTAGTGGGAGAGTCTCTAGGACTAGAGGTCATAGCCTCAGAATTAAAGGATGTTCTTTTAGGAAGGATATGAGGAGAAATGTATTTAGTCAGAGGGTGGTGAATCTGTGGAATTCTTTGCCACGGTTGGCTATGGATGGCTAAGTCAATGGATATTCTTAAGGCAGAGATAGATAGATTTGTGATTAGTACAGGTATCATAAGGAGAGGGCAGGAGACTGAGATTAGGAGAGATAGATCAACCATGATTGAATGGTGCAGTAGACTTGATGGGTCAAATGGCCTAATTGTACTATTCCTTATGACCTTATCATCAGATAGACAGTCGGAACCTTTTTTCCCAGGATGGAAAAATCAAATACCAGAGGGAATACCTTTTAGGTGAAGGGAGCTAGATTTAAACCAGATGCGCAGTGCAACTTTTTTTTGCACAGATGGTGGTGAGTGCTTGGAACTTACTGCCAAGGATCGACATATAGATATGTAGGGAATGAAGCAATATGGGTTATGTGCAGAAAAATAAGAGATTATCTTAGTATCATATTCAGCACAGATGTTGTGGGCCAAAGGGCCTGTTCTTGTGTCATAATTTACTGTTTTATGTTTTGTTATCTTCTAAGATTAATTTCTCCCCAATGCACCTGCATCACAAAATTGCCAATGACACAGAATCCTGGGACAGGAATAAGAGTAACAAATGCTGGAGAAACTGAGCAGGCAAGGCAGCATCTGTGGAGTGAGAAATAAAATAAATGATTCAGGGAGAAACCTCCACCAAAATACCAACATTTCCATTAATAGCTACTTTGGATGAAGCTTTGATGGAATGTTTTTAAGTGATAGGCGTAGAGCTCAGTCGTTCTCAGACTAGGTGGTGAGCTCCCATTCATGCCCCCCCTATAGTTTTGTGATGTATGTTAAGGGCCTGTCCCACTTAGGAGACCTAAACAGCAACCTCTGGTGACCTTGCCCGCCACCCAAAAAAAAAAATCAAGATGGAGGTGACCTGCAACCTCCTACCACCTCCTACCTCCTCCCACCTCCTTGACCATGAAGAAAACCGGCTTTGACTAGGCATGCGACTAAAAAATGATCGATTTATTAAAATGGCAACCTATTTTTAGTCGAGGCTAGTTTTAATCATGATGAAAAAATAGCAGCAACCTAGATGAAGCCTCAACTACACGGAAACTACTTTCGACCATTAGGGAGAGTGACCAAAACCTCCTGTGACCTCATGGAAACCTTGGGTGGTGGGGAAGGTCACCAGAGGTTGCTGTTTAGGTCTCCTAGGTGGGACAGGCCCTTTAGAAGACAAATTGAACTCAGTGTTGAAATTAGCTCCAAATAGACATCAATAACTGGCAGTCCTCTTCACACTTGGTTTTGATGTCCGTCCAGCGGAAAATGAAATAATTAGGGAAGTAGACCAGATGCTATTTTGATTTTAGGGATTTCGCCTTATCTTCACTGCCATCCCTGCTTAAAGCAATCTCGATGTTTAGTTTAGTTTAGTTTAGTTTAGAGATACAGCGCGGAAACAGGCCCTTTGGCCCACCGAGTCCGCACCGACCAGCAATCCCAGCACGTTAACATTACCCTACACACGCTAAAGACAATTGATACTTATGCCAAGCCAATTAACCTACAAACCTGTACGTCTTTGGAGTGTGAGAGGAAACCGAAGATTTCAGAGAAAACCCACGTGGTTACGGGAAGATCGTACAAACTCTGTACAGACAGCACCCGTAGTCGGGATTGAACCCAGTTCTCTGGTGCTGCAAGTGCTGGGAGGCAACAACTCCACCGCTGTGCAACCATGCCACCTCGGTGATTGGAATAAATAGTGCAAAATGCAAGAATTAAACAAGAGGTTTGTGCACATCCAAAAGGCAATGGCAGCAAATGAAAGGATACACCTAAATTGATTTTCAGTTTGGATGGCGGTTCTCTCTTGACACTCCAGGTCAAGCTCCCCTCTTTAAGGTGCTCATTGACCTTTGAGCATTTCCACTTTTTATTGTTTTTCCTTCAAATCTCCAGCTGTTCTATTTTATCTAGAAACCAACCGAAGAGAAAAAACAAATACAGAAAGAAATCAAGTAAACAATACTGCCCAGGAAACTCTGATACAAAAAAAAAAGATATAGGAACCTTCATTGGAAATATTTGCAAGGTGTGTATGTGTTTGTTCTATGTGTTTCCTGGGTTTTGTGCGTGTGTGCGTGTGTGTGTAGGAGCGCGTGTGTACATGTGCATCATGATGCATGGGTGTGTCAGAGTTTTGGTGCACTGGTGGTTCAGTGGCACGTGTAGGAAGGGACTGCAGATGCTGGTTTAAACTATTGAGAGACACAAAATGCTGGAGTAACTCAGTGGGTCAGGCAGCATCTCTGGAGAGAAGGAAAGAGGTGACATTTTGGGTCGAGACCAATTCCGTCTCTTCAGCGATGCTCTCTGTCCCACTGAGTTATTTCAACACGTTGTGTCTACTTTGGTTCTGTGGCACAGCAGGTTAAGCCATTGCCTCATAGTTCCTGTAACTCTGGTTCAACCCTAGCTCCTCTGCTGCCTGTGTGGAGTTTGCATATTCTCCCCGAGACTGCATGCGTTCCTGCTGGTGCACCAGATTTCCAAAAGTATGCAGGCAGCTCGGTTAATAGTGCCTCCAGGGTGTAGATAGAGTCTGAGAGTTGGACAGAGTCCTCATCCTACTATACGAATGAGTAGCTGAGTGGCAGATTCTAGTGGGAGATTGTGGGTTGAGGAAAATGGGACAAGAAAGGATGTTTTTACACTCCATAGGGTCCACTGTCCTGTGTGAATCTATGAATACCCTGGCCTGTGTCCTGTGACTGCCACTGCACTGTCCCTTTTGGGATGTGTTCCTATCAGCAATGTGGTCTGGCCAGGCAATTAGAGAAGTGACCAGCTGCAGAAGGCTGCAGCTGCAATGGGGCATGAAACCCTTTCATCAGGGGTGGGGGAGGGAGTAGAGAAGAGTGATCTGGTTGGTGCAGGGCAAAGGTTGGACATCAATGCCGAGCAAGGATTAGGGGAGGCTTCCAGTTGGCAAGGCAAAGGCGAAGGGCTGCCACTGGGGCTAACAGGGATGGCTTCAGGTCAAGTTAAGGCAAGTTGTGTTTATTGACATATGCCCAAGTACAGTGAGATGCAGGTACAATCTTGCTTGCAGCAGCACCACAGGCATAGACCCAGACAAACTCACAAAAGCAAACACATAAATCATACATAAATAAAACATAACAATTCTAAAAGAAAGACTGTGCAAAAAAAAAGACATTGCTGTAAAACTGAATGCATTAAAAAAAAACCCATTGAGAGTCCTGGTATGGGAGGCTGATGAGGGGCAGCGGATGGGATGCAAGCAGCCAGTGGGTTAAGCTTCTCCATATTGTCCGTGACTAAACACTTGAATGGAGCACTGACAACTGCTGTCTGTTGGCAGTTCAGATGATGAGAAGGTGCATTCCTATTAAAACTACCACGTCTTTGGACCCCTGAAACCCACCAGGTCCCCGTTTCTCATTCTCCCTTCAAATTCACAACATTTTTAATGAACTTTTCTAACAAATAATTTTTCATTGTAGTTTATGATAGAGATACAGCATGGAAACAGGCCCTTCTGCCCACTGAGTCCATGTCAACCATTGATCACTTGTTCACACTAGTTCTATGTTAACTCACTTTTTCATCCATTCACTACACATTGGAGCAATTACAGAGACCAATTAACCCACAACTCCCACGTTCTTGGGATGTGAAAGGCAACTGAACCAACTAGAGAGCAGTCATGATTTATCAGCTACCTCATTGAAGACAGTTGGACTATCTTTAATCGGACATTATCTTGCACTAAATGTTATTCCCTTTATCCTGTATCTGTATGGTGTAGATGGCTAGATTGCAATCATGCTCAGTCTTTCAGCTGACTGGATGGCTTGCAGAAATAAAGCTTTTCACTCTGCCGCAGTACACGTGACAATAAACTAATCTGAAACTGGAGCACCGGGAGAAAACCCACGCAATCACAGGCAAAATGTGCAAACACTGCTCGGGCAGCACCTGAGGTCAGAATTAAACCTGATCACTGGTGCTGCGAGGCAGCAGCTCCACGAACTGCACCACCGTGTCCCCCTTGTGCCTCTCAAGTACCGTGCAACTTCTAAAAGAATCAAACTTTAAATCAGTTGGAGTATTATTTGCAACAGCATTCAAAGGTGCAGAGAATTAACTAGACCGGCACAACTCATGTCCTGCATCATCGGAGTTTTATTCTGCATCAAATGTCTGTGCTCGTCAAAGTAAAATGCTCATTTTTCAGCTGGCTGGAGACATGGGCTTCCAGCGCCCACACCATGACTGTTAATCTCCCCCCCCACTGACAATTTCCCTCCAAGAAGTCTCAATGTGCTGTACTGCAAAGGATTCCACAATTCTAGCATGCAATGATACAGCAAAATGGCAGAAGATATTCTCCAAAAATCTGAGTACAATTCAGGAGAATAAGCAGTGAATAAATGGGTTGGCCACATTTTTAGCTTCTGTGCACAGAAAATTTGTGGTTTGCTTCCTGTTCCTTTTATGGCTATATTTTGTAGTACTTACTTTCCCTTGCCAACTTTCCACACTTCTGGAAGAGTTTGATGCATATTCAAATATTATCCGTTCAAATCATCTCCCTTGCCTTTCAAAGCTGCCCAATATACATGTCAGGCCTTAGAGATTACCAACCTTGAGTCCGGCTCGGTCACATAATACCTCATTTTAATGCTAACATGTTATGGAATTTCACCACCACTCTCCTTGAATTCTCCATCTACCATGTCCTTCTAGCGAATAAAAACAGATGAGAAGTATTCACTTACAGTAAGATCCCGTGTTTTTATGTTTATTGTTAAATTATTTAATGTTGTGTCTTACCTTTATTCGTGTGCTGCAATGGCAAGTCAAATTTCACCGCACCAATTGGTGTATGTGATAATAAATGTCCTTTATTTGTATCTCCTTGGAGTCTGCATGCACAAAATCACCATCTTAACCCCTAATGGGCCCTAATCTTTCCTTGGTTACTCTCTTAGGGTTAGGTTTAAGTTTCCCTTTATTATTGTCATGTGTACTTAGGTAAAGTGAAAAGCGTTGCTTTGTATGCTTTCCAATCAGATCAATTAATACAAAGACACGTGTCGGAGGTTATGGGGACAAGGCAGGAGAATGGGGTTAGTAGGGAGAGACAGATCAGCCATGATTGAATGCAGAGTAGACTTGATGGGCCAAATGGTCTAACTCTGCTCCTATCAACCTTTGACCTTAATACTGTATATAAATAAAATAATGTCAAATTCAAGTAGACTAGATAGAACAAAGGGGAAGGTACAGAATACAGAATTTATGTTTTCAGCATTACAGCACATCGGTTCCACAGACAAATTCTAATGTCCCTAGTGGGGCAGAGATGAATTGGGCAGTACCTTTGCTTATGGAAGGACCATTTAGAAACTTGATAGCAAAGGGAAAGAAGCTTGCCATTAACGTACTTAAAAACAGCTTTGGGATTTTCCTTGATTCTGCCAGACAGTGATATTTCATGCTCCCTCTTTGACTTTCTGATCTCTTTTATAAGTACCCTTGTTGACTTTAAAGAGAATCCCCTATTTTCAATTCTCTATATCTTTCACATGGTTCCTTTTGTTCTTCATTCAGTTCTAATATCCCTTGACACCCAGGGTTTCCTGAATTTGCAGCCATTTCCGTTCACACTTACATGATCACATTGACCCTGAACTCTCATTATTTCACGTTCAAATGCTTCCCACATGTTGGTTGTAGACCTGTCTGCAAATTGCTGCCCCCAGTCTGCTTTATTGCTGGAGGATTTGTGGATAAAAGATGACATATTTCAATGACTAGGGCCTTGGTGAAACCACATCTAAAGGATTGTTTACTGCATTGGCGTCCTTATCTAAAAAGAAAATTCTAGACAAAGAAACTGTCACACAAACATTCACACAACCGATCCTTGGGTTGGAATGTCTGTGGAATAAGGAACAGATTGAATAATTTAGAAGAAACGTGGAAAAGAAAAGTCCTAAAATGCTCAACAAATATAGGTAGCATATTTCCTCAGACCTTTCTCATCAGAATTAGAGATCAGAGTCTCAACTGAAGAGGAAGGCCATTTAAGACTGACCCAATGTGAGATTTATTCACTCCGAGGGCAATGAATCTTTGGAATTAGAGTTTTAGAGCCATGGAGTCGTACAGCATGGGATCAGGCCCTTCGGCCCATCGTATCCATGCCAGCCATCAACCACCCATTTCCGCTAATCCATATTTTATATTCCTCACATTCTCATCAACTTTATCTAGCTTCCACCACCCTACCTGCACATTTGGGGCAATTTGCAGTGGTCAATTAACCTTCCAACCCACACATCTTCGGGATTTGAACTTTAGACGTATAGTGTGGAAACAGGCCCTTTGGCTCACTGAGACAACTGCCGATCACCCAGGACACTAGCACTGTCCTACACACTATGGACAATTTACAATTTACAAAATGAACCTACAAACCTGCCCGTCTTTGGAAAGTGGGAGGAAATTGGAGCGCCTGGAGAAAACCCATGCTTTCACAGGAAGAACGTAAAAACTATGTACAGACAGCACATGTGGTCAGGATCATACCCGGGTCTCTGGCGCTGTAAGGCAGCAACTCTACTGCCCCACCCCATACTTCTTTATATGCTTTGGATTATTTTTTATCTGCACTTTATACAATATTCTACATTATTTATTTTCTCTTTTGTACTGTCTGATGTACTTGTGTATGGTGTGATTTGCCTGGATAACATACAAAACATTTATTTTCATTGTATCTCAGTATATGTGACAGTAAACCAATACCAACACCAATTATCGAATAAAACGGAACTGCAGGTACTGGTTTGTACCAAACACAGACACAAAACACTAGAATAGCTCAGCAGGTGTCAGACAGCATCTCTGGAGAAAATGGACAGGAGACGCCTCAGGTTGGGCCCCATCTTCAGACATACGGAACATTGACTAACATCCACATAGAAGTCAACAAATGTGGTGATTATATCACTCCTGTGCCTCATCGGTGCAGTTAATAGTTCAAAGGCACTTTGTTGTCACATGCACCAAAGTACAGTGAAATTCAGGTTCTAAGTGGATAAACACATTGAACTAAGCAGAAGAAAACATAGGAAAATATTTTTTTTCTAATTACGGATCGGTAACGGAAAAAAAAACTTGCAGTTAAAAATAAAAAATACTTTGTCTAAAGCTTCTGAGGCATTCTTGTTTTCACAAAGGAGGTAACTTTCACTCCCATATGGTTAATGTGTATTTATTCCGTGACCTTTGTCATGCTTGGCTTCCATTACAGTGAAACATAGTTCCAAAGTGAAGGAGCAGATGTGTTGTGTCAGTCGACCTCTGTGCAAAAGCCTGAACATCTTCAGCAGGAAATCATGCCACAAAAAGCGAAGATTTTAAAATCCCAAACATGTGGGACATGAAAGATTGTGGATGAGGGGGTCGGCTAAAAGTGCAAGTTAAATATTCATAGTGAAATTGATATATGATCCTATGACTCTTTACCCTAAAAGTGGCTGGTGGAGGAATGGTCAGGTTGCATGGCAACACTTGAAGGAGAGAAACGTTGTCTTGATGAGGCATAAGAACACGTTGGAATGCTAACACATTTCATTAAGATTTAATCCAGTAAATGCAAACCAGTGTCAAAGAAGTGATGGTAGAGTATGTTGTGAAGAATAATTCATGTTTCAAAGTGTCTCAAATTGTGTAAATTGATTCTAAATAGATTCTATTAAAGAAGAGTGTTGCTGGAGGGTATTGGTTAGTAAATGGTGAGTGAGAGCATGCTGGAAGCAGTAGACAGTGATGGGTGAGCCGGAAGACTGTTGAGGAGTAGTGATAGAAACATAGAAACATATGAATTAGGTGCAGGAATAGGCCCTTCAGCCCTTCGAGCCATTCAATATGATCATGGATGATCATCCAAAATCAGTACACCGTTCCTGCTTTTTCCCCATATCCCTTGATTCCGTTAGCCCGAAGAACTAACTCTAACTCTCTCTTGAATACATCCAGTGAATTGGCCTCCACTGCCTTCTCTGACAGAGAATTCCACAGATCCATTACTCTCTGGGTGAAAACGTTTTTCCTCATCTCAGTCCTAAATGGCCTACCCTTTAATCTTAAACTGTGAGCCCTGGTTCTGGACTCCCCCAGCATCGGGAACATTTTTCCTGCATCTGGCCTATTCAATCCCTTAATAATTTTCTATGTTTCTATAAGATTCCCTCTCATCCTTCTAAATTCCAGTGAATACAAGCCTAGTCAACCCATTCTTTCATCATATATGTAAGTCCGCCATCCCGGGAATTAACCTGGTGAACACTCCCTCAATAGAAAAAATGTCCAAGATGAGTAGGAGCATTGTTGGTGATAATTAACAGCGGCAAAGTGAAACTTCGGACCATTCCTCTGCATAAATATTGACAGCTGGTTCCATTGTCTGATGCGTGGACCCGATCCACCCGCTGAATAACTGTGCCACCGACAACCAGAACGACAACCGAAGACCAGAATGCGCCCCGGTAGGCCTGACTCGCCCCACAGGCCTCCAAGGGGATGGTGCTGAAGCCGAGCGGTGAGGCCTTTCTGGGCCAATGGAGCCTCAGCGGTGGCGGCGATGGGAGCCTTGACGGCAGTGGCGGGAGATTCGGCGGCTGTGGCGGGTGACTAGGTGGCGGTGGCGGGTGACTAGGTGGCTGTGGCGGGAGACTCGGCGGCGGTGGCGGGTGACTAGGCGGCGGTGGCGGGTGACTAGGCGGCTGTGGCGGGATACTCAGTGGCGGTGGCGGGTGACTAGGCGGCTGTGGCGGGAGACTCGGTGGCGGTGGCGGGTGACTAGGCGGCGGTGGCGGGTGACTAGGCGGCTGTGGTGGGAGACTCAGTGGCGGTGGCGGGAGACTAGGCGGTGGTGGCGGGAGACTCAGCAGCGGTGGCAGGTGACTAGGCGGCGGTGGCGGGTGACTAGGCAGCGGTGGCGGGTGACTCGGCGGCGGTGGCGGGTGACTAGGCGGCAGTGGCGGGTGACTAGGCGGCGTGGCGGGTGACTCGGCGGCGGTGGCGGGATACTCGGCGGCGGTGGCGGGTGACTAGGCGGCGGTGGCGGGCGACTAGGTGGCGGTGGCGGGAGACTCGGCGGCGGTGGCGGGAGACTCGGCGGCGGTGGCGGGAGACTCGGTGGCGGTGGCGGGTGACTAGGCGGCGGTGGCGGGTGACTAGGAGGCGGTGGCGGGTGACTAGGCGGCGGTGGCGGGAGACTAGGCGGCGGTGGCGGGTGACTAGGCGGCGGTGGCGGGAGACTCGGCGGCGGTGGAGGGTAACTAGGCGGCGGTGGCGGGTGACTCGGCGGCGGTGGCGAGTGACTCGGTGGCGGTGACGGGTGACTCGGCGGCGGTGGCGGGTGACTAGGCGGCTGTGGCGGGTGACTCGGCGGCGGTGGCGGGTGACTAGGTGGCTGTGGCGGGTGACTAGGCGGCGGTGGTGGGTGACTCGGCGGCGGTGGCAGGTGACTCGGCGGCGGTGGCGGGTGACTAGGCGGCGGTGGCGGGTGACTAGGCGGCGGTGGCGGGTGACTAGGCGGCGGTGGCGGGAGACTCAGCGGCGGTGGCGGGAGACTCGGCGGCGGTGGCGGGTGACTAGGCGGCGGTGGTGGGAGACTCGGCGGCGGTGGCTGGTGACTCGGCAGCGGTGGTGCGGAGACGATGGCGGCAGCGGAGGGTGTGGGGGTGGGGTGGACTTCAGTTTAGAATCCTCTGCCCAGGTGATAAGTCTGTGTTTGTTTGTTCATTTGGTCCGGTGGAGGCGCTCTGCACATGGCAGCCAGTCAGCAGTCGCTTGTCTTTTTCTTTTTGTTTTCACTTTTAATTTCAAGTATTTGTGTACCTCGTGTGTTGCGACTGTCGGCAGACCAATTTCCCTCCGGGGATGAATAAAGTTTATCGTATTGCATTGTATCGTATCGTATCATAATTGGAAAACAAGATGAAAGGGACAAAGAATTCCCTTTGGATGATGAGGAGAAGGAAAGTGTGCACACTAGTGGTAATTTGCTAAGAGGATGCTTCACCAGAAGTAGCAATGGAGGCAAAAGTTGTACGTCTTTTTAAAGGAGTTGTGGGAAAGATTTGAAATAGTTTGGGTGAATGATATTTAGCTTAGTTTAGTTTAAAGATACAGCACGGAAACATGCCCTTCGCCTGACTGAGTCCGTACCGACCAGCAATCCCCATACATTAGCACTATCCTACACACACTAGGGACAATTTACAATCTTTACTGAAGCCAATTAACTTACAAGCCTGTACGTCTTTGGAGTTTGGGGGAAAACCAGGGAAAATCCATGCAGTTATGAGGAGAACGTACAAACTCCTTACAGACGGCACCATAGCCTGGATCCAACACAGGTCTGTGCAATAATTCAGCGGACCAGTCTGAAGAATGATCCCGACACCAAACGTCACCCATCCTTTTTCTCCAGAGATGCTGCCTGACCCGCTGAGCTACTCCAACACTTTGTGCCTATCTTCGAGGGGATTACTTGGTTTAGTCTAGAGATACAGCATGGAAATAGACCCTTCGGCCCATTAAGTCCACAACGACCAGCGATCACCTGTACACTAGCTTCATCCTACCACTGGGAATAATTTACAGAAGTCAATTAACCTACAAACCGGCATGTCTTTGGAATGTGGGAGAAAACAGGAGCACCCGGAGAAAACCCATTCAGTCACAGGGGTAATGTGAATACTCCATACAGAGGGCACCCGCAGTCAGGATCGTACCAGGGTCTCTGGCGCTGTAAGGCAGCAACTCTACCATTGCGCCACTGTGCCACCACTCAGGGATTCTCAAGCACTCAGCTGCCCATTTAGAAGAAGCTCCTGGAGTGAATTTAATCTTTGCCCTCGTGTCAAACCCGGACATGCAGGATTCTTGAGCCTTCAGCATCCACAAATACCAGAACTTCTCGACCCTCCCATCATCACCATTTGGGATTTTGTTGTAATTGTGAAGCCAAACAGTAGAGGCACTGTACTCAGAGGATTTTGATGCGAGCCACACCTTGCAGAGAAAAGTTCCATTCACACCCAGAGCATGACCCAGGGTCACTGTCTAAGGATAAGGGGGAATTCCTTTAGGACCGAAATGAGGAAAACATTCTTTACACAGAGAGTGGTGAGTCTCTGGAATTCTCTGCCACAGAAGGTAGTTGAGGCCAGTTCATTGGCTATATTTAAGAGGGCGTTAGATGTGGCACTTGTGGCTAAAGGGATCAGGGGGTATGGAGAGAAGGCAGGTATGGGATACTGAGTTGGATGATCCGCCATGATCACATTGAATGGCGGTGCAGGCTCGAAGGGCCGAATGGCCTACTCCTGCACCTATTTTCTATGTTTCTATGAAGTCATGCCGATTAAAAACAAGAAACGATGGGAACACTGAAACGGCTAGTGTTTCAAGTTGAAGGAATGGATAGAGTGGATGTGGAGAGGATGTTTGCCACTAATGGGGGAGTCTAGGACCGGAGGGAACAACCTCAGAATAAATGGACGTACCTTTAGAATGGAGATTAGGATGAATTTGTTTAGTCTGTTGAATTCATTGCCACAGACGGCTGTGGAGGCCAAGTCTTTGGGCATTTTTAAAGCAGAGATGGACAGGTTCTTGATTAGTACGGGTGTCAAACGTCAGGGGGAGAAGGCAGGAGAATGGGGTTGAGAGGAAAAGATAGATCAGCCATGATTGAATGGAGGTGGAGATTGATGGGCCAAATGGCCTAATTCTGCTCCTACGGCTTATGAACTTATGAACCTTCCATCAAAACTCAGTTCCGGCAAAGTTCTAACCAAAGGCAAACCTAAATGTTAACTCTGCTTTTCTTTCCACAGATGCTGTCTGACTGCTGATCATTTCAAGCATTTTCTGCTGTTATTACACATTTCAGGCTTGAAAATTTCTGATCCAGAGATAACTGCATCTCCAGCTGTGTTAACTGTTATCCATGTGCCATACTGAAGACTTCCCAGACTGTATAACGAAACAGCACATTACTTTAAGCGTGCTCGGAGGCACTGCAATGTGCAATAACGTGTTTTCATTTCAATCAGCTGTGCAAAATGCCGCCTTTAATTCACGACTGGCAGTGAGAAGTAGGAGGGCCGGTGTTATTAATTTTTTCTCTCAGATTTATGACAGAATGAATTAGTAGCCAAGAGTGTGAGGCCGCCATCAACCTCATCAGATTTATAGATGAGAAAACCGACCTTCAGATTTCATTACAATTCACTTTAAACCATCTGAGCTTTCCAAAATTTTGTGAAATATGAATAATAGGGCATCCAAATGCCTCACCTCTTACTTTTGAGTGGATTTGTAGACAAATACATCAGCCCTGATGTGGGGCCCCTTAAAGGGTTTTGATACCTCCTAGAACAATAAAGTGGGTCTATTAAGCTCATCAGTCTGAAGAAGAGTCCAACCGAAAACATCACCTATCCATGACTTGCTGAGTTAACCCAGCACTTCATGTCCTTTTTTTTGTAAACCAGCATCTTTTTTAGTTTAGTTTAGTTTAGTTTAGCTTAGTTTAGGGATACTGCGCAGAAATTGGCCCTTCGGCCAATTGTTGAGTCTGCGCTGACCCGTACACTAACAATATCCTACACACACTCGGGACAATTTACAATTTTACCTAAACCAATTACTTCTGGAGCACCTGGAGAAAACCTATGCAGGTCATGGGGAGAACGTACAAACTCCATACAGACAGCACGGGTAGTCAGGATCGAACCCGGATCCCGCACCATTTTTCTCTATTAAACTTATGTTCCAATGTAAGTTCCGAGATTTGATCAGGCTCTGGGAATTGGAATACTATGCTCACCTTCTGCAGATAGTTTATATTACAATGACAATTACAACAAATATTACAATAATTGTTGATTCAAGCCTGTCACCCCTTCAAAGATTGTGACTAACTATTCCCTGAGCTTCAACAATGTACGTTGAAAGTTTCAGAGGCCGTGTCTGAAGAGTCAACGTCGGATCTATTTATTTTTTAGGTTTAGGTTTATCGTTGTTGCGAGTACTGAGATACAATGAAAAGCTCATTTTTGCATGCTATCGCATCAAACCTGATAATACTATACATACATACAATCTAGTCAAACTCAAGAACAATAGGTGTAGGAAAGGCAAATTTGTAGAATGCAGAATATAGTTTCATAGTATTGTAGTGCATCGGTCCCAGAGACAAAAATCCAATGTCTGTAGTGGAATAGAGGTCAATTGGACAGTGCCCTCGCTTGTGGTCACACAGATAACAGAGAGGAAGAAGCTTTCCCAGAGTCTGGTGGAGCAAAATTTCGTTTCTGTCAAACGGGAGCGGGGAGAAGGAGGAATGACCGAGGTGGGATAAATCTTTGATTATGTTGGCTATTTTTCTGAGGCATTGTGAAGTGGAGATGGATTCAATGGTGGGGATTCTGGCCTATATGATGGACTGGGCTACATCACGGCTCTCTGCAATTTCTTGTTGTCTTGGGCAGAGCTGCTGGACTCGCACTGTGGCTGTAACCAAGAATATAACTATCATGAATACCTGTGCAATGCAGCATGCTTGGTAAATGGGATTGGATTTGCTCTCCAGTTAGTTCATGCACAACCTTATCTCACAACATGCCACCTAGGAATGTAAACTTAAACTGTCTATAATCCCTAAAGGTGCCGGCTTTCAATTATTTTTGAAAACCTTGTTAAATGGGACGCCCACCCCAAAGGATACATCTTGCAAATATCACATAATTATCAGATAAAATCTATACTCACAAGATCAGCTTTTGAATTCATGTTGGCCTCACTCCGGGCATGTCATCCCTCATTCCCTACTTGAGTAAAGCTTTTACAGATGAACTGTAGAAAGTATCCGCACTGCCTGCATCATGTCCTGGTGTGGCAATTCAAATGCACAGGTGCAGAGTAGTGGGCTCAACCTAGTCCATCACAGGCATGGCCTTCAGCACAATCACAAGAAGGTGGCATCTATTATCAAGGATACCCACTATCCAGTCCATGCCCTCTTCTCGCTGCTATCATCAAGGTACAGAAGCCTGAAGTCCCACACTACCTGGTTTCGGAACAGCCACTTTCATGAAAGCATCAGGGTCTTGAAATAACCAGAAGTACCCCAATCCGACCTCTGCAATGGAACACCACATACCACCACTTGCACGAACATGAGCTTAGTTTACAAGTGTGTTTGATACTAATATCTTGGTTTTGCACTGTTTTTATTTCCCCGCTATCTTGTAGAATTTATATATAATTTATGTTTAATTTATGTATAGATGATAATTTATTGCTGTGTTGTCTGAGACTCTGTACCTGTGATGTTGCTGCAAGCAAGGTTTTCACTGCACCTCTAATTCACCGTACTTGTGCATATGGCAATAACCTCAACTTGACTTGACAAACACTTAAAGACATTTCCAATTATATAAATGCCTTAACAAACTGATTATCTAGAATGAAGAAAACATGTCCGCCAGAATCCAACAAAGTCATCTCAATGTTTATGGTCACCACCAAGATCTTCCAGGTATTTCCAAAATGTAGAATACGAAGTAAGTAGTTCCTCCCGTTTGCATGTGGCCTCACTCTGGCAATGGTGGATGCTCGGGACAAGAAGGTCAGTGTGGGAAATAGGAAATGGGGTTTAAAATAGTTACCAACCAGTAGATCAAGTAAGCCTTGGCAGATGAGCCCGGTTTGGCTTTGGCTGTTATCTTGTATCATCTTCCACTTTGCTGACTTTAGTTTAATTTAGTTTAAAGTTACAGCACGGAAACATGCCCTTCATCCTACAGAGTCTGCACTGACCAGCAATCCCCGCAAATTAACGCCACCTCACACACACTGGGGGCAATTTTACATTTACACTAAGTTAATTAACCTACAAACCTGTACGTCTTTTGAGTGCGGGAGGAAATCGAAGATCTCGACGAAAACCCACGTAGGTCTCGGGGAGAACGTACAAACTCTGTACAGACTTTGCCTTTTTATTCACAACTTGCCACAATATTGTAGCAAACCCAGAGAGTGTACAGGCTCTTTGAATGGTTAACAGCCGTAAAGCATCAATTATCCATTTGCAAACCATATAGGCATCGAATGTACAGACCAATGCATGTGAGACAGAGGGAATTCTAACAAAGTCATTCAAACCCACTATGCCTGTGGAAGTTCCTGTGCATGTTACAGAAACCCACAGATACTATCCTTCAGGGGATGATAGATTTACTATTGTTTGCATCCAATATTACTGCAGACATCCGTGTCCCATATTTATACTCACAGATGAGATTGCTATCAGACCTATTTGGAAGCTTGAACAGTGAAAGATGTAAAATCCAAATGTAGAAACAAGGTGCTGGTTTTGAAAAAGAAACAAACCAATGTGCTTGAGTAACTCAGCAGGTGAAGAACCATGTCAGGAGAATATGGATAAGTGACGTCTCGGATAAGAACCCTTCTTCAGACTATTGTGGGATGGAGGGGGTGGGAGTGGGGGGGGGGGGGGGGTGGGAGAAGAAGCAGGAAGAGAGGAGAGGAGGGGCAGTACAAAGGATTGCAGGTAATAAGTAAACACAGGTGAGGGGTAAATTTGATGGGCAGGTGGGTGGACAAAGGCCAGAGATGAAAATACAGAAGATGCGAGCCAAAAGGATTGAATAGTTGCAAATTGTGAAGCCAGATGAAGGAATATAGGTAGAGGGAGAGGGAGAGGAGAGAAATAGATGAGAGTCCAGTAGGGTCGCAACGGAGGGAACGGGGGGGAGGGGCGATAAGAGCGTCTGGAGGAGAAAAATGAGGAGAGCAGAATTTCCAAGATATGTTACCTTGGAGAATTTCATGTTCATACCATTGGGTTGGAAGCTGCCCAAATGGAATATGTGGTGCTGTTCCTCCAGTTTGCCTGTGGCTTCACTCTTGCAAAGGAGACTGCTCAGGACAGAAAGGTTCAGAATGGGAATGGGAAGTGGGTCGTTAAAATGTTAGTTGCCACACGTTGCCCCTCAGGTTCCTATGAAATCTTTCCCCCCTCACCTTAAACCTACGTCCTCTGATTCTTGATTCCAAAAGTAGGCATCGGTGAGACCAAACGTAGACTTTGCGACCATTTTGCACAACACTTGCACTTGGTCCACCAAGGCCAACTGGATCTGCCGGTGGCTAACCACTTTAACTCCCAGTCCCATTCTGATCTTTCTGCCCTGGGTCTCCTCCATTGCCAGCATGAAAAAAAAACAAGACCTCATATTCCGACTTGGGTATCCCCCAACCCAACGGCACAACCACTGAATTCTCCAATTTTAGCGAACCTCTAACAACCCCTCTCCGCATATCCCCCCCACCCCCACCATCTCCAGAGTTGCTGCCTGACCCACTGAGTTATTCCAGCAGTTTGTGTGGTTTTATAAAAATCTTAATGTGTTAGGCAGGTGCCTACACCCACTCCATTTTAACTTCCTCAGCCCGGCTCTGGTTTCGACCAGCAGGAAAGAAACATTTCCTCAGTGGTCAACCTTGATTATGAGTTAAGTTGATGTGTGAAACCTGAACCCGCAGCCTCCAGAAACTGAAGTGAGACTGCTGCTAACTGGCTGAAGCAGCGAGACTAATACTGGGAGAGATATTGTGGCAAGACATCTGTGTAACGCAGGTGTCAAAAGCAAAAGCAGATAAATTAGGATTCCAGCTGTTTGTCCAGCAACTACAGTTAAACGTCAATTGTATTTGTGTCAGAGATCGACTCCTTTACTGATTGAACAGAGAACTGACTTCAAATGCTGCTCTCACTAATCATGGATGGGCTATGATCTAATTAAATGGGAAAGCCTGATTGAGCAGCTAAGTACTCTGTTCCCGTTCATGAATTTATTTCAGAAATATTCTGCATTGGGTGGCATATTCTATCATTTCATTTCCTGAGCGGAGAGTTAGAGTTAATGATTATATTTACCTCCAATTTCATGATCTTTCATGGTAGTGGCTAGGGTGTATGCAAGAGCTATTATAGGGGATCTTAGAACTCAAGCATTAGGTGACGAACATCATTTGATAGCTGGAAACCTGCTCGTCAAGCCTTTGTCTGGGAATTTCGGCTGGAATTAAAATTAGCCGTGGCTTCAATTTGCAGCTTTATTAAAGTAATGAGATCAAGGCTCCCTTGATAACACAGAATAACCTCTCCGAGGTGTTAATGAAACTCAGTTGAACAGTTCAAATAACCATTGTTCACCTTGGGACTTTTAGAAAGATGCATTGATTGAAAAAGTGGATGAAGGAAATGAACCTAGTCAACCAACAAATGCAATGTAGAAGAAAATAAGCACTTTCTAAAATGGATTTATATCAGACAGGGAGGAATTCTAAGCAGAATTTGCCTGCTTGAATCTACAAAGCCAATCCCAGATCTCTGTGCTTGGAAAGAGAATGAAAGAACTGTACTCTCAGTCTGCAGCTCATTATTTCTCCATTGAAAACACTGAGGTAATCTCACTTTCTTCAGATGATCGCATATTCAGTGTTGCAGTAAACAGATTGCGTGTTAGAAACTGTGTCAATTAGTAGTCACACTCCATGAAAGATTCTAAGAATTGTTGGTGCAGAAAATGGATGTTCACCCGATGTGGTTGGAAGCTTCTTCCAACACTAGGACGACAGTTAATTGTTTGGTCAAAAGGTTTTCCCTTGATCAGACAGTGTAGAGACAAGTGTTTACAACAGGTTGGAAGGGGCTCTCTGTTCCCCTGATCCCAGTTAGAAAATGCATGATGTAGGTAGGTGGAGACATTGGACTTGCCAGTAAATCTGCCCTTGGTCCAATCCCCAATGAGATACCAATGCCTGGCCACTGGGGAGAGATACAACAGAGCAATCAATAGTTATGAATGCAAACCACTGAGTGTCACAGGTGTAGTCTTGTCCACCATGTGAAAACAGCCACTATTACCCCTCCGCTGCTGGCTTTTCCCATCGGACATGTGTTTGAGACTGACGAGACGTAGCAGTAGAACTACTGCCTTACAGCACCAGAGACCCGAGTTCCATCCTGATTTTGGGTGCTGTCTGTACGGAGTTTGCACGTTCTCTCGCTGTGATCTTTGGTTTCCTCGCACACTCCAAAGGCATACAGGTTTGTAGATTAATTGCCTTGAATTAAATTTAAAATTGTCCCTCCTGCATGTAAGGTTGTGTTAATATGCGGGAATTATTGGTCTGTGCGGACTCAGTGGGCCGAAGGGCCTGTTTCCTGGCTGTATCTCTAAATGAAACTAAACATCACTCTGCAGAAGAGTGAACAAATTCCAGGCGTTTAAAATCCATCTCCTGCCTCAGTTAAAATCAAGCATAACTCTGAAGAAGAAGGAAGAATTTCAGAGAATCTTTTACCAAGTAGTGATTATGTTGGAACTTCCACGAGAAAGAAAAGAATGCAAGTGTACAATGATAGATGTGGATGAAATTAGGTACAAGCAGACCATGTGTAGAAGAAGCAACAGCTGAATGACTCTGCTGTAAATGTATTCTAGTTCTAGTTCTATGTCCTCTGATGAGTGAGAATGTTCCAATATAAATTATCGGTAATATCTGCACATTCACATGTCCAAGCCTCCAGTTTTAAGCCTTACCCAACAAGATGTATCAAGATAGACACAAAATGCTGGAGTAACCCAGCGGGACAGGCAGCATCTTTGGATAGAAAGAGTAGGTGACGTTTCGGGTCGGATCCTTCCTACACAAGTTGTATCAAGAACTTGGAATGGGAACTTCAACAACAATTTGCATTCATCTTCCAATCATTTCATAAAAGGGCAATCAAAATATGCCCCACAAATTTCCAATGCCCTGTCTGAGTGGGAGAAGGATCTTGGCTTTGAAAATTGGAAGCAATGATTTGCAATGTGGGAATTCAGCTCCAGGTTTAAACTGGAGAAGCTACTGCTGCTCCTCTTAGAGGGTGAGATGAGATTTGATAGAAATTTAAAATGTCATGACTTGATCAGACAGTGTAGAGGCAAAAGGGCATAGAAACTAAGCCCTGAAGCCCCAGGAGACCGTACTACCATTAAACACCGAGTCTGAACAAGGGTGCTGACCCAAAACATCCCCCACCCATGTTCTTCAGATATGCTGCCTGACTCCTTTTATTGCACTCCAGCACTGTGCGCCTTGTTTTGTAAACCAGCATCTGCAGTTCCTTCTATCCACATTTACATTAATAATCTATTTCATTCTCCCCATTTTTAAAATCATCTAAAGGGACTGTCCCACTTACGCGAATTTTCAGCAAACTGTCTGCGACCTTCAAGCTCGGGGGCACTCGCCTGAAAAACCGCGAGATGAAACGACCGTCAGCGCGAAACACACAAACACATCGGAAAGGCAGGGGCCAGGGGAAGTGGGGAAGCACTGTCTGAAATTCACACAGTGCAAAGCCAAGGTGATACCCGCGATGAACAGGAAGATTAAAGACGGCTAGCACAGTGTACGGTAAGTCCTTTAAAAGGAGGGGGGGGGGGGGGAGAAGTGGGGAAAAGAAGAGAGCAGGGGAGAAAAGGAGTGGAGACACTTTTAAGAAGCCAGACAACTTTTTAATAAGCCAGAGATACACAGCTGTGAAGTTTAGCGGGCATTTAACAGAACCTGTCGGTTTTTCTTGGTTCTGAAAACTCGTGCTTATGTTTTCTTTTCCCCAATGAGCAAATTAAAATGCCCGGTCAGCAAAGGAGATTATCTTTTTTTTTGTATTGAATATTTTTTATTAGAAGTATAAGTACAGGTATAAGTACAAGTATAAGTACATATAAAAACAACGTTCTTGATAAAGAGAAAGGTAATAATTACCATGTTTTCTTATATATACTTCTAAACATTTTATTTTAGTTTTTTTATAGTGAAAAGCAGGAAAATGTGAAAAATGATTAACATAAAGATAGTTATAAAATAGCCAAAAGAAAAAAGTAAATAAAATGACAGTGGTATATTATACAAACAGTATTTATATAATAATATATCCGTGATCAATAATGTATTATTCTTCGTCTAATCCTTCGTTCAGGTCTCGATCAAGTCTGCAAACCGAGTCATATTGATCCCTTAAGATATTCAAGGAATGGAGACCAAATCACATTTTACTTCGGAGTCACGTGAGTGACTACGTGAAGAAGACCCCGCCTGGCGCTGGAACGGCATTACGTCGACGCTATCGGCAAAGGAAGAGCTGCAGAGCGCAGCTCCAGCACAGCGGTAAGGAAACGGCCCGCAGGTAAGTAAAATTATTTTACTTCCAGGGCGTTTTTCTTAAAACTCCGTAGGCTGGTAGGAAACCAGCAGGAGTTTAAATAAAAATAAAATGTTTTAAAAAGAAAATCGCGGGTAAAACGTGCGTCCCGGGGTGTAAAAAGTCGGGACAGCAGACTATTGCGGAGCCGGTTCCGATACCGGTGGCCGATTGAAATACCCGTTAGGGAGCCTTTAGTTGCTCCACAAACAACACTTGAAAACCCAGTGCCTAAAAGTAAAAGAGGCTTGAAAGGCCTGAGGTTTCTAAAAGATCCTGTAAGGTAAGCCTAAAATTGGCTAAGTATGGATCTAATGGAGGAAATTCTCCAAATTATATCAACCAAGGGTCTAAGTACCCAAAATATTCCCAGGCAGCCCCTGAGGGGGTTCCATATCGTGAATATGGTGCCAATTCGAATTGGGAATTTGAAACCCCAGTGCCTGGGTATGGACTGGAGGAAGTCTCCTTGAACGAGTTTCAGGAGTACCAGGGCTGTATGTGACAGACCCTGAAAGTGGTGTTTGTGGTCAGAAGTACCCACCACAATGCAAATCCAGGTGTGTCTGAAGGGCACAAAGTTACTATACCTGGTGGAGGCGGTGAGGCCATGGAAGGAACCTGGCGGCCAATGTTAATTATATGGTCTCTCACCTGCCTCAAGAAGCTGTTATGGTTGAAACAGCAGATTTGCATTTAAACATGTGCTCGCTTCGGTAGCACATATACTAAAATTGGAATTATACAGAATTTAATGCATGAAGCATTCTAAAACACCTTTAAGAAGGTACCTGGTAAATCCGGGTTTTGGGCGCCAATGTCAGCAATTTTGCGGGCGCAGGAATTACGATTAAAAGAATCCTCAAACTAATTGGCATCACTGTCTTTTAAGACAAGCTGGGAAGTTGTGGAATGACTAAAGTTCAGAATGAAACAAAATATGTTAGGTTTATTCTGCAAACTTATTTGAGTTAAATTATATAATAAAAGATTGCCATTCGGCCTCTTTCACATCCAAAGATTTACAGGACAAGCAATGTTCAAACTCCTGGTTATTGATTCGGAGTATGGATGAAGGGGAAGAAACTGTTGGTCTTATGAAACCCTTTAGTTGGCCAGTAGGCTGGTCATATGGAAAAGGGATTTGATTTGAGCCGAGGTAGGAGTATGATAAGGAAGAATTTCCAGCCAGCAAATCGTTTCTCGGCTTTTTGGCTAAGATTAAGCATGGTATCTGTTCTTATCAGTTTAAATCTGATACGTCCCTTATCTAGGGACCATATATTAATAAAATAACGAATGTACACCCACATTTTTGGGTAAGGAGGTAATTTCGTCAAACAGTTGGGGAGGTACAAAACTTAATCCTATTTAAGAAGGATGTTTGGATGAACCTCAGATTGGTGGTAGACTCCAAATGTTGATAATGAAGAGGTATGGATCCATTGGGACACAATAACCTGATCATTCTTCATGTTATAGTCTTGGAATAATTCAAATTGACAAAGACGTGAGAATTTGTGTGAGGAAGGAGGTATTGAGAAACAGGAAAGGATCCATAACAATTGTATCAAATATTTTCCCCAGGCCATAGAAGATGGGGTTGTACAATCATGTTAGATCTCACACAATTAAATATATTGTCCAGTAAAAATTTTTTAAATGGACACATTCAACACTGCTATACAGCAGGTATCAACAGGTGGTTATGGCTGCAATAAATTGAAGAGATGCATTTTTCGGTCCCAATTCACCATAATTTCATAGGTAATTAAAGTTATGGATGAGACAGTTTGTGGTACTGCAAGCTTTGCCTTTAAGGATTAAGCCAGCATTTGCACTGCCTTAGGCACAAAAGTACATCGTTATGGCTTATCTAGATGACATTTAATTGTCAATGCTAATCAGGAGCCAGGTGGAAAATTAGTCTCAGTACCTACAAGTTGTTTGAGAAGTTGGGTTCCTGATCCATCCAACAAATCTAAGTTACAGCAATCCCAAACCATTGAATATCTGGGGTTTGAGATTAACTCAGTTACCAGGTTGGTAACTTTACCAATGGATAAGTGTTGGATTTGACAAATGTGTGTCAAGACTTGATTTACGAACCTTATCCCTCCATCCGAGAGGTTGCCAAAATTATTGGTAAATTGGCAGCAGCATTTCCAGACAGTAGAGTTTGGTCGTCTACATTACCAAAATCTTCAAAGGGCAAAAACTCAAGCGCTTATTCAGCGAGCAAGCCATTTGATAGGCCAATGCAATTGCCTAAGGAAGTTTTATCAGGATTACATTGATGGATTGAGAATGTTCCATAAGCTGCTTAGAACTTTTAGTTCATCAGCCAGTAGTGTTTTTGCAAAATGACGAAGTTCTCTCGGATGGGGGGGGGGGGGGGTACGGATAATGAGACCAGCTGTAGAGGCAGATGGGCTGTCCAAGAGGATTTATTGTTCCAAACATATGGTATTAATTATTTGGAGCTCTTGGTAGCATTTTATGTATTAAAAGCTTATTGCCCTTCATTAAAGGATTTGCATGTCCAAGTACAAATAGATTATACCACAGCTGTGGCATATATTAATCACATGGGTGGTGTTAGATCAATATCATGTGATCATCTGGTGAACCAGATGTGTCAATGGTGTATGGCAAAAAATATTTGGCTTTCAGCTATTTATCTCTCGGGGAGAGACAATGTTGTGACAGATAAAGATCACAAATATTTGAAGACAATACAGAATGGATGTTAATCCACAAAATTTCAAAATATTGTCAGTCGCTATGGAGTGCCGGACATTGATCTGTTTGCATCTAGATTGAATCACCAATTGCCCAAATACGGGTCTTGGGGAACACGATCCAGCGGCAGTAGCGGTGGATGTTTCTCGCTACACTGGGGAATTTGTTATTTTATGATTTTCCCCATTCTGTCTCATTGGGCAATGTCTCAATAAAAAGCGCAAGACGCTGTCGAATGCAATTTTTGGTGGTGTCAGATTGGCCCACGCAGTCATGATTCCCATTGATGCTAATATGATTATTGAACCATGTATGACAATTCCCAGTTGCGACAATCTGTTGACACAACCAGTAACAAAAGGAATTCATCCATTGCATGATCATATGTATTTGTTAGTTACACAAAGAGCTGGAGAGGCTCAGCGGGTGCAGCGGCATCTGGGGAGTGAGGGAGATGGGCGACGTTTCGGGTCGAGACCCTTCTTCAACACATATGTATTTGTTAATCTGCAGGTTCTGACCAGACCATTGCAAGAGTTGTACTGTCGGACAGGACCATGGATGTTATAGTTGCAGCTTGGAGGAATAGCACTAAAACAATATAAGTCGCATATAAGGAAATGGGAAGTGTACACAGTCAAAGATATCTTATCATACTGCAAACATTTCAAATGTATTACAGTTCCTTGCTGGGTTACACTTGATGAGCATTTGAGTATAGTGCCATTAATTGTGCTCGTAGTGCATTGTCATCCTATTTAGGACAAATTTCAGATCAAGATTCATTGGGTCTCACCCATTAGTATCCCGACTCATGAAAGGAATTTCAATAAAATCATCCCAAGCCCATATATACAGGAATTTGGGATGTTAGCATTGTTCTCACTTTGTTTAAACAATGGACTCCAATTAATTCAATGTCTTTGCAGAAATTAACATTCAAGGTGGTAAAGTTAATGGCATTGGTATCAGCTCAAAAAGAGTACAAGCTTTGCAGTTGTACGGTTGGATTGCATGCATGTGACTGCAGATAACATTATGTTTTATGTTTATGACTTGATCAAACAAAGCAGACCAGGAAGAACTGGAATGAAGGTAATGTTTAAAGCATATCCTATTGATGAAACAATGTGTGTGGTTAAGCATTTAACTCAGTACATTGAGGTAACCAAAATCTCAGAGGTTCTGAGAAAGCGTTATTAATAACACACAAAAAGCCACATACAAAAGGTTCAGTTCAAACCATTTCTGGATGGTTTGTGTCTAGCAAGAATAGACACTGATGTTTAAATCTCACTTCACTAGGGCGGCAGCTACGTCCGTGGCAAAGGTACAGGACGTGCCACTCGATAAAATTTTAGAGGCCGCAGGGTGGTCTAGAGAAGAGATTTTCAAAGTTCTAGAATAAACCTGTTATCACAGTGCCAGGATTTAGACACACAGTAATGGGTTCTCTTTAATGCTTGCTTTGTTTTATATTATCGATTTATATTATCAATTTATGTTACCATTGACAACATTTATCAATTTATTTTGTAATTTTCCCCTAAGGTAGAGGGGTTATTATTAAAAAGTTGTTCTTTTTATGATTAAAGGACTTATTACATAAATTGTAACAATGTCCTAAAAATACTATTTACTCACTACTGTTTTGACTAAACAGAGAGTCGTATGAAATGAGTTTACGACATGAAAAACACAGAGCTTCAAAATCTTCACGTAGTCACTCACGTGACTCCGAAGTAAAATAGTGAGATTAAACGAGAACTTACCAGTTCGAAGTTTGATCTTTATTTTATGAGGAGTTACGATGAGGGATTACGTGCCCTCCACTCCCAACCCTCATAATGTAAATGATCATCTGGTAGTTCTAGTCTATTTTGAGCCTTACTATTTTACTTCGGCTATTGGTTTCTGTGTTTTTCATGCCGCTGCTTTGAAGTATGCCGTTCCAGCGCCAGGCGGGGTCTTCTTCACGTAATCCCTCATCGTAACTCCTCATAAAATAAAGATCAAACTTCGAACTGGTAAGTTCTCGTTTAATCTCACTATTAAATTGGTCTAACTTGCCTAAAAGGGCAAGTCTTATTCTTTCCAAGTGTAAAGTCTCCGCCATTCCTGAAATCCACAATTTGATTGTAGGGGGTATGGGGCCTTTCCAAAATTGTAAAATTAATTTTTTACCAATTATTAAACTATAATCTATGAAAGTTCTTTGTGCTGTCATGAGTAATTGATCCCTTTCTAATATTCCCAATATTATTAATTTTGGTTCTTATTTACAACATTCGAGATTACCTTAAATATTTCCAACCAAAAATTCGTAATTTTTATACAAGTTGTAAAAGAATGTGTTAAATTAGCTTCTGGGTATTGGCATTTGTCACATATAGGAGATACATTAGAAAATATTCTATGCAATTTAGATTTTGAAAAATGCAATCTATGTAAGACTTTGAATTGTATCAAAGAGTGTCTAGAGTTTAATGAACAATTGTGTATATATCGTAAACTTTCATCCCAGATATCAGATTCGATTGTTTCACCTATTTCATTTTCCCATAGTTGTCTGTACTTTTCCGTATTGGGTATATCATTTTCTAATAAAATATTATAAATGTATGATATTAATTTTTCAGTGTTTGGGTGTTTATTTAAGCATTCATCTAGAATTCCCGTCTTTCTCTTTTTATATTCCTGTGCAGTTGTTTTAATGTAGTCAGTTATTTGTAGATATCTGAAGTAATGTTTAGAGTGTAGTCCATATATTTCCTGTATTTCTTTAAATGAAAGATACAGATTGTCCCTGTAAAGGTCACTGATCTTATTAATTCCTTGATTTTTCCATTGTAAGAATCCTAAATTTTCCAGGGATGGTTTAAAACTTACATTATTAACAATGGGAAGAACTAATGGGATATATTCTAGTTTTAACGTTCTTTTTAACTGTCTCCAAATATTAATTCCACTATTAATTATTGGGTTTTCTCGATAAGTTTTCTTAAATATTTTAATTTTAGAAAATAATATGAAACTGATTTCATACGGTAAGCAGTCTTCTGCAAAGGAGATTATCTACGGCTACCTTGACTACCTACATGTCGACCCCGCTACCACTGCACTACCACTTCAAAAGTATCGATTTTCTCCCTGCTGATCAATTTTTGGACATCTGAAGCCGCGAGCAGTAACCATTATGTGGGAACTCCTCTCGACCATCAAGGAAACTTACCAGTTACCACCTACGACCATGTGTCGACCGTGCTGCTAGCTTGTGGCGAGCGCAGAGCCTCCTAAACTCGGCAATAAGGTCGCCTTGTGGGACAGGCCCTTCACTCTAGATTCTACCGCTCACCAACACTCAAGGCACAATTTGCATCAGCCAACTAACCAAACAATCTGCAATTCTTTCGGACGAGGGAGAAAGTCAGAGCCCCCTAGGAAAACCCATGCAGTTATAGCAAGAACTTGCAAACTCCAGGTAGACAGTATCCATGTTCAGATTTGAATCCAGGCTGAATTTAAAACCCATGCATTTACAGGGAGAACTCCAGGCAAACTCTATGCAGACGATACGATACGATAGAACTTTATTCATCCCCGGAGGGAAATTGGTTTGCCAGCAGTCATAACACACAAGGTACACGAAAACTTAAACTTAAAAAATGAAAAAAATAAAAATAAAAAGACAAGCGACTGTGGCTGGTTGCCGTGTGCATAACGCATTAACTTGAACGAACAAACAAACAAAGGCATATCCCCCGGGCAGAGGATTCTAAAACTAAAGTGTCCCCCCTCCCCCACACTGGGTCCCCCTTTATTTCCCCACTGTTCCCCACGCCGTTCCCCCCACGCCGGATCCCCAATGTTCTTCACGACATTCCCACCACGCCAGGTCCGCATTGTCTTCCCCTCCCCCCCCCCCCCACACTGATCGACCACTGATCGGCAGTAACAGGGTTCAGATTTGAAGCCAGTCGAAAGGGGCTGTGAGGCAGTGGCTTTATGAGCTGTGCCACTGCGCTACTTGGCACAGAGGAAACCTTTTCTCATTAGCAAATGGCTTGAGGTCTGGGGGAGGGTGTAAATTTAAAATATGAGGCAAAATATGCAGAGGGGAATATGAAGGAAACTCAGAAGGTAGTTCTAGTCTGGAATGCACTTCCTATCCTGGTTGTGAATAACAAAACAATCTGGAACTTGGAAAGGAAATTAGAAAGGTGATGCAGTGTGTTTGGGAGAGATGGGGGAAGGGTTAAAACATTCAAACACAAATCTTTCATCCTTTGAAAGTTTTATTTGGTTGTAGGATTAAGTTTCAAATCACTGAGTCCCGGGTTACTTATCACCATCAGCCATTGTTTTTCCTGCTAAGATCATTAGATAGTTTGCGCCTTTTCTGAGCTACATCGACATCTCTCCTGTACTGAATTTTTAATGAAAAACACAATGGCATGTTGGGGAATTGATACTTGGTAGAATTTTACTTTAATCAAAAAAGAGGTTCTTGCCCCTCAGTACTTCACCTCATAAGTACCATCAGGCGCTAGTTAAACCAGGTAGTAACATCAGACAGTGTACCAAGCATTCTCATTTCTACAAAAATTTAGAGCAAATAGATTTTTTCTCAAATCGGCAAGAATGGTCCCGACCCTAAATGCCACCTGAAATGTATGCAATAAAGGCACTTCACTGTACCTAGGTATGTGACAATTAGGGTGGCACGGTGGTGCAGTAGTAGAGTTGCTGCCTTACAGAACCAAAGACCTGGGTTTGATTCTGGCTGCAGGTGCTGTCTGTACGGGGTTTGTACGTTCTCCCAGTGACCTGCATGGGTTTTCTCCAGGGAGCTCCGGTTTCCTCCCACGGTCCAAAGACGTACAGGTTTGTAGGCTAATTGGCTTGGTATAATGGTAAATAGTCGCTAGTGTGTGTAGAATAGTGTAAATATATGGAAATTGCTGGTCGGTGCCGACTCGGTGGGCTAAAAGGCCTGTTTCCACGCTGTATCTCTAAACGAACTAAACTAAAAGTACTATTAAACTATTGACGTTCTGCCCAATGTTGCTATCTCAATCAATACATTTTGGCAGCTGCTTCAAAGCTCCAGCCTGGGTTCGATCTTGGCCACTAATACTGACTATGTGGAGCTCGCATGTTCTCCCTGTCACCATCTAGTAATCTGATTTCATTCCACATTCCAATGATTTGTATGATAGCCGATTGATTGGCCACTGTACATTGTACCTAGTGCATGGACAAACGGGTGTAGTATCTAGGAGGTATGGAAAAGTTGATGGGAACGTGAGGAGAATTAAATGGGATAAGTGTAAATAGAATAGATGGTCAGCATTAACTCATTGGGTCAAAGTGTCTGTTTCTGTTCTGTATCAGTCTGTTGAAGACTGGTAAGCCAGTCAAAATAAGCCTGCTTTGAGCAACTTCTAAATTCCTACTCTACAAAATGGACTTTTACATTTATTTGCCTCACAACGCTGTGCTACTTCAAAGGAATTCATTATCCTTGTAGCTCAGTAACATACTTCTGAAATAGGATAACCAGATAGATAATAACAATCATTCTTTCTGTCCTTTCATGAACTTATTTCACTTATTTCATCTCCTAAGGCAAATGGTAGTTTGAAAACAAGGACTTTATCTTAGACACACAAAGCAAACCTATTTATTTCTCTTCAAGAGCAATTTTGTTTTTCTTATCCCCTTCTCTGACCAGCAATGGTCCATTTAATAATTTGGTATTCTAGGTAGAACTCTGGCATCCAGCTGGATAATATTCTCTGTAAAAATACCATTAAATTACTTGGATCATATGTATTAGTAAAATAGATGTTCAGTTTATTTTTGTGAGAAATTCCCAACTCTGATGCAAACCCAAAGTATGGAAAGATAATGAGGATATGTTGAGTTTAGAATCAGCTTAGTTTATTGTCACATGTACCAAGGAACGGTGAAGGGCTTTTGTTGTGTGCTAACCAGTCAGTAGATAGACGATGCATGATTACAATCGATCCAATACAATGTAGAAACAAGGAACCGCAGATGGTTTACAAAGGAGGATGCAATCTGCTGGCGTAGCTCAGCAGGTCACGCAGCATCCCTGGAGAACATGGATAGGTGATGTTTAAGATTACACACCTTTCTTGGTCAGTTTAGACCTTGTTATCCTTTCTTCCTTCTGGATTCTAATGTCTAATGCAGGACGCCACAGTGATGCAGCAAAAGAACTGCTGCCTCAGAGTGTGGGAGACCCTGGTTCAACCGTAATCTCTGGTGTTGTCTGTGCAGAGTTTGCACGTTCTCCCTGTGACAACACAGGTTTCCTCCGGGCCCTCCAGTTTCTTCCAACATCCCAAACACAAGCTGGTTGGTAAATTAATTGGTCACAGTAAATTTCCCTTTGTGTGTGGATAAATGGTGGAATCTGAGGGAGGGTGGATCAGAATGTGGAGAGAACAGAAAAATATGGGATTAAAGTAGGATGATTGCAAATTGAAAATGAATGGTTAGTGTGGCACCTGCAGACCAAAGGACCTACTGGTATGCTGTATCTCCCAGTGCAACACGACCTGCATTTGTCTACAATGAGGTTGACATGATGTAAAACAAAACTTCCAACGAGCAAATGGCTGTGATTAAAACAAACTCTCTAAGCATATTGATTCCACGAATGTGACCTGCTCCCTACACAACCAAAAGGCCATTTTTGGCCAAAATCTAAATCTGCAGATGCTAGAATTCAGAAATTAAAACTGAAAACGTGGGAAACTCTTAACAGGTTAAGCAGCATTAAGCCACATTGTCCCTAATTAGATATTAGACATAAGCAACCAATATTATACTAATAAGATAATAATATAATCAGATGCCAATGTTGTACCTTGAATACAAAATTATTTGAAAGAGCATTGCTGGTTGGTAAAAGAGATAAGAGAAAGAAAGATATTTTTCAAATTAAAAGAAAATAAGACATAGAGACCTCGGATCAGGGCAGCATGGAGGCACAGCAGTAGAGTTGCTGCCTTACAGCACTGGAGGCCCAGGTACCATCCCGAATCCAGGTGCTGTCTAAACAGAGTTTGTAAGTTCTCCCCTCGACCTGTGTGGGTTTTCTCTGAGATCTTTGGTTTCTTCCCACATTCCAAAGATGTACAGGTTTGTAGGTTAATTGGCTTGGTATAAGTGTAAAATTGTCCGTTGTGTGTGTAAGATAGCATAAATGTGCAGGGTTCGCTGGTCAGTGCAGACTCGGTGGGCCAAAGGGCCTGTTTCCAAGCTGTATCTCTAAACTACACTAAATCAGAACGAGGAAAGGGAAAATACAAGTTACTGTAGTTTTCAGCAAAAACAGAGTAGGAAGGAGAGGTATGGGCAAAACAAAGTGAATATCTCTCATAAGGTGAAACTGGGAGGTTTAATGTGCTAGTTAGAGGCAGATTGTGCTTCCCTGCCTGTGCTATGTGTTGCTATTAGTATGTCCAGTGCATCAGACTATAATAATGGAGAAAGAGGAAAATCAAAGCTAAAATCACAAATGGATGGCTAACAGAAATGGTTACCTTGGATGCGGAGTGCAAGAGTTACCAAAAATTGGAGAGATTGATACTGAGACTGGAAAGCTGCATAGAAAAAACAAAAATCTGGAGTAGCTCAGCAAGTCAGACAGCATCTCTGGAGAAAAGGAATAGGTGACTTTTCAGGTCAAGATCCTCCTTCAGGCAGCATCAATGCACACAGGCAGAAGCTAAGGTGTTGTTACTCAAGTTTGCATGGGACTTCATTGTAACAGAGCAGGAGGCCCTAGGCGTTAAGGCCAGTTGGGAATTGGAGGCTATTTTTCTCAATATCTTTTAATCTATTTCTGGCCTTTCATCTTTTCATAAAACAATGCTTTTGTCTTTTTGTCTTTTTATTCCGCATAAGTATAGGATGCCTATTGTTATATTTTGCTTCGATTTGATTGTTCAATGTCTTCAGTGTCTCAAAATATTCTTGGGTTAAAAACAGCAGAACTTTGCTTTTGCACATCAATGGTGGGCCAAAAGGGCTGAAAGTTTTCTTGCAGACTGTCTTTTAGCAAAACAAAGTGATTGAAAGATTGAACATAGCATTGCCATGGTAACCTGCCAACTTTTGAAGAAGCGTGACAGAGTTGGCTTGTCGCAACAAATCACTGCAGTCTGTTCATGCACAGAGAAAGGTGAGGGGACTCAGTGCTGCCGACACAGATCTACCTTTCGTGAGAGCTCGGAGATGCGCACAGATCTGCTTGGTGTGAAATTTTACCAGCACTCCTCTATCTGTGCCCCCTGTCAATAAAGGCTGAATATGTGCACTTGTTCAAATCTGACAATGGCTTTGCATGCCATATTTTCACTGAATAAAAACAGAGAAACATAGAAAATTTACCAATAAATTTGCATCCAGGACCAATACAGTCAGTGAGTCCCAACTCACGTTTATATAATTTCCACACATGCACCTTCTTTTACTAGCAATAATCAATTTATTCTTTCATTGTTCATTCTTCTTGCCTATAAATCATCAATTTAAGCTCCACGGCAGACTTCCTATGCACTATTTGGGAGGATGTATTCTAATGCTGGAGTGTTTCAATGTCAGAAGAGTTGACCTAGAAGTCCTGTGTGTGAAAATGCGGGATAAGCTAACCTGAAGACCTGAGATACACCTAAGGACTGAAAGCTGTTTCAAGAAGAAGCAACAGCCGAGTGATATTCTAAAATTTAAGACATATAACGCTTCTCATTTATTAGGATTTAATATCCAAGGCCTTTGGGGCAATTAGGACGAGCACAAACATTGAAGTGTCATCGAAGATAGACACAAGATGCTGGAGTAACTCAGCGGGACAGGCAGCATCTCTGGAGAGAATGAATGGGTTTGGGTCGATGCCCTTCTTCAGAGAGACAGGGGAGAGGGAGTTCAGAGATATGGAAGGCTGAGGTGAAAATGGCAGATCAAAGCAGATGATATCGAAATGTAGAATGGTTCATTTTTAGCTGAGGGGAAGGTAACAATGAGGCATACAATCAGTAATATTTAATCAGGAGGACAGTAGAACTAGTCTGAGAACTAGGACGGGGAGGGATGGAGAGAGAGGGAAAGCAAGGGTTAATTGAAGTTGGAGAAATTAATATTCATACCGCTGGGTTGTAAGCTGCCCTAGCAAAATATGACATGCTGTTCCATCTCCTGAAATGGCAGAAGCTCTTAAGCTTTATGGGATCCATCACATCAGTCAGTGGGCTGCTTTAGGATGCATTACTAAGTGATGTGGGTGATAGGGTGGCTGCCACTTGCACCTAGCAGCATCCATAGGGTTGGGTTGGATCAGGTTGGGTTTAATTTAGAGACACAGCATAAATACAGGTCCTCCGGTGCATCTTTGGGATGCGGGAGGAGACTGGGGCCCTGAAGAAGCCCACATAATCACAGGGCGAATGTGCAAACTTCGGACAGACAGCAGCCAAGGTCAGAATAGAACCCGGGTCCCTGGCACTGTGAGGCAACGGCTCAACCAGCTGTGCCACTGTGCCACCCCTTAGGCTGTCATCAATCTAGGCACGAGTTGTGGAGAAGGGATTATTCTCATCCGCCTCCCTGCTAAGATTAAAGGAGACCTTACTAATGACAGGAACCATACCTGAAGACTGGACACTTCAATCCTTTGCTGGGTTTATGAGTTGGCGCATTAACAAAAACAGGTATCAGGTTCTCTGCCTTTATTGAAAATTTGTTCCCACGTTTAAGCTATTTGCTAAATGCAGACCATCCCCCCCACTCAAAAATATCTATAGTGATGTCAGTCGCTCACTGCACTGAGGTCTCCGTGCATAAGCAAGTCAACTCACGACCACTTGGTGTCCTTTATATTGTAAGCCAGCATCTGCAGTTCCTTCTTTCTTCAAATCACACAGTATAATGTAATAATCTCTCAAGTACACAGTCATCAATTGCATTTAATAACTAATTTTTAGGTTTAAACTAAAAAACTATCACCTCGATTTTAAACTGATGCGTAAAGCAATAGAATCTTCAGCCAACCATCTTTCAAGTTGGATGATTCTTTCTTCTGGTGGAAATTTAAAAAAAAATCTGTGGCAATTATCTTGAAGAACTGCTGAGAGGAGTTAGTGACAAACCAAAGACATAACCCACAACCTTCCAAAAAACAGATCGGTTAAAGCCCTGTCCCACAGTACGAGCTCTCCCGAGTTTAAAAAAAATCAAACTCGTGATAAGCACGGAGAATGAACGTAGCGGGTACGTCAGAGCTCGGGGACGTCGCTTAGCGGCTTGTAACGCGAATGGCAGGTACTCGGGAAGACTCGCTAACGGCAAGTAAGCACGGGAAGACTCGTGAAGATTTTTCAACAAGTTGAAAAATGTCCACGAGAGCCCCGAGTACCGACGAGTGGCCATTACCATAAATCTCCAAGTTCGAATCAGGGCAAACTCGGGAGAGCTCTTGGAATGAAGTCGTACCGTGGGACAGGGCTTTTACAATGCTTTTCCTGTTGGTGGAATCTTGCCTTCTCTTTATATGTATCTTCATTATCAGCGATCCTATTGCAAAGGTATTCAATACATTAAATAAGTGACAGACTCCTGCAAACAAAACAAAAATGAAATGAGCAGATACTAATCTTTTAAGGAATTAATTGAAAGATCAATGCTGAAGAGGAGCTGTGAAAATTTCCTCTTTCTTTTGGTATCTTAAGACTTGCCTGATCCAGTGGGCGATTAGATTTAAAGATACCATGTGAGAAACTGAACCTCTTGCAAGACTCCCTCTTCCAACTGACAATGCAAAGGGATCATCCTCCCATTTTCTTTGATAGGGCGGTAGAGTTGCTGCCTTACAGCGCCAGAGACTCGGGTTTGATCCTGACTACGGGTGTTATCTGTATGGAGTTTGTACGTTCTCCCCGTGACCTGCGTAGGTTTTCTGCGAGATCTTTGGTTTCCTCCCACACTCCAAAGACATACAGGTTTGTAAGTTAATTGGCTTGGTATAAATGTAAATTGTCCCCAGTGTGTAGGATAGCATTAATGTGTGGGGATCACTGGTCGGCGTGGACTCCGTGGGCCAATGGACCTGTTTCCATTCTGTATCTCTAAACTAGACTAAAAGGGAATCTTTTCAAATTTGGCTAATGTTATAATGCCGACTAATGCAATATTTGAGGGGCGCCTTCCTGTATGGTATGGCTATTAATTTTAGTGAGTTAAAGTGTTTTGTTTGGAGTCTATTCTTTTTTATGTGGGGGGTGCGGGGGCGGGGGAAGGGGAAACTGCTTTTCCTGGTCCCTACCTGGTCGGAGAGGCGGCCTTTCTCCGGGCTGCATCTTCGACCCGTCCTCGTGGCCTACCAGCGGGCCTGGAGCGGCATTTCCTGAGCAGGCGCCCAGATCCTTGGCTTCGGCAGCGGCGCAGCGCTGGAGTGCCATCGCGGAGCAGAGCGGGTGATGCCTTGACTGGGTCGCCGCGCTGGAACTCCAGTGAGCTGAAGACTGCCGACGAAAAACATCGCGGGGCTGCGGGACTGTGGAGCGGCCAGCTGCGGGCGGCGGCGATGAACTTTAACATCGGGAGCCAGTGGGGGAACTCCATTCAGCACGGCCTTGTTGGCCCCGGTAAGGAAGCGGCCGTTCCAGGTGTCCCAAGCCACTGAGAGGATTCTCCCGACGCCGAAGCACCATCATCCAGCGAGAACTACCTGGAACATCGGGCCTCCATGAAGGCGACTGCGGAGGCCTCAATAGGCCTGACTATGGGTGGACATGGGATGGGGACTGGACATTGTGCCTTCCCTCATAATGGGAACCATTGTGGGGGGATGTTTTTTATGTTTAAAATCTCTTTATTATTGTTATGTCTGTATTCTTTTTTTATGTGCTGCATTGGCAAGAAACATTTCACTACACCAATTGGTGTACGTGACCAATAAAATAACCTTTGAACCTTTGAACCTTTGGCTGGTCAACATATAAGAGAGATAAAGAAAAAAAATAATGAGAATAGATAAAGAAAGTAGATAGTAATAATTTTTTTTTCCCTATGGTGAGGATGTCCAATGCAAGAGACAAGAGATCTAAGGCAAGAGGAAGATGGTTTAGATTTTTTTTTCACATGCAGTTGCGGAATGCGGATTGCACTGATTGACCCACCTGCCTGCATTTGGCCCACATCACCTCTTAATCTAATCTAACCATGTACCTGTCTAAATGTTTCTTAAACATTGTCATAGTACCTGCCCCAACTACCTCCTCTGGCAACTCGTTCCATATACCTCCCATTCTTTGTGTAAAAAAGTTGCCCCACAGGTTCTTTCCTTTTGTCAGAATTGTGCCCAACATGATGCCGAGACCATCTCTTATGTCCCTGCATGATAATCCATATCCCATGAAGAGCTTGTGGAAGAAGATACGCCCACAACATTTAAGAAGCATCTGGACAGGCGCTTGAATCGCAAAGACATAGGCGGCAATGGACCTCATGCGGATAAACGTGATTAATGTGTATGCGTGCAATGGTCGGCACTGACATGGTGGACTGAAGCGATGGTTTCTGTGCTGTAACTCTTGATAACCTTGTAATTCTATTGCACTCTCTGTATACAAAAATCAAATAAACTATTTTTATCCCACACGTTAAACCTTTGATAGAAATCGGATGCTGGGTTTGTACGTTCACCCTATGACTTCTTGGGTTTTAACGGGGTGCTCCGGTTTACCCCCACATTCCAAAGGCATGCAGGTTTTTAGGTTGTTTGTCTTCTGCTGATTGCTCCTAGTGTGTTATGATGCGAAAGTGGGATAACATAGAAAAAGTAAGATTAAACGAGAACTTACCTGTTCGAAGTTTGATCTTTATTTTATGAGGAGTTATGATGAGAGACTGCGTGAAGCCCTGCCAAGCGCATGCTCGGCATACTTCATAGCAGCGCCATGAAAAACACAGAACCAATAGCCTAAGTAAGATAGTAAGGCTCACATCAAGACTAGAACTACCAGATGATCGTTTAGATTATGAGGGTCGGGAGCAGAGGGCACGTAATCCCTCATCGTAACTCCTCATAAAATAAAGATCAAACTTTGAACAGGTAAGTTCTTGTTTAATCTTACTATTTTACTTTGGAGTCACGCGAGTGATTACGTGAAGATTTTGAAGCTCTGTGATTTTCATGCCGTAGATTCATTCCATAGGACACACTGCTTCAGTTGACACAGTAGCGAGTAAATAATATTATTGAACATTGCTTGAATAATGCAGTAAGTATTTAAATAATAATAATAAAAGAAAGAAAAGTAATACCCCTCTATCATAGGGGAAATTACAACAAAAGATATGAATCATTACATAAAAGAAAGCAAATAATCAAACAGAACCCAACACTGCATGTCCAAATTCTGGCACCGTGATAACAGGTTTATTGTAAAACTTGGAAAATAATTCTTCTTTACACCATCCTGCGGCCTCTAAAATTTGGTCGAGCGGCACGTCCTGTACCATCGCCGCGGACGTGGATGCTGCACTGGTGGAGTGAGATTTAAACACATCAGTGTCTACTCCAGCTAAATCCAAAACCTGTTTTAACCATCTAGAAATAGTTTGTACTAACACTTTTTTGTATGGTTTCTTATGGGCAATAAGCATTGTTGTCTCACAACCTCGGAGACTCTTGGTTACTTCAATATATTGAGTCAGATGCTTAACCACACACAATGTTTGGTTGACAGGATATGCTCTAAACATTACCTTGGTTCTAGACTTCCCCGGTCTGCTTTGTTTGATTAGATCATAAACATAAAAAGTAATGTTATCTGCAGACAAATGCATACAATCTAAACATAACATTTGCAATGTTTGTACTCTTAGTGCTGACACTAATGCCATAGGCATTACTACTTTAAATGTTAATTTCTGAAAAGACAGTGACGTAATTGGAGCCCATTGCCGGAGCAATGTGAGACTATACTAACATCCCAAATTTCTGTATCTCTGGGTTTGGGAGGATTTTTATTAAAAATCCCTCTCATAAATCGGGATATTAATGGATGAGACCCGATAGATAGATGTTCTGAAAATTGTCGTAAATAGAAAGACAAAGCACTACAAGCACTATTAATGGCACTATAACTAAGGTGCTGATCAAAATGCAACATAGCAAGGAACTCCAATACATCCAATATGTTTGCAGTATAATAAGATATATCTGACTGAATACAAAAAGCTTCCCATTTCTTTATGTGAGACATATATTGTTTCTTAGTGCTATCTCTCCAAGCTGACGTTATGACATCCATGGTCCTATCCGACAGTGCAAGCCCTTGTAATGGTGTGGTCAGAACCTGCAGATTAACAAATTCATATGATCATGCAATGGATGAACTTGTTCTGTCACTGGTTGTACCAACAAATCCCTGGAGCTGGGAATCGTCATAAATGGTTCAATTATCATTCTAAGCATCAATGGGAACCATGGCTGTGTAGGCCAGTTTGGAACCACCAAAACACCAGTGGCAGAGTCTTGCTCTATTTTACTGAGACATTGCCTAATCAGGAAAAATGGGGGAAAAGCATAGAAAAACATATTTCCCCAATGTAGCGAGAATGCATCCAACGCTACAGCTCCTGGATCAGGCTCCCATGACACGTATTTAGGCAATTGGTGATTTAATCTGGACGCAAATAGATCAATATCTGGTACACCATACCGATTGACAATTTTTTGGAAAATTTGTGGATTTAACATCCATTCTGTATTGTCTTTAAACTCCCGTGATCTGTTGTCTGCCACAACATTATCTTTCACTGGGAGATAGATAGCAGAAAGCCAGATATTCCTAGATACACACCAATTCCACATCAGGTTGACCAGATGATCACATGATACTGATCTTACTCCACCCATGTGATTGATATATGCTACAGCTGTGGTATTGTCTACTTGTAATTGAACATGCAAGTTCTCCATTGTAGAACAATAAGCTTTTTATCCAAAAAATGCCCCCAATAACTCCAAATAATTAATACCATATGTTTGGAAAATTAAATCCTCTTGGACAGTCCATCTATCACCACAGCTGGTGTCATTGTCCGTAGCCACCATCCAAAAGCACTAACATCAGTTTGCAATACCACTGTAGGTTGCTGAATAACAATGTTTTTAGTAGCTTGTGCAACATTCCCAATCCACCACAGCAATTCAGCCAACGCTTCCGTTGGCAACTGAATGGGTCTGTCAAAATGACCTGCATGTTCTTTTAGTGCTTGTGCTTTTGCCCTTTGAAGACTTTGATAATGCAAAGGACCAAACTCAACAGCGGGAAATGCTGCTACTATCTTACCAATAACCCTAGTTACTTCACGGATGGAGGGATAAGGTTTGTCAGCAAGGCAACTACACGCATTTGTAATATCCACAACTTTATCTGTTTGTAAAGTTACTGACATAGCAACTGAATTAATGACAAACCCCAAATACTCAATTGTTTACAACGGCTGTAGCTTAGATTTCATTGGATGGATCAGAAAACCTAGCCTTTTCACCAGGCTTATAGTTGCTGAAACTGAATCTTCAGCTGATTCCTGAGTGGCATTAACAATTAAAATATCATCAAGATAAGCCATGACAATGTGATTTTGAGCCCTTAACAATGCAAGTGCTGGTTTCAATGATTTTGTAAACAGCCTGGGAGCTGAACTTAACGCATTAGGTAATGTTTTATATTGCCACAGCTGACCCATCCAATTAAACTTCAAGTACCTACCATAATGGTGATGAATTGGCACTGAATAATACGCATCTTTTAAGTCTATAGTAGCCATGTAACACCCTATGGACAACAACTCCTTTGCAGTGTTGAAGGGGTCCATTTTGAAATGTCTATACTGGACATATGAATTCAATTTTGTGAGATCCAGAATGATTCTACAACCCCCATCTTTCTTTGCCCTGGGGAAAATATTTGACACAAATTGTTGCGGATGATTCCCCGTACTTTCAATTACACCTTTTTTACCTGAGAATTTTCAGGTGCAGAAAACACCAAAACCCGATTAGGTTTATCCTGTCCAGGTGGATCAACTCCTTCCATAAATTCTATAATAGCACCTGACACAGTATCTAATATAAACCGATCAGATGCTATACAGTACCATTCATCATAAAACAATTGCAATCTACCACCAACCGGAGGGTCCACAACAGTTTCTTCTGTGATCGAATAAAGTTTTTGTACCTCAGCAAATAACCGTGATGGTCGCCTTCTCGCAATATATGGATTGACATTGGGCTGTGATGGGTAATAATACCTTCTCACCATACCCCTGCCTCTGCTCCATTTTTTGAACTTCTCAAACTCCTCCTGGCTATTCCAGCCAGCGTCACGGAGTTTCTACCCAGGAAGTAATTTCAACCCACTTACCTGCGGGCCTGTTACTCACCGCTGGTGGAGCTGCGATCTGCAGCCCGTTCCTTACCGACATGCGTCAACGTAATGCTCGACTGGCGCCTGGCGGGGCTTCACGTAGTCACTCACGTGACTCCGAAGTAAAATAGTATATGGGTGATCGATGGTCTGCGTGGTATCGATGGGCTGAAGGGCCTGTTTCCACTTTGTCCGACTATGACAGGCCTGTATCTCTAAACTAAACATTAGCGTTCTTATGCTATTTAAACAAACGTGTCCGTTTTCATAATCTTGAGATTAATCTGTTGGACCAACTAGTATTTTAACTGTCAGTCCAATTATTGGTTAATTGCAGAAGGTAAATCGGGGATCACTGAAGAAGTCTGAAGAAGGGTTTCGACCCGAAATATTGCCTATTTCCCTCGCTCCATAGATGCTGCCTCACCCGCTGAGTTTCTTCAGCATTTTTGTCCACCTTCGAGTATCACTGTACCTTAAATGGTGCACGTGGCAATAAACAGACCTTTGAAACCTTTGAAACAATTGAAACCTTTGAAAACTGGTCTATTTGGGTTTCTCTTTGAGAATGACCCCATGTTATGCCACAAGCAGCTTCTAATTGCATCTTAAACGTCTCATTGATCTTTGCCTGCAGTGTTCTTAACTGAGAGTCCATTCCATGTTTTAAGGGTTACACCAAGAGTTTCATTTACAGCAGCTTGACTCTGCCTCGCAAATTGTATTTTAAAGTAATTTCCCAAATTTATCCTCAGCGTACTATTATATTTCTATCAGATCACTTCTTGAGCAGTTCCATGCCCTCCAAGCTGCAGAGCCTAATTTTAGCCATTCCTTCATTATAACTCAGGCTTTTTGTACAAGACATCATTAGCTTTTATCTCTCCCTTGCTCTGCCACCATTGCTTGTGAGAAGATAAATGGAAAATGAAATTTAATGCAGACAAATGCTGCTGATAGGAAATAAAATTGTGTTATATGACTACAGTTGAAATTGAAAGCAGCCTTAAAGAACAAAAAAATGGATGCAGTATTACAGGAAGGTCTGGAATCTAAGTCGTGCAAGGTTATCATTACTTTCCATTAGGTTTTGGAGATTATCAGCAGGATGTTAGGACTTGCAAGACCACATTGCATTGACTCACTTCATAGCATAGGTCAGATAGGCCAAGTTTAGTTTAGTTTTGTAATACAGTGAAGAAATGGGCCTAATTAACCTACGTGCTTCAGCACATATTGGGGGGGAAACCAGAATACCCAGTACAAATCCATGCGGTCACAGGGAGAATGATGTACAAACTCCGTACAGACAACACCCGTAGTCAGGATCGAACCTGGGTCTCTGGCGCTGCAAGGCAGCACCTCTACCGCTGCACCACTGTGCTGCCCCCACTTGAGCTAAAAACAGAAATGCTGGAAACATTGAGCAGATTAGAACAAATAGATTAATGTTGCAACTTGAAGCAGGTAGTAGCTGGGCTGTGGGGGCATGTCCAGCAGGGAATGTCCAACAGGGAATGTTATACTGATGGCAAGAAAAAAGCTGGGTCAAAATCACACATGGCCAATACGTAAGAATGACAAATGTTGATACAGACAGAATTTACTCACACATTCTGCAATTAGTGGTGCCAAATACACTGTTCAATTGACCACCTTACATTTACACCTTTGGTCTGAACCATTCAAAGATATACGCTGTGTTCTACCAGCACAATCCCACCTTGTCTGCCATTGAAAAACAATTTATTTCTGCCGTTTCTCAGTTCTAGCAAAGGGTCTCGGATCTTAATGTTTAAAGGCCCTGTCTCATGGTGCGAGTTGACCCATGAGTGACCCAGAGTGACAGACTCGTGGTTGTGTACGATATTCCAAGTTGATGTTCAAGTGTTTGAGGTGAGTTCCCACGGGTATGGTGAGTTTGCCGTTTACTTGTACTTTCTGCGATGTTCCGAGTTCGTCTTGAGTTACCAAGTTCCCCTCCCGTTTGCTCTTGAGTTACCAAGTTCCTCTCCCTCTCAGGGCGTGTGTTGTTGCCGCAGTCCGGGATTCGCATTTAAAGCACTCGGTTATCTTCAGCAGTTCAGGAGAGGGCAGGTTAGGGGGGGGGGGGGGGGGGGGGGAAACGAGGGATGATGGAATTGGGAGAAGGCAAGGACTATGGGTGGGGAGGAGTGAGAGGGGGGCTGGGAACGGCGTTGGCAGTTGAGGAGAAGGAATGAGAGGAAGAGGTAGAGGAGTGGGTCTGCACTCGGCTGGAGGTCAGAAGAGGTGAAGAGCGAACTGGTCGAGATGAAAGAGCAGGTTGAGGGAATGATTATTGTGTTCATACAATTGAGGAAGTTATGACTTAATCTGAAGCACAAACCGAGTGCTTTGGAAAATTGTTTCAATTCCGTCGGCACCAACCACGGAAAAAGAGTTTGAAGCTGTTTATTTCGCAGTAAGCATGGGTCAATATTGACCTTCGCTTCACGAGCAACTTTTCCCTTTGGAGGCCAAGGAGATTGCAGATGCTGGAGTCTGGGACAAAAGCAAACTGCAGGAAGAAGCCAACAGCCAGGCAGCATCTGTGAAACGGGTAGTCAACCTTTAGGGTCCCGGCCCAAAACATCCGTATACATTTTATGATTTCCCTCCAAAGATGCAGGCTCCCGTGGTTTGTTTGCACAACTCTCTCCCCTTTCTCTCCCAACATGGGGGGGGGGGGGGGGACGACGAGATAGTTTAAATGGACCTTACCCCCACTTCATGCTTCTGTTGCGCATAATTCTGCAGTAAAACCTCTCTTCCCCTTACCCAGCGACGCCCGATTCCTCGCAACCCCACAAATTCACATCGACGAGGGAAGACTGAGCGGGGAGTCTGAAGAAGGGTCCCGACCCGAAACATCACCCATTCCTTCTCTCCAGAGGCGATGCCTGTTCCGCAGAGTTACTCCAGCATGTTTGTGTCTATCGTCGGTGTAAACCAGCGTGTGCAGTTCCTTCCTACACACGGACAGTGAACTGCCTCGGCCAAATTGCACGTGTCCTCGGTCAAACCATACACACCAATAAGTACTGGGATTATTTTAGTTTGGGCTCAGTGTGGTGTCCGTAGCCTGGGCACACTGCCGGAAAAAATATCGATAAATATGTGTGGAACTTTCACAAATAAAGGGTTAGATAGGTCTGGAGTGTGGTGTTAACCACGGGACTGTGCCCTGCTAAGATAGACACAAAATGCTGGAGTAGCTCAGTGGGATAGGCAGCATCTCTGGAGAGAAGGAATGGGAGACGTTTCGGGTAAGTCTGAAGAAGGGTCTCGACTCCATTCCTTCTCTCCAGAGATGCTGCCTGGTCCGCTGAGTTACTCCAGCATTTTGTGTCTATTAAAGAGTTCCCACGGTAGACGCACGAATCACTAAAGTTAACGCACGGGCCACTACGATATTACAATGAGTTTAAATGTTTCAATTTTAAACTTGGACAGTAAATTTGACATGGAAAATATCAAACATGTTTGATTTTTTTCACGAGTTGACAAGTTTCACGGGTACCTGACGTTAGCGCCACGAGTCGCTAAGTTGCTCACGCGAGTTCCGACATCCCCGCTACTTTGGTTCTACGGGATTACCGCGAGTGAAAACTCGGGGTACCTCGTGGGACAACTCGCACCATGAGACAGGGGTTTAACTGTGCTGCTCTTTCTATGGATGCTACTGAATGTTAGTCAGAGTTTCTGCTTTAATTTCAGAGTTTTATTCCAGCACCTGCAGTTCCCCTGTTGAGTTTCAAATGATGTTAGTTTCTGCGTCTGTTTCCGCTGAAATAAACGATGGAAAGAGAAGATTAAATCACAGCTTTATAACTAAGGGTTTCCGTGCCACAAATAAGGACTTCATTTGGTTGTGGAATGAGATTAGAAACGTTTTAATGCACAAATAACCAGAGCAAAAAGTGTTCTGCGTAGCCACACGCTGCAATGTTAGCCAAGTATATCTGCTCAAGTCCCGGATTGGTGCTTGGACTAATTGTGCCTAGCCATCTGTAAAACACCTCTGCTTATTTAAATTTACTGTGTGGTCCACTACGTGCCGTTACTAATAGATATTTTAAATCTATGAAAATACAAGGAGCAATTGACTTCCATGGCTGTTCCAGTTAGCCATGCCAGATGAGAAGTTTATCAATGCATCACAAGTTACGAGCATTTAATACAATCTTATCAGTCATTCAGTGCCCACTTGATCCCCATCTAATGAAGCACGTAACCTAGACAGAGTGGGAAAAGGAATGAACAGCGAGTTTATAGATTATCATTATATCGATGTGTATTGATTTAGAACCTACTCCAGCCAAGGCAAAGCAGCTGAAGTCAGTTGGATAATTTGGAGTTGATAGTGCAGAGTTTGGATGGGAGCATGCAGAAATACAGCCATCTGATGCAGCAGCACAGTTCTGATGTATCTGGGCCAGGATAATGATCCAGAACTTGGAATTCAAATCCCATCATGGTAGCTGAGGAATTTAAATTCAGTTACTTAAATAAATAATGAATTCAACAACTAGTATCAAAAAAGGTGCCCAAATTATTGCAGTCATAAAGACCCATCTGCCCAGTTGTTGGGTGATTTCATTTGGTTTAATGCCGTATAGGGAAGGAAGTGTCATTCTATGTGTGACTCAAGGCCAACAACTATCTAGTTGACTCTGAAATACAGTAGGCTAGCAAGTCACTCAGTCATAGCAAACCTGCACAAATACCAATGATGAATAAAACTAAAACAATATCTCAACATCTGGCCAAACAACAGGCATCATACCCGATACAGATAAAACTTCAAAGTTTTACATTAACGGCCAGGGATGCAGAGAATTGAGAAAGATGTCTGCACTTTATTCAAGCAACAACAGACATGGTCATGCCCAAAGAATCATTACATTCAGCCAAGATCTCAGAATCCTCAATGGCATTCCCTGAGGAGCACTGACACACTTTGCAGAGGTAGTGGTACAATGGTAAATGGGCTGGAGAGGTGTTGGATCTCAGTCATAGAGTGATACAGCGTGGAAACAGGCCCTTCAGCCCAACTTGCCCTACATGTCCCAACTACATTAATCCCACCTGCCTGCCTTTGGTCCATATCTGTCCAAACCTGTCCTATCCATGTAAAACCTGTGCTATCCATGTAGGATATCCATCTCAGTAACATTGACTCTGGAAAATATGTAGATAGTAACATGGGTCAAGAAGTCCACCCCTCCCTCAGCTGAGAGATAAATACTCTTCCTTTTTTACATGTTCCATGGCAAACAAAGCTGAATGCCTGCCACCGAGTGAACCCAAAGGACACAGTTGTGCAGAACCATCTGTACAACTACGTTTGCATATGTATCAATGCTGAGTCGTCCAATATGTGGCAGGACTAATAGAGATTTAAAATCTATGAAAACTGCCTGTGGAGGCGAGTGGAAAAAAAACTCCATGAGACAAAAACTTGTCTTCGATTCATCTGTGCATTGTTGAAGTGACCTTTTCACAATCCTTGTGAAGGCAAAATCTAGACTTTGTATTGAGAGGAGCATCCATCATGATCTGTGCACTGTGTCTTAAATGGACCAGTTCTGTCAACTGAAACCTAGCATCCAAAAGGCGCATGTGACAGCAATAGCGGAAAAATATTTTATCACAATCTTCTAACTTTTGGCTCAACATAACATATCCCTTGTAACCAACACCAAGCCAGGATAGTTAATACATCAAAGGCAATGGGATCCGTCTGCCTGAATGTAGAATTAAAATTCGACCACATTCAAGATGAGTCTGAGGACATACAAATTTTACCACCCTTGACCTGATCATCCCCATAAATGTAACAAACTTAAAGACGTTATTGATCTGTTTGAGGATATGGCATTAAACATTAATGAAGAACAGAGCTTCCATGCATGAATGATAAACATAGAAACATAGAAAATAGGTGCAGGAGTAGGCCATTCGGCCCTTCGAGCCTGCACCGCCATTCAATGTGATCATGGCTGATCATCCAACTCAGTATCCCGTACCTGCCTTCTCTCCATACCCCCTGATCCCTTTAGCCACAAGTGCCACATCTAACGCCCTCTTAAATATAGCCAATGAACTGGCCTCAACTACCTTCTGTGGCAGAGAATTCCAGAGACTCACCACTCTCTGTGTAAAGAATGTTTTCCTCATTTCGGTCCTAAAGGAATTCCCCCTTATCCTTAGACTGTGACCCCTTGTTCTGGACATTTATGATAAACAAGCCATCCTCACCCAGATGAAGCACTGAACTGAGTCAGTCTGGCAGAGGCTGACCTGAGCTAACCCGAATATTGCATTGGAATACTGGCCCAGTCCAAACCTGGCATCATGCAGTTGTACATGTGGTCGGTGAGAACGCACGTGGATCATTGGGTGCCTTTATGGTCACCGAGCTACAGGAAAGATGTCATTAAGATGGAAAGGGTGCAGAAGAATTTCTCCATGATGTTGAAACAAGGAAATGAAGATGCTGGTTTACACAAGAGGATACAAAGTGTTAGCGGGTCAGCGTGACGTGAAACCTCACCTATCCACGTGGGCCAAGGCGTCACCTCTCCATGTTGAATATTGCTACATTGCCACAGAAGGCTGTTAAGGCCAAGTCAATGAATATTTTTAAGGCAGTGATTGATAGATTTATGATTAGTACAGATGTCAGGGACTATGGGGAGAAGACAGGAGAATGGGATTTGGCGGGATAGATAGATAGGTCAGCCATGATTGAATGGCAGAATAGACTTGATGGGCTGAATGGCCTAATTCCTCTCCTATAACTTATGAACTTATGTATCTGATACTCCGCCGTGTCACCGAGGCAGTGCCGTAATGACCTGCTATTAAATGCAATAGTGGCCCAGAATTCCATTGGACCACTTCATGAATATAAAAGATCCAATGAGTCTCTTTGAGAAGCGGTGTTTTCCAAGTGGGTTGAACAAGCATTCCACGCTCACCAACCTCTGCAAGCTCAAGTTGTCTGCTTGTCCATCGATATACAGTCTGTACATCTGGCATGATTTGCTGCCTACAAGTTGACCGTCACACTTGCCTACACAACAATAGCAGACATATTTCATATATAGACTTAATGGGCTGTAAAGCTGGTCCAGACGTCTGAAAGATTGGGTGGAATAATAAGTAAATGTAAGTTTGTCCCATTATTTCCGAATGATACTAACATATGCTGTATTTTGGCTCGAGGAATGGTAATAGGATGTGTTCCAGACCAATATAGGACATGACAGATGATCCCATTTCTTCCTTCCTGTGCACTTTCCAACAAATGTTGATGACTAACGACATATTCTATTTTTCTTTCCACCTTGCCGATTGCACCATCCCATTTAAGGTGCACTTAAAATATTAAACAGCAAACACCAATGTCTGACCCAAGTTGTTAGCTGCATTCCTCTCCACACAGATGCTGCCTGACTCACTGAGACTCACTCCTATCTCCATCAAGTTTTAATTTGAGTTCTCTGGTATGTGAAGTTTTTTTTGCCCAGGAACACTCAATAACTGCCTGGGCTTTGTTGTATTGTTGCACACTGAACAAAGACCGAAGGATTTTGCCGCCTGTTGTGTTAAACTGAACATTACTCTGCCTCAAGGCCATTCTCTAACTTTCAGTATCCCAGCCGAGGTACAGAATTTTAGATTATTTTTCCAACAATCAACATCATTATAAAGGATGGCCTGGTCACCGTGGCATTGGTGTTTGTAGGATCATGGTCTGCACATGTTTGTTGTGTTGCTTGATCGCTCTTTTGTTTTAATTGACCCTTAAGGCAAGATGAAGCTTCAGGCATTAACAGTGGGATAGTTTAGGAAAATAGTGAAGGAATCCTGAGTATCGCCATGACCCAGAAGCAGGTGGAAAGTGACAAGAGCTGGAGATATTCCCTCCCTTCATTGGATTTAATCAAATTCAATCTTTGCCATTTCTAAAACACTTAAAATTCAATTAGAGCCAGATTCAAAACTAGGAATGTCAGAGGGCTGCTCTAATCTAACGACATCTCAAAGACGCTTCCTTGACTATGGTTTAATAACTGCAAAAAAACTAAATTCTGGAAAAAGATACCAGTCCCCACAGTGAAGATGTGGATCACAGAAATGACCGAGACACTACATCTAGAAAAAATAAGGCTTGTCTTGACTGACAAACCAGATCAATTTTCCAAAATGTGGTCTCCTTTTATTGAATTTCTTCAACAACATAATGGTTGAACACAAACTCAAAGCCAATGCTAGGTTCGGGTGAGCGGGCGTATGGAAGGGCAGTGGGATATATCTCCGCTTCTTTCACTTCTTCGTTAGTTCTGAGGTTTTTCTTTTTTCTTTTTTGTGTCTTTCTCGAAATTCTTTCTTTTCTTTTTCTTTTCTTCTTTCTTTCCCTTTTTTGCTTTTTCCTTTTTTTTCCGATTTAGTTATTAGTTTATAAAATGTTAAAATTGAAACAGCACGAAAATTCAACAACTGTCATGTCGATTACTTTCTTTTTGTACAATTGCTTCTAAAAAATAAAAATAAATAAAATTAAAATTTGCCACATGATTCAATTGTGTCCTCTCCCACTGAGCCTTCTCAATGCATCTGACATCAGCCCCCTTGGTTGTAACTATGTGATGACATTTCAATAACCAGGGTAGCACAGCGCCAGGAATCCTAGCTTCATTCCTGACCTCGGGCACTGTCCATGTGGAGTTTGCATGTTCTCCATGTGCCCATTGTAAATTTCCCCCTCCCGGTGTGAAGGTGAATGGTGTAACCTGGGAATGGGGATGGGGCAGGAAGTGGATTGTTGTTGAGAGTATAGAGGGAATGAAAAACAGGATTAATGTAGGATTAGGTTAAACTAGAGGTCGATGACCAGCCTGTTTCTGTGTTGTATTTCCCCATGACCATGACATACACTCTGAGACCTCACAGTTCTCTAAGAACATCCCTTGGCATTGTTCAAAACAAAGCAGGGACGTCCCCTTGATGTCCTAACCAATATTTATCCCTAAACCAATGTCACCGCCATCAGAAATGTCCTCATTCTTCAGGGAATGGCGGTTCCCCTCCTTCTCTATAGATGAGGCTCTCTCTAGGGGCTCTTCAATACCCCGTAACACTGCTCTCTCTCCACGTCCCCCCACTCACAACATGGGAACAGTCCCCCAAGTCCTCACCTTTCACCCCACTAGCCGTCACATACAACAAATAGTTCTCCATCATTTTTGCCACCTCCAACGTGACCCTACCACTCACCACATCTTCCCATCTCCCCCTCGTCTGCTTTCTGCAAAGATTGCTCCCTCCATAACTCCCTGGTCAATTCTTCCCTTCCCTCCTGCACCACCCCCTCCCCGGGCACTTTCCCTTGCAACCACAAGAGATGTTACACTTGTCACTTTACCTCCCCCCTCGACTCCATTCAAGGACCTAAGCAGTCGTTCCAGGTGCAACAGAGGTTCACCTGCACCTCCTCCAACCTCATCTATTGCATCCGCTGCTCTAGATGTCAGCTGATTTACATCGGTGAGACCAAGCGTAGGCATGGCGATCGTTTCGCCGAACACCTCCGCTCGGTTCGCATTAACCAATCTGATCTCCCGGTGGCTCAGCACTTCAACTCCCCCTCCCATTCTGAATCCGACCTTTCTGTCCTGGGCCTCCTCCATGGCCAGAGTGAGCACCACCGGAAATTGGAGGAGCAGCACCTCATATTCCGCTTGGGCAGTTTGCACCCTTGCGGCATGAACATTGACTTGTCCAATTTTTGGTAGCCCTTGCTGCCTCCTCCACTTCTCAGCTCTCCCTCAGCCCTCTGGCTCTTCCACTTCCTTTCCCCTTTCTTCTTCTCCCCCCCCCCCCGCTCCACCCTACCTTCGATGTCTACCTACCTTGTCTACCTTCGATTTTCCAGCAGCTGCAGTTCCTTCATAAACTCACTGCCATCTGGTCAACATCACATCAACATTTAGGGCGAAAGTGTGGCGCAGCTGGTAAAGCCGCTACCTCACATCACCAGAGACCCAGGTTCGATCCAGACCTCGTCCTGATCGTAAAGACGTGCGGGTTTGCTGGATAATTGTCTGTAAATTGCCCCCTTGTTTGTTGGGAATAGGAAAATGTAGAACTAGAATGAACGGGTGATGGATAGTCAGCGTGGACTTAGTGTGCTGAAGTGCCTGTTTCCATGCTGTGTCTTTAACAAAAACATGTGGGAGCTTGCTCTGCAGCAAATGGCTGCCTCCCTTACACATCACAGAGTTACTTAATTGTCTGCAAAATGCTTTGGAGCTTCTCACAGTCAGGAAATGTGCTAAAGAAATGCAAGCCTTCTTTTACTGTTGAGGTCACCCTAATCTGAAGTGGATAGTGGGGATCTGCAACTCCCCCCCATCATGTGTAGGGATAACAGATTCTGCAGGAGCACTCCATGATGAACAGGAACTCTTCAAGTTGACTTTTGTGGTGACAGAGAGTCTAGAAGCAGGTCTGGTCACGTGGGTTGAATTTGTGGCTCTTTGAATTGTTGGAAGTGCTGCCACTCTGTAAAATTGTAGTGCTCCGTCATGCTGACACCAGTTGTCCATGGAGAAGGTGATTAATTTACTTGCTCCAGAAAGCCATGCATCAGTGACTTGCTTAATGCATCTGTTCCCAGCTGATTGGGTAATGGTGGAGTTGTCCTCAGCCGCTGCCTCGAATGATCTGCAGCATAAAAGCGTGACATTTGGCATCTATGGTGACATGGTGAAATAAAATAGAAAGACTGAAAGCGCTGAAAATCTGCAGATGAAGCACATAAGCCTGGACAGACACAGCAAGCTGATCAGCACATCAACAGATAATAGCCAGGTGACGGGTTTTCCAACGCATTGACTAGTACGGGTGTAAAGGGTAATGGGGCAAAGGCAGGAGAATGAGGTTGAGAGGGCTTGTTAGATCAGCCGTGATTGAATGGACTTGATGGGTGGAATTGCCTAATTGTTCTCCTAGAACTTATGAACTTCTGCGTGATCACCAGTGGGTGTTAGTCAGAGTTAAGGTCTAGACGTTCTCACCTCCGAGTCGAACATTTGTGGTCCGAGACCTGTTCTAGACATCAGAACATAACATGTGTGCCATAAGCACCATCTCTCGCCTCTCAGGGTAAATGGGCACGGTTCTGTAACACCACTTTGAAAAGGAGCAGGGTGCTTTCCTAGTTTTTACAAAAAGTAATGTCTATGGTGTTGTTATTGTGAGTTGTGGCACATGAAAGGCTGAAGATATAGGGCAGAACTTTGATGTGTTTTACGGAGCTGGAGACTTGAGATTAAGTTGCCATGTGCGGTAAAGCTCAGTAACGGCTTTCTTCATGAAGCAGGCTTATGCATACCCACTCCCTGGTCAAAGGCTGACAGGTCCTGAGAAGCCACATCAGTGGGTGAGTGCAGGTACCTTCAGCAGAACAGGATCATCGTGCCAATAAAAATACAGGGGAAACGTCTGATTGAAGGCCATGAATCAGGATGGGAGGGAAAGGCACAAAGGCAAATGGAAAAACACTTAGGGTGGATTAAAAATAATCAGCAATTCACGTCTGGAAAAAGATTTCTGGAAAAAACATTAATACGGCAAACACATGCAATTTAAATAAATGTTTCCCTTCTCTTTGTACTGCTCCAGTTTAACGTCATCTTTTTGCATCATGTCTGGGAATATTGTGCAGATGCTATGTGCTTGCTACCTTACTGTAGGAGAGGACCTGATGCATAAGGGGGAAATGAGCTAAAAGGTAACGTGAACATGATCTGGAATCATGTCCTACAGAAGATGACACGGGAACATATCTTGGAGCATAACTGGAACATGATCTGATGCAAAGGACTGGAACAAATGGAAATGTATTGTTTGACCAAGCATTAGATCATTCCTCGGAGCATGACCTGCAAACTTGACTTGGATATAACCCAGGAATATTAACAGGAACATGTGCAGAAATATGAATTGAAACATGAAATGGAACATAACCTAAAAACATGATTGGGGTGCAACAACGGGAACATGACCTGGAAAATGATTGAGGTACACGACCTACACACATGACCTAAACATGGCCTGGTAAATGTATCTTAATACAGAATTGGAGCTGAGACATGATTTTGGACCATGACCTAAGAACAAGATTTTGCACATGAACTACAAGCATGGGACAGAAATATCACCTAGAATAAGAGCCAGGAGCAAATCCCAGAAACAAAGAACAGGGACATGAAATATGTGCAGGATGAACAGCATGATCTTGAACATTGATCAGGAATATAACATTGCAAAATGACCAACAGCCTGATTCAGGCTGGTTCTACGGGGAAATTGGGAGTTCAGAGACGGTTCACCAGATTAATTCCTGAAATGGTGGATAACCTGAATTTTGTGGAAAGATTCAACACATTGACCTTATATTGTCCAGAGTTTAAAAAACTAAGTACTTTCATGACCTAGGAACATGAAATAAGAATATAAACTGAAAGATGACCTGGGAATGTTGTGTGAAAACTGTATGGAGCAAACATATCCTTTGGTCAACTGAGTCCCCGCCATCCTTCAAGGATCCATTTTCACAAATCCCATTCTCCCCACGTTGTCCTCAACTCTCTAGATTCTATCACTCATCTTCATACTAAAGGCAGTTTACAGTGGAAAAGTAATCTATCAATTCATATGTTGATGGTGCGGCACAGTGGCGCAGCGGTAGAGTTGCTTCCTTACAGCGCCTGTAGCGCTGGAGACCCGGGTTCAATCCCGACTATGGGTGCTGTATGGAGTTTGTATGTTCTCCCCGTGACCTACGTGTGTTTTCTCCAAGATCTTCTGTTTCCTCCCACACTCCAAAGACGTACAGGTTTGTAGGTTAATTGGCTTTGTATATGTGTAAAATTGTCCCTAGTGCATGTAGGATAGTGTTAATGTATGGGGATCACTGGACAGCACGGATTCAGTGGGCCAAAGGGCCTGTTTCCGTGCTGTATCTCTAAACTAAACAAAAAAAAATGTCTTTAGGATGTGGAGGAAACTGAAGGAATTCTGCACGGTCACAGGAGGAAACTCCGCACAGAAATGTGTGGTAGGTGTGATCACAAACGTTGCCCAGAGACATTGCCCAGGACCAAAACCTGCCAGGTGACTAACGAGCATAAAGAAAAAGTTACTAAGAACATGAGCTGTCAACTTAACCTCAGAGAATGATTGGGGAACGTGATCAAGGATCATGAACTGTGATTCTAAACTGCGGCATGGAATAGAAACATGATCTTAAAACATCACGTGGAATATAAGTATAAAACATTGCTTTGAGACAATACCCTTGGTATAATCCAATAACTTCACAGAAAATGATCTATGATCACAATTAAAGAACATGGCCTGAAACTTAATCTTGGAACAAATCCTAGAAACATTGTAAAATCCCATAAAGAATGGAAGTAGGAGTAGGTCATTTAACCCTACGTGCTTGCTCTACCATTCAATAAGATCATGGATGGGGAGCGTTAATGCGAATCTGGGGAGAATTTAACTAGCAATATTTAGTTGGGGAGGGGGGAGGGTGAAATGCAATTGCTCTGTGAGCTGACATAGACTTGAAGGACCAAATGCCTTCCTTCTACATCAGGAGGCAACATGGAAATATGGAAATATGAGAAAAATGGGAAATGATAAAGAATATGCCCAGCACTGGGCAGTCATCACAGATGGAAGCTCTGAATCTCTTCGCTTGATCCATGCCCAGAAATCAACTTGGTAGCATCCCATTCTGCCATGCCTCATTAGTGAACCTTACATTGATAGAATTTCGTGGTCTACATAGTGCTGCTACTCGAGAGCTAAGTGGGTGATTGGAAAATCTTTTAATGAGAAAGTAGGGCAAATTGCCACGGCACAATCTGAGACCAGAGTTTCTGAGGGAAGATAATATCTCCAGCATTGCAGCAACGCCACATTGAAGTTGCGTTGTATTAATTCTGAATATCACAGGAGAAAGAGAAATTGGTGAAGGAACAGAAGAAATAAAGGAGTCTGATGGTTTTTAATAGGATATACAATCAGTACGTTTCTCTCAGGCTAGAAATGTCAAAAATCAAAAGGAATAGCTTTAAGGTCAGATGAGCAATGTTTAAAGATCTGCAGGACAAGCTTTCTTTTTGCATAGAGAGAGATGGGTGCCTGGAATGCACCGCCAGGGTGGTGGAGGAGGCAGATACAATAGCGGTGTTTAAGAAGCTTTTAGATACGCACGTGGATATGCAGAGAATTTGGCATCATGTTACGCACGGACATTGTGGTGCAAAGGACCTGTTCCTGTGCTATATTCAACAATGTAAGGTTCTTGGGTAAACCTGTTTCAGAGATCCCAAGTTGAATTAAAAAATAAATTTAAAGTTTGAAATGTAGGGCTATTAGCTCCAACCTTAAAGGGGAGAAATTTGGTCTTTGGTCAACAACAGCAGATATAGAACTGCGAATGCTGGTTTACACAAAAAAAAAACAACAAAGCGCTGAAGTAACTCAGTGGGTCAGGCAGCATCTCAGGAGAACATGGATAGGTGGCGTTTCAGGTCCAGGTCTTCTTTAGACTGGTCTTGACTCAAAATGCAGTCAGGAATATTAAAGCCAGTTGAATGCATCCCGGTACATTCAGATAACTTCAGCGGTCATCTGAGCCAATGGCCTCTACTCACGTTTAGCACTAACAGGGGTGGCACAGTGGTGCAAGCATAGAGCTGCCACCTTACAGCTCCAGAGACCCGATTCAATCCTGACAAAGGGTGCTGTGTGTGCGGAGTTTGTGTGCTCTCCTCATGACCACGTGGGTTTTCTCCGGATGCTCCGGTTTTCTCCCACAATCTAAAGACGTGCGGGTCTGTAGATCAATTGGCTTTGGTACATTGTGAAATTGTCCCTAGTGTGTGTGGGTTCGTTTATGGGGTGATCACTGGTCAGCGCAGACTTCGTGGGGCGAAGAGCCTGTTTCCACGCTAAATCTCTAAAGTCTAAAGTAAAGCCTAAATCAAAGGTGAATCTCTCACCCTCAGTATGGTATATACCTCAAATACATCAGCAATCAGTAGCTTACTAATCTTCATCCCCATTGCTCTGTTGGAACTTGCAGCCAGCAGCTCATTTTCAAAATTATGCAGTTACTGGTTATTAAGGGAATGCCACTTAAATTAAGCATTTAAACTAAACGGAACATTACAACTCGCCAAAATAAGAGAGAGTGTATGAATGTTCATTTTATATAATTACATAAAATGCTGGGGAACAGTGAGTTAATGCTGTTAGTTTAACAGATAGGTAATAATATTTCCACTTAAATAGATGAGATAATATTACTCGGAGGATGCGAGCTAAAATTGAGCAAATGAATCACGATTAACAACAGGAAACAGTCCTCTTGACTTTCTCTGTCACGCAGCCAAAGACAAGAAGCAGAAATATCACTGGCAACGCCTAGCAACCAAAATCTCTGCTAAAATGAAAGCTGAGATAGATTGGCCATCTAGGACCATTGGAAGAAAAGGCAGGTGCTCCAAATGCATTCAGGCAAAATGTGTGTTGCATCCAATGTCACTGCTCATCTGCAACAGAACTACATGCCTTCCAATACTAAAATATATGGATACATGGAGTTGGGGCAACCTGCCCATACTAAGGAATCTGCACAAGATAGTTCAAAGCATCTCTGGCCAGCCATTGCCAATGGATAACAATGTCAAGCCACTCTACACTCAGTGAAGGACACAAAGGACTCCAAGCCTCTATTTGAAAGAGGTGCAATCCTTCAGTGGTAATGACTGCTCTTCAAAAGATGATCCGGTCATCATGTCATCGCTATTTGTGGGATTAAACGTTGCTCAAATTGAATACATACTGTATTAATGTATAACATAACCATATCTCAGTTGATTTAAGGGTATGTGTATATAAACTCAATTTATTTTCAATAATTGTTGAATTATTCACAATATGGTCTTGAACAGTTCCATAATCAGGTAGGCAGAACCTGGGCGTAAACTTCAGAAACCTCTCTGAAGGATCATTGCTTGAAAGACAACTTCTCATTAAAGTACTGCATGTGGGAACTCATACTTCCCTTTGAGCACCCTCCTATAATCTGCCCTGTACTGCCCTACAATACAAAAGCCCTGAAGAATCATGTAATAGCAATAAGTCTGGCGGCTAAAGTATTCTTCACATTACTGAAAACATGTTTGAGGATATCAGACCTTTCCAACACAATGTAAACTTAGAATGATTTGTTGAAAGTGGATTCTAAACCTGGCCTGACAAGTGCATCACAATACTCCATGAAAGGAGATCATGCAGTGTGTATAGATTTCCTACAGTTGGTTAAAAAGAAGCTGAGAAGAGAGGGCATTTTGATTCTAAAAGGTCAGTAGGATAAAGGTGAATAACGGGCTATCATAATACCCTGCAGTTTGCTTGATTGTCTTGGGGTCAGAAAGGATTACTGAAAGATTTTCCACAACTGGTAAACTTTGTGTCTTTGGATAGACAAAAATGCTGGAGAAACTCAGCGGGTGAGGCAGCATCTATTGAGCGAAGGAAATAGGCAACGTTTCGGGCCGAAACCCTTCTTCAGACCCGAAACGTTGCCTATTTCCTTCACTCCATAGATGCTGCTTCATCCGCTGAGTTTCTCCAGCATTTTTATTTACCTTCGATTTTCCAGCATCTGCAGTTCCTTCTTAAAAATGTCGTCTCTTTTGTTGTTTTCTCTCCCCTAGGAGTTTATTTGCTTTAGGATTGTGTAAGTAGTATTTGTACTTGTTCCCATAGCGTCATAGAGCCAGTCGCCTCAGCCCACCAATTCTATCACCCACCAGGTCAAATACCCGTTTACATTCATCCCATGGAACATAGAACAGTACAGCACAAGACTAGGCTCTTCAGCCACATGTCTGTGCCAAACATGATGCCAAGACCAACTCTTACGGGTTTGAAGATAATCCATTTCTCTCCATTCCCTGCATATCCATATGCCCATCCACAAGTCTTTTAACTGGCACTATCGTATCTGCCTCAACCATCCTCCTAGCAGTGTGTTCCAGGCACCCATCGCCCTATGTGTAAAAAGAAATTGCCCTGCACATCTCCTTTAAACCAGTCACCTCTAACTTTAAAATCTCACCATGTTTTTTTTCAATTCTCCACATATTCTTACAAATCCAGACAGATTCTACTGCTCACATACACACTAGGAGTGACTTACAGAGGCCAATGTATCTATCAACCCGCATGATTTTATGATGTGGAACACCTGGGGAAAACCCACAGGGAGAACGTGCAAACACTACACAGGCAGCACCCAGGGTCTGTGTTAAAATCATATCTCCAGCACTTTAAGGCAGCAGCTCCACCAGTTGTGCCATGTGCCACCTGCACATTTATGATAGAATAGCATCATTGTGGTAATCATTGCCTTTGTTTCCAGATGTTGATGAATTGCTTGAATTTAGGTGCCCCAGATGCTCGGGATTGAGCGTCTGAACTCCTGGGTTGATGTAATAGCTGGATCCAGGCCTCAACCTACTAGTTGAATAACTTAAACCACCACGCAACTGAACCCACACTACCTCACAGCAACTGAGCAAACGCTCTTACTAAATAAGATGAATTAGCCAAGTTTCATTGGAAACATGCCATGATAAAACACAACCACGTTTCAGAAAAGGGAAACCTGAGAGATGAGGCGTGATGAGATGCTGAGTTGAGAGGATGCGTTTGAAATTATGAATGGATTGATAGAGCGGACAATGTTTCGATTGAATCATAAAGTACATACCAACAATATGCTACGGCCAAATGAATCAATTAATGGTTTGAGGAGGAACAGCTTTGCCAAAGAGGAACTGAACTTTGTAACTTACTGCTGTATACAACAGTTTTAATAACTACCTCAGATACATTTAGGCAAAGCTAGAGCAATAAAAAAGGACCCATCACTCCTTCTGTAATTAGACAAGAAGGCATAACTTGAAGGTAAGACAGGCAAAATTTTGAGATGTTCGGGGCAGGTTCTTAATATAGAGGGTGGTGGGTAATTGGAATGCATTGGAAAAGGTTATGATGAAGGCAGATACGATAGTGGTGTTTAAGATGTCTTTAGACAGGCACATGGATGCGTAGGGAATGGAGGAATATATATCACGTAGACAGAGGAGATTGTTTTAACCTGGCATCATGTTCAGCATGGACAATGTGGGCCAAAGGGCCTGTTCCTGTGCTATACTGTTCTATGTTCTACCGTCACTGCTATTGAAAATCAACTTGTTTTTCTTTATTTCACAGTTTTAATTGAGGGCCTCGAATCTGAAAGATTAACTGTTTCTCTTTCCACAGATGCTGCCTGACCTTTTGAATATTTTGTCTTTTTATTTCAGATTTCCAGCATCTGCATTTATTTAATTTTTATCAAAGGGTAAAGGATATTTTATTGAATGAAAGGATGGGAATGGATTCACGGAGAGCTGAAGCACAGAGAGTTTTCATTCATTCATTCCCTTACAGCAAAGGACATTCCATAGCTATAGATATCTAGTTCAACAGAACTGAAAAATGGTAGGTAAATCTTTCAACCTCGCCTTTCTCTCCCAGAATAATGCTAGTGATTTGATACAGAACAGCACAACTTCCAGTGGGTGTATTTCTATAGGTCTACATGGGGCAAAACTCAGTCCCTTAAATACCAGGCTGCAAAAACAAAGCAACAGGAATCACCTGGTCCAGGGCAAGTCCCGCAATGGTCAGTGGTCTAATCAAACTGTACAACAATGCATTTTCTTCTCACAAAACCAAAGGATGGTGTTCTAATTTGAGATCAAAAAGATGACTAAAATGTAAATAAAAGTGCTAGAAAGATTCCTCCTTTATGCATGCAGCATGTGTTCGGGATGAGGGAAGATGCCGGGGCAACTGGAGGCTTTAGTCTCGATACTTAGGCCAGCTTCTCTTATATTATATGGGCAGCACGGTGGCACAGTTCTCCCCGTGATCTGCGTGGGTTTTCTCCGAGAACTTCCGTTTCCTCCCACACTCCAAAGACAAACAGGTTTGTAGGTTAATTGGCTTGGTAAATGTAAAAATTGTCCCTAGTGTGTGAAGGATGGTGTTAATATGCAGGGATCACTGGTGGGAGCGGACCCGTTGGGCTGAAGAGCCTGTTTCCGCGCTGTATTCTAAGCTAAAACTAAACTAAATTGCTCATCAGGCAGATCCTTCTCTGTGAACTTAATGCAGTATTTGATGCGATCTTTTCTCACAAACTAAGGGCGTGGACCCCCCAGCACCGTTTTTTTTTTGGTCTGAATACCCATATAGGATATTGTGTGATAATTCTACCACTATGCGTTGCCACTCTCACCCTGTGGGTGAAGGCATTGGCCCAGAACCCACACTTGAATCACGCTGCCATTTTACCCTACACATTTCACCCACAAGAGAATACATTACAAGCAACTGGAATCTGCACCACAAGATAGAATTTGTTTTGTTTACTCTTCTGAAGTGTGTTTTTGGCAAACAGCATCATTGAAATTTCTCAGTTCAATCAGAGAGAAACTTTTTATAGGTACATGCTGAAAAATACACTTCCCACAAATGTGAAAATTGGCAGTTACCATAGAAACTGTGCTGGCTACTGCTAGTAATTATTTGTATGCACTTGACAAAAAGTACAGATTCCATTTTAATTATAGCTGAGAAAATTGCAGCACAGGATACACATTTATTGGGACAAGTCTTTATAAATGCGTTTTTTAAATAAAATAGCTCCAGCCCCCATCAGGAAGGCCATTGATGGTTTCAACAAGTTAAGTATAATTATAAATTTAGATGTCAACTGACATCCATTTAATTGCAATGTACCAACCAGGTCCAAATAAAACTTGCTTTATATGTTGCAGATGACATGATTGTCCCATCAGTGTGAGTAAAAATAAAAAAAAAGATCAAAATAAACCACAGGTCACCACAGCAACAAACTGCACCTGCTGGAGCCATGTGCAGCATCACTCCAGTTTGAGCCCAAGCTCTTCCCTACTCTAAAATAAATGCAGTGGTGCCAAAGTTTAAAGTGGGTCCATGTGAACAACTTCTTGCCACAGCTGCTGATTTATAAGATGGAGCAGAGCCCGGCTTTCCCTCCACTCTGTGGCTGACCTGATATTCTATCTCTCTCAGGTTCTTTATTCACAATGGCTTAAGCAAATTGGTCGGGGGTTAACGATATTCCCGCCCTCTTCCCTGCTGTCCATTCAGAATGGAAATGCAATAAAGTTCAAGCCATGGTCTTCAATAAGAACATTCTTAACTAATGGCAATTCAACAAGGGCTGGAGGTTGCCCATAAATTCTACCCAGTAGTTCCAGTCTGAAGAAGGGTCTTGACCCGAAATGTCACCCATTCCTTCTCTCCAGAGATGCTGCCTGTCCCGCTGAGTTACTCCAGCTTTTTCTGTCTATCTTCTATTTATATAAAGAACACAGGGATGCTGTAGTTATTTTTTTTCACCAGCAGCCTGGAAGCTGAAGGTAAATCCTGAAGAATTTGTTTAGATAGTCACAAGCAGGACCTTTGCTGAATCCTTGTTGTGATGCTATCAATTAAGATTTAAGAGTCAACACTTAAGTGACAAAGATGGCATCGGTACCTTTGAATTGATAGCTATGTCTGGTTGTATCTCCAATAGTCTTTGAAAGATAAATATCAGATCCATGTGTAGGAAGGAACTGCGGATGCTGCTTTAAACCGAAGATAGACGTAAAAAGCTGGAGTAATTCAGCGGGACATGCAGCATCTCTGGAGAGAAGGAATGACGGGTGACGTTTCAGGTCGTGACCCTTCTTCAGGCTGAAGTCTCGACCCGAAACATCACCCATTCCTTCTCTCCAGAGATGCTGCCTGTCCCGTTGAGTTACTTCAGCTTTTTGTGTCTAATATCAGATTCATTCTTGGAGTAGGACATATTTCCCCAATTTGCAAAATGCTTTTAAGCTTTCCCATCAACACATTTTAATTGTGTTAATAGTTGAAATCAAACATTTCTAAAATAGACACAAAGTGCTGGAGTAACTCAAGGGGTCAGGCAGCATCTCTGGAGAACATGGGTAGGTGATGTTTCCAGTTAAGAAGGTTCTGAAGAAAGGTGCCGACATAAAACATCACCTAGCAAACTAGTTTCTCTACTGCTAATTTTCCACCTAGTGGTGAGAATTAAAATCAATCCCCATGCCTCATCCGTGAAAAGTGAAAAATAAATGCTTGAACAGCAAGGCTCATATGATATGACAATCAGGGAAAAGCACAACATGCTGGAGTAACTTGAAATGTCACTGTCCATGTTCTCTGGGGATTCTGCCTGACCAGCTGACTTACTCCAACACATTGTGTCTTTTTAAAAAATAAATCAGTATATGCAGTTCCTTGTTTCTACATCAATATTGAGCATAGACACAAAATACTGGAGTAACACAGCAGCATAGGCAACATCTCTGTAGAGAAGGAATGGGTCAGGACCCTTCTTCAGACTGAAAGTTACGGGAAAGGAAAATGAGAGATATAACGATGATGTAGAGAGATAAAGAACAATGAATGAAAAATATGCAAAAAAGTAACAATGATACAAGAGACCTGCCAGTGTTAGCTGTTGGCTAGGTGAGAGCAAAAACCTGGTGTGACTTGGTTGGGGGAGGGATCGAGAGAGAGGGAATGCAGGGGCTACTTGAAATTATAGAAATCAATATTCATACCTCAGCATTGAGCAGTTCATGATCGTAAAGTTATAGAAAAATACTATATGGAGCACATGGCTAACAAACACCCATATTTAATGCTACATTAATCCAATTTACATATCAACTCCCCTGGATTCTATCACTCACCTGCAAACACAAGGGACAATTTACAGCAGTCAGGAAGGAAACCCAGAACGTCACAGAAAATCACTCCATCAAGAAGAGATGGAGAAAGTGCCACAAAATATTTCCCATCGTCTAAAGTGGGCTGAAAATGTTGGAAGGGAGAGATAAATAGAAAACCTTTGAAAATCGTGCAACAGTTCTTTAAAGCCTTAATGAAGGAATGTTAGCTGTACCCTTAGGTTAATTTTTACAGGTACATAGTCTCAGGCACTCAGTCTAACTAATGCTGTCAGACAACACCCAGAACTGCAAGAGGAGCAGCTTTCCTATTGATTGTATGTATGTTTCTCAGCCCTGGGTTCCTCAGCCCAGCAGCCTCAGCTCTCACCACCACAATGGCACAGCACAGGATGTGTAAATGGGTGCTTGATGGACCCAGTGAGGCCCAGCAAGTCAAAAGATCTGTTTCCATGCTCCCTACCTCTGCCACTAGGACAGGGAAACACACTTCGTCCTCACTGTGATCTTTCCGGGAGAGGCAAGAAAAACACGTACCGCTAATACAGGAGTCGGGACGTCAGGTTACAACTGTACGAGGCGTCGCTAAGGCCACGGTTGGAGTCTTGTGTATAGTTTCGGTCACCCTGCCTTAGGAAGGATGACATTGAACTGGAAAAGGTGCAAAAACGATTGACAAGAATGTTACCAGAGGTGGAGGGTTTGTGTTATAAGCAGCAGGTGAATAGGCAAGGACTGTTTTCCCTGGAGTGTAGGAGGCTGAGGGCGATCTTATAAAGGTATACAAAATCAAGAGGTGCCTATATAAGGTGAATAGCTACATATTTACCTCAGGGTAGGGGATTAAAATTAGAGGGCATGGATTTAAGGCGAGTTGAGAGAAATCTAAAAGTGGTCCAAGGAGTAACCTTTTTACGCAGAATGAAGTGTGAGTATGGAACAGGCTGCCAAATGAAGTGGTAGAGATGGGTATATTTACAACACTCAAAAGACATTTGTAAATATACCTACCCCTTCTGCTGGGATCTGTATCCTGTACTGTCTAAGGCAGTACAGGATACAGATATGTGATTAGTGATGTGATTAGCAAAGGTTTGGATATGGACCAAGTGTAGGCCAGTGGGACTAGCTCGGTTAGGCACCATGGTTGTCACGGATGTATTATCGTGAAGGGCCTGTTTTCATGCTGCATAACACCATTTGAGTCTTGAATTTGAGTTTAGTTTATTGTCAATGTACAGTTAAAACCATTTTTGTTGCATGCCCTCCAGTCAGCAGAAAGACAATACATGATTACAATCAAACAATCCATGGAGTTTAAATACATGATTAAGGGGAAAACGTAAATAACGTTTAGTGCAAGATAAAGTCCAGTAAAGTCCAATCAAAGATAGTCCAACTCACTCCATTGAGTAGATAGTAGCTCTCTCGTTGTTGGTAGGATGGTTCAGTTGCCTGATAACACAGAGACATGCTGATAGACAAGTCATATGCACATTTTAATAAGTGGTACGGTAAGCAGGGATTTCAATTCATGGTTTGAAAAATGCATAAATTCTGCTTTATGTTATTCGATGATATGTAATAGCTGGGTGTTGCTTATAATTCAATTTCCTCTCTGTTTTCTGCCCATCGGTGAGTGAGTTGTCAGTGTATGGAATGGAACACATCCTAATGGCTGCACTGGGTACTGCAGGGACTGGTGATGATGAGGAGTTTATCAGTGCTGAGGAACCTGCACAAAATCCAAAACAATCTGAGACTCAAGTCAAGCAAAGCTTTCATAAGAATGCAATTTCAAATTATTATTTTTTGCCAGAAATTTGTATACTCTTCTTGAGGACTAGCCTCCTGCAGCAGTCTGTGTCCGTGCATCAGCCCTGCTGGGTTCTGTGTCCTGCGATCTCATCTCATGCTGTGGTCTATGTCCTGTGGACTAGCCTTCTGCTGTGTTCACTGGTCCTACTTCCTGCTGGGGTTTGTGACCACAGGTCCGGCCTTCTGCTGGGGTCTGTGTCCGGAAGTCTGGTCTTCTGCTGGAGTTCCTGTCTTGTGGTGTGTCCTCCTCCTGGGATCTACTGTGCAGAACTGCAGGAGAGACAGGAACAGGTTTGATAGGTCAGATGGAGAGAGGACTGAAGGAGGGTCCTGACCTGAAATGTCATCAATCTCTGTTTTCCAGAGATTTTGCCTGACCTGTTGAGTTACTCCAGCACTTTGTGTATTTATCCTGCTGGGGTCTGTCCTATGGAGCCTTCAGCCTTCAGCTGGTGTCTTCCATGTGGTGTGGCCTTCAGCAAGAGGCTGTGCCCTGTGGTCTGGCCTTCTGCTGGGGTCCATGTCCAGTGGTGTGAACTCCTGTTGAGGTCCATCCTGCTACTGCCTGTGACCACTGATCTGGCTTTCTGCTGGGGTCAATACCCATAGCTCCAGTAGGGATCTTAATGATCTGCCTTCTAATAGGATATGAGCCCATAAGTGGGTGGCACGGTGGTGCAGCGGTAGTTGCCTTACAGAGCCAAAGGCCCGGCTTCGATCCTGATTACGGGTGCTGCCTGTACAGAGTTTGTCCATTCTCGCTGTGACCGCATGGGTTTTCTCCGGGTGCTCCGGGCATCGCATGGCCACGTGGGGCCGGTCCCACTGATAAACGTGGAGGGGTATGTAGTTGTGCGCGACATCGCGGGGGGCTCCAAAATTTTTGTGGTGAACAAATTCTTCGCGCGCCAACGGCTTGTCGCGGAACTGACGGCCAAAGTTGGACAGGCCCAAGAACCTGGCACGATGCAACGTCTCACCTGCAACAGCAGCAGAAGCAGGCAAACGATCGCCGAACCCGGCCTGGGGCTCACGGCCGTTGCACTCCGGATCCGCCCCCACTTCTACTCCCAGAGCGGGGCCAAGAAATGTTTTGGGTCAAGACCCTTCTTCAGACTGAAGAAGAGTTTCGACATGAAACGTCACCCATTGCTTCTCTCCAGAGATGTTGCCGGTCCTGCTGAGTTACTGCAGCTTTTTTTTATTTTAATTTTTTAATTAGAAGCAAATGTACAAAAATAAAACCAATGGCATATAAAATAATACAGTTATTGTACAGCTTCAATTTTAACTTTTAGCTCTAGTCGAAAGAAAAGAAAGGAGAAAAAGCAAGAAAGAAAAAAAGTGAAATGTGCAAAGATAGAGCCCCTAAACAACCAAAGTGGTGTAACCAAAGAGTGAATAAATGAAAGAGAGAAGAGAGGAATAGAAAAAATAAGAAAAATAAAAGGACAAAAAGAGAAAGGAAGAAAAAAGTGGTGATATACCTGGCTCACATCCCTCCCCACCCACCTCACCCAAGCCGTAATTAGATTTTAAATCCAAAGTTGTGTTGTACCATACTATCCTTGTAATAAATCGATGAATGGTGTCCATGTCTTCGAAAAATGATCTGGTTTTTCTGCCAAGACAAGTCTAATATTTTCTAGATGTAGCGTCTCAGACATGTTTATAATCCACATCTTAAGAGTATGGACAGATGTATGTTTCCAAAATGTGACTATTAATTTTTTTGCCATTATCAGGCCATAATTAAGGAAATGTCTTTGAAATAATGATAACTCAGAGCAGGCTTCTGACGTACCTAGAATAATCAATTCCGTATCGGGATCCAATTTTATTTTTAGTGTTTTTGAAAAAAAAAAAATTCCTCTCCAGAAATTAAGTAATTTTATACAAGAGACAAAGGAATGTGTTATAGTTGCTTCCTGAAGAAGACATTTATCACAAATAGGAGATACATTTGTAAAGATCTTATTCAGCTTAGACATTGAATAATAGAGTCTGTGCAGTATTTTAAATTGATTTAACGAATGCCTAATGTTAATCGAACAATTGTGTACATATAGAAGGTTTTCTTCCCATCTGTCTTTTAGAATTTTTAGGCCAAGTTCATCTTCCCAAGCTCTTCTAATTACTTCTGATGATGGGATTTCTATATTTAAAAGGGTGTTATGCAGATATGATATTAACTTGTCTGACTCCGAGTTTCTATTCATACATTCGTCTAGTATGTCTGGCAAAAAAGATTGGTAGTCTTGGGTATATGATTTCAGATAGTCTCGAACTTGAAGGTATCTAAAATATTGATTCCCTTTCAGGTGATATTTCGACTGTAGTTCTTGAAATGAGAGAAGAGTTCCCATCTCATAAAGATATCCGAGTTTTGTTACTCCTAATCTTTCCCAATGTGTGAACATTTTGTCTAAAATAGATGGCTTGAACGAAGGATTATTGGCAATTAGTGAAAAAAGAGATACATTTCTCAGTTTAAAGGTTGACCACTTGTCTCCAAATTCGTTACGTACTGTGGATAATCGGATTTTTCTCATATAGTGTTTTCTTCAAATTTATTGGAGAGAGAAGAATCGCGCCTATATTAAAAGGCGAACAATCCTCTCTTTCCATTATTAACCATTTTACCTGTTGGCCTGTGCTGTTCAACCAATAGATTAAGTTTTTAATATTCGTTGCCCAATATTAGTACAAAAAAATTGGGGAGAGCCAGTCCACCAATTTCTTTGGGTTTGCATAGATGCCGTTTATGGATTCTATGTGTTTTATAATCCCAAATAAAGTTTGTAATCAGAGAATCAAGTTTTTTTTTAATTTAGGAAGGTATATCAGTATTGATTGAAATAAGTACAGGATTTGTGGTAGGAAGATCATCTTTATGGCATTTATTCTGCCTATTAAAGACATCGGAAGTGTTTTCCAAAATTGAGTAAGGGCATTTAATTGAGTAACTAAAGGAGGAAAGTTTGCGTTAAATAGAGAAGTGTATTTTCTGGTTACATGAACACCGAGATGTTTGAATTTTTCCGTAGCAATTTTGAAAGGGAATTTTAGGAGGTGTGTCGGCTCTTGAGGTTTTATTGACATAATTTCACTTTTGTTCCAGTTTATTCTATATCCTGAAAAGGAACTGAATTTCTCTATAAGATTTAATATACTTGGAATGCTAACTTGGGAATTGGTGATATAGAGTAATACATCATCTGCATATAATGATATTTTATTATTGGAGTATTGAGTGTAATAGCCATGAATATTTGGATGTACTCTTATACTTTCCGCCAAAGGTTACTCCAGCTTTGTGTCCATCTTCAAATGACGTCACGCGCTCCAGACGGCTGTGCGGTCCAATGAAGTCGTGCGCGACCTTCGCTGGACCGTCGCAGCACAACGCGACCACGAGGTTGCATCATTTGTGTGCCATGGACACGTAAGTGGGACATGCCCTTAAAGTACCAACCCCTACTGAGTCATTGGTGCTCAGTCTTTGAACTGTGGAGGTATGGATCTGTGCAGAGCTGTGATTTGGGTCTCTGGATACACCTGGGTGACTTTTCATTTCTGTCCCTCAACTAAATGATGGGGTGGGAGATTGTAACCTTCACGTGGTCTGCCCTGTTTCGACGAATGCAATCAACCTGGCGTGCACAATCAAATAAGATCAAGTAGAACAAGTTTAGGCTGTGCACGTCATATGCAAGAAGAACTAAATGATACTGCAGATAGACACAAAATGCTGGAGTAGCTCAGCAGCTCAGGCAGAGAAGGAATGGGTGACTTTTCGGGTCAAGAACCTTCTTCATACAAATGATACTGCAGCAATTTATTGCATTGGCTTAGACCAGTCATAAGGTCATAAAGGATAGTAAGAGAATGAGGCCATTCGACCCCTCAAGTCTACGCCATTCAATCATGGTTGATCTATCTCTCCCTCCTGACCCCATTCTCCTGCCTTCTCCCCATAGCCTCTTACACCTGTACAAATCAAGAATCTATATATCTCTGCCTTAAAAATAACCACTGACTTTGCCTCCACAGCCTTCTGTTGCAAATAATTCCACAGATTCACCACCCTTTGACTAAAGAATCGGCAGTCAGCAGCTCTGAGGATGAAACCTCGTCTGACCCTCTCAGCACTTGCCTGGTGATGCACTAGGACAGTCTTGTGATTACGCTCAGCATTGGTATGTGAACAATTAATCTGGCAGGAAAATAATAAGAATAATTTTTCTCATTTCTTTGCATCGTTCCTATTAAACCAATTACTTCACACAACAGCACACAACATCGCAACACAGGAGAAGATGAGGCAATAAAAAGTGCTACACGCTTTATTATGGTAGCTCTATTCCCTAGATCTTTGAGCGCATGACGTAACCAATGCTGGCTGTCAGTACCAGCTTTATAGGCAATATCTCTGGTGAACTTAAAAAGCAAGCCAGCGCATGTAACAAGAACATACTCTGTGAATCCACAGCACTAGGTTACAACGAGGAAGACATTGATTTTATGTTTAAGCTGTTCTGTGATTCCTCCATAGTTATTTCACTCTGTCCCACTGCTTATTCTGCATCTATATCTGTTGTCTATGCACATTATACCATTCCCAACTCCTGTAATGACAGCCCAACAAGTTTAACTTGTTCACAGCAATTGTAGTTATTTTATATTTGTGTTTCAGACTGTTCCAACCCAGAATGAATGTTCTGCAAAACGATTCATTCCTACGAACTGGCCTATTCTGTTGTATTTGTTAAGAAAGCTTTGTTCCCAATGGTGACCTTCACAAATCTAATACAACCAAGCCATTGCTACATTGTTATGGAAAGAAGATAAGACCCAGGATGTTATTTTTATGTAAATATTTTTGCTGATTAAATTGATATAACTGACCATATTTAATCTATAAACTCCAGCAGATGTTTCTACTTCACAGATATGTAGACCAGTTAAAATGGTTGTTACCGATATGCCCTTGAAAACTACCATATGACTTAAAAATAGACAATACTGGAAACATTCAGCCGCTGAGGAAAGAGAAAACTGAGAGAACTACTGTAGGAAGGAACTGCAGGTGCTGGTTTAAACCAAATATAGACACAAAATGCTGGAGTAACTCAGCAGGGCAGGCAGCATCTCTGGATAGAAGGAATGGGTGATGTTTAGGGTCAAGACCCTTCTTCAGTCTCAGAGACAGGTGAGAGGGAGATACAGAGAAAAGGAAGTGTAAGGTGTGAAAACGAGACATCAAAGAGGGTGGAATTCAAAAAAAATGGAGAATAGATAATTGTTAGCTGGGACAAGATAACAAAAAAGCATACAGAGATAAAATGTAATTTGGGACAGTCAGACTGGTTGGAGAACTGGGGAGGGGGAGGGATGGAGAGAGGTGGAAAGCAAGGATTACTTGAAGTTAAAGAAATCAATATTCATACCGCTGGGGTGCAAGGGTGTAGGCACATTACAAAACATCTGGACCAGTACTTAAATCACCGAGGCATATGAGGGAATGGAACAAGTGCTGGCAAATAACATTTGTATAAATGGGCAGCATGGACATGGTGAACGTTAAGGCCTATTTTTGTACTGAATGAGACTATTATGCAATGAAAAATAGGATTAATGGGTTTAGATTGAAGACTCTCCGTCAGAATTGGAGAAGAGAGAAAATACGTTAATGTTACAGACGCCAAATTAAACAAAAGCCAGATATGAACAAATAATTATTATGTCAGAAACAAGGTACTGCAGATGCTGGTTTACCAAAGAAAGAAACAAAGAAAGAAAGGTTAATTGGTGTCAGAGATTATGCGCAGAAGGCAGCAGAATGGGGTTTGGATGGAGAGATAGATCAGCAATGATTGAATAGCGGAGTAGACTTGATGGGCCAAATGGCCTAAATCTACTCCTATCTCATATGATAATCTTATGAAAATGCTGGAGTAACTCAGCAGGTTAGGCAGCATCCCCAGAGAACATGGATAGGTGACGTTTTAGGTCAGCCAGAAATACCACCCATCCATGTTCTGATTGCTGATTGACCTGTTGAGTAACTCCAGCACTTTGTGTCTTTCCATAATTATCTTGCCATATGAGCCTCTCTGGTCAAGTATTTATTTTTCACTTTTTACAGGTAAAGCGTGGAGATTGATTTTAATTCTCGCCACTAGGGGGGAAATTGGCAGTATGGAAACAATTGCGCTTTATATTTATTTTATTTTCTGTCAGGATTAATAAAAAGCTGGTGACTTGCTCCTGCAATCTCACAATGTGCAAAAAGCTGACTTCAGATTTATTTATATCCACTAACAATTCCATTATCGCCTTTTTCACTCTTCCCCTTTGAGTACAATGACTCATAACGTGATGGCATCTGCACAGCCAAGTGTCCTCGAGTTCCTTGCCCAAGCAATGTTCCATCACAAGGCTTGTCAAAACAATAGAGTTGCACAGTTTTGCAGCACTTGTCATTTTTTGCAAACAACTCACATCTTTTCCCTTGAGTGAACTACTTTGATGTGCTGATACACTGTAAAATATGATAGCCATTTTGCAGGCAGCTTCTAACAAATTATTTAAAAGAGTACCTGGTTGATTTGTTCCCTTGGAGTCAAGGTGAAAACATTGACCATATTCCAATAACCGAGAACGGTGGCTCTTTCCTAACTCAGGGATGGTCTTATAGATGTGTATCAGATCATGACAGGAATAGATCGGGGCAATTCACAGAATCTCTTGCCCAGGGTGGGTGAATAGAGGACCAAAGGACATAGGTTTAAGGTGAAGGGGAAAAGATTTAATAGGAATCTGAGGGGTAACTTTTTCACACAAAGGATGGTGGATGTATGGAAAGAGCTGCCAGAAGAGGAAGTTGAGGTAGGGACTATCCCAACATTTAATAAGCAGTTAGACAATTACATGGATAGGGCAAGTTTGAAGGGATATGGACCAGGTGCGGGCAGGTGGGACCTAGTGTAGCTGGGACACGTTGGCCGGTGTGGGCAAGTTGGGCCAAAGGGCCTGTTTCCACACTGTATCACTCTATAATTCTATGACTCTTACCAGAGGACACTTGCCCCCTGTGCTCACTTATACACTCTGTCCCAATCTTTTCTGGTATAATTTTAACATTCTCAGCCTCAATGCAATCTCTTGCATCTGCCTCAACCTCAAGTCAAGTCCAGTCAAGTTGAGTTGTCATATGTGTAATTACAGTGAGGTACAGGTACCATTAAAGTCTTGCTTGAAGCACCATCACAGGCACATAGATACAGATAGCACACAAAAACAACAAATAAACACAAATTAGACATAGGTTCTAAGGCACAGTGAAAAGAGAAAGACTGTACGAAAACCTAAGCATTTGTGCAAATCACAATAAGAAAATAAGTCCATGGTAATGCAAGAGGTGGTCCATAGTGTCCCATTGCTCAGGTAGGATTAGAAGTGTGCAAGTCAGTTCAAGAACCCAATGGTTGCAGGAATGCAGCTGTTCCTGGTCCTGGTGGTGTAGCATTTGAGGCTTCTGTATCTAATGCCCAACAGTAGCAGTGAGAAGAGGACATGGGCTAGACGGTGGGAATCATTGACGATAGATAATGTCTCCTTGATGCAACATATCATGTAGATGGTGGGAAAACGTGTGTCCATGATGGACTCGGCTGAATCCTCCCTTACAAACTTCCTAGAACCTAGATAGATAGATTCTTAATTAGTACGGGTGTCAGCATTTATGGGGAGAAGGCAGGAGAATGGGGTTAGGAGAGCGATAGATCAGCCATGATTGAATGGCGGAGTAGAGTTGATGGGCCGATTTGCTTAATTTTACTCCTATCATATGATCTTATGATGTTATGAATGCTACCATTATTCTAACCTTTTGTGCATCTCAAACTTAGTTGTCCTTCCATTGGTCGAAAACTATGTCTCTCCCACGATCTTCATCAAACTAAACTAAGTTCCTAGAGAGTCTGCGCCAGAATCCCAGCCGCAAACCACGCCCCAGACTACATATAAATCCTACCCACGTAATTACAGACAGATAAAATTAAAGGTAACTGATTATAATTATAACATACTGAGATAAGCTAAATGGCTACTGCAGTAGAGTTGTTGCCTTACAGCACCAGAGACCCGGATTTGATCCTGACTATGGGAGCTGTGCTTATGTAGTTTGTACGTTCTCGCTGTGGCCACGTGGGTTCTCTCCAGGTGCTCTGGTTTCCTCCCACACTCCAAAGACGAAAGCATTGTAGGTTAATTTGCTTTGGTAATATTGTAAAAATGGCCCTTGTGTGTAGGATAGTGTTAGTTTACAGGCGGGGTGGGAGATTGCAACCTTCCCGTGGTCCGCCCTGTTTCAACCAATGCAATCAACCTGATGTGCACAATCAAATAAGATCAATTAGAACAAGTTGTCCTACAACTTTAGGCTGTGCACGCCATACGCAAGAAGAGGTGTACAGGCATCACTGGTGGCACGGACATGCTGGGCCGAAAGGCTTGTTTTTGTTCTGTATCTCTAAAGTCTAAGGTCTAAATTTGTCCTATCTTCCATATATGATTGGATAAAATACTGTATTTGGTGATGCGCATGAGGCAATTTGGAATGCACAGTATTAAAGACAGAAATCCAAATTGTTCTTGCAGGACAGCAAAATACATGACTAATGTTCCTATGCCATATATTCCTCTGTTCAGTAGACAAGCAATCTGCAGTGTGGGATCAGATGCAATATTGGGGGGCAACCGAGATAGAGCTTTACCCTTCCAGAGAACTGCCAACTTCGGAGCACTTGATGCTCATAAAGAATGCGGCATTTGGTAATGATCAGATTGTTTGGTATGAGCATTGAATGTACACAAAAGTTAAGAGGAAGAGTCTTAAGAAGAGTCTCGAGCCAAAACGTCACCCATTCCTTCTCCCTAGAGATGCTGAGTTAGTCCAGCATTTTGTGTCTATCTTCAATATGAGCTAGAAAAATAAATTTCCTGGAAAAGGTTTACTTTTATTTCAGAATACCAATGTTTCTGTTTCTCTCTGTGAAAGGTAGTGCAGAAATATCTCTGACCAGCAGAGATAGCAGCCTCCGATCACATAAGATAATAATCTGTTATCATTAACAGTTAAAACCGTACAACACAGACACATTACCCATGGACTTTGAAGGATATTAATGTGATCCAGCCCGCGTACCTGATACTGAATCTGGTAAATGTTGCCCATTCTACATTATATCTCGCCTCTCATCAAGGCTGGTCGACTTCGCATAAACTGAATTTCACAACATTAATAATTTGTTTTTCAGTCGTGACTTGCTGCTATTTTATTACTATAATGAGATCACATTCTCAGGAATGATGTGTTCCTGTAATAATACTGTAATGAATTATAATTTTCTGTGCCTCTCTCAACTTGCCAATTATTAATTACTGGGGGATTTTGGCACAAAGGGTATTCGTGTATCTTGAGGACATGATGTGAAGCTGAGTTGATGTTGTAAGAGAGATCTCACAATAGGAGATGGGTACAATTATGTGGTTCTCTGCATAAGGACGCCTACTGATGGCACCCAATTACTCTCGTTAGCTGGCTACCTGGTATACCTGTTCCCATCCCATTTATTACCATGATTCAGAGATCCAAAGGAGCAAATCACTCCCATTAATTCCCATTGTATGCTCATCTCCTTTTACAATCCATTCCATTGGGCTAATTCAAATGCAAAAAACAAAACAGACTGCGGGTAGAAACCAAAGGGACAGGCAGCATCTGTAGAGGCAGAGGATGGTCTTAACGTCCTAAGTTACAAGGTTCAAGGTTTCAAAGTCAGTTTATTGCCACATGCACCAATTAAGGCACAGTGACATTTGAGTTACCGTACAGCCAAACTAAGTGAAAAGCAACAAGACACAAAACCACATAAGTTAACATAAACATCCACCAGTAGGAGCAGACTTAGGCCCTTCAGCCCATCAAGTCTACTCTGCCATTTAATCATGGCTGATCTACCTCTCCCTCCTAACCACAATCTCCTGCCTCCTCCCCAAAACCACTGACTCCCATACTAACCATGAATCTATCTATCTTTGCCTTCAAAATGGCCATTGGCTTGGCCGCCAAAGCCTTCGGTGGCAAAAGAATTTCACCGATTCACCACCCTCTGACTAAAGATGTTTGTTGTTCGGATCGAAGCTCTCTGCACCAGGGTTGAGAGTGTGGAGGGGAGAAAGGGGGTATAAAGAGGTGAAAGGTAAGCATGGCAGGTGCCAGGTGGAATCAGGTGAGGTACGGATGTTGAGCAGGGAGCTGTTGGGATAGAGCGGCTTATGGGTGTTGGGTGGAACAGTTAAGGGCATGTCCCACTACGGCGATTTTTTAGGCAACTGCCGGCGACTAGGCTGTCGCCACACAGTTGCCGGGGTGTCGCCTATATGGTCATGAGTAGTCTCCTCAGTCGCCCAAAGAGTCGTTGAGTTTTCTGGTCGCCGCTGGATTTTGAAATGTTCAAAACCTTTCATCATCAGTCGGCTAACGTGAGCTTGTCGTAGCTTGTCTTCTCCTGACGTCGGTGCTGTCGTAGGTTGTCGTAGGTTGTCGCCAGGATGGCGTAGGTTGTCGCCGATGCTGTCGTCGGTGAATTCCATTATCGTAGCGCCGGCAGTCACCTAAGTGGGACAGGCCCATTAGTCCAGTCGCCGGTTTTTCGGCGACCTGCTACGACTATGACAGTCACCAGCAGTCGCTTAAAAAAATCACCTAGTGGGATTGGCCCTTTAAAGAAACGGTCAGAAGGTGCCAGGTGGATGGGGGAGGGGGAGATAGAAACAAAGGTTGGAAGGTGATAAGTGGAATCAGATAAGGGAGCAATGATGGAAAGATAGCATCAGTAGGAAGTGGGTATAAAAGACCCACTAAGTAAATGGAAGATGTGTAGACAGAACCAGGTGGGAGAGGGGAACAAATCTGGGTAACGTGTCTGGGAAATGGGATGTTGGAAAAGGGGAGAGGTGACGTAGCCTGACTGGATCGATAGGAGAGATAAAGGAGCACGGGGGTTGTGGGTTACCTGCAGTGGAGAAGGTCAAGGACAGACAGGTCTGAGTGGGGAAGAGAAGGGGGGCAGGGGTTGAAATGGCTTCCATCTGGGAGCTCGGTATGAGCTGCGATGGCCTTCACGATCTCTCAGTATCACCCACTCACTTCACGTGCTGCCTCTGTCTCTCCCTTCACCCTTATGTCCCAGAACTCAGCTGCATCTGCCCACCCACCCCTTTTTTCTTCTCTGCTTAGCTGTTTCTGCCTCACCCAGCAGCCACTGTCTCCCAACAACACCATTCCTCCCTTCTTCTCCCTCCCCGCATCTAAATCCATCTACCCAACCACCCACACCTCACCTAGTTCCACCTGTCACCTCCCTGCCCCAACCTCACGCCTCCCTCTCATCTCTTTACACTGGCTATCTCCCCTATGCAATATTAGTCCTAATGCAGGGTCTAAACCCAGAACAGCAACCATCGCTCAGTATCCTCATTTGCTGCCTGTCCTCCTGATCTTTCTACCAGTAGTTTTTTTGTTATTGCTCTTGAGAATACATCATCCATAGCTTTATGTGCCTCTGTGGACCAATTCTATTGCTCCAAGCGCGTCGCTTTACAGGTTTGCATTCTTTTCTTATTGTGCATTGTTGAACATTACAGGCTACTCACCATTTACGTTGATTGCATTGAATTTCTGGTCCACAGTGAAAGAAAGGATTCCCCATTATATCTTGCAAATGCTCTATGAGTCAGCTCACCAGATACTTCCAATCTGCAGCCAAGTTCCAACTACAGAAGCAGCGCACATTTGATTATTTTGTTTGTAATGTGTTCCCATTCAGTGTTCTCTGTTGTTTTTGTTGAGATTGAATTGCTGAATCGATGATTAAATGGGCTGCACTGTAGGATTTGCCAACTGGCCACTTCCATCTGCAGTTTATAGAAATACTGATCCAAGCATAATATTTATTGGCAAACTGTATGCTTATCCAGATTTAGCATTCGCTGCTGCGGCTATTGTGTTAACTTAGAATCACTGAGACTTCACTCAGCTTTTAACTGAAAACTCGATAAAGAAATAGTGTTAAGCCTACTGAAACTGAGCATCCAAAATTATTTTATGTCTGCTCCTGTTCCACTCAATCCTGTTAAGGAAACATTAGCTGTAGATATTGATTGAAAACAAAATATATGAATAGTTTCTCCCTGGCATGCACCAATCAAATTTATTGTCTGATATTTAATGCATCAGACGTCACATAGCATTTTTCAGCATGTCCATTTTTTTTCTTTTAGAAATGATTTATTCAAACTGCAGCCAGATATTCAGAAGTAGTCATTCTGCAACTAATTAACCTCCACTTTTTTTACCACTTTCTTACAATATTAAGGGACAAGCCCAGTGGAGGCTGTTCGTTTAATGAGAGACCCATCCCAAAATCACCCTGAAGTCCTCTTTTACAGAAGCCTGTTTTCACTATAGAAACAAAGAACTGCAGATGCTGGTTAATACACAAAAGGGCACAAAGTGCTGGAGTAACTCGGCAGGTCAGGCATTATCTCTGGAGAACATGGATAGGTGACGTTTTGGGTCTCGACCCAAAAAGAACTGCAGATGCTGGTTAATATACAAAAGGACACAAGGTGTTGGAGTAACTCAGCATGTTGGGCAGCGTCTCTGGAGAACATGGATAGGTGACGTTTCGGATCCTGACCAAAAATACCACCTTTCCATGTTTTTCAGAGATGCTGCCTGACCTGCTGAGTTACTCAAACACTTGGTGTCCAACCTTCACTGATGTGATGTATTGTGGAGACCAGGGTCCCTTTATAATATGGCTCTCATGCTGACCTGCTCCAGAACTGGAGGCACCGTGAGCCAAGCTGCAACCCACAGCACAACAAGAGTTCGGCAAGGCTGGGACTCTATTCCTTGGAGCGCAAGAGGATGAGGAGTGATCTTGTAGAGGTGTATAAAATCATGAGAGAAATAGATCAAGTGCATGCACAGAGTCTCTTGCCCGGAGTAGATGAATCAAGGACCAGGGAACACAGGTTTAAGTTGAAGGGGAAAAGATTTAATAGGAATCTGAAGGATAAATTTTTCATACAAAGGGTGTTGGGTGTATGAAACAAGTTGCCAGAGGAGGTAGTTGAGGCTGGGACTATCCCAACACTTAAGAAACGGTTAGACAGATACATGGAGAGGACAGGTTTGGAGGGATATGGATCAAATGTAGGTAGGTGAAACTACAGGACTAGTGTAGCTGGGACATGTTGGCTGGTGTTAGCAGGTTGGGCCGAAGGGCCTGTTTCCACGCTGTATCGCTCTATGCCTGCATGACTCTATGACAAAAAGATGAATGATGCTGATAGGTGTTCTCTCCACTAACAGCAGGACACAATGAATTTGAACAGTTGCCGCTTCACCAGCCTGTCCTTGCTTATTGGCAAAGGATACCAACAATGAAACTGTAGTTAAAATGACGGTGCACTTATTCATAAATAAGCTACTCTGCAAAACTCATTCACCAAGACCATTCCGCTTTAGACTGCATTACAGCCTGAGTCCACATATGGACTCCAGAGGAGAATGAAAGTGACGGATCTTGCCATTCAGCCAGCATTTGACTGTGCAGTATCAAAAAGGCCTGCCAGTACTGAAGTTAATGGGAATCAGGGGAGACTGCACCAGTTGTATCATCGCCAGTACAGTGTTCAATGCAAATCAATGAATTTAGGACCATTTGTCATGAATGGGAAAATGGGCAGAACATCGGTATCTTAAGTTTCAACGAACAGTATAAATCGATCCTTATCCTGAAGATAGACACAAAAAGCTGGAGTAACTCAGCGGGTCAGGCAGCATCTCTGGAGAAAAGGAATAGGTGATGTTTCAGGTCGAGACTCTTCTTTAGGCAGAGTCAGGGGAGAAGTAACCAAGAGACAGTGATCAAGGAAAGGTGGAGTCCACAATGGTCCATTGTTGGTTGTAGGGAAGATAATAATGGGTAATACAACCAGTGAAACTCAGCAGGACGACAGTGACACTACTATGATGACAAGGATGGGGGGGAGTGGCAGAGAGAGAGGATGCCATGGTTATTTGAAGTTAGTGAAACCAATATTCATACCACTGGGTTGTAAGCTGCCAAAGTGATCCTTATCCTGACTGGATATGTCCTTCAATAATTCTCCCCACTTCCAATGCATAATGTGTGTTGAAGGAACTGGGAAAGCAGTTTGTGATTTCGAATATTCAAAATAAGAATCACTCAGGTTAATTATAACTGTATAAATAAAATGAAGCTAGTAAAATAAGACAGGAAGGAAAGAGACAATTGGCATGACGTGTATTGTATTTTTAACATTTAATTCACCAGCTCAGGTTAATATTTCAATAATGCAGCAAATGTATTTCCATCAGTATTATGTTGTGTGTGCTTCTCTTGCTGTAACACAGTCCAAGGTAAAAGATTACCCAATGAGTAATCTCTAGAGCGAGAGTTCTGAGGAAAGACTGTCAATTTGAAATATTAACTCGACTTTCCCCTCCATGGTTGCTGCCTGACCTGCCGAGTAGTTCCAGAACGTTGTGCTTTTATTCTGAAGAGACAGGTGTTCCAAAGGACCAGATATTACTTCCTATCCTTCCAGGCAAAGTTCACAACCATTTAAAGACACCAAGTGCTGGAGTAAATCAATGGGTCAGGCAGCATCCCTGAAGTGCATGGACAGGTGATATTTCAGGTCGGGACCTTTCTTCAGACTGATTGCAGACTGGAGAGGCCCGAGACCGTTGGAGCGAGTGGAGGAGGGTCAGGAGCGGTGAGTACATAAACCCAGCGCGGGGCTTGTTCAGGCAGAGGCCCGAGACCGTTGGAGCGAGTGGAGGAGGGTCAGGAGCGGTGAGTACATAAACCCAGCGCGGGGCTTGTTCAGGCAGAGGCCCGTGACCGTTGGAGCGAGTGGAGGAGGGTCAGGAGCTTGTTTTTACCGAAATCCGGAACATTCCATTCTGAACAGGGAGGTTTCTGGTGGAAGCCGCTGATTGGTGGAAGCAGACTAGAGGAAGCAGCTGATTGGGTGGAACCTCTGGTTAGTATTTCTGCTTTCTGGTTAAAGGTACAGTGGGTGAGTAAAGGTACAGGGGGTGAGTAAAGGTACAGGGGGTGAGTAAAGGTACAGGGGGTGAGTAAAGGTACAGTGGGTGAGTAAAGGTACAGGGGGTGAGTAAAGGTACAGGGGGTGAGTAAAGGTACAGGGGGTGAGTAAAGGTACAGGGGGTGAGTAAAGGTACAGTGGGTGAGTAAAGGTACAGTGGGTGAGTAAAGGTACAGGGGGTGAGTAAAGGTACAGGGGGTGAGTAAAGGTACAGGGGGTGAGTAAAGGTACAGGGGGTGAGTAAAGGTACAGGGGGTGAGTAAAGGTACAGGGGGTGAGTAAAGGTACAGGGGGTGAGTAAAGGTACAGGGGGTGAGTAAAGGTACAGGGGGTGAGTAAAGGTACAGTGGGTGAGTAAAGGTACAGGGGGTGAGTAAAGGTACAGGGGGTGAGTAAAGGTACAGGGGGTGAGTAAAGGTACAGGGGGTGAGTAAAGGTACAGGGGGTGAGTAAAGGTACAGGGGGTGAGTAAAGGTACAGGGGGTGAGTAAAGGTACAGGGGGTGAGTAAAGGTACAGTGGGTGAGTAAAGGTACAGGGGGTGAGTAAAGGTACAGTGCTTTTGGTTTGCATAATAAAGGTGTAGGTTAAAGGTCAAGAGGGAGCTGCTGTTTGAGTCAGATACCTGCTGATTTCTCACAGCAGTTTCCATTATATTATACTGATATCGGATCCAGGGTAAGGCGAGAGAATGTCAGCCAGAGCAGTGTACTGTACTGCATGTCAGATGTGGGAGATCATGGTGTCGGATGGCCCTCTTGACGTCCACATCTGCATCAGGTGCAGAGAGATGGGGCTCCTAAGGGACCGTATTAGGATCCTGGAGCAGCAGCTCGATGACCTCTGCCTGGTCAGGGAGAGTGAAAAGGTGATAGAGGAGAGTTATAGGGAGGTGGTCACTCCAAAACCACAGGAGAGAGACATGTGGGTCACACTAAGTAAGGGCAAGGGGCAGAGGCATGAACAAGTGAGTACTCCAATGTCAGTACACCTGGCAAATAAGTACTCCTGTTTGAGTACGGATGGGGGTGACAGCCTACCCGGGGGTAGCGACAGCGGACGGGCCTTCAGCACAGAGACCGCCCCTGTTACTCCGAAAGGTAGGGAAAAAAAGAGGAGGGCAATAGTAATTAGGGACTCTATTGTTAGGGGGTCGGATAGGCGATTCTGTGGACGCAGTCGGGAGACCAGGATGGTGGTCTGCCTCCCTGATGCCAAGGTCTTGGACGTGTCTAAACGTGTCCAAGATATCCTCAAATCAGAGGGAGAGGAGCCTGAGGTCGTGGTACATATAGGTACCAATGACATAGGTAAAAAAAGAGAAGAGGTCCTGAAGGGAGGATTTAAGGACTTGGGAGGAGAGTTGAGGAAAAGGACCAAAAAGGTAACAATCTCAGGATTACTGCCTGTGCCACGTGACAGTGAGAGTAGAAATGAAGCAAGGTGGAGGATAAATGCTTGGCTGAAAGACTGGTGCAGAGGGCAGGGATTCAAGTTTCTGGATCATTGGGACTTCTTTTGGGGTAGGTGGGACCTGTACAGAAAGGATGCGTTGCACTTGAACCCGAGGGGGACCAATATCCTGGCGGGGAAATTTGCAAAGGCCACTGGGGAGACTTTAAACTAGAATGGTTGGGGCGAGGGATGCAAATAGCAAAAGCTAGTAGACAGAATGGGAGGCAGGAAGCAGAAAAGGGAAGCACTCGGACACAAGAGGAGAAAGAAAAAAAAGGAAATAAACAGAGAATAAGAGATGGGGGGTTTCTTAAATGTGCATATTTTAATGCTAGGAGCATTGTAAGAAAGGTGGATGAGCTTAGAGTCTGGATAGACACCTGGAAGTATGATGTTGTGGTGATCAGTGAAACATGGTTGCAGGAGGGCTGTGATTGGAAACTAAATATTCCAGGATTTCATTGCTTCAGGTGTGATAGAATTGGAGGGGCAAGAGGTGGAGGTGTTGCATTGCTAGTCAGGGAAGATATTACAGCAGTGCTTTGGCAGGATAGATTGGAGGGTTCATCTAGGGAGGCTATTTGGGTGGAACTTAGAAGTGGGAAAGGTGTAGCAACACTTATAGGGGTATATTATAGACCGCCAAATGGGGAACGAGAATTGGAAGAGCAAATATGTAAAGAGATAGCAGATATTAGTAGTAAGCACAAGGTAGTGATTGTGGGAGATTTCAACTTTCCACACATAGACTGGGAAACACATTCTGTAAATGGGCTGGATGGTTTGGAGTTTGTAAAATGTGTGCAGGATAGTTTTTTGCAGCAATACATAGAGGTGCCTACTAGAGGAGGGGCAGTGCTGGACCTCCTGTTAGGAAATGAGACGGGACAGGTGGTGGAGGTATGCGTAGGGGAGCACTTCGGGTCCAGTGATCACAATACCATTAGTTTCAATATAATTATGGAGAAGGACAGAACTGGGCCTAGGGTTGAGATTTTTGATTGGAGAAAGGCTAACTTTAACGAGATGCGAGATGATTTAAAAGGAGTGAACTGGGACATTTTGTTTTATGGGAAAGATGTAGAGGAGAAATGGAGGACATTTAAAGGGGAAATTTTAAGAGTACAAAATCTTTATGTTCCTGTTCGGTTGAAAGGAACCAGTAAAAATTGGAAAGAGCCCTGGTTTTCAAGGGAAATTGGACATCTTGTTCGGAAAAAGAGGGAGATCTACAATAATTATAGGCAGCATGAAGTAAATGATGTGCTTGAGGAGTATAAGGAATGTAAAAAGAATCTAAAGAAAGAAATTAGAAAAGCTAAAAGAAGATATGAGGTTGCTTTGGCAAGTAAGGTGAAAGTAAATCCAAAGGGTTTCTACAGCTATGTTAATAGCAAAAGGATAACAAGGGATAAAATTGGTCCATTGGAGAGACCGAGTGGACAGCTATCTGCAGAGCCAAAAGAGATGGGGGAGATATTGAACAATTTCTTTTCTTGGGTATTCACCAAGGAGAAGGATATTGAATTATGTGAGGTAAGGGAAACTAGTAGAGTAGCTATGGATACTATGAGTTTCAAAGTAAAAGAAGTACTGGCACTTTTGAAAAATATAAAAGTGGATAAGTCTCCAGGTCCTGACAGGATATTCCCTAGGACATTGAGGGAAGTTAGTGTAGAAATAGCCGGGGCTATGACAGAAATATTTCAAATGTCATTAGAAACTGGAATAGTCCCCGAGGATTGGCGTACTGCGCATGTTGTTCCATTGTTTAAAAAGGGTTCTAAAAGTAAACCTAGCAATTATAGACCGGTTAGTTTGACTTCAGTGGTGGGCAAATTAATGGAAAAGATACTTAGAGATAATATATATAAGTATCTGGATAAAGAGGGTCTAATTAGGAACAGTCAACATGGATTTATGCCTGGAAGGTCATGTTTGACTAATCTTCTTGAATTTTTTGAAGAGGTTACTAGGGAAATTGACGAGGGTAAAGCAGTGGATGTTGTCTATATGGACTTCAGTAAGGCCTTTGACAAGGTTCCTCATGGAAGGTTGGTTAAGAAGGTTCAACTGTTGGGTATAAATGCAGGAATAGCAAGATGGATTCAACAGTGGCTGAATGGGAGAAGCCAGAGGGTAATGGTGGATGGCTGTTTGTCGGGTTGGAGGCAGGTGACTAGTGGGGTGCCTCAGGGATCTGTGTTGGGTCCTTTGTTGTTTGTCATGTACATCAATGATCTGGATGAAGGGGTGGTAAATTGGATTAGTAAGCATGCAGATGATACCAAGATAGGGGGTGTTGTGGATAATGAAGAGGATTTCCAAAGTCTACAGAGTGATTTAGGCCAGTTGGAAAAATGGGCTGAAAGATGGCAGATGGAGTTTAATGCTGATAAATGTGAGGTGCTACACCTTGGCAGGACAAATCAAAATAGGACGTACATGGTAAACGGTAGGGAATTGAAGAATACAGTTGAACAGAGGGATCTGGGAATAACCGTGCATAGTTCCTTGAAGGTAGAATCTCATATAGATAGGGTGGTAAAGAAAGCTTTTGGTATGCTAGCCTTTATAAATCAGAGCATTGAGTATAGAAGCTGGGATGTAATGTTAAAATTGTACAAGACGTTGGTGAGACCAAATCTGGAGTATGGTGTACAATTTTGGTCGCCCAATTATAGGAAGGATGTCAACAAAATAGAGAGGGTACAGAGGAGATTTACTAGAATGTTGCCTGGGTTTCAACAGCTAAGTTACAGAGATAGGTTGAATAAGTTAGGTCTTTATTCTCTGGAGCGCAGAAGGTTAAGGGGTGACTTGATAGAGGTCTTTAAAATGATGAGAGGGATAGACAGAGTTAATGTGGACAAGCTTTTCCCTTTGAGAATAGGGAAGATTCAAACAAGAGGACATGACTTTAGAATTAAGGGACAGAGGTTTAGGGGTAACATAAGGGGGAACTTCTTTACTCAGAGAGTGGTAGTGGTGTGGAATGAGCTTCCAGTGGAAGTGGTGGCGGCAGGTTCGTTGGTATCATTTAAAAATAAATTGGATAGGCATATGGATGAGAAGGGTATGGAGGGTTATGGTATGAGTGCAGGCAGGTGGGACTAAGGGAAAAAAGTTGTTCGGCACGGACTTGAAGGGCCGAGATGGCCTGTTTCCGTGCTGTAATTGTTATATGGTTATTGCAGTGGGGTTGATGGGGGGCGGGGGGGGGAGGAACGAAAGCTGGAAGAGAGGATGGACAGGTCAAATTGTGGCAGGTCATAGGTGAACAGAGGTCATAGGTGAATAGAGGTCAGTAGCTTTTTTTAAAATATAGATGGATGGTTGTCCAAAGGCCAGAGATGAAAATACAGAAGGTGTGAAACAAAGGTATTGAAGAGTGGCGTATTGTGAAGCCAGAGGAAGGAATGTAGGGGGAGGGGGAGAGGAGAAATATATTTGTCCAGATGGGCAGAGGGGTGGAGGGAAGGAAGGGGGGGGGGGGCGGAGGGGGAGGGTGGGGGGGGGGGGGGGGTTGGAGGGTTTGCTCCATCTTCATGGCTGTTTACCTCACTTGGAATTATGCTAAATGAAACCTACTACACCGGTCAATGGATAATCATGAACGTTTGCTAGCAGTTCTAGAAAAACTACTTGCCTCGGCCCATGCTCCAGTAGGGAAGTCCTCAAGGTGAGATCTAATAAAGCATTACCTTGCTTTGCCTCGATAGGTCGTTACTCTTTTTCGACAGAATCTGTTTAAACAAAGCTCAGAAGCTGACTGCAAATTTCAATTCCAGGCCACCAAGCCAAACATGGTTAAAGGATATATCAAGATATACATCAGCAAACACTGAGCACTTTTAACAGATGTAGATTTTCAAACTGTCTGGCTGTCCTGGAAATTAATGGTTGACCCTGAGTTTCTTTACTGGGACAAACAGTATCATGAATTGTTTACCGATACCATCTGAGCGACGGACAGATTTATGTGAATAAATACACAAGTGTCCATTTCCTCGTGCCATATTTTATCAGCATTGTTAGAGCCACGGGTTGTTGAAGCTGAAACACCTGCTACAAATATCTTGTCAATTATCTGCATTCAAACAATGTTACAATTGGACTGGCCCATGTGGCTCAATAAATATAACCTGTCTTCACTAGCTACTGGGTTCAACAGTACGGGATAGTTGAGTTTCCCTCAGACACTTCACACTAGGTTCCCGTGTATCCCGTTTGCAAATTCTGCGAAGGGCTGTCCTATGGAGGAAGCTTACCAAATGAAGGTTGACTCCAAGAGCAGCTAAAATGAATTCTCCGTATAGTCAACTTTTCAGCAGAAATATGTATTTATGTATTTAGACATACAGCATGGAGACAGGCCCGTTGGCCCACCAGGTCCACACTGACCATCAATCACCATTTCACACTAGATCTAAGTTATCCCACTTTCTCATCCACTCTAATCATCACTCTCATCCTCCAACTCACACCCCACTCTAATGAGTGAAGCAGAGCAGGATAAACAGGATATCTGAACAATTGGATACCGGATTACCAGAGTTTCACTTTGTTCTTAATTTATGCAAACTCAACCAGTCTTTTTAAATCCTGCACCAAATCCCACCTCTCCATCAGCTGAAACTACTGACCTTCCTGAGCTAAAAGCAATGTGCTTAAAATTCCTCATCAGCATCGACAATATTATTCACTGGTTTCACCCTACCAGTCCCCAGCCCCATAGCTCTGGAGTTAACCATGCATCAATTAGTCGAAGGCTGCTTGGTGTGACAAACACTCTAACTCCTACAAGACATTTAGAATCTGCTTGTGCGCATCCCCTGTTTCGCCATGGCTAGCTCTCCTCCACAAATAAACAATTCACTCCTCCAGGTTGTTAAACAAAGTTAGCAAGTTTGTTGGTCTTATACCAGGCAAAACGGCTGCTCTGTTTGCTTTGCTCAGCCAACGCACTACAAAGTACGTTTTTAGTGCACTCAAAGTAAAGTGTTTTGACAAATTAAGGCCTTGCATGGTTATTAATTTTTTTGACACCGATACCTCAACGTGAGAAGTTTACACAGGCACTGTTTCTGGCGGCTGTCAGATGATAGATTCTTTTTAAAAATAGTTTTTTTTTCCCTGTTCCAGGGATGTGATTGTGTGTGAACATCCCTGTTTTCATTGCCAGCGGCAGAAACAGATACAACTTATCTCCAACTCCAGAAATAAACATCAGGTGCTTCGGATTGACCTTATTTTTGTGGTGAAAAGAATCTTCCTTTTCAATTGCCCTGTCGAGCAGCCCTGGTTTCAGTGAGGTGAGGCCATTAATGCTAATGGAACACATTTGTCAAGTTAGAGGATTTTCCAAAACAATCTGTTTCCATCAAACCCAAAGTTTGGCAAGTCACCCTTTTACAAAAATAATCATGCACTGATAAGAATCCTTGCAGACGTATGGCGGCTCCTGTCAGTTCCTCTTCAGCCCCCCTTTCTCTGGGCTTTGTCTTGTCACGTTCTTTCTCCAGGGCTGATCAGATTTGGCTGGGTTCCTGCCTTTCCTATGTACTGGAGCTCAGGCTTTATGAGCTGGCATGTTGTAAAGCTGTAAGCCGTTGTTTTTGCTCTATGATTTATTCACCCTTCCACACGGTACAGAACAGATCTCGCATTCAGCAGCCTCAGCGCATCCTGGATATCGCACCTTTTGGATTCCAGCGAGACCAACAAGCTGGGACAGATGTTGCACAAACAGAACCTGTCATAACATCCCATTTTGTGGAGGGATAAGAAGCACATGAAGGATGAATATGCATACCCCGAAGGCACAGTTCGTGAAGGGTATTGTACTGAAGACAACAGGGCCTTGTATGTACAGTGGCATTGGCCATGCTTCCTGCACCAACGTCTGTGTCCAATTTCACCTGTTTAGTCATTTTCACAGTAAAGGCTGGCAACCATCTCACCCAACTGTTGTGAATGGAACTGAATGGGCCTGAACATTACATGACATTCAAACATCTACAAGCTAAAGATGAGCCTATGAACTATCGGCCTGTGAACCAGTTCCTTGGCTGTAGGACAGGAAAACTGCTCTCCACTCTGGTCCTCAACACCCTTTCACACAGGCGTCAGGTAGACTTAGAGGCAAGGAACTACAGATGCTGGAATCTTGAGTAAAACACAAAGTACTGGAGTAACTCAGCGAGTCAGACAGCATCTCTGGACGTCATTTTTGGACAGAAGACATTCAAGTCGGGAGGTTTCTTCAGTCTGAAGGATCTCACCTATCCTTGTCCTACAGAGATGCTGCCAGACCCAATGAACTGTGTGGGGAGGAATTGCAGATGCTGGTTTAAACGGAAAAGCTGGAGTACCTTAGCGGGTCAGGCAGCATCTCTGAAGAAAAGGAATAGGTGATGTTTTGCATCTAAAGAAGGGTCTCGACCAGAAACGTCACCTATTCCTTTTCTCCAGCGATGCTGCTTGACCCGCTGAGTTACTCCAGCTTTTTGTGGCTGTCTTCAATTCAGACCCAATGAGTTACTCCAGCACATTGTGTGTTGTACCTTATGGACTGCCCATCCTCTCTTTGTCCCCAGCCTTTCACATTTGCACTTACTCTCATTCCATTTCAGGACTTTCCATCCCCATCTGCCTCAGATTACACAAGGACCAGGACAGAGACATAGCTTTGGGCTTGACAACATGAGTAGACAGCATAGCATAGGGAATGTGAGGCCTCAGTAACAAAGTAGCATGAAATGCGCACAAGTTGATTGCAATGTGTAAACATTTTCCAAATTGGCGGCCTGATGTGACAAGCCGGAGGGTGTACTTGAAGGATAGAACCTGTACAGCAAAACATCTTAAGTAAATTGCTTTTCTTTTTGTTACAGTGTGTGCCTTGGACACTACCCAAACCTACAGCTTCAGACAAGGTTGTTTCCTAACATCAGTGTGTTTCCAGTTGATTACATTTTGCAGAAGACACAATCCATTACGAAACAAGAAAGTTACTATCAGAAGAAATTGAATAGGCTGAAACTCGTTTCTCTGGAAAAGAGGAAGCTGAGGGGTAGCCCATTTAAAGTCTTTAAATTTATGAAGAGCTTTGATAGGTTAGATATAGAGAAGATATCTTCACTTATTGGGGAGATCAGGCACTCAAGATAATAAATATCTAACTGTCACTAATAAATCTGTAAGATAATTCAGTAGAAGCTCCTTTACTCAGAACGATGCATATTTGGAACCAGTTCCCACATGATCAGGCCGATAACTCTCATTCCATTTCTCTTCATAATAAAGAAATGTACTCTTCATAAATGGAATGAGGCCGATAACAGAATTGTTTTGGGAAAAGCGAAATAAGCATACGAGGGGCCGAGGAACAAGGGGGAGTTAGATAAAATACAGTAGCTGTTACTCCAGCACTTTGGGTCCTTTTTTGTTCCTTGTGTCTGCATAGAATAGGTAACTTGTGGAACTTAGGGAATCAAGGATGTGGAGAAACGGAAAGGCAAATGAGCTGATGCAATTACATCAATGTAAACTAGGAATAAGTGCATAAGTGACTGTACATGGATCGAGGCTAGACACCAGAATCAGACAAGACATGGACAATCCCAGCAAAGCAGCCTTGGAACATCTTTCTCACAAGCATCTGGGGCCGGAATGGGAAACCTACCTCACAATCTTGGATAACAAAAATCTTTCATCTTCAGCCATATGCTGGACCCCTCCATTACCATCCTTATGTACTTCCAGTCTTACCAGCAAGGCAGATTCACCAGAATTGACTGCATAGTGGTGGACACACTGGGTGGAAAAGCCTGGGAGTTTTTCATCACTGATTAGACAATAAGCAATAGTTACAGGAGTAGGCCATTCAGCCCTTCGAGCCAGCACCGCCATTCACTGTGATCATGGCTGATCATCCATATTCAGTACCCCGTTCCTGCCTTCTCACCATATCCCCTGACTCTGCTATTTTTAAGAGCTCTATCTAACTCTCTCTTGAAAGCATCCAGAGAATTGGCCTCCACTGCCTTCTGAGGCAGAGAATTCACAGATTCACAGATTTTTCTCTGGGTAAAAATGTTTTCCCTCATCTCCATTCTAAATGGCCTATCCCGGGAATTAACCTCATAAACCTACGCTGCACTCCCTCAATAGCAAGAATGTCCTTCCTCAAATTTGGAGACCAAAACTGCACACTATACTCCAGGTGTGGTCTCAATATGGCCCTGTACAACTGCAGATGGACCTCTTTACTCCTATACCCAACTCCTCTTGTTATGAAGGCCAACATGCCATTCGCTTTCTTCACTGCCTGCCAACATTAAGACTACATTAAGATTCACAAGAAGAGGCCAAACACATGTAAGAAAGAATCCTTTTGATTATCACCTAGTTATCCTCAACAGTTTTCCTCCCTCCCCAAGAGCAAATGCCAGGAGTTACAATGGCTTAGATTCTACTCAGGATGGAGTATGTCATCGTGCATCACACAGGTTGGCTTGGTAATACTGCCACTGACCGAGCTGGCTGGGTCCTGAATGAGTGGAGACCATACTGGGTCTCTGGCAGGCAGTAAGCACAAGGGTTAAGGCTGTTTGAACTTCTTTCTCAACTATCTATATGCGGCAGATGCACGTCAATGACAGTGTTGGTAAGCAGAACCACATAAGATCAACAGGCCCTTCAGCCTTTCGAGTCCATGCTGGTCTTCACCATGATCCTATATTAATTGCACCTTGTTCTTTCCACATTTGCGTCAACACCCCCCAGATTCGACCACTCACCCTCACACTCTGGGCAACTTTAATTTGCCAATAAACATATCATGTCTCTCTTCTATACATGGCAACCACCAAGATCCATGTTAAGAATAAAACTTGGGTAAAATGTATTTGCTGCAGAGTTTAGGCATGTTGTGAATAATACCCAAAGTAATTAATTGAGGACTTCTGGCAATTTAAGGAAAATAATCAATATCAGTCAGGATATAATTACTTCCTTATGCCTGATTGCCTACAAGAAGATCTGATTCCAGGCGCAATGCCGTTTGTGTTTGGCTTCCTGTATTTTCCACTTAATCCTTTCACTATCGGACCACAAGGAAGGTGTCTTTATTTTGAGGAAATTTTCCAAGTACAATGATGGAGGGTCAAAAAATGAAGCAGAGTCTCAATCCTAAATAATACAATAAAATGGACAGCGACTCAGTGAGTAACGAGCCTCTTTTTAACTGCTCATTACACAGAAGTAGCCATGCAAGGACCTGCATCTGCCTTCCTCAGTTAGCTCTCCAAGACACCTCTCTCATTTTGGTAGCACCTAAATGACTGAATTTTGGACTTATTGCGGAACATAGGATCCCCATTTCCATCCCATTTCTCTCCCAGACACCCCCCCCCCCCCACTTCTCACACAAGCTTCCCAACTGCCTCTGCCCACACACCTCCCCCCCCCCCCACCCCTCCAGCCATCAACATTACATACTTTTTTGTAAGAGACACTGGTGATGCACATTAAGCTCCCAGAAAACCCATTGCAACCACATGGCATAGTGGAGCAGCCGTAAAGTTGCTGCCTTACAACGCCAAAGGCCCAGGTTTGATCCATCTATGGGTGCTTGTCTGTACAGCGTTTGTACGTTCTCCCTGTTATCTGTGTGGGTTTTCTCCGGGATCTTCGGTTCGCTCCCCACTTCAAAGACATACAGGTTTGTAGGCCAATTGGCTTAGTATAAATGTAATTTGTCCCAAGAGTGTAGGATAGTGCTAGTGTACAGGGACCACTGGTCAGAGTGGACTCGGTAACTGCCCGAAAGTGGCAACACAAGTGGGCAGGATGAGAAAGAAAGGCATATGGCATATTTGCCTTCACCAGTCAATGTGTTGAATATAAAAGTCAGGAAGTTATTTTGCAGCTGTATAAACGTTGGTTAAGCCACATTTGAAGTATTATGTGCAGTTCTGGTCATCAAGTTACAGGAAGGATGTGGAGGCTGTGGAGAAAGTACATTCTTTAGGATGTTGCCTGAATTAGAGTTATTAGTTATAAGAAGAGGTTGGACAAGCTTGGATTGTTATAACTAATGGACAGGGTAGGTCATCACAGTCTTTATCCCAGATTGACACAGGGAGTGCATATGCCTGCAATGCCAGTGGAAATGTGGAAGCAGATATAATGCAACATTTAAGAACCATTTCAACTGAAACATGAGCAGACAGAAAAGGGAGGAATATAGACCTCCAAGCAGGTAGTCAAACATGGGTTGATGAATGGCAAGTAACATTCCTGCCATAAAAGTGGCAATGATCATCCCCAACAAAAGAGAGACTATCCATGTACCTATCTCATTCGATGGCATTTTAAAGGCATCAGTATTGTGGGATATAAGTTGACTAGAAACTTAACCCACCAGCTATATAAATACCATGAACACAAGAGCAGGTCAAGGGCTGAGTATCTGCCATGAGCGATTCATAAAAGGATACGAACAGCTGGATTTTCCAGTTGGGACCCATCCACAGACACTCATATGAACAAAAATATAGATAGGTGATGTTTCGGGTTGTGACCCTTGTTCAGACACTCACACTCACACCCTGACACCCCAAACCCCACTGCTCAGCTACCTCCTCTGGCAGCATGATCCGCATACCCACCACCCTCTGAATGCACGATTTGCCCCTCTGGTTCCTACTAAATCTTTCTCCTCTCACACTAAACCTATATCCTCTGGTTCTTGATCCCTTTCCCTGGATGAAATACACTGTACATTCACCCTATCAATTCCCCTCATGAATTTATACACATCCATAAGATCACCCATTCGCCTTCAGTCCTAGTTTGCCCAATCTCTCCCTGTAGCTCAAGTCCTGGCATCATCCTCATCCTATCTTTAGGCATTTGCATATCTTTGATTTTCATGCCAGTAACTTCCTTTGTCCACAAATGACTAATCACTCAAGTTGAGTCCAAGCACTGATGTACCCAAAATAACAAAGTGCCGGAGGAACACAGTAGGTCAGGCAGCGTTTTGTGGAGGCAGAGGGGTTGTTGATGTTCCGGGTCACAACCCTGCATCAGGACTGACCGATGAAACACCTCTCACAGGCTTCGTCCCACCAGACCTTTGCCTTTGGGTGGGGCGCTTTGACACGCTTTGTTCCATTGCCTCTTTATCAAGCCTCTCTTAACAACCAGCCGCCATCACTGACAAAAATATATTTTTTAATTTTCTGTACTGTGGCGTAGTCAAAAGAAAGTTTGATAAGAACACTCCCAGAACCATTATCAATGTCCAGCAGTGAACAGATTAGCACTGCCAAACCCAGCCACACAAAAAGACAGAAACTGGTAAAATCAAGACAAACCTGAATTAGCAAAACAAATTCACTTCAAAGTCTAAATATATTTGCGCTTTTCAGTGTAAACACATTCCCTTCTGGTCAGGTTGTCAGCTTGTCAGTTAACTGAGGAGAACAAACTCAAGTCTGTCTTCCCGCTGCTTGCATGTACATACGCATTGTTTTGTTAGCCTGATTTAATTGTTTGATCGTCCTCAGCAGTGCCACACTTAATCCCGTCTCATTTTGAATAAACAGAAAAATAACCAGAGAATGACGCAGAGGCTGTCTAATCTACCCTGGCAAAATGACAATCTCTGCATTTATTAAATAGATAATCAGGCAGATCTTTCCTCTGTTCAATATTGTAATATGTGGGATAACAAATGGACTGACTGTTTTGCTTCTCTCCGTTTCAATTTCTACAGGAGTCGATGCTGTTAAAACCAAATTTTATATCACACTAGTCTGACAACGCTATGCTAACAGTTCCTATGATTTTAACAACACAAATATGATTAATCATATTTATGCTTCTATTGAGCATTTCATCAATTGTTGTAAATCCTTTAACTTCATCCTTTAACTTATTTATCAGTAGATTCCCAACAGGGATTAGTCAGTAAAGTAATTGCACAAAAGATAGACACAAAATGCTGGAGTAACTCAGCGGGACAGGCAGCATCCCTGGAGAGAAGGAATGGATGACATTTTGGGTCGTAGCTGAGTTACTCCAGCATTTTGTGTCTATCGTCAATTTAAGTCAGCATCCGCAGTTCCTCCCTACAAGTAATTGCACAAAACTGTTTCAAATTAATTTCACTGGATAACATTATTAACCTACTTTGAAGCTAAATAGGGTGGAAAAGAGTCATTTATAAATGTTGAACAGCTAGGAACAATGGAAAAGGCAGGAATTAGGGATTCATTCACACTGATCAATAAAGTTTGGATGGGAACAGAAGAAAAAAATACTAATAGATTGTTGTGTTTTATATCTAGAGGGCTGGGTATGGAGAATGTGGGGTAGATATGGATGTAGCCCAGATCATTACGCAAACCAACCTCTCGTCCATCTGCAATTCACACTGCCTCGCCCAGTCTCACCCTCGTCTCCCCTCATCCATCAGGCATGAGGTAGTGACGTTTGAAAATACAATACTCCAGATTCTGGGACAGTTTCCTCCCCGCTGTTATCAGGCAAATGAACCATCCTCTCACCAGCTAGAACGTGATCCTGACCACCCATCTACCTCATTGGAGACCTTCAACCTATCTTTAATTGGACTCTATCTTGCACTAAACGTTATACACTTTATCCTGTATGTGTCCATTTTGGATGGTTTGTTTGTAATCATGTTTAGCCTTTTAGCTGACTGGAAAGCATGGAACAAAATGCTTTTCACTGTCGCTCCGTGCACATGAGAATAATGAACTAAACTTAATGTACTGGGTAGACCATCATCACAGTAATGTGACCAGATCTTGAAAAGACTACATTGACATCAGAATGAGCGGAGCTGAGATTTATCAGTATATTAAGAAATCCAGTTGTTCAGACCATGCACTAAGACGGTGCCATGCGGAGCGTGCCATTCGTGTAAGCTCTGTGCATGCACCATGCATGTGGGTTTGTGTGACTTAGAGGCACCCAGAATTATTTCCCTTATCTGTTCACAGAAGTTGTGAGTAATTTCAGGTGTCTTATGCCCCAGCTGAAGCTAACCATATGATCTAAGACAAACTCAGGCATGTCAAGAGCAGAGTGCAAAAGGTAGTGGAAGTGTTGAACAGAGTGCCACTGGTAGCAGTTGACACTAAATCTGAAATGAACAGAGTTTTATTAACCAAACTCTTTAATGGGTATGAAGAAAGGACAAGCATATAGAGTTACTGTAGATCATAGGTCAGCCATGATCTCATTGAAAGATGGAACGGAACCCAAGGGATAAATAACATACATCCGGCCTTTGTATTTTTATCTGCCCATTCTTATTCCACAGACTTGACATGATATTGAATCCAATTTTCTCTAGCCACTTTCCCAGCTGAAATCCTCAGGTAAATGGCATTTGGTTGCTGTTCCATTCCCCAATAAAAGGGATCCTACAAAAACATTATTTAAGAGCTCCAGCAATCAAAATGGACTGAGCAAAACAAACAAAATGACTCTACAGCTCCAATGACAATGCATCAGGGAGAGACTGCAGACAACATTGATTTTACACAGCGTCTAGCTTTATGCGGATTAGAAGGACCCGGCAGACCGCTGCCTGCAGGGGGGGAAGCTGTGCTGCTGCCAAGCTTGGCCCCGATGACCGGAGGGCTGAGAAGAAGGCAGTCGCCGTTAGATATGGACGCGTTGAGTGGGCCTGTAGGAGAGGGACCGGGTATCGCCTCCAGTGTCTTAAGGCCAGCTGCAGGAGGCACCCCCATGACACAAATGTGGCTGGGCGAGGAGAGGGACGTCGGTCCGTGGGCCGAGCCGGTCGAGGGAGACGATGGAGGCCCTGCAGCTGCCTGGCGCCTACCAGGATTGAGAGCACTACAGTACATCAAACACATAGACTGGACTTTGGACTCGTGCATAGGTGAGCTGTGCCAAAGGAATTTCACTGTATAGTGCATACATGAGAACCATTGAACCATTGAATCATTCAAGCATCCAGCATCCCTGCTGGTGATTGTATGAGACCAAAATATCTTCACAAAGCCCAGTAGCTATCCTGGTACACACACCCAGTTTGTAAAATAAACACCCGAGGTCACCATAGTCAGCACGCACATTGGTATTGTTTTTTTTTTCAGATAAGGTACATTGAAAAACTTAGCTTTGCGTGCTATCCAGATAAAAACATTGATACAGAATCACAAACAAAACTATGCCTGAGTAAAACAAGGTAATGCAAAGAGAGAAGAAACAGAGTGCACAATAGAGCTTCAGAGAGAGCGGAAATAAAAGAAACTGCAATGGCCGCAGGATTGGGGGGGTCAGGAATGAATGCTTGGCTTGTGAGAGTTCCGTTCAAGGAAGAAGCTGGCTTGGAATCTAGCGGTACGTACTTTCAAGCTTTTGTTTCTACTGCCCAACGGGGGGGGGGGGGGGAGACGGAATGACTGGGATGACCGTGGTTCATCGTTATGTTGGCTGAGGGAGGAGGTTGGCCTGCATGATGTAGTGGACTGCATCCACAAGTCCCTGGAATTTCTTGCAGTCTTGGGCAGAGCAGTTATCAAACCAAACCATGATGCATCCTGACTGGGTTCTTTCTATGATGGATCTGTAGACATTGGTAAGAGTCAGTTGGACATTAGCCAAGAGGCCTGTTTCCCTGCTGCATTTAATTTAAAGAGATATAACATTTAAAAAACTGGCCGTTCAGCCCATCGAGTCCACACTGACCCATTCACACTAGTTCCATGTCATCCCACTTTCATATCCACTCCCAAGGGGTGGGAGATTACACCCTTCACGTGGTCCGCCCTGTTTTGACTAATCCAATCAACCTGGTGTGCACAATCAAGTAAGATCAAATAGAACAAGTTGTCCTACAACTTTAGGCTGTGCACGCCATACGCAAGAAGACGAAGTAGATCCACTCCCAACATAGTAGAAACAACATCCAGAGGCCAATTAACCTAAGAGCCCACATGTCTTTGAGATGTGGGAGGAAACCAGAGCACCCGGAGGAGACCCATGCAGTCATTGTTAATGTTCTTTCTGAAACTGCTTAGGTTGTCAATACTCTTTGGCCAATTACTAAGGTATGATCATTATTGTAACATGAGATATGGTCCTTATTGTAACAGTCTGGAACTGTAGAATGGAGCTGACAGAGCTACTGCCCCATTACGCCAACATGAGGGTTCAATGCTGACCAATGCTGAACACGTGTGGTGTTTGTACATTCTCCATGTGGATGATTGGGTTTCCTCCTACACTCCAAAGACATGCAGGTTTGTACTCTACCTGACATGTTTGCGGCCATCTACAGTGGCCACTTAATTTGCCAAATCCTGTGGTCCCAGGAAGAACATGTAAAGTTCACATAGACCGCATTGGAGGTCAGGATTGAACTTAAATTGCTGAAGCTGTGAGAAAGCAGCTTTACGAGCTGCACCACCATGCCTCCACTTGAAAGGAAAGTGCTAAAAAGATATAAAGTAAGAACAGGGATTAGAGAGTCTCAGTTGCATTGCCAATCTGTTATAAGAGGCTGGATTTTGTGCATAGATCACAATTTAAATACTGAAATCCTCAATTTCAGGACATTTTGTTAATTCGTTTTTTTATTAGACTTGGCTTTCCACCACCAAGGATGATGAATTAGAGTGAGGTAATGAATGATGACTGCTCATTCCCAATCCATGGCAGAATAAAAGACCTCGAGGAGAGAAAATCATAAAAAAAGAAAATGTAGTGAAAAGATAAACCTAAGGGAAGTCTTGAATAGCATTGCAAATATTGACGATTAATAATATTGCTATTATTTCTTCCCTTTGTTCTTCAGGAGATTTTATAAGTGTGATGACAAGAGTTCAATGCTTGCACGTTCCTGTTAGAGTGAAGGACAAGGCAGCTTGGATGATGGAGACATTGAAATTCTGGTCAGGAAAAGGAAGAGGCATGGGACAGGTATAGAGAGCTGGGATCAAGTGTATTCCTGGAGCAGTTTCAGGAACTGAGGAGCTTACTTGAGAAGGAAATCAGGAAGGCCAAAGGGGGCATGAGATAGCTCTGGAAGATAATATGAAGGGAAATCCAAAGAGGTTTTATGTGCAAAAGGGAAAGAGGGTAACTAGAGAGAGAATGTGGCCCAGTTGAGACAGGAACTATAGCAACATTTAAAATACATTTGGAAAGGTACATGGATAGGAAAGGTTTAGATATGTGCCAAACTGAGGGAAGTGGGACAAGTGTAGATGGGGCATCTTGGACAGCATTGGCAAGTTGGGCCAAAAGGCCTGTTTCTGTGCTGTATGACTCAATGTCTCTATGTGATCCTTTCTTATCACAACAGCCTCCCAGGTGTCTTGGACCTCATTTTGGACCTTGACAGAAGGTTCAACAAAGAGGAGATGGGCAATTTAAATATGGAGAGAGGACGTAAGGAGACTGGCTGAATTATTTCTATGTGGGTTTGACCAACACCCGACAAGCCAAACAGCCTCCTTCTGCATCGTAACCATTCCATCCTTCTCATGTTGGACTTTTCAGAGAAGGACAGATTTAGTTTAGATTAGTTCAGTTTAGTTTATTGTCACTTGTACCGAGGTACAGTGAAAAGCTTTTATTGTGTGCTAACCATTCAGCAGAAAGGCAATAGATGATTACAATCGATCCATTTACAGTCTATAGATACATGATAAGGGAATAACGTTTAGTTCAAGGTAAAGCCAGCAAAGTCCGATCAAGGAGAGTCCGAGGATCACCAAAGAGGTTGTGAGTGGTTCAGCACTGCTCTCTGGTTGAGGTAGGATGATTCAGTTGCCTGATGACAGTTGGGAAAAAAATGTCTGTGAATCTGGTGGTGTGCTTCTATACTATACCTTTTGCCTGATGGGAGGGGTGAGAAGAGGGAGTGGCCAAGGTACGACTCGTCCTTGATTATGCTACTGGCCTTGCCCAGGTTGCGTGAGGTATAAATGGAGTGAATTTAAGGGAGGCTGGTTTGTGTGATGGCTTGGGCTGCGTCCATAATTTGCGGCAATTTCTTGCGGTCATGGATGCAGCTGTTCCCAAACCAAGCTGTGATGTATCCTGATAAAATACTTTCTATGGTGCATCTGCAAAATTGTTTACAGACTGGTTACAGTGCAAAAGGAGGCTGTTTGGCTTGTCGGGTTTATGTCAACTCCACATAGAAACAATTCTGCCAGCCTCCTGATATCCTAAGATAGACACGAAATGCTGGAGTAACTCAGCAGGACAGCAGTCTGAAGAAGGGTCTCGACCCGAAACATCACCCATTCCTTCTATCCAGCGATACTGCCTGCCGTGCCGAGTTGCTCCAGCATTTTGTGTCTATCTTTCATTTAAACCAGCATCTGCAGTTCCTTCCTACATATCTCCTTACATCCTATATTCAAATTGCCCACTTCCTCTTTGTTGAGCTTTGTGTCAAGGTCAACGCTGTGATTCTGAGGCCACCTTCCATTGCTTGCTGCTCTAATTGAGGATTCTGCTCACACTGCCCCGATGTTGCTGTATTAAGATAAAACTCCAAATTGACCTTTCATTGCTTCTAAGTAGTGATTCACCATGGTGTCAAAGAGGAGCCATTTCACCTTCTCATAAATCCACACTGAACTTGATTTTATGTTACACAAAACAAAGCAAAGGTGTGGGGACTGAATGTAACTGAATTTATTCCATATTAGATTGCACAGCTGTGATGCATGGATATAATATCCCATCTTTTATAAAGCGGTGAACATTGATAATGAATGAATATAATATTCCACACTTCATACCTCATTATACACAGCATTGTAGGTATACAATTCTGTTGGGTAAATCATTCTTCTTTAGAGTTGTTTCAGGACTCTTTGTAATCCAATGTTTAAGGAAATGGAAAATCACTATTGACATTTTTGAACACCATTATGCAACTCTGCAACGTAAATTGAGCAGTCTGAAATAAAAACAGAAAATGCCAAATATATTCAACAGGTCCGGCAGCGTTAATGGTGACAGAAACAGTTAACATTCCAGATTAATTACCTTTCTTAAGAATTGAGGATTTTCCTCAGAATGTGTTAACAAAGCAGCCCAATCTTAGATGCCCACCTGAACTGCTGATTGTTATCGCCATTCTTTATGTTTACATCAGATTTCCAGTATCGGCAGTTCTTTGCTCTTTGTAGTTGGCTGGTAATTCTTTTCATAAAGGAATGAAATGCAACTAACTTTCATCTGGTACTTTGTGCAATTTCTATTGAGTTTTAGAGAAGCGGCTCTCGGACAGACCCTTCAGTCCACCCAGTCCGCGCCAACCAGCGCATCACCCTGTATATTGCCACTATCCTACACACTAGCGACATTTTACAATTTTATCAAAGCCAATTAAGTTACAAAACTGTATGTCTTTGGAGCGTGGGAGGAAACACACATGGTCACAGGGAAAATGTACAAACTCCGTACAGACAGCACCCGTAGTCAGGATCGAACCCAGGTCTCTGCCGCTCTAAGTTAACATTTCTACAACTGCACCACTGTGCCGCCTCTTGCTGTGTTCTTACTGCACACATTGCAAAGCCATTTTATTTCTTTCGGCTGCTCTGTGCACATGAGTTACTACTGCATAGTGCACACAAAACACGTGCAGTGACATCCAATGGCACTCAATCCACATTTCAAGCCCACAAACATAAAATTATCTTGTGCAAGGGCCGTGAACAGTCCACGCCTCTCACACACCTTCACAATGCATTTGACTTGCTGATCATGTCTGAGGCAGAGAGGTCCATTGTTTAGTTCTGGACTCTATTCAATTACCTACTTGACCTTTGATCCCACCCAAATGTTTTTTTGTGAGTCCTGACCAAATGATGATTGCCAACCACCATCCTAATCTAGGTCCCCATCCAGGGGCAGCATGGAGGCATGATGGTAGAGTTGCTGCCTTACAACAAGATCTGGGGGTCCTTGTCACTGAAAGTAAGCATGCAGGTACAGCAGGCAGTGAAGAAAGTGAATGGCATGTTGCCTTTCATAACAAGAGGAGTTGAGTAAAGGAGCAAATAGCTCCTTCTGCAGTTGTACATGTCCCTATCGAGACCACACCTGGAGTATTGTGTGCAGTTTTGGTCCCCAAATTTGAGGAAGGATGTTCTTACTATTGAGAGAGCGCAGCGTAGGTTCACGAGGTTAATTCTTGGGATGGAGGGACTGTCATATGTTGATAGAATGGAGTGGCTAGGCTTGTATACTCTGGAATTTAGAAGAATGAGAGGGGATCTTATTGAAACATATAAGATCATTAAGAATTTGGACACGCAAGATGCAGGTACGTGTTCCCGATGTTGGGGGAGTCCAGAACCAGGAGCCGCAGGGCCAAAGGGTAAGCCATTTAGAACGGAGATGGGGAAAATCTTTTTCACACAGAGGGTTGTGAATCGGTGGAATTCTCTGCCTCAGAAGGCAGTGGAGGCCAATTCTTTGTATGCTTTCAAGAGAGAGTTGGATATAGCTCTTAAATATAGCAGAGTTAGAGGATATGGGGAAAAGGCAGGAATGGGCTACTGAGTGTGGATGATCAGCCATGATCACAATGAATGGTGGTACTGGCTCGAAGGGCCAAATGACCTATTGTCTATTGTCTTACAGTGCCAGAGACCCGGGTTTCACCCTGACTACAGGTGCTGGCTTTACCAGACAAAATAGGTTTTCCCCAGGCTTCTCCGGTTTCCTCCCACACTCCAAAGATGTACAGGTGTGTACGCTTCAATAAAAATTGTGAATTATCCCTAATATGTATGATAGTGTGGGATCGCTGGTCGGCACAGGCTCGGTGTTCCGAATTGCATGTTTCCACACTGTATCTCTAAATTGAATGAAACTATCGATTATAGCCTCAACCTCACTGGTCCACAACAGATCATCACTCCTTGGAGCACAAGAAAAAGTGAGCAGGACCAAGCCACCAGACCTCTTGAGCCCAGCCTGCCATACAAACAGACCAGGCTGATTCCCTTATCCCTAACCTCTCAATTCCTTTATCCTTAACCAGTCACCCATTCCTTCTCTCCAGAGATGCTGCCTGACCCGCTAAGTTACTCCAGCTTTCTGTGTCTATCTTTGGTTTAAACCAGCAACTACAGTTCCTTCCTACACAGGGCTGATTTATGCCGGGCCTCGATGCCTCAACTATGCCACTTAACCTCATCTCTTAATTCCTTGATCTTTCAAATAGTTACTTGTCTCCACCTTCAATATACCTAACGATATGGCATCCACCACCCTTAGCCCTCCCCGTAACCTTACCCTTGATGACATGAGGGCCAGCCCCCACCTGGAACTGCCCAATCGACTGAAGTTCTGCCCCTCAGACTCAAACCTCAGGCTCCTCTCCACTGCAAACCACCCAACCCCTTACGCAAGACCAGAAATGGATATCTACCCACATTTCTCTGCTAACTCCACACTGACAGAACTAGTGGAAGATAGACCATGGTGGCACAGCGGTATTGCTGCCTTACAGCGCTTGCAGCTCCGTAGACCCGGGTTCGATCCCAACTACGGGTGCTGTCTGTACAGAGTTTATACGTTCTCCCCGTGACCATGTGGGTTTTCTCCGAGATCTTCGGTTTCCTCCCACACTCCAAAGACGTACAGGTATGTTGGTTAATTGGCTTGGTGTATGTGTAAATTGTCCCTAGTGTGTATAGAATAGTGTTAATGTGCGGGGATCACTGGTCGGTGCAGGCCCTGTGGGCCAAAGGGCCTGTTTCCGCACTGTATCTCTAAAGTAAACCTTTGTGTAGGGCTAATACTATTGTGATTAACACAATCATAACACAAATTGTGTTTGAATACTCTTAACTATGGCAGCAGGAGCCATCTGAAAACATTTGTCGTCCCATTTGTTGGTCTCACCTGCCCTGCCCAGAAGGACCAATTCAGAGGTCGCTTCATTTATATATCATCTTTCCGAATGACTCCAACAATCAATGGTTGTAATAATTATTTGCTAATTTGTGCAAAAATTAAATAAAATGAACAATGAGTTAAATAGTTTTTGGAGCTGTTGGTTGAGAGAGGAACATTGCCCAATGCACTTAAGGAGCTCGTATATTCCTGGCTGAATAATGTCAGAAATTTTATTATTAGAATACTCCCACACAAGCCAGCGGCTCAGGAAAATGCTTGTAACTCCTGCAATCGAGCTATATACAATTACACTGTAAGATGTGTCTGGAGTGTGTAAGGTTGCAAAAATAGTGTGCTTGTTAAGGAAGGGACCTGTTTAATTTGAAACATGTCAGAGTCATTCAGCATGGCAGCAGGTCCTCCAGCCCATATCACCCATGCTGACCAAGATGTCTCATCTAAGCTAGTCCCATTTGCCTGCATTTGGCCTCTATCCTTCCAAACCTTTCTTATCCAAAAATGTTGTTACTTTACCTGGCCCAACCACTTCCCCTTGCGGCTCCATTCCATACTCAACGGCACTTGGGGGGAATGCCCTTCAATTCATAATTTGTCGACCATCTGCCTATCAAAATCCCCCATCTGTGTCATCTGGCTGTGTCCACCCCCTCCACTCTTCCAGCTTCCTCCACTTTCCCTCCCCCCCCACCTTACTTCCCACTACAATCAGTGTGCAGAAGGGTCCTGACCCAAAATGTCATCTGTCCTTGTCCTCCGATGGTGCTGCCTGACCTTTTGAATTTAGCACTTTGTGTCTCTTTGTGGTTGTGGAAGATTAGCTTTTTTTCTGAATCTGATAGAGTGGGACTTCAGGATGTTGTATCTCCTGTTCGACGGTAGTAGAGAGCTCAATACTGTGTCATGGCAAGATATTAGGAAGAGTCCGATTCAAACATGGCCACTCACCAATAAAGAAATAAATGACTCAATTGCAGCATGGAATTCATGGAACCATCTGAGAGTAATCAAGATTGATCTCCAACACAGGTTAGCTCGGGCGTTTTAACTTTGTTCCTGCAAGCGAGCCCCCACAGTATTCATGAATTGAGAACTTTCAAGTGTAGAAGGGATAAGTAATGACGCTGGAATTCAGAGGTTGATGTTATCAGAAATCGATTTGACCTTTGAAAACAAACTGAATATAGGCCAAGCGGTGGAACTGGCAAATATCGACATGCACGACTTTCACATGAGTCCTGCCTTCCCCTATAGCACTGTGCACGGGGGAAGAGGCAAAATACATTGCTCCAAACCAAACTGAAGAGCTAAATGGAGGGAGACATGTGACATGTGAATGCTGGTTCAAGCAGGAAAAGTGTCACATGTGTGTTGTTTAAAAGGTTGCATTGCTTGAGGTTGCAGGAATAAGAATTGTTGATCAAACAAAATGAAAGAAATTAAAGGAAGACACTCCAAATTTATGGTTTCCACCATCCTCACCACGTAAAAGTGTCAAGTAAGGATTGTATTAAAGTGGGAAAAAGTCATGTTTAATGAACAAAAATGGAACATACAATATAGAACAGTGCAGCCAAGGAGCGGGCCCTTTAGCCCACAATGGTCGTGCCGAACATCATGCCAAGTTAAACCGATCTCATCTGCCTGTACATGATCCATATCCCTCTTTCTTGCACTTCCATGTTCCTATCTAAAAGCTTCATAAATGCTGCTATCATATCTACCTCCACCACCCACCCCTGGCAATGCCTTCCAGGCCTCCACCACTCTCTGTGTAAAAAACGTCCTACACATCTCCATTAAACCTTCCCCCTGCCCACCTCACCTCATAGCAATGCCCTCTCGTGTTGGACATTTCCGATCTGGGGCTGATTTACTAGAATTCAACTGTGGTCAAGAAATTGAGGTAAAATTGGGCAATGACTGCAAGTGATTCCCCTGCAAGATCTTTACAATTTCAGAGAGAAAGCAGTAAGGTTATGAGGCACAAACCTTTGCTGCTTGCTATTAGCTGGACCGAAGCACAGTGATTCTTTATATGCGGAGGTCAATTAATTTGTCGCATAAGCAGGGAACATGAAATAATAACAGAATATGCTATAAAGACTCAGCAGGTTAGGCAGGTTAGGCAGAGAGACAAACAGGAATAATGGTTTCAGATCCGAGACCTTCAACACTAGAATCAATCTGAAATGATAACTGTGCTTCAGTGCCAGGGTCCCAGGTTCGGAACTGACCATGGGTGCTGTCTCTACAGGGTTTTCGCATACTCCCTGCGACTGCGTGGGTTTTCTCCAGGTGCTCCAGTTTCCTCCCATTCCCCAATGACGTGCAGGTTTGTAGGTGTAATGGCCCCTAGTGTGTGGGATAGAATTAGTAAACAGATGTTTGCTAGTTGGCGTGGACTTGGTGGGCCGAAGAGTCTGTTTCCACGCTGTATCCCACACAAAACTACGAGCTGTTCTCTTTCCACTGCTGAGTGTTTCCGCCATTTTCTGTTTACATTGCGACATTTGAGCATCTTTATTTTGCGATTTTCATTTGCAGCCACTGATGTTGTTTCTGAAGTGTAGAGACTGGTGTAATTTGGCAACAGAAGGTTATATACAGCAAACTGCTAATGCCCGGTCAATCCATTTTAGTGATATTGATTAAAAGATGAATACTGGACAGGCACGAGGGAGAAGTTCCCAACTCCTCCTCTGTTCCACAGCAGGATTTATGCCCGGCTGAGAGGGCAACAGCCCCAGTGTGAAACATTCATTGTTCTTCCTCACTAGAGGAGGCAGTGGCATAGACTCAGAGAGTCTGGAAACAGGCACTTTGGCCCAGCTTGACCACACCAACCAACATAACCCATCTAAACTAGTCACACCTGCCTACGTTTGACCCATATCCCTCTAAACCTGTCCTATCTACGCACTTTTCCAAATGGGGCTTATCTCATTGACTTTTCCAATGTTTGTCTCTCATTCAACATCAGTAAAACAATGACTCAGACCTATCACAACATTGCTTGTGGTCCTCTATATGCGTACAATGATTAGCACATTTCCTGCAGCGATTACATTCAAAGGTACATTTGACGTGAAAAGTGTTTATAATGGTCCTGATGTCATCTAAGGTACAATATTTCCGTACCCTTACTCCCTGTCAGGTTCCTTTGTCTCTTTGAACTGCTCTACAGTCGTTCCAGTTTTTTTTCTTTACAGCAAATGCCTTGTCCGTCCTCCCAACATAAAGAGCCTCAAGACATCTTCCTGAATGCGAAAAAAACTGTGCAAAAACACAAGCTGTTATAGCTGGTATTGTTAAAATGTTTATCAGTCAGATTCAATCAGTTCAAGGCTCAGTAAAATAGGTCAAGGTACGAGTCAAATTGCTTCAGGTTAAACAAAAGTGTGAGAAATGGGTCAATTAAAGCATGCCAGCAGATACAACTAACTGGACACTGGCACATGTCTGAGATCCGGTTAAATAATTAATGGTGTGTTGATAGAAAATGTTATTAGGTCAGTTCACTGGACTAATAGACACTGTGCTAAAGGACATCTCTTTAGGGATAACAAACTTAATGGACACGGGATCACTGAACATTAGAGCTGTTTGCTTGTATGCTAACAAAGCGACAGAGATTATAGTGAGGAGTCATGTTGTCTGTGAGATTTTCCAAAGAGATTGTGAGCTCTGCAAGGGTAATCCCAAATTGACAATTAGTTGCTGTATGGAAAATATAATTACCAGTTGACTGGGAATATGGCTCCTCAGGAAGTTGACTAAATTGAAATTGGGCAAATCCCCAATGGGGAAAAAAAAATACTGATATAAGGAGAGAGTGGGGAAGGGCCAAGAGGCACGAGACTGCAGGCATCACGATGACGTAGACAATCAGTCATGCTGCCTCTCAGCTCAAACGATGCAGGTTCGATCCCGACCTCAGATGCTGTCTATGTGAAGTTGCGAACAAGTGGATTTCCTCGCATATCCCAAATACATGTGGGTCGGTAGGTGAAATGGCTGTTGTAAATTGCCCTGAATGTCAGTGGGCGGGGAGAGAATTAATGATGAGCTGATACACTGGTGAGAGAGGATATGGTTTGTTTAGTTTAATTTAGAGATACAGCGTGCAAACAGGCCTTTCTGTCCACAGAGTCCGCGCAGACCATACATCACCCATTCACAGTAGTTCCACGTTATCCCACTTTCCCTAACACTCCCTACGCACTGGGACAATTTACAGAGGGCAATTAACCTACATGCCCGCATATCTGTGGGATGTGGGAAGAAACTGGAGCACCCAAAGGAAACACAAGGCTCAGCACAATCCAAAATCCTGCTCAACCCAAAATTCTGCATGTATGCATAAATGTGTTATGAGCATGCATGTGCTTGTGTACATCCAGGCACGCGCCTTTGTGTGCATTTGTGTGTATGCCTGGGTGTGTGTGTGTTTGCGTGGATGTGTATGGGTATGGGTATGTATGTGTGTAAGTGTATGGGTGTGTGTGTATGTGTGTGGGCATGAGTGTATGCATGCATGTGTGTCCATGCACGTGCATGTGTGCGTGTGTGTCTATGTTTTGTTTACGAGGTCAGAGAATACCTGTATGCAGGAACACCATCTGCATGTGATGCCAGGATGTTCTCAGTATGAAATTTGCTTATTCCACATTGTTAATTCCACAAGCCAAACTTTTCCAACACTGTTCATGCCAACCCAGGCCTTTACAGACACTATCGGAAATATAAAGTCACAAAATCGTACGGCAAAGACACACTTGGCAAGTCGACCATGCTAACACACTGTATTAATCCTGTCTCTCAGTACTAAATCCTACATTCAATTATCTCCAACAGTTGAACTAAAATATCTAATAATCGATTATATCACTGACACTATTACTAGACCTATTCATGGTAATTAAGCAATTGCCCTTAATTGGTCTAATAACATAATCAATTATCGATAAAGATATAATCAATTACTGGTCAATTGCCAACAGACATCATGGACCACAGGAAGAGGAATAGGAAATCGAACGGAACTCTGTCCAGTCTAGGATGGGATTGTTTTTGGATCCTGACAAAGAAAAGACAGAGAAAATGTTCTGGAGCATTATGCAGAAATGTTTGAAGATTTAAACCAGCATCTGCAGTTCTTTCCTACACATATGTTTGAAGATTCATGTACCGGCACGATGGAGCATGGCACCAAGTCAGTTTGCTACTGTCTCTAACCCACACAAGGGTCAAATAAAGAATGAAAGCAAACAAATTAGAGGCTTTGGTCAATACAGCACAGACAAGAGATTCCATCTTAGCAGAGACAATACATTTGCAGATGTTTAAGAAGACACCCACACATAGTGGGCAAGTTGGGCCGAAGGACCTGTTTCCACACTGTATCACACTATGGTACAAATCTGTACCATGACCCATGGCACTGAATTGCACGGGTCATGGTCTTACAACATTTGATATATGCCAAATATGTGTGCAACATGAATAAAGAAATCAACATTACCTCGCAATCAAATACCACAAGAGGCTTTGTACAAATGCTCAGATATCCTATTGTGTGATGATGAACAAATATCTCAGTGTTGCCCGACCTGCTGATTGTTTCCAGCATGTTCTGATTTTATTGAAAAATATGACAAAATGTTAATCTTTGTCAGGCGTGCTCCAACATTATGCCAACCTCCACCCAGACCTTGCGATGGTACAGGCATACTGCACAACTGCTGAAGAACCCGTGACAGTGAGGAAAGGGACAACAGAGTGATGATGACCTCAGTAAGAGAAGTGTTAATAGTGAGCCACTCGTGGGACTGGAGTCTTTCTTGCCGTTTGTCTTTACAATGTGCTGGTAATGTGATTACTGCCAAAGACTGACTGGGGATTTCCAATTAATGGCCTCGAACCATGAAGTGCCTTTAGTTGAGGTTTCTAAACTCAACAGCAATCTGAATGTAACAGCATACAGTAGGATTCCACCTTTTATCTGTACCCTTCTTTGCCATAAACTAAACCCTGCATTGCATTAATGACCTTTCTGATAGTGAGTTGGCCAACTATCCCAGCAGAGATGACTTCCTAAAAGTGGCCAGCTCATCCTCTTCTTGACCTGCCTGATCCACTGTCAATAGTTTTTACGACTATGACTCTCATAAGTTCAAGTCACAGGAGCAGAATTCAGCCATTCGGCCCATCAAGTCTACTCTGCCATTCAATCATGGCTGATCTATCTTTCCATCTCAACCCCATTCTCCTGCCTTCTCCCCATAACTTTTGACACCCTTACTAACCAAGAACCAGTCAACATCCACTTTAAAAATATCCAATGACTTGTCATCCACAGCTGTCTGACACACCACCCTCTGACTAAAAAAAATCTTCCTCATCGCCCTTCTAAAGCAATGTGAGGCTGTGCCCTCTGGTCCTAGACTCTCCCATTAGTGGAAACATCCTTTGTGCATACTTTGCGACTCTGTGTCCATCAATGACGTTTCCCTTCTCCTGAATGCTCAGAGCTGGCAGAGAAGCCTAACCTTTAAATCAAAATCCAGGTGCGATAAATAACAGGCCTATAGGTTTCATTTTGATCTAACCTTGTTTTCACATTTCACTTCCACCCTTAGCCCCATTTAACAATACTCTCCCCTCTTTCCCACCTCAGCTGTTTAGTCTTTGCTCCTTGCGGCTACAAAATGGGTCCTTTGGTCCATCACATCAATGCCGAGCTTTTTGTCCATTTACACTAATTGCATTTTCCCACATTAGGACCTATACAATGAAAAGGAAACATTCATTGTGGCCATCCATTACAAACCAGTGTTGGATATACTAATCCCTTTATACCTGGTATGTACAGTCTAACCCATTACTGTAGTTGTTTCTGGTACATGCCAGCGCCACTAACACGGCCACATCAGTCGGGTAGCAGGGTGATCCTTCCAGAGGAAACTTTACTCCTCCTCGAATGTGATAAGCAGTTCAATAACTCCTGCAGCACCTGAGTACATATCAGGCAGTTTAACTGTGCTGCCAACCTGCCTTTGAATCCACTATTCAATGTTAAGGAAACTTACCTGCAGTGAAAACCAAAATGCTACAAAAAACCCTGGCAGGGTTTGTGGGAAGAATCAAGTAGATGGAAAATTATGTCATGTTAAAAATTCTTAAAGATGACAGTGTTTTCTTCATAGTCAGGCAGTCAGTGCAGCTGCCTCACAGCAACAGCAACACAAGTCCCAACCTGACTTCCAGTGCTGTCTGAGTGGAGTTTGCATGTTCTCCCTGCGTTCCTGTTCCCTCCCACACCACTAAGACGGGTGACTGGTGGGCTAATTGCTCCCAGCATGTAACTGAGTAGAGTCAATGGGAATGTGGACACAAGAAAATATGATCAGTGTAGGAAATTTGTAAATGGTGGTTTAATGGTTGTCACAGACTCAATGTGCCAAAAGACCTGTTTCCATGCTGTATGACTCTTACATTTCTATGAAAGAATGAAATAAACATTGAATAAATTTGAGCATGTGTGGTGAAGGATGTTGGCACAAAAAGTACTATTTGTTTCAGAACATTCATGCATATTCACCTTCACTAATTCTATTGGGAAAACCGAAAGATAATTCGCAATACCTTACACGCTTTTCGCTGTTTCAGAAAATAGCCAAAGACTGTACTTGCAAACATATCCTGCTGCATGTAAATTAAAAGCAGGTTCGAACCATAAGAAATGGGAAATAAATGAAATAAAGTTTTCATTAAGATCTTTAATGTTTCACAGCAACAGTAAAACATCCACATTATTTTCCTCCATTTTAATACTATAATATATGGAAAAGACTTCTGTGGAAGGTTGTTAATCTTATCTCACATGAGTGATTATTCAGCATTGAATAAACATGCAGATGATTACAAATTAGAGAGGAGGCAGCGAGAGAAAGCTGGAGAAACTTTTTTTTTAATTGAAATAAATAACTCCAATATAATTAGAACACTTTCAAAGAAGCCAAATTTGTAATGCAGTGCATACTTTAAAAACCATGATGAGGTAGAAGTAGGATCAAAACCTTGTCTCTTATCCAGTCTCCAGGGTTGGTAAATGATTTAAAAATGATTTCAAGCAAATTATGCTCTTGAACACATAAAAGCACCAATCATCGTTCACTTCATCTTAAGTAAGAAACCATTATTGGCTTGTTGCTTGGTAGCAATCAAAACAAAAGCCAGGATACTAATAACTCCAGAGTTTGCGTCTTCACGTCCCTGACTAAAAATACCACTCTCTGGTCTTGCATGGTTAAAATAAATTTCACGTGGGAGTCCAGCAGATGTGATTCACGTTGACGATCAAACCTTCCCCTGAAAACTATTGCACAACCCAGCTTCTCTCTTCATCTAAAAGTGAGGCAGAGCATCAAGAGGCATAAAGGCACAATGGTAAGGTGCACATTGATAAATAAAAGGACAGATAATGACCAATGTGAGACGGCCTTCCCTGGAATTCGGTGATCAATCCCTGTGAATGTAAAGGCTCTCTAGGGGGACCGAATCTCTCACTGAAACAAAATAATTCAATATTCAGACACAAAAGTCTGTTAGGGCAATGGACAGATGGACAAATGGTGCACGCTGAATTCGGAGTGCTGTAACCTGCTGTCTACCTCACCCTGACAGCTGATAGACCTTTTGTGTTCAGTGCAAAACCAGCCCCGCGCACTGCTTGTGCCACAGCCTGAGGTAATGTCTGTCATGTCTCCAGGACCCAAGCAACTGCGGCAGGAAAGCTCCCAAACTCACACTGAGATGATATCCCAATTAAGCTCCTCCAAAGGTGCCAGCTCTTAATAGGCACACCTGTTAAACAAAGGTCCTTTGTCACCACATTCACTGGAAACAAGGAGCAGGCAGGAATAACACTGCAAAATACCCTGTTTTTCTCATTTTTAATAGTTTCTCGACCTCAAAATTATGTAATGTTTTAAGAATTGTTAACTCTGGGTTAGAGGTGCATGTTTTGAATCCTCAGTCCGTGCAGTCGCAACTGGTTAACAAACAAGGGCTCAGAATGGGCCCCTCCTCCAACCCAGCTTCCATTGAAGTACTCGATCCAGGAAAGGGATACGGGCAGTACAGTGGTGCAACAATTAGTGCTGCTGCCTCACAGCTCCAGATTTGGGTTCAGTCATGACTTGCAGTGCTGTCTGAGTGGAATCTGCACCTTCTCCCTGTGACCGCACGAGTTTCCTCCGGGTTCTCCGATTTGCACCCACATCCCAAAGATGTGCAGGTTGGTAGATCAATGGTTAATGGGGATGCAAGAGGAAAACTATGGTTAGTGCAAACAGGTTGATGGTCGGTTTGACCAAAGGCCCTACTTCTGTACTGGTTGATTCTATGTAATGCTAATATCACTGGATTCAGTGCACCAGATGCAAGGAAGAGACATAAAAACATCTAAGGTCTTTGGATGTGATGCCCTCCAATGTCAAATACTTTAAGGCTACACATGACAAAAGAACTGTTTCCCATCAGGACATGAATACTTAATTTAGTTTAATTTAGAGACACAGCCTGAAAACAGACCCTTTGGCCCACCGGGTCCACGCCAACCGCCAATCGCCCGTTCACACTGGTTCTATGTTATCCCAGTTTCGCACCGCTTGCTAGGCGCTCGTGGCAATTAACCTCCAAACCTGCACATCTTAGGGATGTGGGAGGAAACCAGAGCACTTGGAGGAAACCCACGCGGTCACAGGGAGAATGTACAAACTCTACAAAGACAGCACCCGAGGTCAAGATTGAACCCGTGCCTCTAGCGCTGTGAGGTAGCAGCTCTGCCAATGCTCTACTGTGCCACCCATTGTCATAATTGGACGACAATAATTTTCTCTTTGTGTGGCGTTAGTTTTGTCAAGCAGGACATTGGGATGAATGGAAATCCTGGCCACAATACTTGAAGTCCAGGGGCTTTACTCTGGACTAGTATGTGTGGGAGACAATGAGGCAATGCCCTGATAACTCAAAAAAAGGGACTTAGCATCTACAAGATATCTTCTCCTGCTAGCAGGATGATAGAGAGGTGGGTGGGTGATACTTATCATGGGGTGAGGATGGTAGTTGGTTGGGTGCTCTGAATGAATGGTGACTATGGGGTTGAAGGGCCGAGGTTTACCACCTATTCCTACATATATGCATATTTTTCATGAGAAACTAAATATAATAAAACCTCATAGGGAGTCACAGATCGCAGAAAAACAATCGTTTAGGTTCCAGCCAGACATTTAACTGGATCAATAATTGATTTTAATAATGACCAGACATGACACTGTCAATTCTGCGAACAAGTTATTCTGGTTCTGGATCATTATTGTGGATGTTGATAATGATCATTATTGTTGCAACCCAGCTTCTAATAGATCCTCCTTAAACCCCTGTCCCACGGTACAAGTTCTTTCCAAGAGTTCTCCAAAGTTTGCCTTGATTTGAACTCGGAGATTTACGGTAATGACCACTCGTCGGTACTCGGGGCTCTCATGGACTTTTTTCATCATGTTGAAAAATCCTCACGAGTCTTCCCATGCTTACCTGCATTTAGCGAGTCTTCCTGAGTACCTGCCATTAGCACTAAGAGACGTCCCCGAGCTCCAATGTACCTGCTACGTTCATTCTCCGTGCTTACCATGAGTTTGATTTTTTTTTAACTCAGGAAAAACTCTTGGAATGAACTCGTACCGTGGGACAGGGCTATTAACCTATTGGTCTGAAATAGCAATTTTGCTCTTGGTGTTTGATGCTGGAGGTATTGTGACTGAGCGGCAAGTTATCTAAGGCTCGTCTGCCGTTTCTTGAGAAAGATATGTGGCAGAAGCTGCTTAAAACCACCTCGCCCCACAAATTATATACGTACTCAAAGAATGCTCATTAAGATAACGCACTCCTGGAAGAAAAATAAATTGTCACAATATTGAGTTTAACATTTCCAGAGGAAGGATTTAGTTATATGGAGAGATTAAAGAAGGTGGGATTGTTACATTTACAACAGAGGAGATTACGGGAAGAGAAGCATTCAGGCTTTTAAGCTGTCTGCACAAAGCTGTGAGGGAGATACCTTTTCCTGGCAAATGGAGTGAATATAAAAGATATAGATTTGCAAAAAGAAAAATCAGAAGGGAAATAAGAAATGTCGTTCAATGCCAAGGATTATTATAATCTGAAATGCATTGTCTTGAGTGGATGGCAGAATAAGTATTTTGTAAAGGCACGGAATTATAAAGGGCTGATTGTAGTGTGAGTCCCAGACTAAATCAAGCATTGAGCTGTTTCGACATCATGGGCCCGCTCCATCTCACCCCCAATACTATAGATCTGCATAAAATAGATCTACTGGGTGCTTTTGGCGGTACTGAGACATGGAGGCACTATTGTGACTCCAGTATCCTGGCACACAGAGAGGAAATTTAGCGAGTATTCCTTTTCCTATTCAATATTCAATTGTCATTCCATGAGTTCAATGCTCTCATTTATACCCGAGCAAAGGGAGAAACTCTAAACTAAACTAAACTGCTATTTGAAAGACTCTACTTAACTAATGCCTCATGAGAGAAAACTGGAAAATAAGATGACTGTGTATCAGAGAATCCAACTTAAACAAAACAACCTGGGGCAGCACGGTGGCGCAGCGGTAGGGTTGCTGCCTTCCAGCGCCAGGGACCCCGGTTCAATCCTGACTTTGGTTGCTGACTGTACGGAGTTTGCGCACTCGCCCTGTGACTGCATGGGTTTTTTTCAGGTGCTCCGGTTTCCCCAAAGACAAGTTTGTGCATTAATTGGCTTTGGTTAAATCGTAAATTGTTCCTAAAGTGCAGGATAGTGCTAGTGTATGGGGATCACTGGTCAGCGCGGACTCGGTGGGCCGAAGGGCTTGGTTCCGCGCTGTATCTCTAAACTAAACTAAACCTCTTAATTGTGACCCTAATGACATGTACTTCATGTGTTTTAAACATGAACTTGTCTGTGGGAACTGAATGATCTATTCCAGAATTATACCGAAGCATTTTACCCGTGCCATCACTGGGAACTGTCTATTTTGGGACATCTTTTCACACGGCAGTTTTTTTAAGATATTAACTTTCAAATGGAAATTTAGATTCTTTTTTTTACCAACAATCGTAGACCAGCATAGATTGCCCACTCTGACAATTGTGAATCCTTAATAAAGTACGGAAAATTCTCGAAACACTCAGCATGCCAGGTAGCATTTGTGGAAAGTGAAACAGTTAATGTTGCAGATCTTTGTCAGAACAGGGAATGGGAGAAGACAAGGTGGGGGAGGGGGGGAGGGAGAATTTATCTGGTAGAATGAGTTAGTTAGAATCAGAATATGCTTCCGTGTCAGCATAATGAGTTATTGATATGGGACATACTCTGCAGGTACAAACATTTGTTTTTAATTGAACCAAGTAATGACAGGAAGGACCAATTCTAACACAGACAGAGACAAATTGGGAGTAGCTGTTAATATTGAGGCTTCAATGTTCACGGGCAGAGATGGTTGAATGCGCAGAGGAAATGTGATTCCCTGGGCTTGCGTTATTGTAACAGTACCGGAGACCACAGTCAGAGAGGTCAGAACATGAATGGGATGTGGAATTACACATATTCCTTTTCTCCAGAGATGCTGCCTGACCCATTGAATTACTCCAGTTTTTTTTGTGTCTATCTGCAGCATTAATGTGGTGATTAACTGAAATTTCAGGATCATTCAGGGGGACTGAATGCGACTATTCCACAAAATGATCACCAAACCAGTATTTATTTATTTTTTCCGATATAGCTTTCAGTTTAGTTTAGTTTACAGATACAAGATACAAGATACAGTTATTTGTCACACGTACCAATTGGTACAGTGAAATGTGTGGTCACAATACAGCCATACGTATAATAAAGAGCACAGAGCACAATAGTCTTTAACACAGACATCCCCGCACAGTCAAAGTTTCACACTGAATCAAAGTTTCACACTGTGAGGGAAGGCTCCAAAATTCAGTCATCCTCCTGTTGTTCACCCGTGGTAGGGGGGCTCCCGAACCCCTCGCAGTCGCCGCTACGGGCGGCCCGATGTTCAGGCCCGCTCGCCGGTATGATGGAACTCGGACGACGGAACAGGAGAACCACCTCAACAGCTTACGTATCCGATTCGGCCACTTCCTACCGGAGTCCGCAGCTCCCGAAGTCCACAGGTCGCGCTGGACAGAGATTCACGCTGGCGGCCCTCGGCGTAAGGTCCCAGGACTCCGCGATGTTGAACTCAGCGCCGCTCACATTGGGAGCTCTACAAACCCCAGCTCCGCCATGTTGAAGCAGCAGGCCCAGCACGCAGAGCTTCAAATGGTGATCCAAGTAGGCATCACTCGCTCCGCGGTGAATCCAGTGCTGCTCCGCCGCAGCTGAAGCTTTGGCCGGTCCCCGGCAGGAAAGGCCACGGCACTCCAGTCGGTAGGCCGCGAGGAGCGGGGCGAGGACGCGACTCGGAGAATAGTCGCATCCTCGCCAGGAAGTGACTGGGAAACGGTTTCCCCCTTACCCTACCCGCCCCACCCCCCCCCCCCCCCCCCTACCCACATAGAAAAACTAAAGAAACCTCCAAAACAACACTTTTAAAACAGACTAAAAAATGTTTTAAAGCTATAAAAACAGACAGACTGTAGGCAGAGGCTGCCATCAATGCAGCGCCCCTAGTGCACTAGATACAATGTGGGAACAGGTCCTTCGGCCCACCGAGACAGTGCCGACCAGCGATCACCCGTACACTAGTTCTATCCTACACACTATGGAATATTTACAGAAGCTAATTAAGGTACAAACCTGCGTGTCTTTGGAATGTGGGAAGAAACCGGAGTATCCGGAGAACACCCACGCAGTTTCAGGGAGAACGTACAAAATCCATATAGATAGCACCGATAGTCAGGATCGAACCCGGGTCTCTGGCACTGTAAAGCAGCAACTCTACCGTTGCGCCACTGTGGGCTGGAAGATTGCAACCTTCACGTGGTCCGCCCTGTTTCGACTAATGCAATCAACTTGACGTACGGAAGATAAAATAGAACAAGTTGTCCAACAACTTTAGGCTGTGCACGCCACACGAAAGAAATGCTGCCCTTGCGCAGACCACATTGTGATTCTTTCTCCGCACTTTCCATCTCACTTGAAACCATGTCATCATTTGGAAGAGCCAAAAACATAAAATAAAGACCCAGGACAAATCTGGGGAATAAAGTTCTGGGAAATGTACCTTTCCATTTTGATGATCAATGCTACCACCAGCGATGGGTTATGAATCAACACTTGATCCATAACAAGATCAAGGGTTCTCTTCAGATTCTCTTGATCTGTAATGTAAATGTCTGCAGAGCAGCAGGAAAGGAGTGCCTGTGGAGTAATTACACAGTTTCATCCAAGAGTTGATATAGATTTAGTGAGTAGAATGGCTTTCTTTGCTGCTGTAAGGATTTGTGATAAAACACTTCCCAAGTCTCCTTAAACTTTTCTGAGACATACTTGGGTCAATTTCACAAATCCATGCTTCAGTATATAGCTTGGGAAATGATGTGCAAACATACATCAGGCACAGAGATCAGCAACTACTTAACTGTAATTAACTAATGCATAATCTATGGTTTGTGGGCGAGAATGAGCAGGTTTGCTCCCTCAACCCCCTCAAAGAGCCTTCCATCTACCCCTATATCCATTTTCCAGCCTTCACACTTCTGTTCCCCTACCCTTCTAACAGTCACTAGATACCTTAGGGAATGAATTGGTTTTGAATCGGAGTTTGAAAAGAAATAGTGTACACAGGATCAGTTCCGTAACCCTGGTAACTATACTGGGGCCGTGAGCCAGTGTGCTAAAAGATATATTTAACAAATTAGTACAATTAGGGAGTGAAGTCCTTCATTTCAGTTGTAGAATTACAAAAGTATTTTCTCATCAGCTGCACTCACAAATAAATCTTTGTCCACTAATGACTTATGGCACAGAATATTGTTGAATCATTTAATGCTCCCATGGACAAATCACTGTCTGCAAATGGAGCACAGAATTGAAAGTCATTTGCTCATAATCTTATGTCTTATATCTTTGCAGATGAATCATTCAGAAGCACTTAGAAGACTACAATAAACTACGATCGTTTGGCCGGATTTTGCGGTCAGAAGTAATTGAACAGCATTAGCCATTTATTGCATTTGCATGTGGACTTTTTATGGCATTTTACGCTGAAACATCCTGTCAGCCGAATGAGCATGGCACCCTTTACAAGACATCCGGAGTGTGCATTTGAGGAAATGGCGACAGGGCGCACAGAAAATAAGAACAGGATTGGACAGAGTCGACAGATTTATGAAAGGAAAATCACATTTGACAAATCGGTTAGAGTTTTTAAGGTAGAACGTGGAGAACATATAAAGGTGATGCAGATGATGTGATGTATTTAGACTTTGAGAAGGTTTTTCTTCTTTCGTGTGGGCGTGCACAGCCTAAAGTTGTTGGACAACTTGTTCTATTTGATCTTCTGTTTGTGCACGTCGAGTTGATTGCATTAGTCGAAACAGGGCGGACCACGTGAAGGTTGCAATCTTCCACCCCAGAAGTTCTTTGAGAAGAGGTTATCAGTTAGAGCGCAAGATTTTGGGGTAAATATACTGGCTCGGAGTGAGGAGTCATTAAAGAGACAGGTAACACAAAGTGGGAATAAATGGGTGCTAGCCCATGGGTCTCTCTTGACCTAGGAACCTGAACAATCCTTCCTTCCCCAGTAATGTAGACATGAAGCTCATAAACCTCACCAGCAAAGGGCACTGTGAGCAACCAATGATTACTGTCTTTATGTCTTACTCTTTAACTTCCCCTCTACCTCCTGGCACTCTGTGACACGTTGCCCTTTGCTTGTCTGTGGAATCCACCTCAACTGTTCTGACCGATCCCCTCCCCCCTGTTAAACATTCTGTAAATAACCAATATTGTCTTTACACGTAGAAGCTGGCATGCCATGTGAGAGTGTCGGCCGCTGTAAATTACCCCTCGAGCTCTGGTGAGTGGCAGAAACAGGGTGAAGTTGATGGAAATGTGGGAAGAACGAAATGGGGACACACGGGATTGCAGATGCTGACATCCTGAGTCAAAGACAAACTGCTGAAACAACTCAGCAGGTCTGGCAGCATCAACGGGGTGAAATGCACTAATGGTGTTTTGTGTTGGGATCCTTCAGATTAAAGTGAATGAAATGGCATTGGTGCAGGATGAGTGTAACTAGGTGCCTCATGGTTGGACAACGCATTTCCACGCTGTGTGTAATTGTTGAGTTTAGTTTAGAGATGCAGCATGGGAACAGGACCATTGGCCCACCGAGTCCACGATGACTATCAATTACCAGTTCGCACTATTTCTATCTTAGCCTACATTCTCATCCACTCCCTACACACGAGGGACAGTTTGCGGAAGTAATGTAATCTACATATCTGCACATCTTTGGAATGTGGGAGGAAACCTGAGCACTCGGAGAAAATCCATGTGGCCACAGGGAGAATGTGCAAACTCCACATAGACAGCACCCGAGGTCAGGATCGAACCCAGATCTCTGGTGCTGTGAGGTGGCAGTTGCATGAACCAGTTGCTCCACTCTGTCACCCTTAATTATGTGATCCAATGACTCACATGGGTCAATTGGGAACAAGTGTGTCCGTTGTCCGATCACATTCTCTGCGGCAAATGCATTTAAGAAGTCACCTTTCTTTGATCATCGTTACATTTTTGCATTTCTTCCATTCATTTGTTTGATTTCTCCCCACATCACTATCTATTACTCTCGTTTCACTTTCCCCTGACTCTCACTCTGAAGAAGGGTCTCGACACGATACACCACCCATTCCTTTTCTCCAGAGATGCTGCCTGACCCGTTGAGTTACTCCAGCTTTTTGAGTCTATCTTCACATTTAAGAATTTCCTGTACCCCCAGATGTACACAAGACTTAATTTCCTGTGGGACGCTGATAACTTCACTGGTTCACCAGCACTGAAAATTGCTGTGAGTGCGGCACCCCTCCAGTGGGTCCTCAGAACAATTGCCTCATTCCAGTCTGTCAGATGTCCACCCACCTCCTGGACCCTCTGTATCTGTGGACTGACCACTACCGGGAATGATGCCCCAGTAACATCTCATGCCCCTGTATGTTCAATAATCCTAAGGCTACTCTAGCCCCTCTTTAGCTTTGGTTTTTAGTTTTAGTAATACAGCATGGAAACAGGCCCTTTGGCCCACTGAGTCCATGTAGACCATGATCACCCATATCCAACATACTTTACAAAAGTGACAATTCATAGAAGCCAATTAACCTACAAGCCTGCAGGTCTTTGGGACGTGGGAGGAAAAGTGGGGTACCAGGCGAAAACCCACACAGTCACAGGGAGAACATGCAAACTATGTACAGACTGCACCCATAGTCAGGATCAAACCCGGGAATCTTGTGCTGTAAGGCAGCAACTCTAGTGCTGCACCACTGTGCCGCCTTCAAATGTTTGTTAAATGTCTAACCTCAGGTACAAGCAACTGGAGCATTTCCTCAGGCAAATTAGGCAGAACAATGCTTGCCAAATACAAGGCACAGGAAACAGGATGATTAAGAATGGTAGTTCTGCAGCCTGATGGATCCAGCAGCCACTGTACAATCCTGACATCCAGTGCTGTCTGTGTGGAGTTTGCACGTTCTCCCTGTGGCACACGCAGGTCTCCTCTGGGTGTTCCGGTTTCAATTCACATGGCAAGTGGTTGGTTATCTGATTCGCTTCTCTAAACTTCCACCAGAGTTTGTGGCTGATGGAAGAATCAGGGGAAGGTGAGGAGAAAGAATAGTTTACTGATAAACTGGGGGCATGGAATAGATGGATTGATCTGAGAACCAGCATAGGATCAATCAGCTAAATGTTTCTTTTTAAATTGTAAGGAGTAAAATATGGAGTGTATGGAATTCTATAATGTTAGTCTAACATATATCTGTTTTTATGTATATATTTTATATATTGCTTGCGCATGTACTTCGATTAAATATTATTCTCACTCATATTTATTTGTCAAGTATATTTTGTTATTTTTAGTGCATGTAAAAAGTATGTTTTAGTGTTCCTTGGTTTGTTTTACGTGTGGGGTGGGGGAGGGTGGGTTGGGGGAAACTTTTTTTCAATCTCTTACCTCGACAGAGATGCAAATGTTTTTGTATCGGATCTCCGTCCCCACTGCGGGCTAACTTCGTGGAGTTGGCGGACTTTCCTGGAGACCGATGGGTGCTCCAAGCCGCTGGAGTCTGCGCGACTTTAACATCGTGGAGCTTGTGATCCCTTTGCCGGGGATCAAAGCTCCATCCGCGGGGCCTGGGGATAACATTGTGAAACCCGCGGTCTCTGGTAAGAGGAGGCCGACTCAGGAGCTCCATGCCACAGAGAGAGTTTCAACCGCCATGATGCGGGAGTTTCGATCACTCTGACATGGGCTTCAATCATCGGGACTGCAGATGATTCAATTGCCCCGACTGCGGGAGAACAAAGAGGAAGAAGTTTGAAATTTATTGCCTTCAACCATAGTGAGGAATGTGGAATCCACTGTGATTAGGTATGTTACAATACCTACCTTTAGCAGCGCTGCAGTTCTGCCGCTCCCCGTGTGCGCGACTTTGGCGCCTTTCAGAGGGGGGCGGGCTTAAAGTGCCGATTTTTTCTAGGCAGTCCAAATCAATCCATGTCGGGAGATTTCGTCGCTAAAGAGAAATCGCTCCGACATTTCATTCATAAAGGTTTTTTTAAACTACGCTAGATTATTTATTAACTAGAGTAGTTTAAAAATCATCTTCTAAAGCTCTGAATGGTGACAGCGGAACGGACCTAAGGTAGGCGATAAAAGAAGCTACACAGTTTATTTTTACATAAAAACTTGGTTTTTAGGAAGGCTTTAATCACATTTTCATGTTGCGAAAGGGGGACAAAAAAAATGTATGAACCGGCTGTATTTTTCATACCAACTTCACCTCAAACCACAACGTTCTAATCCACCGCATCCCACTAAAACCCACTCACTAGTTGATTTAAATGGCCATTAATTTACAGGCATTAAACACTAAATTCCTTCCATTTGGCCTATAAATTCATGAAAATGAGATTAAAAAATTATGTTATATTGTGGATTATTGTGTGAATGTTATTTGGACACTTAGGCAATTTTAAAAAAGTTTATCTTTTCTTAAGAAATGGATAGATGTTTAGATCTACTCATTGAATTTTGTAATTAGCTACAATTAGATAACTAACTAATTATATGCTTTAATTTCAGGTCACTCAAGTAAAATTGTTTCATATTTGTTTCAGAATGCTTCAATCTATAATAACTGAAAATTTCATTGAGTTCTCTTAATTTTTAAGAAAGTTATGGGCTTTTAACTGTTCCAGATCACAGCTTTTGAGTTAAGTCAATTGAAAGGCAATGGGGAAGAAGATGCTAATTTCCGAGTATGAAAATGGTCATAACTTTCTTAATACTGAAGATATGAAAGTGAATTAAGTGTCAAATTAAACTTCTTTTTATGTTTTATCTGATGGGATAAATTGCAGACTTGATTTTTAAAATCTCAAAATGTTGTAACATTGCTACTGTGATGGATGTTTATGTTAACTTTTATGTGATTGTGTGTCTCATTGCTTTACACTTCATATGGTTGTATGGTAGCTCAAATTTCACTGTACTTTGATAGGTACATGTGACAATAAACTGACCGTGAGACCTTGAAACCTTGAGTTGTGCCCCAAATTTTTAGTGTCCTTTGCACAAGGATTGACACTGGTCACCATTTACCTGGTCATAATGATTCACTTCTGGAAAAGTTATTTGGTTTCAGGCACAGGAAGTGGAATTTTACAATTGGGAGGATGTCAAAGCTCCGTTGGGGACTGCCGTGGGCAGAAGACTTTAAAGGGCCTGTCCCACTTGGCCGTCATTTGCGACTCATTTACTCGCCATATGTAAAATAGGTCGACGCATCGTGACGCGCGACGTTGCATGGAAATCATGCGTCAGCACAGCCGTCTGGTGTGCGTGACGTCATTAGAATACCCTGCGGCGTGCGGGAGGACGTTATCACAAGGACGTGAGAACGTTGATGCACAGAGACATAACCATGCGTCACCACGCAATACACATGAGACGTCGGAACGCCAACGTACGACGCCAATGCGTCAGCGGGCGTACCCAATGCGTCAGCGTGCGTACGTGATACGTCACGCAGGAGGCGTGCGAGGATTTTGTTCCTGTCACACCACCGCAAACGATTCCACGCTGCACCATTCGCGACGCATGTGCACCCCACGCGTCACAACGCATCGACCTAATTTACATATAATGCGTAAATGAGGCGCAAATGACAGCCAAGTGGGACAGGCCCTTAACTCTGGGAGTCAGTTGTGTACTGACACCACTAATTTCTTTGTTAAACTTGCTTTCTAAATGATGGCTGAGAAAAACACATTGACTATAAACCCACTCACCTACCCTCTTATGAGGTCCTGATCCTGAATATTGATCCCTACCTCCTACCCCCAAGTCTGGATTTTGAAGGCTGAACCCTTCCTAGGTCCTTAATCCGAAGGCAAATTTTAATTATCCTACCTAGGTCATGATCCTAACACCCTCTGAAGTCTATATCTCTCCGCAAAACCTTCCTTCCCAACCACACAGCTCCCACTCCAGACCCAACCATAAGGTCAAATGATACAGTTCCTTTCATGTGCACTGTGGCATATGAAGGAAAATGAGCCACTCCTTTTTCCTGCAGTCTACAGCCTCAAGGCCAAAGGGTATTTTCCTCGTGGGCCATTTTTCCACCCTGACCAGACCTCTGCGGAAATCTTGTACCAAGTAAGTGAATCCGTGGAAAGAGTGCGAGGTAATAGAAGTCTGAAAGAGTAGAGAATCCTCTGCAAATACCCTGGTAATCTCCCCATTCATTCATTGTTCGAATATTCATTAATTATTATTAAATATGATCTCGAAGTAATGTTTCCAGTGGTCATATACATGTTGAAAGCTTCAAGCCCAGGGCTTTGGATTTTTTTCATTAGTAATTTAATTTAGAGTAAACATTGGCAATTGAATTAAATGAACTCTCTCCCACACAGTAACTTGTGCAGTGGGACTTCCTGGTGGCCTCTTGTACTCAGATAAATCAGTGAGGTCCTACATCACTGTCAACGCTGTGTGTTAAAATAAAATCTCCAACAGCCGGATTTTAATAACCGGTTACTAAACTGAGCCTTGGCAATTATGCAAATACGAAATGCAAGTGCAATTATTTCTAAAAATTGGAAACTAAGTAAGTGAAACAGCGTAGTGACAGTTGTGACTGTCACTGCCATTGGAAATCCTCGTCAGGGTGATTGTGAGCGGCAAACGTTCTCCCACACAGTCGCAACATGAAGGCAAAGAGAATAAAATACTTCTGGGAAGCAAGGACCTCTTGGGGAAATACCAATTAGTGACTCATGTATGATCAAGCTGTCTTGATGGTTCATGACATGTTACATCACAAGTTCACGTTATAGGAGTAGAATTAGGCCATTTGGCTCATTGAGTCTACTCTGCCATTCATGGTTGATCTCTGCCTCCTATATCCCATTTTCCTGCCATCTCCCCCATAAACCTTGACACCCATTCTAATCAAGAATTTCTCTATCTCTGCCTTTAAAATATCCACTGACGTTCTCCACAGGCCTCTGTGGCAATGTTCCACAGATTAACTACCCTCTGACTAAAGAAGTTCCTCCTCACCTCCTTTGTAAAAGAGCGTCCTTTAATTCTGAGGATAAATCTTCCACTTGGATACTGAAATGGCAACAGAGAGAACTTTTGAGAGGAACCGCACATATGGATTTAAGTGGCACAGTGGTGCATTAGGGCGGCACAGTTGCACAGTAGCTGCCTTACAGCATCAGAGACCCTGGGTCGATCTGGACTTGGGGTATTATCTGTACGGATTTTGTACATTCTCCCTGTGACCGAGTGGGTTTTCACCAGGTGCTCAGGTTTCCTCACACATTCCAGAGACGTGCAGGTTTGTAGGCTAATTGGCTTCTGTAAATTGTTTCTAGTGTGTAGGATAGAACTAGTGTACGGGTGGTCGCTGGTCGGAGTGGACTTGGTCGGCCAATGAGCCTGTTTCCATGCTGGATCTCTAAAACTAACAACAAAAGTGGGTAAAATGGAGAATGAGTACTTAAGCATAGGGACTTAAAGTAAATTAGTAGGACACCTGTCTGGAGCACACACGCCAGTACAGATCAGTGAGGCAAAATGGTTTGTTTCCATTATTTATGGGTAATTCTTAGGGTAGGGAATGTTAACTCATGTGACAATAAAATGAATCAGTTATTTGCTCCACAACACAAATGTTGCTGCATTACCCCCTCAGTTTGCCCACTTTTGTTTGTTGTATTTCCAAGGGTTTCATTCCAGGATAGAGAAACATAGACATTTGGAGGAGAGGACATTTGGTCTTTTGTTCCAATTCCACCATTCAATAAAATCAAGACACGTATTTTACCTTAGCCTAACTTTACTGTACTAACCGCACTTTCCTTGATTCCCTTCATATCTAATACCTATTATCAAGCTCCATCCTGAATATACTCAGTGACTGACCTTTCGCGTCCTCTTTGGTGCTGAGTTTCTTCTCATCGCTGTTTTGAGAGATTGGTTCTTTATTTTGAGATTGTCACCCCCTCATTCTAGATACCACTGGCAGGAGAAGCATCAACTCTGCACTTTGTATCTAAGTGGGTTTACAGGGCAATGACAGGGCATCTCTCCACTGATGCTGCCTGACCTGCTGAGTGTTTCTATTAGTCCCCGGTTTTGCTTCAACTTTCCAACCACCTGTAATTTTGTAATCCATCTGCGCACCAAAACCTTTCAGTCTCTCATCATTTAAAATAAATAGTCTGCCTTTAACGTGTAACAGTGCAGCACAGGAACAGGCCCATTTGGCCCACAATGTCTGTTCCAAACATGATTTCAATTTAAACTATACGCCTCTCCTGCATGTGACGCATATTGCTCTAGTCCCTGCATATTCATGTGCCTATCTAAAAGCCCCTTAAATACGGTTATCATATCAGCTTCCACAACCTCCTGGCAGCACGATCTAGGAACCCGACACTCTCCGTGTAATAACATTGCACTGCGCATCTCGTTTAAAGTTTTCCCTCTCACCTTAAAGCTTTGTCCTCTAGTCTTTGACATTTGTACTCTGAGAACAAAAGTTCTGAATGTCCACTATATATATGTCACTAAAGTGGATGGGATGCAAGCAGAAACCTCTTTGTGGCGCATCCCAGGCAACGCTGACGACAGCAACTGTACCACAGTGACTGACTAAAGTAGCCAATTCTGCAACCACCGACCATCAACCGTCACTGACCGACCAGAAAGGCGTGATATAGAAGATTGACGGACACGAGGAAGAAGAACTAAAGTGGATGAGCTCACACCTTCCCCACGTTATATTCCTGCTTAAACACAGTAAATGGATCACCCCATTCCAATTAGTTATACTGATGATAAAAGGATCTGATTAAATCTAATCTTTTGGGCTTGCATTTTATTTTATTTCACTTCGCAAAGTACCCAGGAGATGTCTGGCTGAGTAAAGAAGATGCCCCAGACCTTGCCACTTCTCTGTCTGTGCTGCTGCACTTCTGAGGTGTGCTTATGATTGCGACTCTTGACTCAATGTTAGGCTAAGCCTGGGTCAAACCAACCTCAGTTGAAGTGAAATTGTTCATTTAATGCCCAATAGGAGAACATATTTCTCTCAGTGACACTGATTGTTTATAAATCTGATCCTTATGTTTCAAACTCAACACTCCAATAACTTCATGAATTAAGAACATGCTTCCTTTTTAAAAATTGGATTTAATCCCAGCAAATGAGAGGCAGAACTATTTTACAGCTTGTGCAATGTAAGGCACTGTAATTATTTATTTGTATTGATTTTACTTTTACCTTCTTCGTGAATTCAAAAGATACCGTATTAAGTATTCAGATTTTTATATGACTTTCCTCCATGGTATTAACTCCTGTGAGGGTACATAGAAACATAGAAAATAGGCGCAGAAGTAGGCCATTCGGCCCTTTGAACCTACACCGCCATTCAATATGATCATGGCTGATCATCCAACTCAGTATCCCGTACCTGCCTTCTCTCCATACCCCCTGTTCCCTTTAGCCACAAGGGCCACATCTAACTCCCTCTTAAATATAGCCAATGAAACGGCCTCAACTGCCTTCTGTGGCAGAGAATTCCACAGATTCACCACTCTCTGTGTGAAAAATGATTTTATCATCTCGGTCCTAAAAGACTTCCCCCTTATCCTTAAACTGTGACCTCTTGTTCTGGGCTTCCCCAACATCAGGAACAATCTTCCTGCATCTAGCCTGTCCAACCCCTTAAGAATTTTGTAAGTCTCTGTAAGATCCCCCCTAAATCTTCTAAATTCCAGCGAGTACAAGCCGAGTCTATCCAGTCCTTCTTCATATGGAAGTCCTGCCATCCCAGGAATCAGTCTGGTGTCTGGTTACATTAGTTGGTTACATCTATTGACCATGTAGCAGTGGGAGAGTCTTACATGTCACCGCTTGAAGGTAGATATTGAAAGTTCCGTTGGAGTAAAACTAAATCTTTTTGGAACTACAGTCCAGCTAATTCGAAGACATATTGTAATACTCCAAAAGGAAAGAATTTGCTGGGGTTTGGAGAGGGGTTGGGGGTCCCATGCTTGTTACATAAAGATAGTAAGGACACAATGGGCCAAATGGCCTCCATCCCTGTTATAATTATTCTGTGATTCCTCACCAATGATTACAAAGCCAAATTGAAAATAGGTTGAGAAAATGGGGACTGTAATTTGGGGAGGATTAGTATTTGGTTTGAAAACTGTGATGTGGTGAATTTCTCAGTAATTCCTTGTATCCTGTGTGACTTGTGTATGTATAATTATGGATAATGGCAGTTATCAGTGCAGATGGGTAATTATTGGAGATAATGTTATCATCATCTACTTATTCTCTACGAAATCCAATAAATTCCCTTGAACCTAAGTATCTCGTGGGAGAGCCTGCACATTTATAAGAACTATCTTCCCTTAACAGTGTTCAGCAGCAGAGAGCACTCTGCTGTTGGGGTGGCACAGTGGCGCAGCGGTAGAGTTTCTACGTTACAGTGCTTGCAGTGCTGGAGACCTGGGTTCGATCCCGACTACGGGTGCTATCTGTACGGAGTTCGTACCTTCTCCCCGTGCTCATGTAGGATTTTTCCAAATTCTTTGGTTTCCTCCCACACTCTAAAGACGTACAGGTTTGTAGGTTAATTGGCTTGGTATAAGTATAAATTTTCCCTAGTGCATGTAGGGTAGCGTTAATGTGCGGGGATCACTGGTCGGTATGGACTAAGTGGGCCGAAGGGCCTGTTTCTGTACTATATCTCTAAAAAAAAGTGAGGAAAGTAGCAAGGCTGAAATTTTTAGATTGCAACCTGTTTTTTTTCTTGACTTTCAACCTTACTATATTAAAGTGAATTATTCTTCCACAGCTAAACTAGATGAGAATTTACGGAGGCTTATCCTTACACATCAATGTTCACAATTTGCATTGGACACACTTGGGCTCAAAAAGGCATTTAAATGGGTGAGAGCTCTTTGATGAAAGGTCTAAGCCAAGGCAGTTCATAATGATCCATGGATAATTGGTAGACTACCAAGTCATGATTCAGCGCACATTCGTGTGAAATAAATTCTGGGATGCGTGTAAAATGAGCCAGGATTGCGTGAATGGGTTTTGGGCCATAATAGATGCAGTAATTTAGTTACACTAACTACCCATGCGTTCTGCTTGACCATAGTGTCCAACAACAAAAAAAGAATTAAATGGAGGCGCAAGAGTTGCAGATATTGGAATCAGGACCAAAAAAAGGAGAGCTGCTGGAAGAACTCTGGATCAACCAGCATCGATGGAACGAAATGAACAGTTGGTGTGGCAGATCGAGGCATTTAATCTGAAAACCAATAAACATTTCTGTTCCAAAGTAAACAGCTCCAGTCTCATCAATATTTTCTCACAACTAAAACTCTCTGGTCTTGCTCGCAACCTTATTTTGCTCCTTCTCACGCAATCTTGTTTTCCCTATAGTGTTTAATACCCGAATTTTAGGCTGGATTCATTATTTTTGGCATTGTTTCTTACATGACTTTCTTTGTCATATTTTGATTAATAAAGGCAAATATTTGCAATCATCTTAGCTACCTGTTCTTCTCCCTTCTGTGATCTATAGACATGTACTTCAAGGTCTGTTTTGAATAATAAATGAGACCACTCACCATCCAATCCATGTTGGTTCTTAGTAGAAAACTCCCATTGACTCATAGTCCTGCAAATTATTTTTCTTAAGTGTTTATTCAATTCCTTTTTGACAGTTCTGATTGATTTTGTTTCCACCATGTCTTCAGGCAGCAAATTCCACAAGATAATTATTCGCCAGTAAAAATACTTTTCCTCACATTCACCGTGTTTCTTTTGTCAGGGAAGGTAATTAGTCGAAGAACCTTCCACTAATGAGAACAGATATCTTCCATTAACCTTGCATATATCAGGTGATAATCATAAACACCTCTATCAAATCTCCTATCACCGTAGTTATAATATTCTCACTGTCCAACCACTGAATTATGTGTTACATTACCTTGCTTGCTCTTCTTAAAACCATGATCTCACTTTTCTCCAGACTGAGATCCATTTGCAGATCCAGTCAGAACAAGAGTTCTGACCCAAAACGTCACCTATTCCTTTTCTCCAGATGTGCTGCTTGACCTGCTGAGATACTCCAGCATTTTGTGTCTACCTTTCATTTGCTTCTGTTAGGCCTTGGTACCCAGGCCATGGACCTTTTGCACTCCATAATTTTCTTCCTCACTGTCAACTATACAGCTATTTTTTGAATCACCACCAACTTCTTAATCATATCCTCTGTAATTGTCTGAAACATTAAAATACCACAATGTAAGAAAACTCAAAATGACCCTCAAGAGAAATGGCATACTTTACCTCTGCCATTCAGCCCATTCTGCATCTATTTCTCTATCAATGGTAATTTTTCCAAACCATGTTAAAAACGTTACTACTTACCAATAACAAGATTAAATAAGATGTCGTCAATATTCCTCCCTACTAATTTTTCCAAAAATTCAGACAAGTTTGATGTTACCTAAACTGCACCTCTTGATGTGATACTTTACCCTGCAACAGGTAGATTAATGAGAACAGGTCAAGTACATTTCTCCTTTGTGTGGTCTCACTCACTATCTGCCACTGACCCTCATCCGTATTTCTTCAGGACATGTCTAACTTGGTGTGAGGTGGTGCTACCACACCATGTTTGGGAATGGGCAATGAGGTCCCCAATCCACAGAATATTCTTTGCCCATGCTACTTTCAGATATGCAGTCATACAGCACAGAAACAGACTTACATTCTGCCAAAGATAGACACAAAAAGCTGGGGTAACTAAGTGGAACAGGCAGCATCTCTGGAGAGAACGTCTCTGGGTGACGTTTTGTTTTGAGACCTTTCTTCAAACTGGTTAGGGATAAGGAAATGAGAGATATAGGCCATGGTTTAGAGAGATAAAGAACAATGCATGAAAGATATACAAAAAAATAACGATGATAAAGTAAACAGGCCATTGTTAGCTGTTTGTTGGGTGAAAACGAGATGCTAGCGCGACTTGGATGGGAAAGGGATGGTGAGAGAGGGAATGCCGGGGTTACTTGCAGTTTGAGAAATCAATATTCATCCCACTGGGCTGTGAGCTGCCCAAGCGAAATATGAGATGCGGTTCTCATATTCAGTGGAACAGGCAGCATCTCTGGAGAGAAGGAATGGGTGACGTTTCGTGTCGAGACCTTTCTTCAGACTGGTAAGGGATAAGGGAAACGAGAGGTCTGTGTGGGAATGGGATGGAGAATTAAAGTGTTTAGCAACCGGTAGATCAGGTAGGCTCGGGCACCGGGAGATGCTTTCATTCCACCAAACCATTAAGCACCCATCTGCACTAATCTAATGTAAGTCCCATTTTATTCCCTGCAGAGACCCACCGATGTTGTCCGAACTCCCCTAGATTTGACTCTCCACATCTTCAGAGGAAAAGCTCATGGTGACCAATTAACCTGCCAACCGATGGGCCTTATGAATCAGAATCAGAAGAATCAGAATCAGAATGCCTTTTATTGTCAGTATACACATGTACAGTGAGATTAAAAACTGCTCCTACTCAGTGCAAAAACAAGACAAAAAGGGGGTGGGTGGGGGGATAAGGTGCACAGTTTCTGCAGCGCTATATACATATCTATAAAAAGACAATGGATAAATAGAATGGATAATAGGATTCCTATATCCAGTATGGGTTACAGTTACAGTACAAATTACAGTAGGTGGATAGATGAAAGTCCGGGGGTTAGGCTGTGAAGTCAATGCATGTGTGAGTTCAGGGAGATGATGGATTTTGGAAAGAAACTGTTCTTGAGTCTATTTGTCCTTGTGCTGATGCACCTATAGCGCCTCCCTGAGGGTAGCAGGTTGAACAGGCCAAATGCAGGATGGGAGCTGTCCTTGATAATGTTCTTCGCCCTGCTGAGGCAGCGGGAGGTGTAAATGTCCATCAGAGAGGGGAGAGGGCAGCCGATGATCTTCTGTGCTGCCCTGACTACCCTCTGAAGCCTCTCCCTGTCTGCCATGGTGCAGCTGCCGTACCATGCTGTAATGCAGTATGTCAACAGGCTCTCAATGGACGAGCGGTAGAAGGTCAGCAGCAGGTTGGAGTCTAGGTTGTGCTTCCTGAGGACCCTCAGGAAGTGCAGCCGCTGCTGAGCCTTCTTGATGACTGCTGTGATGTTGTCTGTCCAGGAGATGTCAGCGGAGATGAGGACGCCGAGAAACCGGAAGGTGTGGACCCTCTCCACACACTCGCCGTTGATGTATAAGGGAGCTAAGTCGGTGCTGTGCTTCCTGAAGTCGACAATGAGCTCTTTGGTTTTCTTGGTGTTCAGAACCAGGTTGTTTTCTGAGCACCAGGCTGTCAACTTCAGGACTTCAGGACTCTCTGTAGGCTGCCTCATCTCCCCTTGAGATGAGTCCGACTACTGTAGTGTCGTCAGCAAACTTGACGATTCGGTTGTTGTTGTGGGCCGGACTACAGTCGTGGGTGTAGAGACAGTATAGGAGGGGGCTTAGCACACAGCCCTGCGGGGAGCCGGTACTCAACATGCGAGTGGAGGAGAGGTGGGGGCCGAGTCTCACAGTCTGGGGCCGGTTGGTGAGGAAGTCCTTATCCAGGCACATGTGAGAGAATGCGGGAAGAAACCAGAGCTCCAAGAGGAATCCCGCAGAATCATATGGAGAATGTGAAAATTCCACACAGACCGCATCAGAGGTCAGGATTGAACTCAGGTAGCTGGAGCCGCAAAGCAGCAGTTCTACCTGCTGCACCACTGAGCCCCTCACTTCTTCAGAGTTTTCTTCAGCAGGGGGGAGTACTGATTCATCTGTGTGGGAGGATGGTTAATGGTAATCAGGAGAAGATTCTCTGGGTCATGCTTGGCCTGGCGCAGCAAGACTTCCTATGGTAGAAACATAGAAAATAGATGCAGGAGGAAGCCATTCGCCCCTTCGAGCCAGCACTGCCGTTCAATATGATCATGGCTGATCAGTACCCCGTTCCTGCTTTCTCCCCATATCCAATGATTCCTATAGTCCTAAGAACTATATCTAACTCTCTCTTGAATGCGGCGTCAAAGTTGTAGATTTCATTTGTGACTTCTTCCTATCTCAACACCATTATGCCTCTACCTCTGGTGGCTCAATTCATCTGTGGGACTGAAGTTGTCCAAGGATTTTGATGGAGGAATCCAAAATGTTTGGAGTTACACAAAGATCAACCAATGTAACTGACTCGTTTTATCTCTGGCCTTTGTTCCAACTATCTGCCAATTAAAAAAAAAACATTCATCGATGTTGACCTATTACCAGCCATGTGTGTTTGTGTCCTGACTCTCCCCTTTTGCAGCTCCCTGCCCCCTACAATCAGTCTGAATAAGTGTCTCGACCTGAAACGTCACCTACCCATGTTATCTAGAGATGCTGCCTGACCTTCTGAGTTACTCCAGCACTTTGTGTCCTCTCAGATTAGACAACAGTCTGATTGTTTCATGTTCAGCATTCCTGAGACTAAATTTATTATTTTTAATACCAATTTAGTTAATTTACAATATTTAAGTTGCCCCACAGTCATATCAAATCACATTCTGTGCTGGCTGTTCAGGTCTCGTATCTTTCTACTCCAATCACATAAGCATTGTCCCTCCTTCCTGCACCCTTGTAGTTACCGTACAAATTCATTTCGGGCCAGAGCCATAGTTTAGGACTTAACTTATTGCTTTCAAAACCTTGAAAGATTCAAGTAATTCTCTCATTTAATCAACTTGTTTGGACTGAAATGTGCCTCTGGTCAATAAATTCACCCTTTAATCTTGTGACTGACTATGTCAAAGAATAGGGACAACAATAATAACAACATCGATTACAGGATCTATTGCCATCTCTATGGAAACCACTTGGAGCATGCTTTGATTGGATTGTCGGAAGCGATGTAAGCCTAATCGAGCTGACCGACCACCTAAGGCCAACTGCAGTCAAACCTACAAAATACAGCACATCTTCGATGTCTGACCATGTTTGTTTGGCCGAAGGCAGACGTCTGATACTAGCTGGGGGTCAGATGTTGACCCACTGCTCTGACATGGGACCCAATGTTAAACCCAGTGAGGAGCATTGCCAAGGTGTGCAGAGCAGTCAGCTTTACACAAGCAGTGAGGTCGTAGCACAGAGTGTCACTGTCTTAAACATGGTCTCCCTGAACTTCATGTAAAAGCTAAATTCAAATCTCCATGAGTTAATTCACTTAATTTCACTCAATTCAACTTGCTTTTTTAATTACTGGTTAGCTATTAATTAAGCTTTTCATGCTTTCTGATGATTTCTATCTATTTCAACAGTTTAGAAATTTATCTGTCTATTCTGTGGGGTGAGGTTGGGCAGGCCGGAGCTATTGGGAGTGGATGGGCAGACTATGACTTTATTCCTTGGAATGGTGGAGGCTGAGGGGTGATCTTTCCATTTTTAGTTATTGTTCTTTCTGATCAATCTTCTGTGCTATAGATGCAATTCATGACAATATTATGGAGGGATTGTTACAACATAACCATATAACCATATAACAATTACAGCACGGAAACAGGCCCTCTCGGCCCTTCCAGTCCATGCCGACCATTTATTTTCCCCTAGTCCCATCTACCTGCACTCAGACCATACCCCTCCATTCCCTTCCCGTCCATATACATATCCACTTTACTTTTAAATGTTAAAATCGATCCTGCCTCCACCACTTCTGCTGGAAGCTCATTCCACACAGCCACCACTCTCTGAGTAAAGAAGTTCCCCCTCATGTTACCCCTAAACTTCTGTTCCTTAATTCTCATGTTATGCCCTCTTGTTTGAATCTTCCCTACCCTCAAAGGGAAAAGCTTATGCATGTCAACTCTGTCTATCCCTTTCATCATTTTAAAGACCTCAATCAAGTCCCCCCTTAACCTTCTGCGCTCCAAAGAATAAAGACCTAACTTGTTCAACCTTTCTCTGTAACTTAGTTGCTGGAACCCAGGCAACATTCTAGTAAATCTCCTCTGTACTCTCTCTATTTTGTTGACATCAGGTGATTTCTGTGTGTTTTCAAATTTATGGACAAATTCAATTTATGCACATCAGCCCAAGTTGTCCCATCAGACACGAGGTAAGCATCCAGTTTCAAGGACAATTTCATCCCAGCTGTTATCAGGCAACTGAACTATCACGAACTAGAGAGCGGTCCTGACCTACCATCTACCTTATTGGAGACCTTCGGATTATCTTTAATCGCACTTTACTGGACTTTATCTTCCACTAAACGTTATTCCCTTTATCCTGTATTGGATTGTGTGTTACCATATATATACGTTTTGGCAACTGGATAGCACACAGGAAAAATGCTATTCACTGTACGTCAGTACATGTGACAATACCAAACTAATATAAACTATCTGTAAAAACGGAACTTGGTTGTTATCCAGGGACAGCTTGTGCAATGTAGATTCTGCTTTTTGTAGCCGTAACCATGTTTTTTTTGAGCGATGGTATAGGGTACGTCTTCGACATAGACTTGCAGAATTATAGAGCTACAGAGTGCAGTTCGTGGTAAAAATCCACAAATACTACAACAGTAACTGTTGTGAGAAGAGATTGCCCTATTGCGGTCCTGGCTCGAAGGGGCGAATGGCCTCCTCATGCACCTATTTTCTATGTTTGCATGTGTGTACACATGGTAACTGTTGTGAGAAGAGGTTGCTCTATTGTTTGCATGTGTATACATGTGTCCAAATATTAATGCACCTGCGTTACACCTGACTAAAAACAGGTTTTTAGCTATTGGGTGGTGAAGCTGTCGAATTCATTGCCACAGCCGGCTGTGGAGGCCAAGTAAATGGGTATTTTTAAAGCAGAGATTGACAGTTTCTTGATTAGTAAGGGTGTCAAAGCTTATGGGAGAAGGCAGGAGAATGGGGTTGGGAGGGAGAGATAGATCAGCCATGATTGATACTACTGATTTCCATCCTGCACTCAAATTCACTTGGACCATCTCCGACACCTCCCTCCACTTTCTTAATCTCACCATCTCCATCACAGGCGATATACTATCGACTGACATTTATTACAAACCCACTGACGCCCACAATTATCTTGACCACACTTCTTCCCACCCTGCTGCCTGCAGAGACTCTATCCCCTACTCCCAATTCCTCTGTCTACGCCGCACCTGCGCCCAAGATAAGATGTTCCATAACAGGACCTTTGAGATGTCCTCATTCTTTAGGGAACAGTGTTTCCTCTTTCCGATCATAGATGAGGCCGTCACTCACGTCTCCTTGGTACCCCGCAACTCCGCCCTTGCTCCCCCTCCCATAGTTGCAACAGAGACAGAGTCTCCCCAGTCCTTGCCTTTCACCCAATAAGCCGTCACATACAACACATAATCCTCCTACATTTTCGCCACCTGCAACGGGATCCTAACACTATTCACATCTTGACATCTCCACCCCTTTCCGTTTTCTGCAGAGACCGATCCCTCCGCAACTCCCTGGTTAACTCATCCCTTCCCACCCAAACCATCCCCTCCCCAGGTACCTTCCCCTGCAACCGCAGGAAATGCGACACCTGTCCTTATACCTCCTCCCTTCACTCTGTCCAGGGACTCCGACAGTCCTTTCAGGGTAGGCAGAGGTTCACTTGCACCTCCTCCAACCTACAGTATCTGTTGTTCAAGACGCAGATTCTTATACATTGGCGAAATCAAATGTAGACTAGGCGATCATTTCGCAGAACATCTTCACTCAGCCCGCCTGAAACTACCTGATCTCCTGATTGTTGAACACTTTATTCTCCTTCCCATCCCACACTGACCTTTCTGTCCTAGGTCTCCTCCATTGTCAGAGTGAGGCTAAATCCAAATTGGATGAACAGCATCTCATATTTCGCTTGGGCAGCTTGCAGCCCAGTGGTATGAATATTGATTTCTCGCACTTCAAGTAACCCCGGCATTCCCTCTCTCTCTATCGCTCCCCCACCCAAGTCGCACCAGCTTCTCGTTTTCACCCAACAAACAGCTAAAAATGGCCTGTTTCCTTTATCATCGTTGTTTTGTTGCACATCTTTCATTCATTGTTCTTTATCTCCCAACATCATCTCTACTGTATATATCTTGTTTCCCTTTTCCCTAACTGGTCTGAAGAAGGGTCTCAACCCGAAATGTCACCCATTCCTTCTCTCCAGAGATGCTCCAGCATGTCCCTCTGAGTTACTCCAACTTTTTGTGTCTAGCCATGGTTGAATGGCAGAGTAGACTCTGGCCAAATGGCCAAATTCTGTTCTGATTGACTTAGGAACTTATGAACATTTTAACCTACTTAGCTATAAATGATTTTGTGTGAATTTCTGGAACTGAGCCATTGAGAATAGATAAAGGTACGTGAGAGTATTTGTCGGCATTAGCTGGGTATCATTCACCAGAAAGAACAAACTAGCATCAATGCACAATCTATTGAATTTGGTTAGCTCAGTTAAGAATAATTAATCCTTTATCTTGAAGATGTTTATGGCTGTGCCCATACTAAGCCATGCAGGGAAAAATAAAACTGCACAGTGTACAAAGAACTACATTTGTTAAAACGTGTCCAGTTAATTATTTGGAGGAGATGAAAATTTTAAACATGCAGCAGATTTCAAATCGTCCAAGGAAAATAAAGCTTAAAAGAACTTGCGTGCTTGAATATTTGAGATTTGCTCAAAATGTAACCAACAAATCCTCCAATCTGTATTGTGGAGAATTGTCTGGTAATTTGTTTCATTGTCCGAAACACATCAGCAATTATAGATATTAATTATAGATTAATTATAATTTAATAATTTCATGTAACCGTTCTTTATTGTTGCTCTCCAGAGATGGGGCTTTTTTTTTCTCCCATGTTATCAACCGCTTTAAAAAAGAATTATTATTACTTTGATAAATGTGGAATGCACCCTATCGCAAACCCATCCCAATGTGCGTTCCAATGCTGCCGCTCTCTGCCACCCAGACCACACTCGCTCTCTCATGTTTCCAGTTCGGATTAAGTCCTTGATACGAATGGTCGACCATTTCTCTCCCTGCAGATGTCGCCTGACCTACTGAATATTTCCAACACTTTTTCTTTAGGTTTCAGATTTCCACTGTCTGCAGTTTATTGCTCCAATTAATCAAGGTACAATCATTCCTTGTGAAAGTTAGTACAATGCATTAAATTCAAAGTATTTGAATATTCTTATTATCTTGTAGAATAACATATAAATTCACATGAACATTCATGAGTTTGATGCAGATGTCCAGGCAATAGTTTGGTTCAGTTTAGTTTTGAGATACAGCATGGAAATAGGCCCTACGGCCCAGCAAGTCCATTCTAACCACCGAACACCCGTTCACACTAGTTCTGTGTATTTCACTTTCTCATTCGCTCCTTACCCATTGGAGCCAATTAACCTACGCCCGCAATTTTGGATGTGGGTGGGAACCTGTTCACCCGGAGGAAACCCATTTGATCACAGAGAGGACGTACAAACTCCACAGTTTTGAGCAACAGAGGTCAGGATCGAACCTGGGTCTCTGGTGCTGTGAGGCTGCAGCTCTAACAACTATGCTACTGTGCCATCCTCCCACCACCCCCCACCCCCCCCTCTCGCAGCCCCCCGAACCTTGTACAGTGAAGTTTTACCCTCTCTTTTATAATGAGCAAACCAACCCCATTGTAAGCTGAAGCAGAGATATTCATATATTCACATTTTCCAATACTTCCCCATTGTAGACTCAATTATCAGCTATCTCATGACAGAAAGAGGCCAAATAAATGATTTATATGTGAAATATTTTAACACGTTGATGAGCCTAAAAGACTTTAATATAGGCAAACACTCAGAGAGTAAAATTAATCATTTCATCCCTCTAATATTTTGAAATGTGCCAATCAAGCAAGGACAGGTAAAATTGTTCAGCGGCTTAAGGGAGTGCACTGGAAAAATTGCCGCCAAGTCCTCATTAACCTTGTTCTTATGAATGGATTACTAGGTCATTATTGTCACTTTACACAAAATTACAATCCACCCAGTGGAGCGAGGAATTGGAACCATGCAAACAAGCAGTGGGATTAGCTGAACTCAGTTGGAAGAGCACTGGGCTACTCAGTAGCCTCTGGTTGAAGACAGGGAAACCCAATGCGACTCGTTAAAGCTCATCCTCCTTGTTATTAACACGCGTGTCCGTGAGACGAAGTTGGATGAAATCCAATAGCCATTGGGAGGTCATGTTACAGTGGTGCCAAGACATTGGTGAGGTCACATTCGGAGTATTGTCTTTATTTTTGGTCACCCTGTTGTCTCGACCCAAAATGGCACCCATTCCTTCTATCCAGAGATACTGGATGTCCTGCTGAGTTACTCCAGCATTTTGTGTCTTTCTTCACAAGAAAAATGGTGTTAAGCTGGAAATGGTGCGGTGGAGATTCACGAGGTTGTTGCTAGGACTCGAGGCCCTGAGTTATAGGGAGAGGTTCAGCAGGCAAGGACTTTATTCCTTGGAGCACATGAGGATGAGGGATGATCTTATAAAGGTGTATAAGACATGTAAGAAAGCTGTCACAGGTGAGGCAGGTACTGTCAAAATGTCTAAAAAACATTTGGCCAGGGACATGGATAGGATAGGTTTGGAAGGATATGGACCAAATGCAGTCAGATGTGACTAGTGTAAATGGAGCATGTTGATCCAAATGGGGAAGTTTAGTTTAGTTTTGTTTAATTTAGAGACACAGATGGAAACAGACCCTGCGGCCCACCGAGTTTATGCCAACGAGCGATCACCCCATACACTAGTTCTATCCCACAAACTGGGGACAATTTACATTGCCGGAGAACACCCATGCGGTCATAGGGAGAAAGTGCAAACTCGATACAGACAGCACCTTTAGTCAGGATCGAACCTGGGTCTCTGGCGCTACCGCTGTGCCAACATGCCACCCATTGGGCAAGTTGGGCAGAAGGGCCTGCTTCCACGCTATATGACTATGACTCAGTAACTTGAGCATTAGGCGAGCTAACTCTACCACTGTGATATATAAATGGTGAGGGGGAGGGATTGACAAATTGGGAGTATAAAGATGGAGTTAAAGAGGAAGTGTGTATAAGAAAAGTTACAAAAAACTCCTGGATTAATGGGAAGGAAAGTTTGAGAAGGGATAAGAGAGTAAGGTCAGGGCCAATGGTGAGAGGGGAAATGAATACCGAAGTTAAAGTGTTGTATATGAATGCGCAAAGTATAAGAAATAAAGTGGATGACCTTGAGGATCAGGTAGAAATTAGCAAGTATGATGTTGTGGGAATTACAGAGACACGGCTGAAAGAGGACCAGGGCTGGGAACTGAATATTCAAGGGTATACATCCTATCGAAAAGGCAGACAGGTGGGCAGAGAGGATGGGGTAGCTCTGTTGATGAGGAATGAAATGCAGTCACTTGCGAGGGGTGACTAGAATCAGATGTGCAGTCAGTGTCGATAAGCTAGCCAAGAATATAAAGGAGGATAGTAAGGTATGTGAAGAGGAAAAAAATAGTTAAGACCAAAGTTGGACCCTTGCAGACTGAAACTTGGTGAGTTTATTATGAGGAACAAGGAAATGGCAGACGAGTTGAACAGGTACTTTGGATCCATATTCACTCTTCACTAAGGAAGACACAAACAATCTCCCTGATGAACTAGTAGCCAGAGGATCTAGGGTGACGGAACGGAAGGAAATTCACATTAGGCTGGAGTTTGTGGAGTGCCTCTGTGATGGATTCTTAGAGCAGCTTGTTCTGGAACCTACCAGAGAGAAGGCAATTCTGGATTTAGTGTGTGTGTAATGAACCAGATTTGATAAGGGAACTCGAGGTAGTGACCATAACATGATAAGTTTTAATCTAAAATTTGAGAGGGAGAAGGGAAAATCGGAAGTGTCAGTATTACAGTTGAACAGAGGGAACAATGGAGCCATGAGGGAGGAGCAGGTCAAATTTGACTGGAAAGACACCCTAGCAGAAATGACAGTGGAACAACAATGGCAGGTACTTCTAGGATTAATACAGAAAGTGCAGGATCAGTTCATTCCAATGAGGAAGAAATATTCCAAGGGGAGTAAAGGACGACAAGTGGCTGACAAGGGACGACAGGGACAGCATAAAAATAAAAGAGAAGAAGTATAACATAGAAAAGATGAGTGGGATTCCAGAGGTTTGGGAAACTTTTAAAGAGCACCAGAAGATAACTAAAAAGACAATATAGGGAGAAAAGATGAGGTACGAAGGTAAGCTAGCCAAGAATATAAAGGAGGATAGTAAGGTATGTGAAGAGGAAAAAAATAGTTAAGATCAAAGTTGGACCCTTGAAAACTGAAACAGGTGAGTTTATTATGAGGAACAAGGAAATGGCAGACGAGTTGAACAGGTACTTTGGATCCATCTTTACTAAGGAAGACACAAACAATCTCCCAGATGAACTAGTGGCCAGAGGATCTAGGGTGATGGAGGAACTAAAGGATATTCACATTAGGCAGGAAATGGTGTTGGGTAGACTGATGGGACTGAAGCCCTCAGTCCCACCAGTCTACCCAACACCATTTCCTGCCTAATCCCCAGGGCCTGATGGTCTGCATCCCAGGGTAAGGAAGTGGCTCTAGAAATTGTGGGTGCATTAATGATCATTTTCCAATGTTCCATAGATTCAGGATCAATTCCTGTGGATTGGAGGGTAGCTAATGTTATCCTACTTTTCAATAAAGGCAGGGGAGAGAAAACTGAATTATAGACCAGTTAGCCTGACATCGGTGGTGGGGAAAATGCTGGTCAATTATAAAAGATGAAATAGTAGCACATTTGGATAGCAGTAGCAGGATTGGTCCGAGTCAGCATGGATTTACGAAACGGGAGGGCTTAATGGGTCCCTTTCAGAATGGCAGGCAGTAACTAGTGGGGCACCGCAAGGCTCGGTGCTGGGACCGCAGCTATTTACAATATACTAATGATTTAGATGAAGGGATTAAAAGTAACATTAGCAAATTTGCAGATGACACAAAGCTGGGTGACAGTGTGAACTATGAGGAGGATGCTATGAGGATGCTGGGTGATTTGGACAGGTTGGTTGAGTGGGCAGATGCATGGCAGATGAAGTTTAATGTGGATAAATGTGAGGTTATCAACTTTGGTGGCAAAAACAGGAAGGCAGATTATTATCTAAATGGTGTCAAGTTGGGACAAGGGGAAGCACAAAGAGATCTGGGGATCCTTGTTCATCAGTCACTGAAAGTTAGCATGCACGTACAGCAGGCAGTGAAGATAGGTCATAACAAGAGGAGTTGAGTATAGGAGCAAAGAGGTCCTTCTGTAGTTGTACGGGGCCCTAGTAAGACCACACCTGGAGTATTGTGTGCAGTTTTGGTCTCCCTTGAGAAACGACATTCTTGCTATTGAGGGAGTGCAGCGTAGGTTCACAAGGTTAATTCCCGGGATGGCGGGACTGTCATATGTTGATAGAGTCGAGTGGCTGGGCTTGTATACTCTGGAATTTAGAAAGATGAGAGGGGATCTTTTGAAATATATAAGATTATTAACGATTTGGACATTCTAGACGCAGGAAACATGTTCCCGATGTTGGTGCAGTCCAGAACCAGAGGCAACAGTTTAAGAATAAGGTGTAGGCCATTTAGAAAAACTTTTTCACACAGACGGTTGTGAATCTGTGGAATTCTCTGCCTCAGAAGGCAGTGGAGGTCAATTCTCTGTATGCTTTCAAAAGAGAGTTGGATAGAGCTCTTAACGATAACAGAGTCAAGGGATATGGGGAAAAGGCAGGAACAGGGTACTGAGTGTGAGCCATGATCACAGTGAATGGCGGTGCTGGCTCAAAGGGCCGAATGGCCTACTCCTGCATCTATTGTCTATTGTCTATTGCCTACAAACAACCAATGGACTTTTTCCAAGGAACATATACATGTGTAATAGTTCTTTCTCCGCCTGGAGTTGAAATTGAATCTTAAAATGAGAAAGGGGAGCCAGAGGTCAAAATCTCACAGCATGGAATACACTAAATCCAGAATGAAAGAATGATTGGGCAATACTGAAATTGAGCAAATGAGAGATACTTTCAAGAAAGCCAAGAGAATGTGCTTCAACTGAAATTAAAAGATAAAGTATTGCTTTCACCCACTGGATAAAATGCATGCAGAGATACCAAGAATTCTCATTTACAGAGAGACTTTACTCTATTCGGAAGTGCTTCAAAGTCCAAAAAGATAGGGTGATGCAAAAGCTTGGATAAAATAAGGGAAAGTGAAAGTGAGGAGAAATATTTACACAAGTGGCTTCAAAGAGAAGAGGTGGTGGCAAAACATAGTGAGAGACTGTGCACTAATTGTCAACAAGCCACAAGAACTCAGGAGGAGACGACTACAGTCACATTTGCACAAGTCAGACATCAGGTTGGACATTGCAATAGGAGGAAGATTCACCAGTCGGACCAGGTACCTCCCAAGCTTCCAGCAAGCCCATTGTGGGCTCTACCATTCCTTGATCATCATTACATTTTTGCATATCCTTGATTCATTTGTTCTTCATCTCTCTCTCTCTATCAGCATCTATTTCCCTCATTTCCCTTTCCCCTGACTCTCAGTCTGAAGAAAGGGTCTCGACCTGAAACGTCACCCATTCCTTTTCTCCACACCTGACCCACCGAGTTACTCCAGTTTTGTGTCCCGCTGCACGCAAGCATTGATTTGGCATCTCCAGGGAAGGAAGTGGAAAGAGGATGAATCTCACAGGGGTGGTGTAATTCTAAACTCATTTTCCCGAATCCAGTGCAGTTTTTTCTTCACACTTTGACCTTCCTTGTTCAAACACCATTCACTATTTGAGAATCACTAACAAGTTTCATACCTCTGCTTATTGAGGGACCGATCCAACAACTGTGTTCTATCCAATTGCACAGATTGTTATTTTCTGGCTTTTGTATCCACAAGTTCTGTGCTCAAGTATGACGTACAGACTTCAGCCTAAGAATGGCATATGGACCTTAAGTTTCCACGATGAGCTGGGTTATCCATTTACCCTGCATTTCCAAGTCAGTACATTTAATATAGAAATGTGAGACACGTCTTTGCCCTCCAATATCTTTGCCGTGACAATACACACAGTGAGGCCTCATTGGGAAAGAATTTTGTTTTCAAGTCAACTGAAACAAACAAGACAGATCGGCTGAATAGTTTAGTCAGACAAGGCTACAAATAGGACTTGCCAGTAAATTGGTGAGGTGAAAAATTGCCAATAATGACACAAAAAGCCTCTCCCAGAGATGTTTTACTCTAAACCCCAATTGCTTGATAATCTAATTTGGGGCTGAAGTTGTAAAGGAATATCATCCTTCAACGAAAAAATGTACTGAGCTCTCACTGTGCATCTAAACAGCTGTAATTGAGGCATGCAAGACTGCTGGAATGTTGGAGGCTGAAGCAAAAAACAAACAGCTGGAGGAACTCAGCAGGTCCAGCAGCATTTGTGGACGGAGAGGAATTGTCAGTGTTTTGGGTCGAGATCCCGCATCAGGACTGCTACAGGATCTCTGTCCAAAACATGGATAGGACAAGGTACACAAAAATGCTGGAGAAACTCAGCGGGTGCAGCAGCATCGATGGAGCGAAGGAAATAGGCAACGTTTCGGGCCAAAACCCTTCTTCAGACAAGTTTGTAGGGATATGGACCAAACACAGGCAGGTGGCAAGTGTAGATGGGCCATGTTGGCCGGTGTGGGCAAGTTGGGCCGAAGGGACTGATTCCACACTGTATCACTCTATGACTCTATGACTATGAATTCCTTTCCTCCCACAGATGCTGCTTGACATGCTGAGTTTCTCCAGCAGACAAAATGTGTAGGAAGGAATGGTAGATGCTGGTTTATATAGACACAAAATGCTGGAGAAACTCAGCGGGTCAGGCAGCATCACTGGAGAAAAGGAAGAGCTGACACTTCGGGTCGGGTCGGGTCGGAAGATGGATTCCGACTGGATACCTCAACCATTTCTTTTCTCCAGTGATGCTGCTTGACCACTGAGTTACTCCAGCATTTTGTGTCTACCTTCATGTTCGTCCAGCAGTTTGATTTAATCAACTGTAATTCTTCTGGAGTTGTAATTGTGTTCCACCTTTGCCCTTTGTTGATTGCTTCCGTACCTTCCACCCACTCATCAGATCCAAAGAACGGCACTTCTGATAACACAGCAGTGCTTCACAACTCCATCCAAGATTTTGTTGTCTCATCTCCAGCCTGGGAGTTCGACCCACAATTGTAATGTGACAACTGAAAGCAAAACCAGTAAGCCTTGTTTTTTTAGATTTGTGTTTACTGAAGAACTATCCCCTCCCATTCACCTCCCCATTACCTCCAACTATATCCCTGCTCCCCAATCCCTGAACATTGCCTCCAGTGTTTAGTTCCACACACTGCCTCTTGAATTCCTTTCTGCCTGACTTCAGGTCAGATAAGAGAGCTGTGGACTAACAAGCTGTGGCTCTCTGCCCGCCCCTATACAAGGGAAATAGTGAAGACCCTCATGCTTTTCTGCTTGAGTTGCTTTAATTTTGAGTGAGAGGCCAGCAAGCAAACACAAATAGATTTAATTTTTTTTCTGTGTCTTCAAAAGCAACTTTGACAGGTTTATCAACATGATAGGCATCTGGTGTGCAGATGTCATGTTATATTTTAACAAGCAATCAAAGATCTGATGGTGGTAAGTCTTACAACACACAGGTTATTAAAACATTACCTTGCATTGGTTCCCCCTTCCCCTGCTCACATGGATCACCAAGGCCACTGGTCTATTTATTTTTCATAGGGAAGACAAAGAAACAGTGGAGAGGAAACAATAAACGGTGGTGTTCGGGGAATTAAACTGACCTTGGATGTGAAGCATAGGAGCTTAATTCGCAGTACATTTGCTATTGGGAAAGCACATATACATTGGGCTTTTTTCCAAGGGATTTGAAGTATGAGCACTGAGGTTTTTCATCAGCTGCACAGACCTTTGTAAACCACACATAGATTTCATGCACATTTTCAATCTCCATGCCCACAGAAGGATATGCTTGGTTGAGAGACGTGAGCTTAGACAGCCGAGATTGACACCAGGATAGGGAATGGAGCCTGATTTCTTATATTCTTATATTTTGTTACCTGGGATTAGTTGATTTACCACCTCTAACTGCAAGATTTAAAGATGAAGTGATAGAATTATACCCAACAATGTTCCTGTCATCTTCTTTTAATGCTGCCATTCTATTGTGGTGCAATGCCACATAACTTTGTGGACATCTTACAGAGTTGCTCATGAATCCTTGCTAAAGAAACAGCAATAATGTAGTAATGTTACATAATTTTGAGATTTTAAAAATCAAGTCTGCAATTTATCCCTTCAGATAAAGCATAAAAAGAAGTTTAATTTGACACCCAATTTACTTTCATATCTTCAGTATTAAAAAGGTTATGGCCGTTTTCATACTCGGAAATTAGCATCTTGTTCCCCATTGCCTGTCCATTGACTTAACTCAAAAGCTGTGATCTAGGACAGTCAAAAGCCCATATATTTCTTAAAAATTAAGAGAACTCAATGACATTTTCAGTTATTATAGATTGAAGCATTCTGAAACAAATATGAAACAATCTTACTTGGATGACCTGAAATTAAAGCATATAATTAGTTAGTTACCTAATTGTAGCTAATTACAAAATTCAATTACTAGATCTAAACATCAATCCATTTCTTAAGAAAAGATAAACATTTTTTAATTGCCCAAGTGTCCAAATAACATTCACACAATAATTCACAATATAACATGATTTTTAAATCTTATTTTCATTAATTTATAGGCCAAATGGAAGGAATTTAGTGTTTAATTCCTGTAAATTAATGGCCATTTAAATCAATTTGCGAGTGGATTTTAGTGGAATGCAGTGGATTAGAACGTTGCGGTTTGCGATGAATTTAACCCACAGTCGGCAGGAAAAATACTGCCAGTTCGTACATTTTTTTGGTCCCCATTTCGCAACATGATAATGTGATTAAAGGCTTCCTAAGAAGCACGTTTTTATGTAAAAATAAACTGTGTACTTTATTTTCTCCCCTACGTAAAATCCTTGCCGTTGTCGCCGCTCACGGCTTTCGAAGATTATTTTTAAAATTCCTCCAGCTAATAAATAATCTAGCATAATTTAAAAATACCTTCATAAATCAAATGTCGGAGCGATTTTTCTTCAGCAACAAAATCCCCTGACATGGATCGATTTGCCCTGTCTGTAGAAAAACGGCACTTTAAACACGCCCCCTTCTGAAAGGCGTCAAAGTCACGCACACGGGGAGTGGCAGAACTGCAGCGCTGCTCAAGGTAAGTTTTGTAACATACCTAAATAATGGGCAGGTAAAAAGAAAATTAAAAGAAGAATACATTTTGGAAACGACCGAGCCAACAGCACTGTAGAAATACCTTCACCAGAATGACTGCAGCAACCAAAAAATGTGGCTCTCTGCCAGCCACTCGAGGGCAGTTATGAATGTGCAGTAAATGCTAGTCTTGCCATCTACACCAAGGTCCCAAAGAATGATTAAGAAAAAACATACAGCGAATATTGCACAGAAACAATTCATTCTGACTAAGTGATCTGCCTTGCCTCTTCTGCGCCATGCAGATTCTGCTCACTCCAGTTAATCTATCTTCCTCTCTCCCTTGCAGTCTAGCATTGGTAATGAGCAATTACTGTTGCTTTAAGGATTGGGCCATGTGGGTAACCACGCTTGGAAATGCACCAATATATATAATTTCCAAAGAGGTGGTGTCTGACAAAACTAGCTTGGAAGTTCCTGCCTCTGCTGTGGAAACGTCTACACCCACTGCAAATGGACTTTGGTGGGGCGTTAGGACTCAACGGCAGTATGGTGATGCAGCAGTAGAGTTGTTGCATTACAGTGCTTGCAGCACCGGAGACCCGGGCTTGATCCCGACTACGGGTGCTGTCTGTATGGAGTTTGTACGTTCCCGCCGTGACCGCGTGGGATTTCTTGGAAATGTTCAGTCTCCTCCCACACTCCAAAGGCTAAACGTACAGGTGGCTGTAAGTGTACATTGCTCCTAGTCTGTGTGGGATAGTGTTAATGTGTGGGGATCGCTGGTCGGTGCGGACTCGGTGGGCCGAAGATTCCTCGCTGTATCTCTATAGACTAATAAACTGAACTTAACAGGGCACTCATCCTGTGTCCTTCTTGTGTGCAGCTACTTTCATTCAAAAGGAATCCATACTGTTAACATCAAAGATCACATGGTTTGGTGAGGTACTCGCACACCCTTTCTTCTTGCGTTGCGAAAGGGTGGGTGCTAACATGTATCTGTACAATAACAGCCTTAGCATGAATTCCCTGCAGTAGCAACATCAGGAAAAAAAGAGGTTTGCCCTCCATGTCTCACGTTCTCCCCGTGACCGCGTGGGTTTTCTCTGGGACCTCTGGTTTCCTCCCACACTCCAAAGACATACAGGTTGCTAGGTTAATTATCTTCAGTAAAGAAAAACCATAAAATTGTTGCTAGTGTGTAGGATAATACTAGTATACAGGTATCACAAGTCGGTGCAGACTCAGTAGGCTGTAGGCCTGTATCTGCGCTGAAACTCTAAACTAAACTACAACTTTAGGCAGGTTTTACACTTGTTGACAATCATATAAGTATTGCAGATGCTGGAAATCTGAAAGAAAATCTGAAAATACTGGAAAATCTCAGCAGGTCATGCAGCATCTTTAAAAAGAGGAACAATTAGCGTTTCAATTCTGGATCCTTCATCAGATGAATGGTCCTAGACCTGTAGTGTTTGTGGTATTTCTTTCCACAGACACTGCCAGGCCTGCTGAGTTTTTGCCAGCATTTTCTCTAATTATTCTTATTGGAATTATTTTTCCTTCTATCTGTGCTGCTCTAATGGAGATCTCAGCATCAAATGTTTATGTGTCTGCAGTATTTTAGTGATTCCCATGAAGAATAAAACCTAGTTTAACGCCAAAGAGCACAGTCTATTGTTGTACAAGGTCAATGAGAAACCGAGAATTATCAATGAGCATCAGAGTTCTACTTCAAGCTCTGTTTGGGTCATTGCTTTAAAATTATAGATTTATGGTGAGGGGGTTACTGCACGGATTCCTAAATTCTTGAAAATATTTAGCATCTTTATGACCAACGTACTTCAGGTGGATGATGTGAGTGGACTGTAAGGGCTGAAAGATTCAAAGGGGAAAAGGGGAAATGTTTGACAAGGCAATTCAGGATTAGACTTGACAGAGAGGAAGTGCTGGCTCTCGAGTGATGGGGATGCAATAGTAATGTATTGTCTCACAACTCCAGAGTCCTAGGTTCGATCCCGACGATGGCTGCTGTCTGGGTGGAGTTTGCACATTCTTCTGAAGGCCGCAAGGTTTTCTCTGGTTGCCCTGGTTTCCTCCCACTTCCTTAAGACGTGCAGATCGTTTGGTAAATTGGCCTCTGTAAATTGCCCCTAGTGTGCAGGGAGTTGATGCGAAACTAGAGTGAATAGATGATAGATGGCTGGCGATCGCACTGTGGGTTGAAAAGCCTGTTTCCATGTTGTATCTCTAAACTGTAAATTAAATAGGGGATTGTGCCAGTCTTTCATTTCCACCATTTACTGAATATCTCCACTGTGTGGGCGGTGAAGGAGGAGTTGAAACCAAATTCATTGCTGTCTTTTGGAGAAGTCTTGAGAACTGGCCGATATGTCAGCAAAATATAATCTTGTGTTCAACATAATAAAACCATTACGGAGTCTTCAGTGTATGCTTCAGTACAGCAGCACAGAGGAGATGCTGCGCTCCAAGAGGCTGATCAAAATTCGGAGCTGTTACAGTGTGCAAACATTAAAATGGCTCATTGTAATCCATAAATATTATGTCTGAGTATCAGTAATCCTGAGGAAAAATATTCCAGAGCTACAACTTTTCTCTTTATCTAGTTGTTAATATTTGGATTCAGCTCGCCGAGTCAACACCGACCAGCAATCACTCATTCACACTAGTTCTTTCTGCTCCCAGGATGAGGTGTTCCACACCAGGGCATTGGAAATGTCCTCATTTTTCAGGGAACGGGGGTTCCCCTCCCCTACTATAGCTGAGGCTCGCACCAGGGTTTCTTCCACACACCGTAACACTACTCTCTCTCCCCATCCCCCACTTGCAACAAGGGCAGAGTCCCCCTAGTCCTCACCTTCCACCCCACTAGCTGTCACATACAACAAATAGTCCTCCGTCAGTTTCGCCACCTCCAACGTGACCCCACCACTTGCCACATCTTCCCATCTCCCCCCCGTCTGCTTTCCGCAAAGACCTCTCCCTCCGTAACTCCCTTGTCATTTCTTCCCCTCCCTCCCGCACCACCCCCTCCCCGGGCACTTTCCCTTGCAACCGCAAGAGATGCTACACTTGTCGCTTTATCTCCTCCAACCTCATCTATTGCATCGGCTGCTCTAGATGTCAGCTGATCTACATCGGTGAGACCAAGCATAGTCTTGGCAATCGTTTCGCCGAACACCTCCGCTCAGTCCGCATTAACCAACCTGGCCTCCCGGTGGCTCAGCATTTCAACTCCCCCTCCCATTCCGTATCCGACCTCTCTGTCCTGGGCCTCCTCCATGCCCAGAATGAGCAACACTGGAATTTGGAGGAACAGCACCTCGTATTCCGCTTGGGCAGTCTGCATCCCGGTGACACGAACATTGAATTCTCCCAACTCCGTTAGCCCTTGCTGCCTCCTCCCCTTTCTAGCTCTCCCTCAGCCCTCGGGCTCCTCCTCCTCCTTTTTCCTTTCTTCTCCCCCCCCCCCCCCCCCCCACCCTCCATCACTCTGAAGAAGGGTTTCGACAGGAAATGTTGCCTATTTCCTTCGCTCCATAGATGCTGCTGCACCCGCTGAGTTTCTCCAGCACTTTAGTCTACCTTTGATTTTCCAGCATCTGCAGTTCCTTCTCACACACTAGTTCTATGTTATCCCACTTTCACATTCACTCCCTAATCACTAGAGGCAATTTACAGAGGCCAATTAACCTACAAACCCACACATCTATGAGATGTGGGAGGAAACCAGGAGCACCTGGAGGAAACCCACCTGGTCACGGGAAGAATGTTAAAACTCCACACAGACACTCTATAAAAAAAAGTGAGGCCAATATATATATTTTGTTAACATTTATATAATTTTGGAAAGATGTATCAACTATATTTGGGAAAAAATGCTATATTATTTGTTATATGTATGGCCTCTAATAAAAATATATTCAAAAAAAACCAAAACTCCACACAGACAGCACCCAAAGTCAGGATCAAACAGATCTCTAGCATTGTGAGGCAGCAGTTTCTGCTGTTCCTGCTGTTTCTTTGGCAATTTTCCTCCTCTTCCTCTTCTTCTTCTTCTTGCATTTGAGTCAGCAGAACTCTGCAGCAGGGTGATGCCATCCGGTTCGACATCCATAGGTGCCCGCCCTAAAAAGGGTGGATGCTCCGGGTTGGCACCAAGCTGTGGCGCTGCTGCTGCCTCTGTTTGTTGTCGTTTGCCTGACTGAGGTCAGTTGACAGGGCTCTTTGGCAATGATTTTTGAGCAATCTGTAAGATATCCACAAAGGAATGTGGCATTGCCCCCAGAATGGAGTGGCATCATTAATAAAAAACATATTGGGTTAGTGATGCCCAAGAAACGGCGCAGGACTTCAGGAAGGTTAAAGGAAGCTACAAGATAAATAGTTGGATGACTCAAAAATCATGGTTTGGATGTAGAAAAAATGTTAGGTTTTTTGACCATGAACTATTAGGAGGAAGGCAAAATAGAGAAAGGTCAGGAAATGCTCAGTATTGAACTCCTGGAATAAATTGAACCTAAAAACTGCAGGAAGAACTGCAGTAAGAAAACCTTAATATATGTATCTAGACGATGAGAATGCAAAAGGAGCCAGGAAAGCTAAGGTGATGTTTGGCACGAACTAGAAAGAAAATGACAAAATAACAGAGTTGCAGTCATAAGATAGAAGACGAGACGAGGAAATTATGAAGGAAAAACAGATGAGAAAGACTGGAAGAAGAATAGGTCAAGCCGATGTCTGAAATTCTGAGCTGTGCTCAATGGAATCATGTTCAGGCAATCAGTGCCAGTGTTGCCCCATTTCCAACCTCTTTGAGTACCATCTCCTGCCAGGCGTGGCTGGAGGTAAAAAAAAAGAACCTTTGTCCTTTGCTGATAAGCTAGAGGCCCATGTAGTTGAGAATCAAAACTGAGGTGAGGTGGATGCCTCCAGTGATAAACAAGTTAATAATAAGATTAAATGAGAACTTACCAGTTTGAAGTTTGATCTTGATTTGATGAGGAGTTGGTGATTACGTGAAGAAGACCCGGCAGGCCGCATGCGCACCAATCTTCAAAGCAATGGTATGAAATCACAAATAACAACACCGAAGTGACATAGTAAGATGCGTGACTCGAGAACTACTAGATGATCCTTTATGAGAGAGGGTTGGGCATGGCGGGCACGTAATCACCGACGTAACTCCTCATAAAATCAAGATCAAACTTCGAACTGGTAAGTTCTCGTTTAATCTTACTATTTTACTTCGGCGTCACGTGAGTGATTCCGTGAAGAGTTGAAAGCTTTGTGATTTCATGCCGCAGAGTACAAATCTCGGCATCCCACTGCAGTGATTGACTCGAATGAGAAATTAATGCATTAGTAGTAACATTGCATTTAATGCAGTAATAAAGTTTATTAAACAAATATAAACAAACAACAGTACCCCTCTATCCCAGGGCACTTTAAACAGAACTTAAAATAGCATTGGCAAACAGCCCTGGATCGGCAATTGGCCGATGATAGAAATTCTGAAACATCAGCGTCATTTGCCCATCGGGTGGCCGCCAAAATATGGTCGACGGGCATGTCCCTCGCCTTGGCCGCCGACGTAGCTGCTGCCCTAGTGGAATGAGATGTAAACACACTATCTAAATGATACATTGACGTTGATGCTGACCTGGTGGAAAGAGATATACAATCGTCAGCATTAATACCTGTATAACCCAGAACCTGCTGCAGACACCTTGAAAAAATCTGAACTGACCTTCCTTTGTGTAGTTGTTTGTGACTAATAAACAATGCTGATTCCATACTTCTTAGGATTCTGGTGGCCTTGATAACATAGACGTGAGACCGTGGAGTATCCAAAATGATCTAAATCATGCCACCCCTAATATACTCTGCTTGTGTAGACCAAAATGTAAAATGTAATGGCACCTGCAGCCAATTCCATCCTATCTAGCCACAGCGTTTGCAATGTTTGCCGTCGTTGTGCTGATATAAGTGTTATAACTAAGGATGTAGCTGGAACCCCTTGGTGAAGTAATGTTCACACATTTACAATAACCAACTGCATAATCTTGTAGTAGGAGAACTTGTGTCAAGATCTTTTAACAACTCATATCCGGGTTGAATCCGACAGCGTAGTTCCCTTATGTTGCAGCTGTAGTGTCTTTATAACTGAATTATTGTCAAATACCATTTAAAATGAACTGGAAAACATCAGTAATCTGTACTGTATTAAATGTAACATTAACACTTAACAAAAAACACTTCTGATCCCCTCAATAGAAATGTACTGCTTTTTTGGGTGCTATCCCTGCACATTGCAGTGAGCACCTTCATGGCTTGATGTGACAACCTGAGGCATAAGCCAATCCATTCAAATGTGTAAGTCAATAATTGTTTTACTGTGCAAAGACCGGTCTCCTGAACCACAGTTTGAAACAGCAAGTTCTTGTTTTTTGGAATAACCGTATACCGTTGTGCCATAATGCCTGATGAAGCAGGCAACATGGATGCTTGGCCAGTCCGACAGTACGAACCCAAGCGAGGTCTTGCTGACTGTTTTAAGACCCGGTTAATGAGGCAAAAATGAGGAAGACATAAAAGACTATTCCTCCTATTTAAGCGAGAATGTATTTCTCCACACTGTTGTGCCACATATTTTTGCAATCAGTGAATAAACATGCACCAACATGTCAATATTTGATGTAGTATTGAACCATACTTTCATCATACTTTGAGATCCAACACTTATTCTGTGTTATCATTGATCTGAACTGGATGATACGCCAGTGGCTAAGGAGAATTAGGTACTTATTACAAGATACTTTTACTTGATTACCATGTGTCTAACATATGTCACCATTGTAGAGCAGCAACTTGAATTTGAGCATGTAGAATATGTATATTCGCTCAATAGCCCCTTACCCATGGGGTGCATCTAGTGTATGTATTTAGTTGATACCAACAAATGAAGAATCGGTAACTCATGAAATCTCCAATACCTCCAAGTAGGTGATGGTATTCAGAACTTCTCATCTTAGAGTCCTAAGCATCAGTTTGTAATAACTGAATTTGACCGACCACACTACTGTAGCGAATTTCAAGTTCAAGTTCAATGAGTTATTGTCATGTTCAGCAATGCTGAATACTGTTACTTCATCATTTTGGCTGAGATAGCTTTAGCTGACAATAGCATAAGGTTGTTAACAATGGTCTAATTGTTACTACACGATATCAGTTCCTTGATTTGCTCTGCTGAAACACAGCTGCTATATTGCCAATTACTCTTGATGAAAATAAAACTCAGTTTTGTAACAGATTGCTATAACTCCAATCTCTTGCCACAAGGCGGAGTCAAGGCTAATAATAATTAAAGGTAAATCCCAATGACCAACAACAGTTATTCCATACCCCAAAGCTTTACTGTTATAGTACAGTTATATTGTCTTTGATAACCTCTGTAATGGGATTTGTATAGCATGGATCTCTGATCCTTATGAATCTGTGTTAGTCAGGAAAATAAGTTTTCATATTCGGGAAGTCCATATGCTCGACACTCTCCATACTTCATAATAACATGCCACTCCTGCAATATTCCATGGGTGGTTTGCATGAGACCTTTTGCCCAATTTCGAAATCTTAATTTTTAAAATAACCCTGGCCATAATCCAAACTTGTTTGGAATGCCGACTGTGCCTCAAACAAATATTTTTACCCTTTATGTGTTGTACAAAACAAATGTAAATATTACAACTTGTGAATGGTGCACTACCCATATTTTGGAAGTGCTAAACCCATTTTGTGGAGTAGGATTGGGAATGTGCATGGAATTTCTGAGCTACCATGCTGCCCCCACTCCAGTGAACCGCTACTGCCGATGAGCGCCTGGGGTGCGTTCTGAAATGATTACTTTTGCCCACAGTTGGCCTAATTGATTTGTCTGCCAGGCTTTCTTCCCCTGTTGAATAGGCCTACCTGATTAACAGATTCAGCGGCTGGCTCTCACATCCCCCTGTTGGCGCTGTTCACTGCCGGCACATATGGCTTAAGTATGTTCTATTGACTTCTTTAGAGCCTGGAGTCAGTTAAATCTTGACCTTTTGCTCTTCCCTCCTCAGAGAGGGTGATTCGTAGGCAACCCTAAACAGGCGCTGCCGCAGGCCGTAGAATACCAATACTGATACGAACCCATTCGCCTTAACCCAATAGAATATTCTGCTGGGATGGCAACTTTGTTGTCAGGAAAAAGGTACCTCTGACATGTGCCCTTCATCCCTTGGGGTATGCCACACGGCCATACCCTGAGACTCAGTGTCAGCAGGATACTGACCCATCTTGGTCTCTGCCTCCAAGAGGGAGACCTCTGTAGCACTGTATGCAACAGTTGCTGTATTTGAGATAGTCGTTTCTAACGCACTATCCAGCCCCGGTGAGGAATTCATCCCCCGACTCCATGGGCCTTGCTATCCAGCCCCGGTGAGGAATTCATCCCCCGACTCCGTGGGCATTGCAGATTATGTGTGAACTCGAGCAACCCTGTCCCAGGCGTTGCTGGTGCCGCCTTTCATAAAGGATGGCACTTTTTCACATGAAACAGCCCTGTAACAGGCGCTGCTGGCACGGCTCTCCGATAGGCCAGCACTTCACACATGAAGCAGCCCTATCCCAGGCGCTGCTGGCGCAGTCTGTCCCATAGGCCCGCACTATTACACATGAACCAGCCCTATCCCAGGCTCTGCTGCCGCGGCCTGTCCCATAGGCCCGTGCTATTATGGTGTAAGCTCACTAAATCAACATTTTTAGTGTACAGCTTTACCTGCGAAGGGTTAAAAACAATTTCACAGCAACTTGTGCTAAACAACAAGGATTACATTGTCAGAGACATATAACAATAACTTTTTATGACTTTAACTTTGCCTTTAGCTTTTAACTTTAAGAAAAACATCATAACATGCATAAATTTTATTATTAAGAAAAACCTTTGTAGTCCGATTCACCTGAGTCCAAATAGGGCTGAATTAGTCCCATATAATTCCTTGCCTGGGGACCAACGTCTGTGAGCCATTGACCCCACTGTCAGTGACTCTAACGTTACTTCCTTGCCATTCCAACGGCATCCCCACAGGTTGGGAGCCGCTGACTACACTGTCAGCGACTCTGCTTGAATTTCTTGCTGTTTTTACGGCATCCCTGCAGGCTGGGAGCCACTGACTGCACTGTTAGTGGCTCCTTATCTCGCAACCCGATCTTTTTGCCGGTTATCCACTTTTGCGGTCGGACTGGGGTTTCCCCACAGTCCATAACCGGCACACTCGTCGGGCTGCAAAACTGGCAGGAAAACCTCCGTGGAAAAGAGGCTCCTGCCTGAAAAACCCTGGTAAGTAAAAAACAAACTTACCTTCTAGTTTAACTTACCGCTGGCAGGAGCTCTGCCCTGCCAAGTCTGGTGCTTGCGCCTATGCGGCTGACGTACTGGTGCGCATGTGGCCTGGCTGGTCTTCTTCATGGAATCACTCACATGACTCCGAAGCAAAATTGACACTCTATCCCAGTCCAGTTAGTTTGGTTAAAGGAATTTCCCTATTCCCTGTGGAATTACACTCAGTCACCTTCAAGAGTTTAGTTTAGTTTATTGTCACGTGCGCCAAGGTACAGTGAAAAGCTTTTGTTGCGGGCTAACCAGTCAGCGTGAAGACATTACATGATTACAATGAAGCCATTCACAGTTTACAGATACATGATAGGGGAATAACATTTAGTGCAAGATAAAGCCAGTAAAGTCTGATCAAAGATAGTTCGAGGGTCTCCAATGAGCAGAGGGTTAAAGCTAGGAGCAGCACTTTGTTTAAAAGAAAGTATACAGAAGCGAACCATAATTCTTGATAGCTGCATACATTTTTGACACGCTTAGGTGAGACTCTTGCTCTAACATGCTGCATCTAGAAAACTATTTGTGTTTTATATTAAATAGTTTATTTAAAAAATATGTTTCCTTTGGCCTGTCAGAAAAAAGCATCAACTTTTGTCATCTTCAGCTGGAAGTTGTCGATTTTGGTTTATAGTACATAAAATAATTTAAAATACATGACACCATTAAAGTATGTACAAGAAAAGTAATTTTATTGTTCAGTACAGTGCAGATTGAAGAACTGCCTCTAGAGCTCCTCACAGTTTTAACTCATTGTACATCCTTATTCCCAAGGGACATTGGACCACTGCTGTAACCTTGAAACCTTGTTCATGGCTACAGCAGTCATTTGGTCCAACCAACCAGGGTCCGAAGAATCTGCAAGCCATGTGGGGGACACAGTAAACATGTGGAGGAAGGTGCACTGGTCTGATGAGACCAAAATTGAAGTTTTTGGCCTAAATGCAAAACGCTATGTGTGGCAGAAAACTAACATTGCACATCACCCTGAGCACACCATCCCCACTGTGAAACATGGTGATGGCAGCATCATGCTGTGGGGATGCTTTTCTTCAGCAGGGACAGGGAAACTGGTCAGAGTTGATGGGAAGATGGATGGAGCCAAATACAGGGCAATCTTGGAAGAAAACCTGTTAGAGTCTGCATAAGGCTTGAGACTGGGGCGGAGGTTCACCTTCCAGCAGGACAACGACCCTAAACATACAGCCAGAGCTACAATGGAATGGTTTAGATCAAAGCATATTCATGTGTTAGAATGGCCCAGTCAAAGTCCAGACCTAAATACAATTGAGAATCTCTAGCAAGACTTGAAAATTGCTGTTCACAGATGCTCTCCATCCAATCTGACTGAGCTTGAGCTATTTTGCAAAGAAGAATAGGCAAAAATTTGTCTCTAGATGTGCAAAGCTGGTAAGGACATACCCCAAAAGACTTGCAGCTGTAATTGCAGTGAAAGGTGGTTCTACAAAGTATTGACTCAGGGGGGCAGAATACCTATGCACGCCACACTTTTCAGTTTTTATTTGTAATAAAATTTGGAAACCATGTATCATTTTCCTTCCACTTCACAATTATGCACCACTTTGTGTTGGTCTATCACATAAAATCCCAATAAAATACATTTACATTTGTGGTTGTAACGTGACAAAATGTGGAAAAGGGGTATGAAAACCTTTGCAAGCCACTGTATCTGTTGGTGCCAATGAATTTTCCGAAGAATCTGCAAACAAGCTGTAAGGCCCATCACTAGATACAGTGCTGTATGAAAGGTACACAGATATTATAACATCATGCAGCAGACATAATTCCATATAATTCTCTATTCAAGATGAGCTTCACACCTCTCAGGGACTGCTTTCTAAAGGTGATAGACTGCTGGTGCCAAAACCTATGTAGAGAGGTTTGCTGGCTTGCGTACGACCTGAGAGAGAACAGCTGTTTGTAGAAAGCTTGCGGATCATTGTCCTGGACAGGAACGAACACAAAGGACTTAATACAAAGGTAATTGGATGAGCCCGTTCCTGAATACGAGTTGCTGTTTAGATATTGGCTGCAGAAACCAACTGAAACCAACATCTACCCAGTAACAATTGATTACTACACAACACCACGGAGCTCTGTTTAGACACAAATTCCCACGATCAATCTTCACATGCAAAAGTCCATCCTTGCCGAGCAGCACTATGACGAGTTTCAGTCTGCCCAGATTTATAGGATATCTTCAATTGGCTTCATCATATAAAGGTTCCTCAACAATTAGTCATTGAATCTATATAGATCCTTAGCTCATTTGGCTTGTCCACATGCAACAGTCTAAAAAGCTAAGAGATAGGAGGTGTTTAAGAAGGAACTGCAGATGCTGGAAAATCGAAGGTAGACAGAAGTGCTGGAGAAACTCAGCGGGTGCAGCAGCAGACGCTGAGTTTCTCCAGCACGCTTGTCTACCTAAGAGATAGGAGGATTGGTCTATGGCACATGTACCTTTCAAGGATGTTCTCTACCTTTCAAGCTCAGTTTCTAGTTTCTGCATGACAGCGGCTGGAACAAGTCCAGTACAACCAGCAGCTGTAACCTGTTACCTTCACCTGCCTCTTCACAATATGTTCCAACCTGCTTTTTAGTTACTTTGAACACATTTGCAAATTAATCTGGCAGATGCTTCCTGTTGAGGATGGAACTCTGCAGGATCTCCATCTGTAGTTATCTGTTCCAGTTACCAAAGGTCGACTCACAATTCCCTCTTGTTTTCTTTATTCTTTTATGATACATGGACATGGTTGGAAATGTCCACCCCCCCTAATTGCCCCTGAACTGAGGAAGCAGTTTAGAGCCAATTATAGCAGTAGGTCCACAGACACACAGAGGTAAGCACGGGTGAAAGAGGCACACTTTCCTCCCTGAATAACATTAATCAACCAGGTTTTTTTTTAATGAGAACTCAACAGGTCAGTAGTAAATATGAAGGGAAATGGATAGATGATGTTTCAGGTTGGGACGCTTCTTCACTTTAATTGGGTAGTTTAATTTAATTATTATAATGTGAATAGATTATTACTTAATTCTTGATCTATTTGATTACTTGAATTTAACTTACAGACGCACAACTGAGATTCAAATACATCTCTCTCAACTTTTATTCTTCTAAACTCAAGGAAACATCGGTCCAATCTGTTTAAAGTCTCCCATTGAACAAATTCATCAATATAGGTCCCAATCTGATGAGCATTCATTACACTCCATTACCATTGTTGAATAGAGAGACCAGCCATGCAGGTAATATTTCAGATGCCATCAAATTGAATGCTGTGAAGATAATGGAAAGGCTTTGGGTTGTTGGAAGTTGGTCACCAAAGGATACCCGCCTCTGACCTGTTCTTGTAACCACAGTATTAATATGATCAGTCCAGCCGAGCTTCTAGTCAATGGTGAACAGTGGTGGGGGCGTGTGATAAAACTACTGAACATCCAGGGTTCCATGAAGATCCATGAAGATGACCACCGCATAGCACTTTTGTGCAAAAAATGTAATTTGCCATTGAACCTGTTACTGTGGTAAGATTGCAATGAGCAATATGAGAGCTGTGATAAGACAAGTTATTGATTGCGTTAAAAAGTGCCATGTTATATGCAGCAAGCAAGCAGAAAAGGAGGGGTGAATGAATCAGCTCGGATAAAGGGAATATTGATTAAATGTGCAGAAAGGAACTGCAGATGCTGGTTTACACCGAAGGTAGACACAAACAACTGGGGTAACTCAGCGGGTCAGGCAGAATCACTGGTGAAGTTTCGGGTCGAGACCCTTCTTCAGATTGAGTGTCAGGGGAGAGGGAAATGAGAGATATGAAAAGGTACAAAGAAACAAATCAATGAAAGGTATGCAAAAGGACAAATCAAAGCCAGCAATGATGATCAAGGAAAAGTGAAGCCCACAATGGTCCATTGTTGGCTGTGGAGAATGTGATAATGTGCAATACAAACAGTGAGACCAAGCAGGACCACAATGAAACTAGTATGACGACAAGGGTGGAGAGGGACGGAGAGAGAGGGGATGCAAGGGTTACTTGAAATTAGAAAAATCAATATTCACACCACTGACGAAATGGTTTGGCTCCATGATGTTTCCCGATAGTGTGGGTAGGTGAGAAGTCAGAGTCACAGAATGTACAAAAGTCAACCAGCTGCAAGGTGCGCTTTCACATTCAACACTCTACATACATCAGCCTACATGCCCCAAATTTATTGATAACCATTTCCCTACAATAAAATAAAGATTTAATCTTGGAGCCAGTCCAGACCAGTTCCTGTTTTTGTTATCTTACGATCCTTTTGTGAAATGTATAGAGGTTGCTGATGGATATTTTTGATTCCCTTCAGGACTAAAAAGTCCAACAGACTTCACACCCCATCGGAACCTCGACTGCTTCCTCCATATGTTTCCTTCAGCAAGCATTATGATTAGAAGCATCCGTTCCTCCGACTGCCAATCACCGTCAAATCAGGCTTCTCAGCTTGCAAGTAATGTTTGACACACATTGTAAAGATTGACACTTGAGAAATGAAGACTGCGATGAGGTCTCTCAGGACCTTTGGAACTCAGTGCTGCAGGTATTGGCAACCTAGGAATTGTAGCACAACGCTTTTTTCCAATACATGATGGTTTTAAAAAAAATTTAAACACAATTAGACTCTTTACACTAGGACCACACTTCCTGAAATTAAATCGGGTGCCATCAATTTGATGTAATTTGCACAAATTGTCCAAATCATCTCCTTTTAAAAGGTTCAACCCTTCCTTATCCATGGTCACCAAGGTTGTGCATCATCCACAACAGCTCACCCACCCCGATCGCAACTATGCTGCCTATGTCCACAGGTATCAGATCATCTTCCAGGTTAATCTGTTCCCTCAGCATCCACCCACCAGAACTGCCAACATGAATTATTGATGATAGAAGGTAGACAAAAAGCTTGAGAAACTCAGCGGGTGAGGCAGCATCTATGGAGCGAAGGAATGGGTGACATTTTGGGTCGAGACCCTTCTTCAGACTGATGTGGGTGTGAGTGTGGGGGGGGCGGGAAGAAGAAAGGAAGAGGCGGAGACAGTAGGCTGTGGGAGAGCTGGGAAGGGGAGGGGAAGGAGGGAGAAATTGGAGGTCAATGTTCCTACCGCTGGAGTGTAAACTACCCAAGCAAAATATGAGGTGCTGCTCCTCCAATTTGCGGTGGGATAAGTATAAATACTATTGAAGTATTGATAAGGTCATAAGTGATTGGCACAGAATTAGACCATTCAGCCCATGAAGCCAACTCCGCCATTCAATAATAGCTGCTCTGAATCATGGGTGTCAGAGGTTATGGGGAAAAGGCAGGAGAATGGGGTTAGAAGGGAGAGATAGATCAGCCATGATTGAATGGCAGAGTAGACTTGATGGGTCAAATGGCCTACCTCTGCTCCTATCACATGATCTTATGATCTATCTCTTCCTCCTAAACCCATTCTCCTGCCCTCTCCCCATAACTCCTGACTCCCGTACTAATCAAGAATCTATTTATCATTGCTTTAAAATATCCATTGACTTGGCCTCCACAGACGTTGTGGCAAAGAATTCCACAGATTCACCACCCTCTAACTAAAGAAATTCCTCCTTGTCCCCTTCTTCAAGGAATGTCCTTTAATTCTGAGGCTGTGACCTCTAGTCCTACACTCTCCCATTAGTGGAAACATCCTCTATCCAAGCCTGACCATCCTTCCCTGATCATTTCCCGAGGCCCGCCAATCATCTCCTCAAAGGAAGGATTCATCTCAATGAAGTTCTCTATGTTGATCTCTCCAATTGACCTCCATTTCTATCAACTCCACATCCAAAACTTCTATTGATTGTCTCCTTGATCAACCCACTAATATCACCATCTCTTCACCTGAGTGACATCAATGAACGAAATGTGTAGGAAGGAACTGCAGATGCTGGTTTAAACCAAAGATAGACACAAAATGCTGGAGGAACTCAGCGGGACAGGCAGCATTTGTGGAGATAAGGAATGAGTGATGTTTTGGGCCGAGACCCTTCTTCAGACTGAGAGTCAGGAGAGGTGTCTATCCTAGTTCTGTCGTCCTGATTACGTTTTATCTTTGTATACCTTGTCGTCAACTTTCCTTTGCTAAAAATGATCTATTCTACATTTTCTTTGATCTTCAATCCTTTGGATCTCTCATTTTCATACCGTACCCTTCCATATCTCTCTCTGTCTCCCTCTCTCCTGACTCTCAGTCGGAAGGAGGGTCTCGATCCGAAAAGTCACCCACTCCTTCTCTCCAGAGATGCTGCCTGCCTCGCTGAGTTCTTTGGCTTTGTGTCTCTTCTCAAGGTCCGCACTGCCAAGAATGAAGCAATCCGTCAGCACTGCTCTGGCGCGTCTAGATCTCATGCTTAATTCCATGGAATGTGTCTTAAATTCATAGTGTTCTGACCCAGAAACAAGAGGTTTGCTACATAGTCGAGGCTAACACCACTGAAATCCAGAGAATTGGCATTTTTCAAATTATAAGAAGCTTAAACCAGCTAGCTGTCCATCGATCTTGGCACTCACACCTACATTACACTTCTGGATGGTGTCAATTGAGGAACTGCTGGAAGTAATTGCATTTTATCCCACCATTGTGTGTGTGTGTGTGTGTGTCTCGCGACCTGAAACGTCACCCATTCCTTCTCTCCAGAGATGTTGCCTGTCCCGCTGAGTTACTCCAGCTTTTTGTTCAGTTTAAACCAGCGTCTGCAGGTCCTTCTTACACATTCTCTGTGCATTCAACTGGCTGGCTTGGGGCTTTTTATAACTTTTGTACTCTGCTACAGCTTTTTCTATATAAACATAAACCTGAAACCTGGTATATCCGCGCCCTATCTAAATTCTGACCTCTATCCACCCTGCTGGTGGTCCGCTGTTTTTCAGTGTTATTTTAGTCATGTACTTTGTGCTCACATTCCAGACCATGAGGAGCAGTGGTCCTGCTCTGCAGGAACGATGATGGGAAGGCGGGGAAGGCCGAGGGTGTTCTCAGAGTCCCGACAGCTCATATTGCCAGGCGAAAGAACAGGAATCAGCTGGGTTGAAATGAAATTGTGACAGTCATCAGAAACTCTTTGATGTGGTGCCTTTGATCTCTGTGTCTCAGTTTCTGTAAGGCCCGCAGTTATGTTATTGTCACTAGAATCACACTCGTTCACAGCAAGGTCCCGGAGATTGGCAGAAGTTATTTCAAACCTGTCTCACTGTCCTAAAGTGAACGTGAAAGATGTCAGACCACCGTTCAAAATTCTACCAGGCTTCTGGACCAATGTTCTTCCCCCAACCAACACCAGCAAAATAATAGTTTCAACGCCTTGTGTTCGTGTTTGCGAGATGCACAGTGTTACAAATTAATCCTTGGGAATTTAAGAGTTGTGCAGTCTGGCTTGGCAAAAGACCTGTTTCCATGCTGTATAACTCTATCATGGATGTGTATAATTGTCATGTAGCTGAACATCTACCTTTCAAGCATGGGCCAGCAGACTGGCCTATAGATGGCATCTTTAAATCAAATCTCCATTCGCCTCCTCCATCTACCAGGAGGCCAATGTTAATCAATGTTAACTATCTCCAGAGATGCTACCACAAGCAGCTGTGGAAGCAAAGTCATTGGGTATTTTTAAGGTGGAGATTGACACTTTCCTGATTAGTAAGGAAGTCAAGGGTTATGGCGAGAAGGCAGGAAAGTGGGGTTGAGAGGGAAGGATAGATCAGCCATGATTGAACGGTGGAGTAGACTCAATGGGCCGAATGGCCTAATTCTGCACCTATGACCTATGAACATATCTGACCCGTTGAGTTACTCCAGCACTTTGTGTTTTACACCTATCAGGATGCTAGTTATAGGATGCGACATCTGAGTCTGAAGAAGGATCTCGACCCGAAACATCACCTGTTCCTTCTATCCAGAAATACTGCCTGTCCTACTGAGTTACTCCATCATTCTGCGTCCATCTCCAGTGTAAACCAGCATCTGCAGTTCCTTCCTACTCATTCAGTTCCAGTTTTGAACTGCTGTCTGATCTCAGCAGCTCAGCAAAGAAGGAATTCTGAAACTGGACTCACATGCTGGCAATGGCAGAGCTTACAATATTTTGAACCAAAAGTAAAAGAAAATGGGAGCAGGCCATCTGGCCTCGAAACCATTCAATATAAGCTGCCCCAGGTCTAATGTCCTCTTCTACACTCGTGCACGATAGCCGTGAAGTCCCCAAGGAAGGAAAGTGGAGCGCCTGGGAAAACCCACAGGGTCAAAGTGAGAAGGTGTAAACTCCACATGGTACCAGAGGTGAGTATTGAACCTGAGTCACTGGAGCCTTGAGTCAGCAGCACTAACTGCTACACTACTGTGCCTCCACCCTCCTGTTGTGGGTTCATTCAAAATGGTGTTCTGTCTTTTATTCTCACTTTTAATATAAAAGGCTGTCTTGAGTCACCTCCTTTCAAGTCTGAAAGCCATATTTTTCCAGCTTTTGTTCATAACCAAGTCCTATCACCTTGTTAGGTTGATGTATCGTGAATTGAGTTTCACAAGCAATTTGGCCTTAGTGTCTAGTGATAGAATTCCCTAAATAGAGTGTGGCAAATCTTGAGAAGAAGAAATATATTTAAAAATGACCAATGCCTCTATTGTCCTTCAGGTGGAACAATGGCATTTCCTGCTAATCCAGTGTAGGCTGATGTTCCGTTTAGTTTAGTTTAGTTTAGAGATACAGCATGGAAACAGGCCCTTTGGCCCACCGCGTCTGCACCGACGAGCGACCCCCGCACATTGACACTATCCTACACACACTAGGGACAATTTACATTTGTACCAAGCCAATTAAGCCTTGTACCAAGCCTTGTACAAACTTGTATGTCTTTGGAAATATGGGAGGAAACCGAAGATCGCTGAGAAAACCCACGCAGATCACGGGGAGAACGTACAAACTCCTTACAGACAGCACCCATGGTCAGGATTGTACCCGGGTCTCTGGCACTGTAAGGCAGCAACTGTACCACTGCACCACCGTGCCGCCCAAATGTGATGAAAGTCTACTCTTTGAGCTGGCAACACCAGTTCTAAGCCATTCTGCAGTAATGAACCAGGTTAAGGCAATAAGCTGGTCATAACTTTCTGGTGAGCACTTGTGAAACAAAGTCATTCAAAAAAGGTGCAAGAGCATACATATAAACTGGGAGGCACACTGGCACAGCAGTAGAATCGCTGCTTTGCAACGCCAGAGACCTAGGTTCGATCCTGACTGCAGGTGTTGTCTATATGGAGTTTGCATGTTCTCCCTGTGACCACATCGGTTTTCTCCAGGTGCTCCGGTTTCCTCCCACACTCCAACGACTTGGAGATTTGCAGGTCAATTGGCTTCTGTAAAAAGAATTGTAAATTGTCTCTAGTGTGTGTAGGATGCTGCTTAGTGCATGGGGTGATCGCTGGTTGGGGAGGATTTGGTGGGCCAAAAGGCCTGTTTCCATGCTGTATCTCTAAAGTCTAAAGTAAATATGAGAACTTAAATTTTTTCATGGTCGTAATGTATCACTCTATGATTCTAAACCAAAGCACAAACTGCTGGAGGAGCTCAGTCTGAAGAAGTGTCCTGACCCAATACATCATCTCTCCATTTGCATCCATCGATTGCCTGCAGTAATTCTCCAATACTTTTGCTTTCTGTTCAAGATTCCAGCATCCACTGTCTCTTCAGTTTACATGATTGTAATAGAGCCTGGCTACGATTTCTGGAGATATTCCTGAATTTTCCATCCCCAAAGTGTGGCTTTCCATGGAAAATTCAACTCCGTCGGTAAGAATCCCACTCGCCAGGGTATTTCTCATCAGTTTATGAGTTTTTATTTTGTTGGATGTTTGAAACTTTTGTTGAGACATCAGGAACTTGTGTTGAGAATGCTGTTGCAATTCCGCTTCCTCAGAGCAATACATTAGGTGCTTTAAGTCTGGAACCAATGTGTCGTACATAACTTTCCACCCATTAAAAAAACTCATGGATCGTAAATTTTACCAACACTCCAGTGATGTGAAGTTCCTGAGAGGCTGCACTGGGTAGGCTGATAGCATTCTCGGGAGAGTTGAATATAGTGAGAACTCAACACCAAGTATGAAAAACGTTTCAATTTAATTATTCTAAAAGGACCGATGTTCTCTCTTGCTCAAGGCAGAGGAGGCAATCTTAAACCAATCTCAAAGGCAGTGAATGCATGTTCCACAACTTAGCACCTCTCCGGCTTTGATCAACTGCATGAGTCATGGCTCCATTGGTCAGAGTGAGACAGACATTGGTGCATCACAGAGACATGAGCATAACATTTAAGTCAAAAACATATTGCTGTAGGTTGTTCTATTAGTTGAAAGATTAAACCAAGGTCCTAGTTAGAATCTCAGGTGGATATAATTTCTCCCCATCACACTTTCGAGAATGTCAGGAGAGTTCACCTCTGTATCCACGCCAATATTTCGCCAACAACAAATCTCATTAAAAAAATTACATGACCATTAATCGATGTTGCTATGTATAATGTGGCTGCCAGACCTCCTAACTTAAAAACTGACTACACTTCAATGGTATTTTATTGGTTGTATAGTGGTCTTTATCCAATGTAATGGAAGGTGCAATGCATATTTTCTTTCTTTGCTTGGTTTTCAAATAGAAAATTAGCCGATGTTCCTAACTTCAGTTCTACAAACAGAAATCATAAGGTACATAAGGTATTTATGTACTTTTCCAACAGTGAGCAGAGGTTTATTTTATATCACTAGCCTTAGAGGAAAGGCATCCATCATCTTCAGAATAAAGAGAGTGGGTAAAAGACCTTTTTACAGATTAGTGCATTTACTTCAAAAACGAGTCTACAATATCTTATGCCTAGGGCAATTGTGCTGTCCTTACAATACTCTGAAACAAGCAGGTGAGCGAAAACAATACATGATCTGTCCTTATTACTGATCATGATGAGTTCTCAGGAATGAGGGTGCAGTATTAGATTCTTTAGTTTAGTTTAGCTTAGTTTAATTTAGAGATACAGCGCAGAAACTGGCCCTTTGGCCCACTGAGTCCGCACCAACCAGTGATCCCTGCACATTAACACTATCCTACATACACTAGGGACCATTTGCAATGTTACCCAGCCAATTAGCCTACAAATCTACACATCTTCAGAGTGGGGGATGAAATTGGAGCTCCCGGAAAAAAACCCATGCAGGTCACGACAGCACCCATAGTCAGGATCGATCCTGGGTCTCTGGCGCTGTAAAGCAGCAACCCAAATTCTGCGCCACCGTGCCACCCTTATATAACTGAAGTTTTGCAGGGGTGTGTGGCTATCTATTTAATGGTTATGAGAACCAAGTAAGGTTGACTTGGAATTGATAGTAGAGATTAGCTTACTTGCCACTTCCCTATCCAGTCAAGTCAAGTCAAGTTTATTCGTCACATACACATACGTGATGTTCAGTGAAATGAAAAGTGGCAGTGCCTGTGGACTTTGTGCAAAAAACCAACAAACAACCAACAAACTACAAACAGAATGGAATCACATGTTCTTTTTCATATTAAATGTTGTGGGTGGTATTGTGGTACAGTAAAGTTAGTAAAGTTAGTCCCTGGTGAGATAGGAGTTTACAGTCCGAATGGCCTCTGGGAAGAAACTCCTTCTCAACCTCTCCGTTCTCACAGCATGGCAACGGAGGCGTTTGCCTGACCGTAACAGCTGGAACAGTCCGTTGCAGGGGTGGAAGGGGTCTCCCATTATCTTATTGGCTCTGGAGTTGCACCTCCTGATGTATAGTTCCTGCAGAGGGGCAAGAGAAATTCCCATAGTGCGTTCGGCCGAACGCACTACTCTCTGCAGAGCCTTCCTGTCCTGGGCAGAGCAATTCCCAAACCAAATTGTAATATTTCCGGACAAGATGCTTTCCATAGCCGCTGAGTAGAAGCACTGGAGGATCCTCAGAGACACTCTGAATTTCCTCAATTGCCTGAGGTGGTAAAGGCGCTGCCTTGCCTTACTCACGAGTGCTGCAGCGTGTGATGTCCATGTCATATCCTCAGAGATGTGGACTCCCAGGTATTTAAAACAGCTCACCCTATCCACAGTATCCCCATTTATCCTCAATGTTGTGTACGTCCTCGGATGATGTGCCCTCCTAAAGTCCACTATCAGCTCCTTCGTTTTTTTGATGTTCAAGAGGAGGCTGTTGTCCTGACACCAGAGTGCCAGATCAGCTACCTCCTCCCGGTAGGCCTTCTCATCGTTGTCTGAGATCAGGCCCACCACCACAGTGTCATCAGCAAATTTGATAATCGAGTTCCCTATCCTATTCCTTCAATCAATTAAAATAGTTAATCTGGAGAAATTTAAGACAAAATGGGGACATGAGATTAGAAGAAGAGGGACGGCACAGTTGCACAGGCCTCACCGCTCCAGTGACCTGGGTTCAGTCCTTACCTCTGGTGCTGTCCGTGTTATATTTGCATGTTCACTGCTTGATTGTGAGTTGTGAGTTGTGAGTTGGTTATGAGTTGCTCGATGAATTGGCGATGATACTCATCCACCCAAGTGATACTCATCCACCCAAGTGTATGAGTGAGGGGTAGAATCTGGGGGACTTGATGGGAAAGTGAGGAGAATAAGAGATTTGTGTTACTAAATGCTTGATGGTCAACATGGACCAGGTGGGCCGAAGGGCTTGTTTTGGGGTTCTACGGCTCTAACTGTATAATATCAGTCTTGTAAATGGTGACATTTTCAATAACTGATAGATTTATTCTTTGTAATAGATTCTCTGTCCATTTTTCTTGACAAAGTTATGACAGTTAGAACCATGTTATATTTGATGGAAGCCATTTTGTCCATAATTCCTGCACTAGATTTTTGTGACAGCAATTCAAAACAAATTCTACTTCACTGCTTCCCATAACTATATATATGTCGTCATGTCCGTGTTTGTCTTCTTTACCCTTGGAAGAGCCAAATGCCTCTCGCTCCATTATTCTATGTAGGAATACGCTGATTTAAGAATTATTCGTACTCTCCTAGTTCTTTCTCTAAATGAGAGGTTTAAATCAATGACCTTTCATCATCAATGCCACAACCAAAGGAAATTATACTTAATTAGCCAGTGGATCTTACCCCGTTACTTTTAGACATCTTTAATACATGCCCCTACGGGCTTCACTCTTCCAATGAAAAAGGCCCGGTATTTAGTCTTTTCCTCACACAACTATCTTTCCTTGGTATTGTCATAGAATCACAGAGATACACAACAGCGAAACAAGCCCGTCGGCCCACCTAGTCTCCACCGACCATCAATCAATTATTTACACTAACTTGACATTAATTCCACTTTCTATTCTCCTTTCATTCTTATTCTCCCCAATCACATTTATTCACTCTCCCCAATCTCTACATTCTATCCCCAGATTCTACCACTCATCTGCACATTGGGATAATGTACCAAGGTCAAGCAACCTACCAATCTGCATGATTTAGGAAGTGGGAGGAAACTGAAGGAAACCAATGTCGCCACAAAAACAATGTGCAAATCCCACAGACAGCATCCAAGGTCATGTTTGAACCTGGGTGTCTGGAGCTGTGAGGCAGCAGCTTCTCGAGTTGTGGCCTGTGCTGCAGTATTCATCTTGAAATGGATGACCTATGTTGTATTGTGATCCTAGCACCCCTTCCATAATGTGGCAGTCAAACACGTACATTACAGGCTGTGTCCTCTCCGAATTACAGTCTAGCGCTACGTACATCTGCTAGTTACGTACATCTGCTAGTGAGCCTTTTCCATGTTGTTCCACTGCCTCATCCACTCTCAGAACCAAATAACATATAACATATAACATATAACATATAACATATAACAAATAAATTTCTGCACACTTCCTCCACTTGGTTAATACTCAGGATAAACCAGGACCATTGTGCGTTCTAATATGCATCTGGATGACTACTGGATGACATTTTTAAGAAAGAACTGCAGATGCTGGAAAAAAATCAAAGGTAGACAAAAATGCTGGAGGAACTCAGCGGGTGAGGCAGCATCTGTGGCGAGAAGGAACAGGCAACGTTTTGGGTCGAAAACCTTCTTCAGACCCTTCTCCAGCATTTTTGACTAACAGATGAAATTTGCACTGACAGGAAGTTGTAGAAGAAGAAACTTTATACTTTGCTAACCTTTTCTTATCAGCATAACTTTTTAAATAACAATGAACTAAGAACAGTAATTTGTCAAACCACCTCCTTGAACCTGTATTACACTGTAATATTTCATCATCTACTTCCCTCACATTCCACCACAACTCTCTCTCTCACTAACCCAATGTTCTCTGATTACCTCAGTGTTTAAAAACGGTCTACGTACAGGCTTAATGAAATATGCCTCACCTTAGATGGAGATATAGTTAAGGCCACAGACGGCACTAGGTAGTTTAAAATGGCAACCTAATGAGCCTCGTTAGAAACTAATCATAGTTACTAACAGAAGTTTCTTTGTAAAATGATTAAGGATTGTGAATCCCTGTGTTTTAACTCAATCACAGGGGTGCATAGATAATAGCTCTCACTTTCCTTTGGGATGGCACTGATGAGTAATGTTCTTGACGCTCTGTAATCCCCGTGGTGGGAGACCACCCACAACACAGTGGGACTGAGAGGTCCAAGAATGATGCCCAGCAAGGAACAAAGTATGAGCAATAGGGCACTGCATATGAGTGTGTAATTCTGAGGCAGCTGGTTGACAGTAAGTCAAGTCAAGAGAGTTTATTGTCATGTGTCCCAGATAGGACAATTACATTCTTGCTTCTTGCAGCACAACAGAATATTGTAAGCAAAAATACAGAACAATTCAGTTCAATATACACATAAATAAGCAGATAAAGTGCAATAGGCTGTTACAGTTCAGTTTGTTGGCGAGTTTAATAGCCTGGTGGCTGTGGGGAAGAAGCTGTTCCTGAACCTGGATGTAACAGATCTCAGGCTCCTGTACCTTCTGCCTGATGGTAGCAGAGAGATGAGTGTGTGGCCAGGATGGTGTGGATCCTTGATGATGTTGGCAGCCTTTTTGAGGCAGCTACTGCGATAGACCCCTTCGATGGTGGGGAGGTCAGAGCCGATGATGGACTGGGCAGTGGTCACAACTTTCTGCATCTTTTCCCGCTCCTGGACCCTCAAGTTGCCGAACCAAGCCACAATGCAACCGGTCAGCATGCTCGCCACTGTGCACCTGGAGAAGTTTTCCCTTAGACATGCTGTCCTTCTAAATGGTAAAGGTTAGGATGTTGGGAAGTGCTGCAGAAAACACCTTGCTGTAGCATGATTCAGAATCAGACATAATTCAGCCACCATGCATCGATGGCAGAGGCGGTAAATGTTTGGGATATTAGCCAGTGAGGAGAGCTGCTTCCTCCTGGGTGATGTCAAGCTTCATAAATGGCTTTGGATTATATTCATCCAGGTAAGTGAAATATTTCATCACCAACCCATGAGGTGGTAGAGGTGGTAGTGTGTAGAAGAGAGGGAGTGAGGAGGTGGATGATATATTGTAGGATAGCAAGCTTCTGACCTGTTCTGACCTGGCTTTATATGGCCGGTCCAGTTATGCTTCTGGTCAGTGGGAACCTTTGATAATTTGATGTTGCCAGATCCACTGATGAAGTTGCCGGTGAGTTTGTAAGAATATCACTTGTTGAAGATTGTCCTTGCCTGGCAATGGAGTGACACAGTCTGAGGAAGAGTTTAAACACGAAACTGCCACCTATTCCTTTCCTCCAGAGATGCTGCCTGGCCCGCAGAGTTACTCCAGAGCTTTTGGTTTATATTTAATTGAGTGACACAAAAGTTGTCACTTGATAAAACCATGTCTGAATGTTTTCCATCTCTCTGCTTGCAAAATTCTTTCATTGGTATGAAGGCAGCATTTGCCCAAGTGTGACAGCAAGTAACACTGATGAGTAATTTAGATGAAAACTTCCCGCATACAGAGGGAAAATGTTATGGTTGTGGGGAGGGTGGGGGGGGGGGGGGGGGGGTGCGGGGGGGGGGGTGCGGGGGGGGGGCTAATCATCCCAGCCCTAAGATGTCGTAGTGAGAGTTGACCAATGCTACCGCACTGACCTTCGTTCCATTGCAAGGTCTGAAGTGAAGATGTTCACTGATGATTACGCACTGTCTAATTCCATTCAGAACTCCTCAGTAATGGTGACTACAATAGGGAAGCATTATTGAGAAGACTGAAGCAGACATGTACGTAAATGCTTAGCCAGTGGCGCAGACGGCCAGAAATCAAAGTCAAGTCAAAAAGTCAAACAAACTTTATTGTCATTTAGAAATACATTGATATATGCAGTTCCAAACGAAATTACGTTGCATTTGGCTCCCTGTGCAACACAATATATTAACCGAAGGATAGGTATGTATGAAAAGGATAAATAGACAATAGTGGCAGCCCATTTACATGGCATTCAGGAGTCTGATGGCTCGTGGGAAGAAGCTGTTCCCTGCAAGAAGGAGCGTGAAGGAGTTCTTCCACAAACATTCATGTGGCTTTGCACATAATTAACAATCTTGATTGTTGGGCAGAGGTAGGGACTGTAGTCAGTGGTTTATGGGACCGGTGACAACACAGGCAGAAGCCATACAAACTCGTTGAATATCTGACCGCACCTATTAAAATTTTCTCCCAGCCTGGTACTAACTATAGAATCATGGTTCTGCAAATGGCAATTAACATTGCCTTGGGACCATTCAGATGTCCTGACCCAAGGGAGTGTTGATGTCGTTGTGGAGCATTGACGTGGAGCATTCTATGATGACTGCATTTGTATTTCCAGCAGTCCCTTTGTACCTGCCTCAGCCAGCTCAGGCTACTGCCCTTCATGTTGAGAAGGTGCAATCATAAACAGGGTTATGATTGATTTAACCAAATCAAGATCCACACCCCAATGTATAAAAGCGAATGTACAATAAGTTTTACGGTGATTCCAGCCAGGAATCTACACAATTTGCCGAGAAAGCATTGGTTTCCATAGCATTTGGTCCCAGATTTCCTGTACTTCCCCATTAACTTGAATTAGACAAGAGAGAGCATCAGACAGCAGCAACGTTTGCCCTCAACTGCACGAGATCAGCCAGGCAGTCAGCAGCGATACAGGGACTCAGTATGAAGGTGAGGGAGAGTTCTTAAAGTCCACCGCAAAGCAATGGTCAAACTTCATGTTGCACATCCACTACAATCTTCCACAACCACAGGGGAGCACAAACGTGAATAGTTATTGGTGCTATCAGTGAATAGTTAATATGTTATTATTGTAGATTGAGGCTGTTTCTGTCACCTTGCAAGATCACCTTCCGTCCATATACAGGTGAGCTCCTCTATGAAATGTACACTATCACATTTCATTGACTGTGCTGGGGAATGGCTTCTATAATGGGGACATTGCAGTCATTGTGTGCATTTCTTTTTTCCTTTATTCACAGTTTGAGATTGACCTTGGCCATATTGGGGAGGTGAGCTCACTGTGGCTATTTCTAGATAGCATGATGATCCTGATCTTTCCCTTCTACAAACGTAGTGTGCTTGTGAGGAAGTAACAGTAATGTTTTCTGTGAGAGAAACAAGAATCTGCAGATGCTGGTTTACAGAAAAGATACTAAGTGCTGGAGTAACTCAGCAGGTCAGGCAGCATCCCTGGTGAACATGGAGAGGTGACGTTTTGGATCGAGAACCACCTTCAGACTGAAACACAATGAACTGTCTGAGGAAGAGTCACCTATTCATGTTCTCCAGGGATGCTGTCTGACATAGACACAAAATGCTGGAGTAACTCAGCGGGACAGGCAACATCTCTGGATAGAATGAATGGGCGACATGTTAGACTTCTGAAGAAGGGTCTCAATCTGAAATGTCACCTATTCCTTCTCTCCAGAGATGCTGTCTGTCCTGCTGAGTTACTCCAGCATTTTGAGTCTTTCTTTGGTTTAAACCAGCATCTGCAGTTCCTTCCTACACATGCTGCCTGACATGCTGGGTTACTCCAGCACTTTGTGTCCTTCAATGTTCATACCGTTGGGTTGTAGACTACCCAAGCGGAATATGAGGTGATGTTTCTCCTGTTCGCGTGAGATGTATCGTTAGTCAACACTGGTGTGTAGATTTCAGAGTGGTTGAAAATCCATTTTGTTAGAGGAATGTGTGATCTGGGGTGACCCTCGAACATCTCACGCAAGCAGACAACAGGCTACGAGCTGCTACAGTTTGCACCCTTTCAAAAGCAGGAGGCACACAGTGCAGGCATGGAGAAAGTGTGAATCCCTTCACAAAGGCCAGGTCTACATGGATGCCTTAATCCTTATGCCCCTGTCCCACTTAGGAAACCTGAACGGAAACCTCTGGAGACTTTGCACCCCACCCAAGGTTTCCGTGTGGTTCCCGGAGGTTTTTGTCCTCCGGCAACCACCTTCAACTAGCATCGCAACCGGCTTCGACTACAAAATTATCGATTTAAAAAAAAAACACTTTCGACCATTAGGGAGACTGACAAAAACCTCTGGGAACCTCCGGGAACCGCACCTTGGGTGGGACGCAAAGCCTCCAGAGGTTTCCGTTCAGGTTTCCTAAGTGGGACAGGGGCATAAAACTGTTATCGACAGTGCATTGAGATTGAGCAGCACCATGTAACAGGATCAATGACCATGATTCCCAGACATGGCAACTGATTTGAATGTCGTGAATGCAAATTTATTATAGAACAGAGAAAGTACTACACAGTTTATTTGGCCCATGATGTCTATGCCCACAACTGTACAAATTTTAACTGCAAATCTGCTTGCACAATAGTCTGTATCCCTCCCTTCCCTGCCTGTTCATATCAATAATGTATCTGCTTCTACACACTACCTGATAATACTTTTGAGGCATCTACCACGCTCTGTATAGAAATACTAGCCTTGGAAATCTTTAAACTTGCCACCTCTCACCTTAAACCTATGTTCTCCAATTTTTTTGGGAAAAAGGACTGACTATCTTCAGTTTGAAGAAGACCTTTCTTCAGCTTCAGTTTGAAGAAGGGTCTCGACCTGAAACGTCACCTATTCCTTCGCTCCATAGATGCTGCCTCACTCGCTGAGTTTCTCCAGCATTTTTGTCTACCTCTGACCATCTAACCTATTGGTACTCTCAAATTGTATGCATTTAGTTCTTTTGGATTGCCCCGCAGCTTCTGATGCCCCTGGGTAAATATTCTGAATTGGACCAAGACCCACTCATGGTTAAATACTCGTTAACTTGTTCTCTTTCTGGAGAACATCTTCTGCATCTTCTCCAAAGCCTCGATGTCCTAATTGTACTGATGTGATCAGATCTGCTCACAATATGCCAAAATTGACCTCGCCAAAGTTTGCTGCTGCTGCCGCATGACCGCTAGCTTTTGTACACCAGTGCCCCAACCGATAAAGACCAGTATGCTGTTCTCCTTCCTTATCACTATTTCCACTATTGCTGCCACTTGCAGGGAACTACAGACCTGCACTCAAGATCTCCATGTGCATCAATGCTCTCCAAGGTCATGCTATTTACTGACTTCCTGAAGGCTCGTGGAGATAAATCAAATGCATTCTCTTCGTCTAAGGCTTCAGCTCAGGTTTTGTGGATCCTGTTGTGGCTGATGACGGATACTCAGTGTGAATGTCAAGGAGTGGGATCCCCCTATGCTTCCACAGATGGGGTGGGAAGCAGAGCGATTGTGAGATGGTCAATTCTCTCCACCCCTCACACAGGATGCCTGTGTGCTCCTGATGCATGTTCTAAAGATTCTCAAAATTATCCTGAATGCTCCATCTCCGCCTTGATCATCCTTCAGTTACATTCAGAGTGCTCCCATCATCAGGATGCGTCATCGGTAGTAATCTGACATCTATGAGGAAACTGAACCAAAGAGGCGGGAGAATGAACCAAGGGGCCAACGCGCTGATGGTTATAAAAATATCCGTGGATTTCTGCAGGTATTTCGCTTCAGCTACCTCACCTGGTTGCATAGACGGTGCCTACACATTACGTTAATGGCTATACAAGAAAGTGCTGTAATTAGGAAGCACTTTTCAAAACCGCGGGACTTCTCAAGTGCTTTGCAGGCAATTATGTACTTTGGCTATTGAACTGTACTCACTGACAGGAAAGGACGGGCACGGTGGTGCAGATAGTAGAGCCACTGCCTTACACCACCAAACACCCAGGTTGTTCCAAGTGCTCTGGTTTCCCTACCATGCCCCAAAGTTGGTCTGTTAATAGGTCGCTGTAAGTTGTCCCTGATGTGTAAATGAGTGGTGGAATCTGGGGAGAGTCGATGAGAAATTGGAGACAATGATAAAAAGCATTAATGTAAGGTTATTACAAATGCTGCTTGATGGTTGGTACCGACTTGTTGGGCTGAAGGGTCTACTTCTATACTGTGTATCTCTATGATTCGCACAGAGGGTAGTGGGTACATGGAACGAGCTGTCAGTAGGGCAGTTGAAGCAGGTACTATAACAACATTTAAAAGGCATTTAGACAGGGGGATGGATCGGAAATGTTTAGAGGGATACGGACCAAACATGGGCAGGGGAACTAGTGTAGATGGGACATCTTGGTCGGCAGGGTCAAGTTTCCATGCTTTATAACTCTGACTTTATAATATGACAACATATCGGAAACCCACCAACAAATATGCACTCTGCAACAATAATGTCAGAATGTCAAGGGAATGGCCCAGAACCTTTTATCGCAAATCACAAATTATATGCCTCATGTCATGTAATTTCTCTGAAAAAAGTATTTGGGAAAGATAAATCAGAAACTTTTCCTCAAGCCGAACATCAGCGGAATGAGCACAGAATACTGTGTGAAGCAGGACCTTACGGGATAACTACATAAGGCTCATTCCAATACCCAACTCCCTGGGCCTCCAGCGGGTCCACGACAAAATCATATGTTTGTCTCTTCCACGCGACGTATTTAATGCATCATGCAGAGGTAAATGAACCAGTAGTAAAGAAAGGAAACTGAATGCCAGCATTTATTTCAAGAGGGCTTGAAAACAAACACAGGGATGTAATGCTGGGGGCTCTATTAAGCGCTGCTAAGGTCGCATTTGGAATATTGTGAGGAATGAGCAGGTTAACCAATGATGAGCATTAGTCGGCACTGGGCCTGTACTCACTGGAGTTTAGAAAAATGAGGGGGACCTCATTGAAACATGCAGAATAGTGAGAGGCTTGGATACAGTGGATGTGGAGAAGGTGTTTCCACTAGTGGGAGAGTCTAGGTCTGGAGGTTATTGCCTCAGAATTAAAGGACGTTCTTTTAGAAAGGAGATGAGGAGAAATTTCTTTAGTCAGAGGGTGGTGAATCTGTGGAATTCTTTAACACAGAAGGCTGTGGAGCCAAGTCAGTGGATATTTTTAAGGCAGAGATAGGTAGATTCTTGATTTGTACAGGTGTCACAGGTTATGGGGAGAAGGCAGGAGAATGGGGTTAGGAGGGAGAGATAGATCAGCCATGATTGAATGACAGAGTAGTCTTGATGGGCCATATGGCATAATTCTACTCCTATTCCTTATGACCTTATGACCTTAATCTGCTTCAGGTTGATTAAATTTATTGATTAAATTAATAAAGAACATGATTAATATAATTCATGTAAATGGGTGCTTAATGGTCAGCATGGACACAATGGGAAGAAGAGCCTCTATGACTCCATGAGACATCTGCTCTCACATTGAGCCAATGGGTTTCCCTCTTCAGTTATGGGAAGGCTCTCATGGATTCACCAAATTGAGGTACCTAGTATTGACTTGCATTTGATATGGGAGAACAATGGACAACTGTTCCTTGTACTCACTTATATCTCATGCAGGCTGAACAAAGATTCAGTGTGAAGGTCAAGGAGAGGGATTAAAGTCCACTGCAAAGCAATGGGTAGGTAAAAAGAAACGGAGAGAAATATCCTTATTGTTCCCAAACTTTGGAGTACTTGGTCTTTTGGGGGAATGTGGTGTACCAAAGTCAGACTGGGATTCAGACATTTGTTTAACCTGTAACATCAACAATGCTCTGATGTGATTTTATCATGGAGGTGCTAGGACAGAAGGAGGCCTTTGGGCCCATTTGTGTTCGTGTTTGCTGTTTCCAAAGAAATTTAGTCAGTTTCAGTTCTTCATTCTCAGAGTGAGAGTGTCAGATCTGGATTTGAGCTGTGGACCCATGCTCAGTACCTGACTCATTCAGCCTCACAAATACATCATCTGTCCATTCCCTACGCATATGCTGCCTGATCCAGTGAGTTCATCCAGCAGTTTGTTCTTCGATATATGCGATTCAATATCTGTGTGTGACTTTGTGTGTCAGATTGAATGTGTGTTTGTGTATGAACCTTATCCATTACTGGGGTGCAATCAAATCCTAGTCCAGTGTTTCCCAATCAGGAGCCTTGGATGAACTTTGAGATCTGCACTCTTCTGAAGACCAGACACTGGGTATTCATGTCTGATGATACAGTGGTCTACAAGAAGTCCAGATACGACCTTGGTAAGGCCATCAAAAAGGCCAAAAGGGACCTGTTCCAAGCTGGAGGATGAAACAAATGTTCGGCAGCTGTGGCAGGGCCTGAATGTAATCACCTCGTATAACGCAAAATCAGGAGGTAGCTCGAATGTCGGCGAAACATCACTCCCTGATGAGCTCAATGCGTTTTACGAACGCTTTGATAGGGAGAACACTGATGTGCCTTCTGGAACCCCGATTCACTGTGATGGTATTTCAGTCACAGTCACAGAGGCCGACGTCAGAAAATCCTTCAGAGGGGTGAACCCTCGAAAAGCACCTGGACCTGATGGTATACCCAGTCGTGTTCTAAAAACCTGTGCGGACCAACTGGCTGGAGTTTTTACGGACATTTTCAACCTCTCATTTCTGAGGTCTGAGGTTCCCACCTGCTTTAAAAGGGCATCAATTATACTGGTGCCCAAGAAGAACAAGGTGACGTACCTCAATGACTATCGAGCAGTGGCACTAACGCCTGTGGTGATGAAGTGCTTTGAGAGGTTGATCATGGCGCAAATCAATTCCTACCTCGACAAAAACCTGGACCCACTGCTGTTCGCCTACCGCCACAACAGATCAACGGTGGATGCGATCTCGCTGGCCCTCCACTCCGCTCTGGACCACTTGGACAACAAAAACTCATATGTCAGGCTGTTATTCATTGATTACAGCTCGGCATTTAATACAATCATCCCCTCCAAGCTGGTTACCAAACTCGCAGAACTTGGTCTCTGCGCATCCCTCTGCAATTGGATCCTTGACTTCCTCATTCACAGACCACAGACTGTTCTTATTGGTGGAAATGTGTCAGCCTCGATAACAATCAACACGGGAGCACCTCAAGGCTGCGTGCTCAGCCCCCTGGTCTACTCACTCTAGACTCACGACTGCGTAGCTGGTCATAGTGCGAACTTCATCATCAAGCTGACGACACCATTGTTGTGGGACATATCATTGATGGGGATGAGTCAGGGTATAGAAGAGAGATCGACCGACTGACCAATAACCTGGCCCTCAGCACAATAACCTGGCTCTCAACACCAGCAAAACCAAGGAACTGATTGTGGACTTTGGAAGGGGTAGGATGGGGACACACAGTCCCGTTTATATCAAATGGAAAGGGTCAAGAGCTTCAAATTCCTTGGCGTGCACATCTCTGAGGATCTCTCCTGGCTCGAGAACACTGATGCAATTATGAAGAAAGCACATCAGCGCCTCTACTTCCTGAGAAGATTACGGAGAGTCGGTATGACAAGGAGGACTCTCTCTAGCTTTTACAGGTGCACAGTAGAGAGCATGCTGACCGGTTGCATCGTGGCTTGGTTCGGCAACTTGAGCGCCCAGGAGCAGAAAAGACTACAAAAAGTAGTAAACACTACCCAGTCCATCATCGGCTCTGACCTACCTACCATCGAGGGGATCTATTGCAGTCGCTGCCTCAAAACGGCTGGCAGCATCATCAAGGACCTACACCATCCTGGCCACACACTCATCTCCCCGCTACCTTCAGGTAGAAGGTACAGGAGCCTGAAGACTGAAACGTCCAGGTTCAGAAATAGACTCTCCCCCACAGCCATCAGGCTAGTAAACTCAACTCAAACAAAACTCTGAACATCAAACATTATCTGTTTATTTGCACTTGATCTGTTTATTTGTACTTTATCTGTTTATTTATTCACGTGTGAATCTATTTATATAATGGTATATGGGCACACTGATCTGTTCTGTATTCATGCCTACTACATTCTGTTGTGCTGAAGCAAAGCAAGAATGTCATTGTCCGATCTGGGACACATGACAATGAACTCTCTTGAATCTTGAATCTTGAATCATGAAGGAGCATCGTGCTCATATTTTAGTGTCCCCCCATCTGTTTGTTCTGAAATATTTGAGAAAGAACACTTCTTTGCTGCTTCTTTTAAACCCATTCATCTTCCATGTATATTCAAGTTTGATCATTTTGGCAAAATATACGTTTTTAAATGGCATATTTTGTGTACTTTTAGGGGTGGTAGCAGGGAATTGGCTTGGTTTCATATATCTGCATGGCAGTGTGTGTATGAGTGAGAGAGTGAGAGAGAATTTTTGAGAGATGGACACAGTCACTCACTCCATAAGATTGTGTGGTAGGAGAGGAAAAGGAAAAGGTATGTTCAAAGCCACCTTAAAGAAGTGCAATGTGCCTACTGGCTTCTGGGGACCTCCTGGTTATGCCCACTCAAATTGAAGAAGCAGTTTCTAGGATGGTATCAAGAGCCACAAGGCCATGCATTGAGACCACACAGAGACCCTGTACAAATCCCATCTCACAAACTAACCATCCAACCACCCCCTCTGTCCCTGTCATTCTGCAGAAGAGTCTAAGGCTCCCACATGCACCTCATCCACCATCTCAGAACTTAAAAAACCAGAATGAAGTAAGTCATCTTCAATCCTGAAGAACTGAGAGGGAAGAGGAAGTGTGTGTGTGCATGTGTGCGCACATGTGTGTATGCGTGTGTGCATGTGTGTGTGTATGTGCTTTTGTGTGTGTTTAGTTTAGTTTAGAGATACTGTGCGGAGACAACGCCAACCAGTGATACTTGCACACTATCGCTATCCTACAATTTACCATCATACCAAGCCAATTAGCCTACAAACCTGCACGTCTTTGGAGTGTGTGAATGCATGTGTGTGTGTGTGTGTGTGTGTGTGTGTGTGTGTGTGTGTGTGTGTGTGTGTGTGTGTGTGTGTGTGTGTGTGTGTGTGTGTGTGTGTGTCTGCCTGTGCGTGTGTTTGTGCGTGTCAGTGTGTGTGCATATAAATTGAGACACTGAAGACTTCATTTTTTTGTCTGGAAATGTTAGAATGTTATGTTGAGTTGGTAGATCAAGTGAAAATGGCTCTGTGGAGAGAAATGGACAACAAACTTTCGAATCTGTCCTCCCTCCACAGATGCTGCCTGACCTATTGTGTTCCTCCAGCAGTATGCTTTTTAATGAATGAGATTCTGTATTAATGTGTGTTTATTTGATATTAAATGTGTTTGTGCATTTATACGTGTGTATATGAGATTGTGAATGTGTGTTTGTATGAACATGTGTGTATGAATGTATGTGTGTATATGAGTGTGTGTGTGAGTGCATGTATATGAATGTATTAATGAGATTGTGTGTGTGTGTGAGATTGTATGTTGAGCTTGATTGTGTGTGAGTTTCTCGCTGTGAAGAGTGGGTAGTTAAATGTCATGTGCTTGTAACACATTTCTGCGATGCAGTGACAAGTTTCCATGGAGGCCACATCATCGTCCTGAGTGTTTGCCAAGAGCATTTAAATAATGATATTGTCACTTTAATTTGTTCACAATACTTTCTTCTTCTTCGCAGCCAGCAATTCCCAACCGCTCATATTCTCCAATCTGCCTTAAACTGATGGCTTGTAACTTAACATATGTTTCTTGCGAGTTGTAAAGGCTGTTTCATTTATTTCCAAGTCGGACATTGACCATGCACCAAGGCTGTGTGCAAACAGGTTGATAAACAACAATCAGAGCTATACATTGCAGTTGGGTCTGAGATTTACCCTTGAGGTGGGAAATAGCTGATCTTTGTATGGCTGAATGAGTCTCATGTTTGCTCTACTCCAATACTACCTATCCTGAAACGAACCTTTGTGACCTTGTCCTTCCAAAGCTTAACTTCAACATTTTCACTGGGTTTATTAGCTCAACATAACATTCTAACACTCCCAGACTAAAAAATGTCTAACCCCCCCCCTCCCCCCCCCCCCCCCCCCCCTATGATTGATGCGCAGAGAACTGTTCCACTCAGTCTTATTCCCAATTATCACCTACAAACATTGGTTTGCATTGGATTTATTGTTGCAAGTAACTCAGACAATTCAGAACATTTCCAACATAACTTGGGTGACAACTACCCGTCTTATTAAATAGTTATTTATTTATTTACACACTCTATACATTGCCGGCAAGGTTGGTGTTTATTGTCTGGCCCTAACCTGATTGTGTAAAGCAGTAAGGAATCAATTATGTCATAAGGTCTGGGTCACTTATCAGTTAAAACAGGTACAGATGGCAGATTTTTGCCTGAATTTTAACTGTTCAGTGGGATTTGAACCAACCTCTGGATTAATGGTCATATTAGATAGAGTCATATTCAGCATGGAATTAGGCCCTTCAGCCCTACTTGCTCATGCAAATCAAGATGCCCCATCTACACTAGTCCCACCTGCCCGTGTTTGGCCTCTATCACTCTAAACTTATGGTACTTATCCAAATTTCTTTTAAATACTGTTATAATACCTGCCACAACTCTTCTAGTAACTTGTTCCATATAGCCACTACCCTCTGTGTGATAAAGTTGCCCCTCAGATTCCTATGAAATCTTTCCCCTATCACCTTAAACATATGCCCTCTGGTTCTTGATTCCTCGATTCTGGGTAAAACACTTTGCGCAATCATCCCATCCATCCTATTTACTCTACTTACATGATCTTATATGCTTCTATCACATCACTCCTCATCCTCCTGCGGTCCAGACAATAGTCCTAGCCTGCCCAACCTCTCCCTATAGCTCAAATCCTCAAGTCCTGGCAACAGGTTTTTATTTTGTGAAAGTTGTAAGTTCCTTCAGCGTGGGATGCATAGTGGAAGTATATATATATGTATATGGAAGATATACATATCAGACACCATGAGATGCTGAAGCAATACATTGGTTAAACTTCTAAGCTACTTTGTGTTTTTATTTCTTATAATGTAATTAGGACGGCATGGTGGCACAGCCGTAGAGTTGTTGCCTTACAATGCCAGAGACACTGGTTCGATCTTGGCGATGGGTGCTATCTGTATGGCGTTTGTACGTTCTTCCTGTGACCGCATGGATTTTCCCCAGGTGCTCCGGTTTCCTCCTACACTCCAAAGATGTACAGGTCGGTAGGTTAATTGGCTTTGGTAAAGAAAATTGTCCCTAGTGTGTTGGAACATCCTAGTGTATGGGGTGATCGCTGGTCAGTGTGGACTCGGTGGACTGAAGGGCCTGTTTCCATGTTGTATCTCTAAAATAACTAAACTAACTAATTTACTTGACTTCTGTAAAATTCATAAGTTTATAAGTGATCAAAGCTGTTTTCAAGAGAGTTAAATTTAGCTCTTTGGGCTAAGGGAATCAAGGGATATGGGGAATAAGCCAGAACGGGGTACTGATTTTGGATGCTCAGCCATGATATTGATTGCTGGTGCTGGTTTAGAAACATAGAAACATAGAAAATAGGTGCAGGAGTAGGCCATTCGGCCCTTCGAGCCTGCACCACCATTCAATGTGATCATGGCTGATCATCCAACTCAGTATCGGATGATTGCGCAAAGTGTTTTACCCAGAATCGAGGAATCAAGAATAGCTTTATAGCTATTAATGAGTATGATATAGTTGGGATCACGGAGACATGGCTCCAGGGTGACCAAGGCTGGGAGCTGAACATCCAGGGATATTCAATATTCAGGAGGGATAGAGAGAAAGGAAAAGGAGGTGGGGTAGCGTTGCTGGTTAGAGAGGAGATTAACGCAATGGAAAGGAAGGACATTAGCTTGGAGCATGTGGAATCGGTATGGGTAGAGCTGCGAAACACTAAGGGGCAGAAAACGCTAGTGGGAGTTGTGTACAGGCCACCTAACAGTAGTAGTGAAGTTGGGGATGGTATAAAACAGGAAATTAGAAATGCGTGCGACAAAGGCAAAACAGTTATAATGGGTGACTTCAATCTACATATAGATTGGGTGAATCAAATTGGCAGGGGCGCTGAGGAAGAGGATTTTTTGGAAAGTATGAGGAATAGTTATCGAAATCATTATGTAGAGGAACCAACGAGAGAGCAGACTATTTTAGACTGGGTATTGAGTAATGAGGAAGGGTTAGTTAGCAGTCTTATTGTGCGTGCCCCCTTGGGCAAGAGTGACCATAATATGGTTGAGTTCTTCATTAGGATGGAGAGTGACATTGTTAATTCAGAAACAATGGTTCTGAACTTAAGGAAAGGTAACTTTGAGGGTATGAGACGTAAATTGGCCAAGATTGATTGGCAATCAATTCTAAAAGGATTGACGGTGGATACGCAATGGAAGACATTTAAAGACTGCATGGATGAACTACAAAAATTGTTCATCCCAATTAGGCAAAAGAATAGATCAGGGAAGGTAGTGCATCCGTGGATAACAAGGGAAATCAGGGATAGTATCAAAGCAAAGGATGATGCGTACAAAGTAGCCAGAAAAAGCAGCATACCAGAGGACTGGGAGAAATTCAGAGACCAGCAGAGAAGGACAAAGGGCTTGATTAGGAAAGGAAAAATAGATTATGAAAAAAAACTGGCAGGGAACATAAAAACTGACTGCAAAAGTTTTTATAGATATGTGAAGAGAAAGAGATTAGTTAAAACAAATGTAGGTCCCTTGCAGTCAGAAACAGATGAGTTCATCATGGGAAACAAGGATATGGCGGACCAATTGAATAACTACTTTGGTTCCGTCTTCACTAAGGAAGACATAAATAATCTGCCGGAAATAGCAGGGGACCGCGGGCCAAAGGAGTACTTGAGTGAAATCCAGGTTAGTCGGGAAGTGGTGTTGGGTAAATTGAATGGATTAAAGGCCGATAAATCCCCAGGGCCAGATAGGCTGCATCCAGAGTACTTAAGGAAGTAGCTCCGGAAATAGTGGATGCATTAGTGATAATCTTTCAAAACTCTTTAGATTCTGGAGTAGTTCCTGAGGATTGGCGGGTAGCAAACGTAACCCCTCTTTTTAAGAAGGGGGGGAGAGAGAAAACGGAGAATTACAGACCAGTTAATCTAACATCGGTAGTGGGGAAACTGCTACAGTCAGTTATTAAAGATGGGATAGCAGCACATTTGGAAAGTGGTGAAATCATTGGACAAAGTCAGCATGGATTTACGAAAGGTAAATCATGTCTGACGAATCTTGTGGAATTTTTCGAGGATGTAACTAGTAGCGTGGATGGGGGAGAACCTAGTGGATGTGGTGTATCTGGACTTCCAGAAGGCTTTCGACAAGGTCCCACATAAGCGATTAGTATATAAACTTAAAGCATATGGCATTGGGGGTTCAGTATTGATGTGGATAGAGAACTGGCTGGCAAACAGGAAGCAAAGAGTAGGAGTAAACGGGTCATTTTCACAATGGCAGGCAGTGACTAGTGGGGTACCGCAAGGCTCAGTGCTGGGACCCCAGCTATTTACAATATACATAAATGATCTGGATGAGGGAATTGAAGGCAATATCTCCAAGTTTGCGGATGACACTAAGCTGGGGGGCAGTGTTAGCTGTGAGGAGGATGCTAGGAGAATGCAAGGTGACTTGGATAGGCTGGGTGAGTGGGCAAATGTTTGGCAGATGCAGTATAATGTGGATAAATGTGAGGTTATCCACTTTGGTGGCAAAAATAGGAAAACCGACTACTATCTAAATGGTGGCCGATTAGGAAAAGTGGAGATGCAGCGCGACCTGGGTGTCATGGTACACCAGTCATTGAAAGTAGGCATGCAGGTACAGCAGGCAGTGAAGAAAGCCAATGGTATGTTAGCTTTCATAGCAAAAGGATTTGAGTATAGGAGCAGGGAGGTTCTACTTCAGTTGTATAGGGTCTTGGTGAGGCCACACCTGGAGTATTGCGTACAGTTCTGGTCTCCAAATCTGAGGAAGGACATTATTGCCATAGAGGGAGTGCAGCGAAGGTTCACCAGACTGATTCCTGGGATGTCAGGACTGTCTTATGAACAAAGACTGCATAGACTCAGTTTATACTCTCTAGAATTTAGGAGATTGAGAGGGGATCTTATAGAAACTTACAAGATTCTTAAGGGGTTGGACAGGCTAGATGCAGGAAGGTTGTTCCCGATGTTGGGGAGGTCCAGGACAAGGGGTCACAGCTTAAGGATAAGGGGGAAATCCTTTAGCACCGAGATGAGAAGAAATTTTTTCACACAGAGAGTGGTGGGTCTCTGGAACTCTCTGCCACAGAGGGTAGTTGAGGCCAGTTCATTGGCTATATTTAAGAGGGAGTTAGATGTGGCCCTTGTGGCTAGGGGGATCAGAGGGTATGGAGAGAAGGCAGGTACGGGATACTGAGTTGGATGATCAGCCATGATCATATTGAATGGCGGTGCAGGCTCGAAGGGCCGAATGGCCTACTCCTGCACCTAATTTCTATGTTTCTATGTTTCTAGTATCCTGTACCTACCTTCTCCACATACCCCCTGATCTCTTTAGTCACAAGGGCCACATCTAACTCCTTCTTAAATATAGCCAATATTTAAGAGGGAGTGCCAAATGGCCTTCTCCTGCACCTATTGTCTATGTTTCTAGGCCATTCGAACCATCAAGTCTACTCTGCCATTCTATCATGGCTGATCTATCTCTTCTCCCTCAACCCTATTCTCTTCCCTTCCATAAGTAAAGCAGAAACACTGATGGATGATGAATTTGCACCCTTGACAACATTATTAATTCCACCTACAAGGCTTCTTTAAGAACGAGCTATCACTTTAAAAGAGAGCTTTCACTTTGAGAGGGAACTATCACTTTAAGAGGGAGCTATCACTTTAAGAGGGGGGGGGGCTATGATTTTAAGAGGGAGCTATGACTTTAAGGGGGGTTATCACTTTAAGGGGAACTATCACTTTAAGGGGGAGCTATCGCTTTAAGGGGGAGCTATCACTTTAAGGGGGAGCTATCACTTTAAGGGGGGGGGGTTATCACTTTAAGGGGAACTATCACTTTAAGGGGGAGCTATCACTTTAAGGGGGAGCTATCACTTTAAGGGGTAGCTATCACTTTAAGATGGGGCTATCAATTTAAGAGGGGGCTATCACTTTAAGAGGGGGCTATCACTTTAAGGGGGAGCTATCACTTTAAGGGAGAGCTATCACTTTAAGAGGGAGCTATCACTTTAAGAGGGGGCTATCACTTTAAGGGGGAGCTATCACTTTAAAGGGGGCTTATCACTTTAAGAGGGGGCAATCACTTTAAGGGGAGCTATCACTTTAAGGGGGAGCTATCACTTTAAGGGGGAGCTATCACTTTAAGGGTGAGCTATCACTTTAAGAGGGGGCTATCACTTTAAGGGTGAGCTATCACTTTAAGAGGGGGCTATCACTTTAAGAGGGGGCTATCACTTTAAGGGGGAGCTATCACTTTAAGGGGGAGCTATCACTTTAAGGGGGAGCTATCACTTTAAGGGGGAGCTATCACTTTAAGAGGGGGCTATCACTTTAAGGGGGAGCTATCACTTTAAGAGGGAGCTATCACTTTAAGAGGGGGCAATCACTTTAAGGGGGAGCTATCACTTTAAGGGGGGGCTATCACTTTAAGGGGGGGCTATCACTTTAAGAGGGGGCTATCACTTTAAGAGGGGGCTATCACTTTAAGAGGGGGCTATCACTTTAAGGGGGAGCTATCACTTTAAGGGGAGATGGATCTTTGGTCACGTGAGGCCAAACTTTTTCTCCCGCGCCCGCTGCGTGCGGCACGGCGCGTTGACGTCAGGAGGGGAGCGTTCGGGGGACGTCAGGACGCCGTGGTTTTGAATGACATCACCCCTCGGCGGCTGCTAATGCTGAGAGTGGAGAGAGAGGCAGAGACACAGAGAGCAGGGAGAGTCTGCAAGCAGCAACACACACACAACCACATTGGGATTACACTGCGCTGCAAAAAACGGATTATTCACCAGGAAAATGTAAAGGCAAAGCAGAAATATTTCACCAGGTAAATGTTTGCTTTTCGCTTTTCCTTCCCCATTGCAATGCACTGGTTTGTGTGGAGATTTGAGCAGGAGGGGATTTAAATCCCTTTGTATCCCCGCTGTGATGGGTTTTTATTTTGCACTTGGTTTCTTTGCAAGGGTTTTCGTGTGTTGCAGCGACTGCAATACCCTGCTCGGGAGATGCATTTTTTTTCAGCGGGGAGGGAGGGTGGTGATGATCGGAATTGTACTGGAGGAGCTTTTACTGGGTTGACTCTTGTCTGAAGAAAGACCTTGCACAGAGCGAATAGCTTTGTCGTAGAGGACTCGGGAGGTGAGGTGCTTGGGCTGATGTGGCTACTCGCTCTGTTCCTGTGTGTGTGTGTGTGTGGTTGGGTATTAGGGGTGAAGCAGCATATGTACAGGTTGTGAGCGAGGGGTTGTTGCAAGGGACACGGTCGCTTGTACCTGAACGAGTGCAGGGACGGGATCTTGGAGAGGGGAAGATGAACTCCAGCGGTGCTCTTCGCTGATGGACCGGGAGATTGCAGAGAAGAGGAAAGACCCTTTGCCATTTGTGGAGGATAGACAGTAGATTGAAGGGAACGGTCTTTCGAAATCTCGCCCCTAAACACTTCGCATGGAGAAAGAAAACACACACCCTGATGTTACTCCACTGGTCGCTTCTGGATAGTCAGCATCAATTAACAATATGTTGACTTGGTTTACCATAGGTTGATTTTGATTAATTATTGGTTAACTATTGATTTGTTTGTTAACGTTTACCTTGCACTGTCCCGTTGCCTCTGTCGACGATGCGTAAATATTGTAGGTACAGGAGATTGAGCCAGGGATGGATTCTGCCGCACAACTTGAGCCTTGGTCTTGCATTAGCCAGCGGTGATGGGCTGCAGGTCGGCGGCGGCAGCAGAGAAACGGAGTTTTATTTTGAGCACCGGAGGGCTTGAAATAAGCAGTGAATAGAGAGCGATGATAATTGTTACACGCGAGGAGGGTAGGGCAGACTATGCCCCCCCCCCCCCCCCTTTTAACAAAAAAATACCAAACAAAGATCTGGAGAATCCGAGTAGAAATTCTCCTGTTGAGAATCGCCGAGTTGATGGATTAACTTGATTGCATGCAACTCGTGCGGGCTTCATCTTTGAGGAAGGGAATGATACGGATCAAGTGTACACATGGATCGCTGGCTCAGTACACAACGAAAGCGATCACTTCCTTTTTTTTTACTTCTGGCCGAAGGCGAGTTGTCTTAGACGGAGGAGATGAGGTGTTATTTGATCTTCCCCACTGCAACCGAATCTCCCCCTGTTTGCTGGCGTTTAGTGCTGGCGCAAAAATAGACTTGGAGAATCGCCTCCATTGACCTCGTACACTGGATCAATCAGCTGGGTTTCTCTCGTTGGCGGTGGATAGAGAGAGTGGAATAACACCACTTAAATAGATGTATTTGTTTTCACTGTGTGTATCTGTACATCGGTATTAATAAGCCATATAAACGTGTCTATCAATAACAACTCTCCGCTGTTTAAAGGGGGGAAAATCATCGAAGATTAAAGTGTCTTTTCCTGAAAGATGTTTAATGCTAAAGTCAGCCTGCACTTTATTGGAGAAATGTGATTAACATTGATTTTTTTTTCTCTTTGCTCAAATCACGGCGCTATGAAAATGAGCTATGGTTCGGCATTCATTATTGCGATTGTGATTCTAGAGATTTCAATCGACTAATGTATCTTCTCTCCCCCCACCCCCTCCCCCCCCAATTCTCATCCCCCCCCCCCCCCCCCCCCCCCCTCGCTACCTATCAACCCCCCCCCCCCCCCCCCGCCCCCCTCGCTACCTATCAACCTTCCGATCTGGTACAACCTAATCGGTTGAAACGGGTCCGCAATTACCCCCGCGTGTCCTAACGTTGTGTCCGCAACTTTTTTTCCCCCTTCAAGCTCCTGATTTGTCTTCAAAAATACGATTGTTTACGGACCGAAGTGGTGGTCCAAATGCTGACATTTCATCAATGTACGGACGGACACACTTTCGCGGATACACAGGCAGCCACAGGCATTCTCTCACACACACAGGCATTCTCTGACACACTTACTCTCTCTCGCACACACACACACACAGGTATCCATCCACAGGCATTTTCTGACACACCCATACTCTCACACACGGGCATTCTCTCACACAAATATATGCGCACACACACGCACACACACACACACACACACATCCTCTCACACACGCACAATGAAACAACTACAAGCCAATTTATCCGTGGAATTTCCGAGCCAAAGAAAATTATGTTTTGGAACTTCGAAGCAGTTAAACGTGTCCCCGAAGATTTAGCACTAGTTTCAGTGTGCCGGCAGGGAACAAAAGCTGCTCCCTTACATTCGTGACAGCCACTGTAAACAGTAATTTCGGGTAACCATGATTGATCGGGTGTCGTGCTTCAGTATATTTTACCTCCGGGATGAAGTCACTAATTATTTCAATTGATGGTCAGTGAAGTCGATATTTCACCGCCCTCTGTCTGACTTGGTCGGTTGAGTCTTCGCCGTTCAAGAGCCGGAGATGTCGAGCAAGCGAGACATCTCACGGCGTTGGAGGAAAAGTGTTAGCATAGCAGCTGAGCATTTGCTTGTCATCCATGTGCTGGGCAGATGTTGGGTCCGAGTGGAGGGCTTGGTGTGGAAGCAGGTGCCGAGAATATCTCCCCTTGTGTAGACTGTGTGCCTCGCTCAAGGACAGGCGGGTCGGCGCTGCCGGCGGTGGAGAGCGGGTTGTGGGATCAGCGGCGTGTTTCTGGTCAGTCCCCCCCATATTCCAGCCCAGCCCAGCCCCGGGGACTTTGTTCCACTAGCGCCGACCTGAAACCGCAATAGAAGCTCCACCAATATTAGTGGCCCAGGACCTGTAACACCGGCGACAGACACAAAATGCTGGAGTAACTCGGTGGGACAGGCAGCACCATCTCTGCAGAGGATGAATGGGCGACGCTTCGGGCCGAGACCCTTCTTCAGATCTGCCAACTGGTTTATGAATCGGTGCGAAGTCTGAAGGAGGGTGCGGACCCGAAACGGCGCATATCCATGTTCTCCAGAGATGCTGCCCGAACCTGCGGAGTGACTCCAGCATTCTTGTGCCTATCTTTTGGTATAAACGGGCATCTGCTGTTCCCTTGTAATTACATTATTAATCGGTGCGGTGAGTGGGGGCTTTACTCAAGACCGCTCTGCCACCGTTGGTGGAAGTTAATAATCCCCGGGCTCCGGTCCGATGGATTCTCACCGGAGTCTTGGTCAATATCGACAATGTGTTTGGCCCATGTCCCGGCTGTTAGACGAGGCCCACAGAACCGGTGCGAACGGGAACCCTCGTGGCCCGAGAGATGCCCGTGGCTCTTTGTCCGGCAGTGCATGCACTTGAACCTAAATTTTATTTGTCGATTAAGTTATGACATCAGATGGAAGTTGCAAACCAAATCTCGTTGCACTTATGTGTAATGACAATAAAATATATTATTATTATTATTATTATGCTTGTGGTCTGCTTGGGGTAAGGGTGGGTGCCCTGGGCATGGATGGTTGCCCGAGTCAATGGGTGCCCACGGTTAGGGTGGGGAATTATGTGGTCAGTGGGTGCCTGGAGGGGGGGGGGGGGGTGGGTGATTGTGTCAGTGGGTGGGTGCCCTAGGTGCGATTGGGTTATGAGTCAGTGGGTGCCCTGACTAAGGATGTGTGTTTGGGTCAGTGGGTGCCCAGGGTGAGGGCATTGCGGGGGGGGGGGGGGGGGGGGAGAGGGGATGCCCATGTCCGTTACAGAATCAGCAGCATTACAAATGGCAATAGGAAAGGTGACGATTGGTGAGAAGAATGGATGGAGGTTGTGGGGGGCAGAGGGCATTCCTACACCTGTTGGTGTCAAATGATCTGCTTACAGATGTTCATCTGGAAGATCATCAACAGCTCTGTGACTCCCACTGGAGTCTCTGGGGATGGGCTAGGCCCAGGATTCCCTCCTCTCCCAGGGAAAGACCTGTGGAGTGTACGGTGACACAGCAGTCACCAGGCGATGGATGAGCTGACGGTGTTCTGACTCCCTGGTGTTTGGGGTTAATGCCCGGGTGCTGGGCTGAGCACTTGGTAGGGCTTTGAGCTGGGGTTGCTCTCCCTTGCTGCTGAGTTGCAGTGGGGCAGTGACTCCCGAATGAAACGTCACCTGTTCCTTCTCTCTGGAGATGCTGCCTGACCCGCTGAGTTGCTCCAACTTTTTGTGCCTACCTTGAGGTCAAGTTGTGCTGAGACCAGGTTTGTTGAATTTGTACGCTGCGTTAGTCAAAAATGCCGGCTAATTTGCTGCTCCCATCCCGGTCACAGTGGGTGCCGGGCCTGTCACCTTCCTGCCTGTGCCCTGGGCTGGTGCACTGATGGAGCTTCCCTTCTACCACAGAGGCAGTGTCTGACCCGACAGCCCAGCCTCGCGGCACAGAGCAGGGATGGAGGGGCGTGCGGAGAGTAAGGAGTATCTCCTAAAACTGGATGGGGATGCATTGAGGCAATTGTGGTGCGGAGAGCAAGAGAGGGATATAGTGGTTGAGCAGAACATATAGCAGTAGTGAAAAGCACAAAGTGCTGGAGCAACCTCTGGGCCGGCAGCATCCCTGGAGAAGACATGAATAGGCGACTTTCGGGTCGGGACCCTTCTTCATACTGATTGTAGAAGGGGGGAGAAAGCTGGAAGACAGTTGAGGGAGCAGGCTAAAGTCTGGCAAGAGCTGCATAGAGACAGACACAAGCCCTTTGGCCCACAATGTCAGTGCTGAATATGTTACTAAATTGAACTATTCTCTTCTGAAGTGCTGGAGTGGGACACAAAAGCTTGCAGGATGGAAACGTATGGCTGCTGAAGGTTGTTAAGAGTGATAAAATGTGGCATGGAAATGGGATCTCTTCCTGAACATGAATCAAAAAGTCTACTGGTGAATGTTTCTGAAAGGCTGCAGTACTGGCCACTGCCACCGGATGTCCCTAGCAGTCTGTGCTTGTGGTTCCCAGTGAAAGTGACCTGGCCCGGTGATGAAGGACAGGGGGACCACTGGACCTGAGATGCCCTTTCGCTCATGTCTGTGTGTTTGGGCTCAACAGTAGCACACCCTGCTTACGAGGCCAAAAGTTATGTTGAAAATTCAGCACATCACCTCACTTGTAAACAATCCGCTGGAGGAACTCAGCAGGTCAAGTAGGATCCTTGTACGGAAGGATAAGTATCAACATTTTGGGTTGAAGTCCTGCATCAGGACTGCTGCCTAATTGATCAGTCCAGAGCTGGACTGTGGGGCTATAGGAAGGACCTACTGATAAGCTAGTCACAGGGAACACCAGATACTGGTGCACAAAATAAGACTCAAAGTGCTGGAGTAACTCAGCAGGTCAGGCAGCATCTCAGGAGAACATGGATAGGCGACGTCAGGACTCTTCTTCAGATGCTTCACATTAAGACTCTTCGCGTTAGGACTCTTCTGAACACAACCTGAAAAGTCGCCTGTCCATGTTCTCCTGAGATGCTGCGTGATCCATTCTGCTCCTAATAAGCTGTTCCAGATCACACGCCAATTAGCAGCCATGTTTGATTACATCGTAACTGTGGCTGTGTAGTGAAGAAATCCATTGTCTCTGCAGCCTTCTGAGGTCATGGAACTTGGATGTGTTGAGGAGGATTTGGCCCAACCAAATTTTGACACTTTACAACAATATATTTGTTTTGATTTCTATTTCCCTGATGACTATCTCACCCTTCTGCCCTCCTGCTTATACCCGCTGGCCCCTACTGACACCCATAGCATGGCTCCAACTTGTGCAAGCGTAGTTGAATGTTTTACTGAGCTCCTTGAATATGTCATCATCCACAGCTCCCAATCCTGACTGCACCAAAAGGTGCATTTAGTAGTGGGAGCTTCAGGTGACAGCATTCTCTATTCATTCCCTGGTCCAGCCTGGCAGAGGTGATGCTTCTACGCCTCATTTTTACCCCTACATGATGTTCATTATTAATCTGGACGAGGTGGATTTGTTATAAAGAAATGAAATGGCACCGTTTAAGTTAGTTTAGAGATACAGCAGGTAACAGGCCCTTCAGCCCACCGAGTCAATGCCAGCCAGTGATCACCCTGCACATTAATACTATCCCACACACTGGGGACAATTTACAATTTTACCAAAGCCAATTAACCTGCAAGTGTTTGGAGTGTGGGAGGAAACCGGAGCACCCGGAGAAAACCCACACCGTCACCGGGAGAACATACAAACTCCACACAGACAGCGCCATTGGTCAGGATCAAACCCAGCTTTCTGATACTGTAATACAAGATACATTTATTTGTCACATGTGCCAGTTGGCACAGTGAAATGTGATCACCATGGCAGCAACTCTACTGCTGCGCCACTGTGCCACCCTCAACTATGCTACTCCTCCATGCCATGCCTTTAGAAGTCATGCAGCCAGTGAATTTTTTCAGAGCACCCAAGCACGAATGCATAAACTGCATAAACTGCAGACTGGCTTCCCTGATTGTGGCATTAGCCATGTCCCCAGCCAGATTGTCCGCAGGGTCTCTGTCCTAGCACTGGTTGGTGAGAATGGACACTGATCTTTCCCCTGACGGAAGCCTGCTGGTTCGGGTACCTCTACGGTTGTTGTGGAAGTGCAAGGATCGTGTGATGGTCTCCACCGTCAAACAGCTTGTGACACTCAATACTTTCAGTGTTATTAATATTTGGCCAGGCAGCAGTTAATGGGTGCCTTGTGTCCGGATGTCAGTCCACGTACTGGGGGATAAATGCGGGAAATATTTACGCAGGATATCACGGTGAGGCTCTGCAGCCTTAAGAAGCTTTGTGATTTTATTTTTTTTGTTTGGTTTTAAAGCTAAATTTCATAATCCTATAATTTTGAACCTTTCAATGCTATTACCATGGCGTCTGTGGCAGTGGTGATGCAGAATGTCTGGCTTATCTGCTGCTCTGTGGCTACTGAAGCAGACAGTAATCTGACAAATGATGGAGGGTGCGCTGTACCGGGGCTCTTGCTGCTGTAGCCATCAGTCATCCATTTAGTCAAAGGGAGGCAGTGATCACCAGTAACAAAGAGCCCTCCTGTTCTGGTGGCCTGCGCTCTTTTACCCCCTGCTCATCTCCAGCTGTGCCTTCCAGCTCTCCAACCTGCCGCAATGAGGTGCAACCCCGGGCCGCGGGGGACTTGAATGGGGGTGAGGTATGAGTCAGTGCCGCCTTGCAGCCGAGCATGCTGCAGATGTCACAGCGGCAGTCGATTACCACGCAAAATGACAGGAGCAGCCGAGAGGCACAGAGTCGGGCAGTGCGGAAACAGACGCTCCCGCCCATGGAACCTGCGTTGACTATTGAACGCACATTTGCACCTCCCATTTTATTATTCCCACCAAGTACCCCATATTGCCACTCGCCTGCACCCTTGGGCCAACAATCGGTGACCAATGCACTCACCTACCCACCTGACTTTGGAATGTGGGAGGACGCCCGCATGTAAACAGGCAGAACCTGCAAACTCCACGCAGACAGCACTAGAGATCAGTATTGAACTTGGGTCACTGCAGCTGTGTGGCACCAGTTGTACTGGCTGATAGACACAAAGAACTGGAGTAACTCAGCAGGTCAGGTGGCATTTCTGTTGGAAATCGATGGGTGATATTTTGGGTTGGGACCTTTTTTTACTCTGAGATGCTGGCCGACTGACTGAGTTACTCTAGCACTTTGCGTCTACTGATGGTATAAATCTAGATAGTTCCAGTTCTACAGTTCTTTGTTTCAACAGCTGTACTGGCTGCTCTACTATGTTCTTTAGTTTGATGATTTGTCTCGATCTACAGTATAGTTGTGTGGGTGATGCTATGTATGAATCCTGTATTTTTTTAATTCAACCTTAAGATTGAGGTGTGGTAAAAATTCTTCACTTGGTGGGTGAACCTCTTAAATTTCCTGAAGAAGGGTCTCGACCCGAAACGTCGCCTATCTCCTTCGCTCCTTAGATGCTGCTGCACCCGCTGAGTTTCTCCAGCTTTTTGTGTAACCCTTTTAAATTTCCTGTCCGGCAAACTCAAGAATAATCTCTTCCCTGCTGTTATCAAACTCTTGAATGGACCTCTCTTATGCTTGGGATGAAGCATAATTCCCCATCTTCCAATCTATCTTGCTGCAACCCCTGCACTTTTTTTACCTGCACTTTTTCTATGTTCTGTACCCTGTTTATTTTCTCTGTTGCACTAACTGATGTATATACAGTATTGCGTATGGTATGATTTGCCGGATACCATACAAAACCAAATCTTTCACTGTATCACAGCACAGGTGACAATATCAAACCAAAGACAATAGCAAAAACAAATAGCATGAATAAAATAATACCAATACCAGTGAGCCATGAGGTTCAGTCTTCAAGATCACTTAAAACAGAGGCTGGACATAAAGTAAATCAATGGATATGAGGATGGTACAGAATAATGGTGCAATCAGGATACATGAGATAAAAGTCAAGTCACTTTTATTTCTATAGCACATTTATAAAACAACTCTCGTTGACCAAAGTGCTTTACATTGGTGGAGGTACTAACGTTATACAACAGTGGTTCATAGATTAAGTACATACATATAGCCCTCCCTTGGAGGACGTCAAGAAAGGCTTGAGAGTAAAGATGAGTTTTAAGTCTCGACTTAAAAGAGTCGATGGAGGAGGCAGTTCTGATGGGAAGAGGGATGCTGTTATTAAGCCACATGGTCCCTCAAATCTTCCCCGCCATTCAATATGGAGTCTAACCTTGGCGAGTGAATGGCTCCCATCACCTCTTTACATCTTGAAGGGCAGAACGGCAGGCTCGAGCAGTCAGGAAACTGGAGCAGGCATCCATTTGGCATCTGCAGTGCCTGTTGCAGTTATGCCATCTGTTTTCACCTCATGAGAAGGGACTTTGTACAGATCCATGCCGTTCTTTCCCATCACTTGAGGGGCTGTTTTATTTCGAGTGTTAGGGGAGAGTAACGCTCCTGTGGGTTTGTGTGTTCTTGTAAACGGAGCAGTTGCAAACGCATGTTCACTGCTGCTCCAAGATCAAAAGGCGGTCAGGTAGCCTTGCCCTCTCCTCGTTCAACGTGACGCCACTGAGATGTCCCTGCACCGCACTGCAGCAAAGGGCTGGTATTTTAACCTGTCATTTTAATCACGGAGAGAGGGCCAGATATCGCAATGATGCAGGTGGTCTGAGTAAGCGAGCGGAAAAGCATCCGAGCCAGGTGATGCAGGGGAAGCACTCACGATAATTAAATGGACAGGGGTGGTGAGTCATTGCTTGCAGGCAAAGACATCACCAGCGAGGCTCCCATCTCCCCGTGGAGAAGGTTTCCATTGCCAAGGTTGTCGTGCGTGCCACTCCTTCACCCCCAGGGCCCTCGCAGTCACCTGGGGCCCGCCGCAGAGGAGAGAAAGCACAAACAGGAGGACTAACGTCATCGGAGCTTCTCTCGCTTCTTCAAGCCAGGCTGGGGAGATGGACGGGGCTGTTTGCCAGCTCGGTTAGAATCATAGGCATGCAATGTGGAAACAGACCCTTCAGCCCAACTTGTCCACACTGGCCAACATGTCCCAGCTACCCTAATCCCACCTGCCTGCATTTGGCCCATATCCCTTCAAACCTGTCCTTTCCATGAACCTGTCGAACTGTTTCTTAAACATTGGGATAGTCCCTGCCTAGACTAACTACTCTGGCAGCTTGGTCCATATACCCACCATCTTTTGTGTGAAAATTTGCCCCTCGGATTCCTATTAAATCTATTTCCTTCTCCTGGACCTATGTCCTCTGGTCCTCGATTCACCTACTGTGGGCAAGAGACTCTGCATCTACTCAACCTATTCCTCTCATGATGTTATACTGTCCGCGTGGACAGTGTCACCTCCATTGGATCTGCCGTGTAATACTGGGTGACGTGCCACTGTCTTGAGGGTGATGCATCACTGCATGTTGGAGGGTGCTCTGAGATGCAATCACAGGTTGAGATTCCCAGTAGGCCTTTTTTATTTTGCCCCTGTGTGCATTCAATCCTATTTTCATGCTCTGTACCCCATTCCCTTTGCAATCCTTAACCTTGCAAACCGCTGTCGGAGAGGTAGGCGTAAAATGCTGTAGTAACTCAGCGGGACAGGCAGCAACTATGAATAGAAGGAATGGGTGACGTTTCAGGCCGAGACCCTTCTTTAGATCTAAGAGGTTACAGACATGCGAAAAGAGTGAACAAGCTGAGTAACATATTTCCTGCTATAATCTGAAGCTGGCCACATGGAACAAAATGTGGGCCTTGGGCTTTGGACGTTGGTCTGGATTTTTGATGCAATGGCTTTGAAGTGGTCAAAGTAGAAAAACCATCTCTAAGCTTTCTGGAATAAACTTAGATAAGGAAACATTCACTGATCTTGAATTTAATTCCCAGCATTAGCAACAGTGTGGAAAGATTTCACCTGGCTAATCTTCTACCTACACAGACCTTTCTTGTGCTTTTCTTGACAAGAGGATTTTCCTCCTCTTTATCACTTGCAATGTATCTCACTTTCCTATGTCATTCACCCCCCTGCCCCCCTGCCCCTCTCGAACGGTGTGTGTGTACGTTGTTTACTTCCCAACCCTTGCATTGTCTCTCCTCTTGTGAGTCTTTCTTTCTCTTTCACAGGCGTACACAATATCTAGTCACAGATTCACCGACGCTGTCTGAAGATGGGTCTCCACCTGAAACGTCACCTATTCCTTTTCTCCAGAGGTGCTGTCTGACTCGTTGAGTTACTCCTGCTTTTGTGTCTATCTTCAGTTTAAAGCAGCATCTGCAGTTCCTTCCACACTCGACCACACCATAGTGTGGAGAGGGTGTCTCTCTCGCTCTTGATGCGATTACCTTATAGAAACAGCTTATTTTCTTTCCTGCTCACTCTAATCCTTTGGCACCAATTAAAGTTGGAAAAGCAGTGTTGATGTCTGACCCCCTGAACTCCCAGCATCCCAGCATAGAGCCACACAGCAACACAGGGTTGGTCCCATCACGACAGTGTGCAATAGGTGAGAACAGAATGGAGTTAAGAGTACCAAGAAAGCAGAATGTTGACTGACAGGATTTACCCAATTGCACAATCCAGGGATTTCTTGACCTGAAAATTTCAGAATCCGTAATGTCCCCTTGTCAGTCAATTATTGAAGAGAGCTCTGCTCAGTAAAATACTGACAATTAAAAATCGGTAGATGCTGGAAATCTAAGAATGCTGAAAAGACTCAGCAGGTCAAGCAGCATACGTGGAGACTGCTGGCATACCCCAGTTGAGGTGGAGGGGCAGGGGCAAAACAGCCCAGGGGCAGCGCAGTGGCGCAGCGGTAGAATTGCTATCCTGCAGCGCCAGAGACCCGGGTTCAATCCTGACTACATCTGCTGTCTGTGTGGATTTTGCACGTTCTGCCTGTGGCCGCGAGGGGTATTTTTCCCCACATGCTCTGTCTTCTTCTCGCATTGCAAAGACGTATGTTGGTTTGCTGGTTAATTGTCCTCTGTAATTTGCCCCTAATGTGTCGGATGCAAAAGTGGGATAACATGGAACTAGGGAATAGGTGATCATAGAAACATAGATAATAGGTGCAGGAGGAGGCCATTCGGCCCCTCGAGCCAGCACCGCATTCATTGTGATCATGGCTGATCGTCCGCTATCAATAACCCGTGCCTGCCTTCTCCCCATATCCCTTGACTCCACTAGCCCCTAGAGCTCTATCCAACTCTCTCTTAGTGATTTGGCCTCCACTGCCCTCTGTTGCAGGGAATTCCATAAATTCACAACTCTTGGGTAAAAAAGTTTTTTTCTCAGCTCAGTCTTAAATGACCCCTTTATTATAAGACTGTGGCCCCTGGTTCTGGACTCACCCAACATTGGGAACATTTTTCCTGCATCTAGCTTGTCCAGTCCTTTTATAATTTTATATGTTTCTATAAGATCCCCCCTCATCCTCCTAAACTCCAGTGAATACAAGCCAAGAATGCAATGCACTGCCTCAATCACAAGGATGTCCTTCCTCAAATTAGGAGACCAAAACTGTACACAATACTCCACATGTGGTCTCACCAGAGCCCTATACAACTGCAGAAGAACCTCTTTACTCCTGTACTGAAATCCTCTTGTTATGATCAATGGACTCAGTGGGCCAAAGGGCCTGTTTCCACACTGTATGTCTAAAACACTCTCTTGAACAAAATTCAACTGTCAAGAACCTATTCGCACTATTCCAGTTTTATTCTCCCCACATTCCCATCAACTGCCCCAGATTTTACCAACTCACTAGGATCAAATTACAGCAGCCAATTAACCAATCGATTGGGCCGAATCGGTGGGCCGAAGGGCCTGTTTTCTGCGCCAAATTTCTAAGCTACAAAAGCAAAACAGCGCGCACAAGCCCATTGAATGTATCAGTGCCGATTTACAGCACTTGGACGCTCCTCCCTTTTGAGTCTGTCACCTTTTGATGAGCGGAAAAAAAACAGTGCAGCAACCGAGGTGGGAAGGGACTGAAAGTCACCCATGGATCTCTGTTAACCCGACACCAGTAGAAGTAATCGATTAATCACTGTGTCGCGGTGGCAGCTGCTGGCGACACGCTTCAGTAGCCCACACAAGGACTGCCACCGCTTCCCATTCTCCGCTACAGTGGACTGGTGCCTTCAGAGCAATAAAGTCTTCGCCAACGCGGCTATTATCCTTTAAGTCTTCATTAACTCTCCTCGATTAACAGGTTTAATGAATAAAAATTGCTGCTGCAATGAGCCAGGATAGAGTCAGCCTGGCTCAGCCTCTTTGTTTCGTTGGTGGAACTCGGCAATTTGTCCTCGTGATTTTTTTCAATCTGATCTTTTGTTTCGCAGTCTGTTCTACACCTCCCCTCGCCCCTTTCCAAACCTCTTCTCCATGTCTCTATACAACATAGGCGCCAGGCAATTCAGCCCATCGGGTCCATGCTAGTTTACGCTCAATCCCATTTTCCTATTAGCATATGGGAATACAGCGCACAGCTCATAAAGCTGGAGTAACTCAGTGGGAAAGGCAGCATCTCTGGAGAGAAGGAATGGATGAAGTTTCGGGTTGAGACCCATCTTCAAACCAGCTCATCCCTGCTGACAAAGAAGTCCATTTATGCTAGTCCCATTTGCTCATGTTAGCCCCATATCCTTGCAACTCTTTCCTATCCATGTACCTGTACAAATATCTTTTAAGCGTTGCATTGTAACTGCCTCAACCACTTCATCTGAAAGCTCGTTCCATATACTTACCACTCTCCATGTTAATTTTCTTGTTATTCTTATTCTTCTCACTTTCTCATCAGCTTCTGATGATTCTACCTCTCTGGCTCTGGGCTTCTCTCACTCCTCAGGCAGGAGTTTCGTAGGACGCACCTTTCAAAAAAAGCTCTTGGCATTTCCCTGTCAGCCTGCGCATAAGACTATGTGTTGTCGGGCCTCCACTGGGGATTAGCCATGAGTTGGGATCCAGGGATGCAGCGATTTGTGGGCGCAACGTAGACCATCACACAAACCCACCTCCCTTCCATTGACTCCATTTATACCTCACGCCGCCTCGGCAAGGCCAGCAGCATAATCAACACGATTCGCATGCTGGCCACTCCCACTTCTCTCCTATCCCCTCAGGCAAAAGGTATAGAAGTGCGAAAACGCACGCTTCCAAATTCAAGGACAGTTTCTTCCCAGCTGTTTTCAGGCTACTGAACCATTCTACCACAACCAGAGAGCAGTGCTGAACTACTATCTACCACATTGGTGACCCTTGGACTATCTGTGATCACGTTTTGCTGACTTTACCTTGCACTAAAAGTTATTAGCTTATCATGTATCTATACACTGTAAATGGCTCGATTGTAATCACGTATTGTCTTTCCACTGTCTGGCTAGCACGCAACAAAAGCTTTTCACTGTACCTCGGTACACGTGACAATAAACTAAACTGTAAGCAGTCCAGGAGTTAATTGGGCCATCATTTTTAACTTGTGTAGCAGGATCCTCTACCTGCACCACTCTGGGTGAGAGGGAGTGGGCAGCTCTGAGATGGTTTGTTCCACCATGGTGGACTATTCTGTTACTGCCTGTGCTTCAGAACTCTGCCAGAGACTCGCGTTCAACCCTGACTGTGGGTGTTGCCTGTACAGAGTTTGTACATCTCCGTGTGATCACCTGGGTTTTCTCCGGGTGCTCCACTTTGCTTCCATTTGCTTCCACACTCCAAAGACGTGCAGACTTGTCGGTTAATTAGCTTTGGTAAAATTGTAAATTGGCCCTAATTGCCTCAAAAAGGCTGGTAGCATCATCAAGGACCCACATCACCCTGGCCACACACTCATCTCCCCGCTACCTTCAGGTAGAAGATACAGGAGCCTGAAGACTGCAACGTCCAGGCTATTGAACTCAACTCAAACAAAACTCTGAACATTAATAGCCTATTGTCTGTTTATTGCACTTTATCTGTTTTATTAATTCATGTGTATATATATTTATACAATGGTATATGGACACACTGATCTGTTCTGTATTCATGCCTTCTATATCCTGTTGTGCTGAAGCAAAGCAAGGATTTCATTGTCCTATCTAGGACACATGACAATAAACTCTCTTGAATCTTGTGTCAGGCTAGTGTACGAGATGATCGCTGATCAGCATGGCCCATTTGGGCCAAAGGGCCTGTTTCTATGCTGTGACTCTAAAGTATAGTCTAAATGCAGAGAGAGAGAGAGATGGGCACAAGCTAACACAGTCATCTGCAGTTGTTTTTTTGGAAAAGCATTCAAAGAAAAAGTATTAAATGTTTTTTTAATTATGTGTGCACACCTTTTAATGCCCTCGTTCACTGCAGGGATCACATCTTCAATTTCTGAAAACACCACAATTGACCACACGAGTCTGGGATGCTGATTCTGTTTAACAGGCTGGTCAGGGAGAGCTGAACAGTTCTTGGGGATTAGCCGAGTGGGAATCTCCTCTGTAACGTCCACCACCTTGAGAGCCCGAATTGTAGTACTTACAGTATTGATTAATGATCTGTTGCACCGACCGTTTTGGAGGAACAATCAAAAGATTGCATCTCGCTGAAGTGGCGAGGGATAAGCGATTTAAACTATTCTGCAGCTGCACGATGCAAGGTGTTGGGCATTACTGTTGAGTAAAATATTGGGACTGCAGTTAAGAGTACAACTGCATCTACAAACCTTGAATAGCCGTGCTGATATAAGCAGTCCAGCTGCTATCTGCAGAGACGTGATTACTAACATTCAACAAAGGATGTAGCAGCCGATTCCCGGCCTCGCTACATCAGTGAACATTGACAGGGATTTAATTGCTGGAGGCTTGACATAGTCGACTGCCTCCTGGTGAAGGTCATCTGGTCAGGGCAGAGGTCAGCCCATCAGTCACCACTTCTCCTGTGTAACGGGGCATTTACAATCCACCGTAGTTGTGTTCTCTCACTGCCACATCCAAGGGGGAAGGAGCACAAACGCTCCCCATGTGGCTGAAGTTTTACGTCCTCCGTTGCTATAGCGCAGTGGCCATGCTGAGCAGAACAGAAGGGGAAACGTCAATGATTTGTGATCCTTTTTTACAAGATAGCTCCCAGGCTCGTGGCAAAATGGGCATTTTCCAACTTAATCGAGGGCCATTTACCGCATGCAGCCCCAGTCATTCCCTCTTCTATTCTCTCTCATCGGACAGAAGACACAAAAGCTTGAAAGCGCGTACCACAGATTCAGGAATCGCTCTTTGCCCCACGGTTATAAGACACTGAACAGTCCTCGCATAAGCTTGGGTGTTATCCCGATATCCCAGCCTACCCCATTGCAGCTCTTGAACTTTAAAAAATCTGTGCTTTCTCTATAACTGTAATGCTGTAATATTATATTGTGCATCCTGGTATTGTTCTCTTTGCATTACCTGTTGTACATGTGTTTGGTTTGAATGTTCGTGCATAGCACGATTTGACTGGATCATGTAAACAATTTATTTTCGGTGTATCTCAGTACACGTGACAATAAGGTTTAGTTTCAAGTTTATTTTTGTTGCATGTACCGAGGTACAGTGAAAACCTTTGTTTTGCATGCTATCAGATCAGATAACACTATACATATATGCAATCAAGTCAAACTCTAATTCAATAGGTAGAGCAAGGGGAAGATGCAAAGAGTTTTCACCTCAATTATAATGTTGACATGCAACCTGCATGGCTCCTTTCAAAAACATCCAGTCAACTTACAGCAGGTTTTGCTCATTTTGTGACCTGAGTGTTTCTGACCCGAATCATTATGGGCCTCTCCCACTTGGGCGACTTTTTCGGCGACTGCCGGCACCGTCATAGGTCGTTACAGGTCACCGAAAATTTTCAACATGTTAAAAATCCAGCGGCGACCAGAACAAGGTACGACTCTTTGGGCGTCTACTCACGAACATACAGGCTTCACCCCGTGACATGTCGCCAGGGTGTCACCTGTATGGTCGTGAGTAGTCTCCTCAGTCGCCCAAAGAGTCGTAGCATCTTTCTGGTCACCGCTGAGTTTTCAACATGTTGAAAATTTTCGCTGACGTGCAATGACCTATGAAGGGTGCCGGCAGTCGCCGACAAAGTTGCATAAGTGGGACAGGCCCATTATCTGTTTCTCTCTCCACAATGCTGCTTGACCTGCTGTGTGTTTTTATCGTGTTGTTTTTATTGCTCCGATTTCTGTTGGTGAGGCGGGGATGGTTGGTAATATAATCAAGTTGACCAATGGCACCACTAGACCATTGGACGACCACACTAGGGCAAATCGCACCCAGTCCAGTTACCACCAATGACGGATATCGCCACACCCGCATTGAAACAAGTGCCAAATGTTTGATTTGCACATAGAAACGTAGAAAATATGTGCAGGACTAGGCCACTCAGCCCTTCGAGCCAGCACCGCCATTCAATAAGATCTTGGGTGATCATTCAAAATCAGTACCCCATTCCTGCTTTCTCCTCATATCCCTTGATTCTGTTTGCCCTAAGAACTATATCCAACTCTTGTCTTGAATACATCAAACTTAGAACATAGCTGGGATTGGGTCTACTGTAATTTCATTACATTGCCACATTTTTCCTTTGAGTGCCTCGGAGCTTTATAGTCAAAGAAAGACACAAAGTGCTGGAGTAATTCAGCGGGTAACTGAGCGAACCTTCAGAAGAAGGGTTCCGACCTAAAATATCACCTATCCATGTTCTCCAGTGATGCTGCCTGCCCTGCTGAGTTACTCTAACGCTTTGCCCCCCCTTTTTTTTAATATAAACCAGCCTCTGCACTTTCTCATATCTACACTTTATAGTCAAGGAGTTGTGTTTATAATTGACTGAATTTTGGCAGACAAGCCCAGTAGCTGAAGTGTGCAGAACTGGGCACAATCCCTTGAATAACTGATTGTAGGAACAAACATCTTTTGTGTCAATGCGACAAACACTGAGACTAATTGAATTTAATATATAGTATGCATTTTACAACCCACAGCACTTGATGGCAAATAAAGGTCTGTTTGAAATATAGTTTTGTTTAATCATTGGAAATGCAGCAGCTCACAGTGAGCTCCAGTAAACTGTTCCATGGTGATGGTCAGGTTGTTTCCAAGGAGATTGGTGGATTGATTATCGGCTAAATGTTGGCCAGGGAACTGGAGAAACTCGTTTTTGAATTAAGGCTGGGGATCTTTTCAATCTTCCTGAAGGATAAGCATGTTTTTAGTTTGCTACTGCAACAGAGCAACATTCCCTCACCCGGTCGACATTCCGGATTATGAATTTGAGTCTCTGGAGTGGTTTTTGAAATCCCAATATTTCTACTTGGAGTCGAATCACCTACCTCATTGGACTACTTGGTATAGAAACCTATTGCCTTGGGGCCCATTCATGCCATGCCCCTGTACCTAGTTGCACTAATGCCCACATTTTCATCAACTACCCATGGATGCTGCTATGCAATTTGCAGGGATAATTCACAGTGGCCAATTTAGCTATCTGCCCGCATGTCTTTGGGACATGGGAGGATGCTGGAGTATCGGGGAGTGGCCCATGGAGTCACAGGAAGAACATGGAAGCCCATGGTCAAGACCCATTGTCAAGATTAAACGTGGTACTGAGGCAGCTGCAATACCAGCTGTGCCACCCAGTGTCTGTTGCCATCCTCGGTGTCCCAGTTGCGACTGCCTGCCTCGTAAACACCAGACACTTGTACCTCAACCTGCCTTCTCACGGCAAAACAGTCAGCAAATGCCCGAATAAACAGCAGTGTGAGATATAAGATACAGTTGCATGCCTCCAGTTTTGCTGAGCCCACACCTGCAATTGCCGTGGGGACCACACTGAAGAACCAGTTGGCAGCAATCATAGATCAACCTCTGCTTGCTCAATAATGGGCTGGTTAGAGCTGGCGAACTTCAGTCTTAATTATTGGCCTTAACTAGACCAAGAAGAGAACACTTAGGGCTGTAAAACACCTTCATTTCCAGTTATATTTAGAAGCTATGTGTTAGCAAAGCTTTAGGGATTAATTAAAGCAGCTACTGGTCTTCCCGGAATGAACAGTTTTATTGAAGATATTTCTGTCTTATTTTTTTTATTTTTTTAAAAACAAATGCAGTCGAGTGCAGCACTAAACCACTGAACCTCCGTCATGAAATATTGAACATAGCTGTAGGTGATCTGGTCTTATTTTGCAGAGCTGCTTTTTTTGTTTTTAATTTTCCTTCCTCCAATAACAAGTTTGAACAGAATCTTATATCAGCCTGGCCCCATCAGTAACTCACCAAGTAGCAACAAGTAAAGCCCACTTGCTTAAAACTGATTATTCCAGACGTTTTGGCTGGAATACTCGGGTGGACAGCTAGATAGGGCTCTTAAAGATATTGGAGTCGGGGGATATGGGGAGAAGGCAGGCACGGGGTACTGATTGTGGATGATCAGCCAAGATCACATTGAATGGCGGTGCTGGCTCGAAGGGCCGAATGGCCTACTCCTGCGTCTATTGCCTATTTTGACTGTGGGATGTATCCTGGTAGAGCAGCCCAATTCTTGAATCATTCTTTAACTGTAACGAATAAGAGTCTATTGCTATTTTTCCATGGCATCCATCAAGCTCCCCTCTTCACACTAATACCATGTTATCCTCCCTATATGCTCATCAACTCTCCTCATATTCCACCACTCCGTTACACAGCGGGGGGATTTACGGCGGCCATTTAACATAATGTACCTGTGGGGGGAGACTTGTGCTCCAGGAGGTGGGAAACTCATGTGAAGTCGGGGCACTGGAGTTCTGAGGGAGACAAACCACATCGTGCTGCCTGCAGCAGTTTTGGATAATTTTAAGGGCCTCCAGTTTCGGCTGGGCTGCTATTGCACAGGTATCTTGCCAAACTCTTTCTAAGGAGCTGGCGATCTATCTAGGGGTGCTGAACTAGATACACTTGCTCGGTGATGTTTCAGGTCGAGACCCTTCTTCAGACTGAGAGTCGGGGGAGAGGGAAACTTTAGCCCCCCCCCCCCCCCCCCCGCAGGCAGGCTTCCACTAGCGACTCTGATGACCCCCGCCTCTCCACCACCCATCAGTGAGTTGGAGTTGTCGCTCAACCTGAGCTCCAGGCCCACCGCCTCCACACTGGCGGCTCCCATCCTGTTTCCGTGCTGCTTAACTGTTTGGCTACATGGCATTCTTATCTTCCCCAAACCATCCCCTGGTAGGAAAATAATATGTCTGGTTCACTCAGTTCCTCTGCTGGATTAACATTAGAATGTTCCTGTGTATCAATTCCCACAGGTACAAAAGCTCAGATGTCAATTATGTTTTTTATTAGTTGGGCAGTAATGGATGATCTATTTAATTCCAGACATTTCAATTTTGACATTTTTTATTTCCTTACATATTCCCATTTAACTTTTCCCTCAGGATGGGTACTCCCTTAAATTAATTTTTCAGTGTTCCAGTTTTGCCCCCCCCCCCCCCCCCCCCCTTGTCTCCTTTGCCTTGGCTGCTGTAGTCTCCCCAGTTGTAACCCACAACTGTGCATCCAGACAGCGGGAAGTGTCGGGTATCAGTTTAACTTTGAGAAGCCCGACATGGAGTGCGGGTAGTTGAAGAAAATGGTGTTGAAGTAGAAGATCATCCACAATTTTGTTTAATGCTAGAGACGCCTTCTGGAGTTGTCATGGCGGCACAGAGGCCGGAGGCTCACAGCCCGGGCCCCGTGTGCCGGAGGTGGAGCCTCACTTCTGAGGCCTGGGTCAGCATCCAGAGAGGACCCGGCAGCGTTAGTGGAGAGGTCTGTGTGGCGGTCAATGATAGCGCTGACCAACGGACGAGGACGGACCACATGGAGTGAGGACGCCGCTGCCGAGGGAAGGGACAATAGACGACCCAGCGGGGGACACACACACCACAGTGAGGGTGGGGTAGAAAAATGGGGACCCAGCGTGGAGGCACTGTCTTGAAGAACAATGAACAATGGTGGAGCCGGCATGGGGGGGCCTGCTGTAAGGAAGGGGGAAGAACAATGGAGGACCTGGCGGGACCGCCGGGTGGGGGGGGGGGGGTGGGGGAGAGAATTTGTAACTTAGTAAACGCTCTTTATGGACAACTATTTGCATACCTTGCAAGGAATTTCACTGAGACTTGAATAAAGTATTCAATTCAATTCAAGCCTGAGAGATTGAACTACCTACTGCTGTTCCCATTTTTCATGTTCTTGCATTAAATGTGGATATATAATACTCTTATATTGAACTGTACAGCCAGGAAAATGAATTGCAAAGTGCTGTTTCTCTTTAAGCCCTGTGCAATTCAGGAAATCAAAATTGATTTTATAGGGTAAATTGCATTAGTGATCATTACTGGATGAAATTATGTCATTGGTGAAATTGGACCGAGCATTTCCAGTCGGGTTAGCTGACATTTCCTTGCATTGGACGTATGTCTAATGATGTTCATTATTGTGCACTGCAAATTTCAGCCCACACTGATGCAAATTGGAGCTCAAAAATCCCCACACAACCAGTAGTCTCAGTGGGACTAAATGTACATTTTTTTGCTTTAATTGAAATCTAACAGGACTCTTTGCAAAGTGTAATGCACATAAGCATTCTGAAGTGCTCAGAGTGGGTTCAAACTAACAACAATTGTTTTCTGAAGAATGTAACCAAATGGGAAAACATTGTTATATTTTGCTGTAGAAGCAAGGAACTGCAGATGTTGGTTTAGAAAAAAATATAGTAAGTGCTGGAGTAACTCAATGGGCCAGGCAGCATCTCTGAAGGACATGGATAGGTGACATTTAGGGTCTAAAATGTTTCATATGTCTCTAGAAATGTTGGCTGACCCGCTGAGGTGAGATGCAGCATGGAAACAGACCCTTCAGCCCTCTGAGTCCGTGCTGACCATTGATTATCCTTCATTCAGTTGTATGTTATCTCACTTTATCGCACTCGTTGTATGTAATCTTACTTTCTCTTCTAATTAACCTGCCAACCACTACATCTTTGAGATGTGGGAGGAAACCGGATCATGCTGAGAAAACCCATGCGGTCCCAGGGAAAAGGTGCAAAAGCCACACAGAAAGCATCCAAGCTCAGGATTAGACCTTGGTCTATGGCACTGTGAGGCAGTAGCTCTACCAGATGTACCACTGTGTTTCCACTGGTACTCTGTGACTTGGTATGTTTTGTTCACTGATCCCACAGTTGGCTTAAGTTTGGGGCCAGGAACGGCATGTGACCCCAGGAGCGAAGTCTACCCTCCTGAAGAAAAGGCAGGAGTTCGGGTTAGAGCAACAGGCCCTTTGGCCCACCGAACCTGTGTTGAACAGTGATCCCCATACTCTAACACTATTCTAACACACCAGGAACAATTTACAATTTTACCAAGCCAATTAACCTACAAACCTTGATGTCTTTGGAGTGTGGGAGGAAACCACAGCTCCTGGGGAAAACCCACATGGTGACAAACTCTGTACAGACAAGCACCCATAGTCAGGATTGAACCCGGATCTCTGGCGCTGTAAGGCAGCAACTCTACCGCTGTGCCCGCAGTAATGCCTCACTGCCATCTCCCTCTCCTGTGTGCTCCCATCTGTTCTGGGGGCTGCACCTTCAAGTGCTGACAACTCTTCCCCCAGAGGAAAATGAGAACATTTGCATTGTGATGATGTTGCTAGAACCTTGTAGGTCACGATTAATCACATCTTTCAAGGCGGAGACTAAACTGGTGCTGTTGCATATTTGACTTGCATCAAAGTTGTGACCTTTGATTGGAGAGGATTTGATTCGACACAGCAGCCACGGACAATTAAGTTTCAACGCACCCAATAAAAGGTGAAGTCCAAACGATGATAATTTTTGAGGGGTTGTGGGCCCACTCGCTGAATATATTCTAAAAATATATCGGTAGATTTCTGGATATGAAAGATACTGGGAGTATGGGGTTAGAGCAGGAGAAAGATGCTGAGGTAAACAACCACCCATTAACGTATATATGGTAGAGCAGGCATGAAGAGCTGAATGGCCTACTTCTACACCCATTTCATCTCATCATTTACCTTGTCCCATGTGCAATGGTAGGACTCTGGCACTGCTAAAATGACTGACAATCAGTGGTGTGCATGCAATAATTGATCCATTTGCAAATCTTCTAGGATGCAAAGGAGTGTCAGGCGATCGACTGTACACATATGTTCCAGATAAGAGAAAGATGGACAGAGTGCGAGAGGGAGATGGACAGACTTGAGTTCATTGCCTGCTGACGATAATCTTGTCAAGCATTACACAGTGATCCCTGCGATAGTCAGCTGGAGATTGTAGGGTTTAAATTTAATCAGCCTTCTTTATGTACGGTGCTGAGAAAGTCTTATGCAGTTTATGAGCGGCTACAAGCGTCATAATCCGTGTGGATGGGCGATGATGGTCGGATTTAGGAAAACAATTTTGCTGAATTTTTTCTTGAAGTTTGATTCTGCTTTCTGCTCACGCACTATTGGCCCCGTTCCTCTGGAGAATGGGGGGGAGAAGCTTGCATCAAATGTTCAAGGACTCCTGCTGTTTCTTGGAAGTGCCTGCAGGAGAATCAATCACTTCAAAACAGTAATAAATTGAAAATGTTCTGTCACTCCCACCATCCTGTGTCCCAGCTGGGTAATTGTTCTCCCTAGCCATTGATTCTGGCTGACGCACAATTCTATTGGCATCTCGCTGCCTCCAAGGGATCTCGTCCAAAAAGCCAAGTATTTAGTTGCTGATCTCACAGCTGAGGTCAATGTGAATGTGGTCACCGTCACCTCCACCACTCAAAACAATGAATGCCTTGCATCCAAACAACACCAGACCTCATAAACACCCCCAAACCACGATTGATGCAGAGAAGATTTATGAGGAAGTTGCCAAGATGCAAGGGTCTAAGCTATGGGGAGATGTTGAGCAGGCTGGGACTATTCCTTGGAGCGCAGGAGGATGAGGGGTGATCTTATAGAGGTGTACAAAATCATGAGATTAATAGATAGGTAAACCCACAGTCTCTTGCACAGAGTAAGGGAATCCAGAACAGTAGCACGTAGGTTTAAATGAGTTGGGGGGGGGGGGGGGGGGGGAAGATCTCATAGTAATAGGTACTATTGCAATGTTTAAGAAATATTTAGATATGTGCATGGATAGGATAGGTTTAGGGGGTAATGGGCCAAGCGCAGACAGGTGGGACTAGTGTAGAGGGAGCATGTTGGTCAGGGTATGCATGTTGGAGCGAAGGGCCTGAAACCACACTTTATGACTCTATGCCTCGTATATAGTAAAACCAAATGCTGGAGATACCCAACAGGTTGGGTTATATCTGCGGAGAGGAGTAGAGTCAAGGTTCATCAGAAGAAAGGTCATCAAACTGAAATGTTAATTTTCTTTATAGGTATCCTTGTGCTTATAGATTGGGGTCCACAGTTTAAAAGTTGGACAGATAGATACAATGAGTGGGCACCCTCAATGTTGAGATGAGGGTTCTTGGACTGCAGTTCTTCTGAATGGTCATCCTCTGGGATGGGTCAGTTTTAGATTGGCTTTGATCGGGAAGGGATTTTATTTTGTACCTGTGTTGACCTCAGCTGGAACTTGCACTCGGTGAGAGAGACATCAGGCAACCTCGTTCCAGAAGGACTAGGCTGCAATGGCATTTAAGGCTGGGAGCGATTGTCGCCTTGCATCAGATGTGGCACGTTCTGACAAAAAAAAAAGCAGGAGAGTTGGTTTGCTGAAATTGTTGAATTCATTGTAGTCCTGAGGGCAAGTATTTTTCTTCATTGAGGGAAATTAAATGGATTGATAGAACAGTGATTATAAGATAGAAATGTCAAACCGCACTAGTGCATCCCAATTCCTACATTCCATCAAGAAAGAGTGTTTGGGCAATGGAAAGGCACAGACTGTCCATTTCAACTAAACCATCCAAAATGCAGATGAAACACATGCTACTAATTCCAGGTATCACATTTTATTCACGGTACCTTGAAGCAATATCAAAGGACGATGTGTTGCCCCTCAGAAGTCTGCTGTTGGAGGATTAGACACATGAAAAGGGAGATTGAAAATGTTATTAAGATTAAAATTCGGAAGATTTGAGATTTACGTTCTTAAAGTCCAAAGCGACTCTGATGTAGTGAACATTCATTCCAGGTTTTAGGTGAAGATTTCAATAGTGATTATCAAACCCCTGTATAAATGTAGTGCATTTAATAGCAATGGTGCAGCCATATTTTTGCCGTTACACTGGTACTATTTGGCATTTTGTAGTTTATTATTTCATGGAGCTTTTTTAAACAGAAAAAGCAATACTTGGAATTTAGTAGCTCTGCCTTGAAAATATGACCCTGAGGATGAAATATTGCTTTTCGCCATTGAAACACAGACACAGAATATAAGAGCCAGCACACCTTGGTCTCATACAGGGGAGCTGAAGAATGTTTTCATTAGGACTCTTTTTGCCACCGGGAATTCTGCTGTTCTTTCATTTGGTTCTCTTGCAGTTCAAGTACCCGGAGTCACTTAATGAATTAGATTGTGAGGTGCAGCCCACCCACAAAACCAGGATATAATACGCCAACCGCAATGAGCCAGCCCAGAGAAAAATACTGAAAAAGTATCTTACCATAATTGTCTCTGGAGGCGGCACTGTAACGCAGCAGTAGAGTTGCTGCCTTATGGCCCTTGCAGCGCCGGACGCCCAAGTTCAATCCTGACTGCAGGTGCTGTCTGTACGGAGTCTTATGGTCTCCGCGTGGGTTTTCTTCAAGATCTTCGCTTTCCTCCCACACTCCAAAGACGTATGGGTTTGTAGGTTAATTGGCTTGAAAAAAGTGTAAATTATCCCTAGTAGGATCGTGTTAATGTGCGGGGATCCCTGGTCGGTGCAGACTCAGTGGGCTGAAAGGGCCTGTTTCCACGCTGTATCTTTAAACTAAACTAAACTGTAACACCAGCTTTGGATTCCTGGGTTCCCCCTGAGGCTGTGTAAAGCATAAGGAATGTTTAAGAAAGAAGTGCAGATGCTGGTAAAATCGAAGGTAGAAACAAAATGCTGGAGTAACTCAGTGGGTGAGGCAGCTTCTATGGAGCAAAGGAATTGGTGACATTTCAGGTCGAGACCCTTCTTCAAAAAGCATAAGGAAGGCTGGTTTAATGCAGTACTACATTTAGCCACTTCAGGCAGCTTCTTTCAATTCCAAAGTCTACTGCTTAAAATTCAATTGCATGATGTTATTATGAAATTACAATTTAATTCCACTTCCTGAGTGAAGCTTATTAGCCACCAGAATTAAAACCGAATAAGCTGCGAATACTCAATGGAACAGGCAGCATCTGTGGAGAGGGACGCCAATAGCTGAGTTCTTACAAAGGGTTATTGATCTGAAAGACTAATCGTGATTTTCTCCCTCTCTGGACACTGCACACTCTGCTGAGTATCCAGTTTCTTTCCTTTGTTTTTATGTCTGATTTCCAGCATCTGCAGTTTTTTGGAAATGCAAGAAATTGCAGATGCTGGAATCTTGAGAAAAATACAAGGTGCTGCAGGAACTCAGCGTGCCAGGCAGCATCCGTGGAGGGAAGTAGATGGGCAAAGTTTTGGGACTTTTGGGAAACGGCATTTCCAGGTCATTTTGCATTATGAAGACAAAATGGACTGCCGATGCTGCAATCTGGTGTAAAAACAAACTGCTGGGGAACTCAGCGACTTGGGAGGCATTTGTGCAGGAAAATGGACAGATGATGTTTTGGGTCGGGATCTTTCAATTCCTCCAGCAGTTTACTTTTTACTCGTTTTGTGTTATCCTGGAAGTTTGCTTGGGATCATCCTAGCCTGAATCTCTTTCCATCCCTAATGATACTTGAGTATCAGTCAATGTGGGATGATGTTATTCCCAGTGCAATCCGCCTTTAAAACTATTGTGGAGGAAGCTTGGGACCGAATATCTTTGGGCTTTTTGGGGATCATGACAGTACTAACTAGGACTGAATAAAGTCACAGACTCATGAAGAGATGCAGCTTGGGATCAGGCCCTTCAGCCCACATAGCCCTTTCCAACCATCAACAACCTATTTATACTGATGCTCCCTTAATCCCTATGGTTAATCCTCTCCACATTCATTTCACATTCCCCGCCCCTAGATTTTACAACTCGCCTGTGCACTAAGGGCATTTTACAGTGGCCGATTAATCTACCAACCTGTACGCCTTTAGCACGTGGAAACCAGAGCACCTGGGGGAAATATGGGCTGATCAGGGAGAGAAGATGCAAATGCAGACAGAACCCCAGATCAGGATTGAACCTGGGTCTCTGGAGTTGCAAGGCAGCGACTCTGCTAATTGTGCTGCCCCAAAGTAATTCCTTCACTTACCATTCTTCCTTGCACGCCCCTTCTCCAACGTTGCACAAACCACCTGATCCCAGCCGTCCCCTAATGTTGTCCAACCCTCCACCCAACAATCCTCTTGAGCCAGCCAGTCATCCTGAAATCCCTTGTTTTTCCATCCTTATGAACAATGCATTTTTTTTCCCCCTCCTTCCCTGTTCATTCATTAATCCAGCCCAGTTATATAAACAAGCTGTAGTTGGGAGAAGGAGGACAGAAAATACTGGAGTAATCAGCAGGTCAGACAGCATCTCAGCAGCAAATAAATAGATGACGTTTCAGGTTGAGACCCTTCTTCAGACTGAAGAAGGGTCTCAACCTGAAGTGTCGCCCATTCCCACTACACAAGGGACTGGGAGAATCTGGAATAAGGGGACACAGTTAAAAGATAAGGGGAGGTGATCATTTAAAACTGAGGTGTCAGGAATTTCACAGAGTCTCTGGAATTCTATATGCTGGAGCATTATGGCTGCTTGATCTCTGCAGATTATTCATGAGACGCAAGTTAAATTGGAAGGCGATGCAGAAATGGCACAAGATAATAAAAAGAACAGGTGCTGGAGGAACCCAGCAGGTAGCATCTGAGGACGGAAAGATGTTTTGGGTCGGGATCCTTCTTCAGACACGAGTTGGGGTTTGGGACAAAACAACAATTATCATACGTAATGAAAGTGCAGGCATGAGAGACAAAGTCACCTACCTACTGTTTCCATTTCCTTATGTTGTGGTAACTAAATGTAATACAGGATCTCCTTCAACCTCTGACCTCTGTGCCAGAAACCAGGATAATCTGCTCTAATCCCAACTCTGGGTCCAGTGAGCATTCCCTGATTTGATTTCCGTGTCTCACTGAGCAGATTGTAGTACTTACATGGTAATAAAATTAAATGCCATTCTGCAATTACTGGATAATCGGGCCCATACAGAGGAAAGGCTGAGGCAGCACCAAGGTCAACATTATGGAGGAGGCTTTCGACTTTAGATAGTGTGGAAACAGGCCCTTCAGCCCACTGAGTCCGGGCCGACCGGCAATCACTCCGTACACTAGCACTATCCTACACACTAGGGACAATTTACAATTTACTGAAACCAATTAACCTACAAACCTGTACATCATTGGAGTGCGGGTGGGAACTGGAGCACCGGGTGAAAGCCCATGCGGTCATTGTGAGAACGTACAAACTCCGTACAGACAGCACCCGTAGTCCGCTTCAGAACCAGGTTTCCGACACTGTACGGCAGCAATTCTGCCGCTGCACTGCTGTGCCGACCCTGCACTGCCAAGAATGTGGTTACTCGTAAAACAGATCAATGTATTACAGACTGCAGAGGTTCATGAAGATTGGAAGAAGTAGAGAGGGGATCTCAATTTTGTACAGGAGAACAAAAAGATGTTGAAGAAATTTAGTTTTAGTACACATGCATGGTAACAGGCACTTCGGCCGACCGAATACACGCCTACTCATCGATCACCCGTTCACACTCGTTGCATGTTATCACACTTTCTCATCCCCTCTCTGCATACCAGGAGCGATTTACTGAGGCCAATTAGCCTGCAAACCCCCACGCCTTTGGGATGTGGGAGGAAACCCACGTGGTCATAGGGAGAATGTGCAAATTCCACACACCCGACTGCACCCAAGGTCTGGATCGAGCTCTGGTCTCTGGCATGGTGAGGCTTTAATTCATCGCTGTGTCGTCCTTTAGAGTTGCCACCCACATGTGAGCATAAATGTTGAGCATAGTTTCTCTCCCCTCGCAACGTTCAACTTCAATGGGATCTGACGAGAGAGAAGTGGCCAATACTCCTAAATAGGTAGCACATAGCCCATCCATAAGATGTGAGCGCAAAGCTTGCAACTCTGCACAGTCATCTATCGATTTACAATATCCCAAAATATCTTCTGGCCAATTACATAATTCAGAATTATCAGTATTGTTGTAAAACAAGAAAAGCCGGCAGCAATTTCAATGGAGAGTCAAGACACTACAGATGCTGGGACCAGGAGCTAAAAGCAAGCTGATGGAGGAACTCAGCAGGTCAGGTCGTACTTGTGGAGGCTGAGGGAGTGTGGATGTTTGGGTCGAGACCCTGCATCAGAACTGAATATAAAGGGTAGATGACATATAAAGAGGTGAGGGGAAGGGCTGAGGCAGGAGGTAGCAAGCAATAATTGATCCGTGTGAGGAGAGGTTGCTGAGCAGATGGAGCCTGGAGAGGGATGGAGGGGTGGACATAGATTGGTGATTCATGGAATCAACAAAGGGGTTGCAGATGATGGAATCTGATACAAAAGGTGGCATGGTGGCACAGCGGTTTACCTGCTGCCTTGCAGCACTTGCAGCGCCAGAGACCCAGGTTCGATCCCAACTGTGGGTGAGGTCTGTACAGAGTTTATATGTTCTCCCTGTGACCGCGTGGGTTTTCTCTGAGATCCTTGGTTTCCTCCCACACTCCAAAGACTTACAGGTGTGTAGGTTAATTTTCTTGGTATAAGTGTAAATTGTCCCTAGTGTGTATAGGGCAGCGTTAATATGCGGGGATCACTGGTTGCTGCGGACTCTGAAGGGTGGGCTGAAGGGCCTGTTTCTGCGCTGTATCTCTAAACTAAATTAAGGTGAAAGGAAGGCAATTTGAATGCATACACTCTCCAACAGCAATGTGGCAATGCCCAGATGATCAAGGAAGATATGAGTGATAGATGTAATGCACAGAAAGAGGTCCCTCAGCACAGGGGTTGCACTCAGTCACACCTAGAGTGGCACAGTGGAGTTGCAGTAGAGCTGCACCAGAGACCCGGGCTTGATCCTGACCTCGGGTGCTGTCTATGTGGAGTTTGCACATTTCCCTGTGACCACGTGGGTTTCCTCCGAGTGCTCTGGTTTTCCTTCCACATTCCAAAAACGTGTGGGGTTTGTAGGTAAGTTAGCCTCTGTAAATTGTCCATAGTGTGTAGGGAGTGGTTGCGAAGTTGGGATAACAAAGAACTAGTGTGAATGGGTGATCAATGGTCAGTGTGGACACAGTGGGCCGAATGGTTTGTTTCCATGTTGTATCTTTTGATCAATCAATTTGATCAACCTTCAAAATAGCGGCAATGAAATATTTTCCTCCATCCAAGGGGGTCATATGCGGTGCTTGATTAAAGCCTTACCTCAGTGACTTAGCAGCACTCCCTCAGTACTACTTGTAGACTTGTCCCATGTCAACATATTGATACTATTTGTCGGTCATCTAATCCAAACCATTTATATAAATAAACTAACTTGAGTAGTCAATATGATAGGCCCCTCGCCTCTGAGCCAGTAACTGCAGTAGAGGAAGATTTACAGAAAGGTGCTCTAGTCAGGAATATAAAAAGAAGGATCTGCATTGGTCCCAAGTTATTGAGGTGGTTGCAGAGTAGAATCTAATCAAGCAAGGTTTTTATATAGAGTAAATGACACCACAAAATGAGCTATAGCCGTAACTCCAATCAATAGACAGTTCAGTTGCTGACATTTCAGTTGCAAGTTTAAGATTTACAATTTAATATAGTGTTTCAATATATGTGAACGTTATGGAGCAAAGGTTGCTCAGTGCACAGATGGAAACTGTCTGTGACCTGTATCGTTCAGTTGTCGAGCTCAGAGATTAATTAACGTGCTGTGATTTCTACGGTGGTGTTGAGGGACGGCATGTGCCCCGAGTGGTCCATGCCTCGGTTGTGGCATTGTGACACCGAGGAGCCCCCTGCAGACAGGACATTGTTGTCCACACACCACCCATTTGTCAACCAGCTGGGTACCAGCTGGTTTCCCCGAACCAGGAGGCCCACCTGATGGACGGCCCAGCCTTCCAGCTGCTGTTGGATGACTGCGTCCCTCACCACTCACACAGACAGCTCCGCACTCCAACAGTGTCCAGCACCACAATGGAGCAGTAATTGGCCACACACTCATTCAGATACTAGCACGCACACTAGCAGGCACGCTCACTAACGCTCACGTACTCACTCACTCATTCACGCACGCGCTCACACACATCTTTATCGCTATTTTTCAGGGTAAAATAAGTAATAGCCTTGAGTGTGCTGGTTGTGGGTAAAGTGTTCAACTCATCAATGTGTGGCCTTGTGCCAATAGCTGAATGGAGAAAGATTCGGACAGTGAGCTGCCATTGAGCCTGGCTCAGATTGCCCAAGAGCCTGAACTTTTTTTTTTGCTAATGGAATCAAGGGATATGGGGAGAAAGCAGGAACGGGGTACTAATTTAGGATGATCAGCCATGGTCATATTGAATGGCAGTGCTGGTTTGAAGGGACAAATGGTCTACTCCTGCACCTGGTCTCTATGTTTCTATGTTTTATATCCACAGCTGCTGCGTGACCTACAGAATATTTGCATGATTTTCCACTTTAGTTCCATCTTCATGATGTTAATTCATAAATCAATGTTAACATCTCCAGAGTGATGTGCCTCAGTTAACATCTCGTGCCTCACCCCATCCCTTCACCACCTGGCCCAGCAAAGGGCAAAAGAACACAGATAGTGAAAATCTGAAAGGTCTTTAATCTGAAACGTCTGCTCTGTTTCTCACACCGCATGTGCTGCCGAACCTGCTGAATCTTTCCAGCATTTCCAGTTTATACTCTTTTTCATTAGCCCAAATCTCAGGTTGGATATAGATTGACAATTTTCTGACTCCAGGCAAGAGCTTTACCAATAGAGTTTTGGTGTTTTGTTTTAGTTTTTAGTTTTAGAGATTGGGTCTAAAAATATTCCACTTGTGATTCCTGGTTCTGCACTAAATTGGATGGCCAGAGGTTGCATAGTCATGGAAAGTATTCTGTTCTCCCTCTAAACCAGCTGCAGGAATCTCCACACTCTCTTCTCATCTATCGATTAACACCCCCTTATTTGCATCTACCTAAAATTTACACAAACTAAGGAGTAACTCAGTGGAGGAAGGAACTTCAGATGCTGGTTTAAACCAAAGATAGACACAATATGTTGGAGTAACTCGATGGGACACATAACATCTCTGGAGAGAAGGAATGGGTCAAGACCCTTCTTCGACCTAAAACATCACCCATTCCTTCTCTCCAGTGATGCTGCCTGTCCTGCTGAGTTACTCCAGCATTTTGTGTCTATCTTTGAGTAAATCAATGGGTCAAGCAGCAACTCTGGAGAACGTGGATGGGTGATGTTTCGGTGTGGGACCGTTCTTAAGACTGGCTGAAACATCACCTATCCGTCCATGTTCTCCAGAGATGCTGCCTGACCAGTTGAGTACCTCCAGCAGATTATTAGTTGCTCCAGCATCTGCTATATCTGACTGGAATGGGTCAGGCAACATCTGTTGGGAAAGAAAGAGAGAAGATTTTATGCATTGAAAACCCTTCCATTGAGTTTTTCCATCTTTTCGGCTTATGTTCTGAAGAGATTGCTGGAGAGACTCTTCAAAAGAGGCAGCTTTATAATCTGGGTGGTAATCTTTGCCAGTGCTGCATGCCACAGGGTTGGAGAGTCATAGAACTATACACAGTAGCATGGAACAGTGCATTCAGCCCAACTCATCCATGCTGACTTAGTTACCAAACTGAGCTTGTTAGGCCTATATCCCACTGGTCCATGTACCCATCGCAGTTTTATTTTTCATGTGGTAATTGCAGCAGCTACAATCAATTCTTCTGGCAGCTCGTTCCATGTGCAGTCTCACCACCTATGTTCTCTTTTTGACTGTGACACTCACCCAAAACGTGGGCCAGTGCTTTTTCCCTCTTTCTATCCGTCCCTGCCAGACACTGCTGACTAGCGGAGATGGAGCAGGTTCCAGAATTGTAGTGTGGCTTCATGCTCACTGTGGCCCGTCACTAACAACTCCTCAATTCCAACCTGTTCCACCATTTGACTTTGCAACTTTGATTTCTGCAATTTTCTTTTTTCTCTCCATTGAGCAGAGGAAATTATTTCCCTTTTTACATAGTGTTCCATAATGTTAAACGTGCTCTCGTGAAAGGCAAGTGCATTTGGATAAGATGCCAATGGGCAACTAGCATCAGTAGGATATACGCAAAGAGCTGGAATAACTCAGCAGGTCAGGCAGCATCTCTGGAGATAAGGAAAAGGTGACATTTCAGATCGAGACCCTCCTTCAGACTGTAGAAGGGTCTCGATCCGAAACGTTACCTATTCCTTTTCTCCAGGAATGTTGCCTGACCTGCTGAGTTACTCCAGCATTTTGTGTCTATCTTTGGTGTAAATTAGCATCTGTAGTTCCTTCCTACACCTCAATAGGATGGATCCTAGCATCAAGAGGGGAAAATGAAGATGGTTGTTGGAGCTGAAAGAGATCCAATTTACGACCGAATTAATATTCCAGTGGTGGTCGACAGTCGTGCTTAATTCAGGAATATATAGGAATAACACTTTAAAAGCTTTATCAGTAGGAATGATGCAATATTTTCAGGAAATCTGGATTAGTGTTTTGGCTCCGTGTAAGGTAAAGCATGAGGCCCAAGCACTGTGGAATTTGATTTGAGATATATGCTCATTTGTTCGAGTGATGTCAGTGTTGAAAGGAATCTCTTTTATTTTTACCTCTTTTTTTTCCCCCTACTATTTCTTGCTGGTATTTCCTTGCCTCCCGCCCCTCTTTTTCTTTCCTCTCCTCAATTTTGCTAGTTAACTCCTCTCTCCTCTCTACCTGTCTTCCTTCTTCCTCTTTTGTTTCTTCTGTCCTCTTTTCCGCTCTCCACCCTCCTAGCCATCTTTTTGTTCTTCCCCCTCTCCTCCCTCTTTCTCTTCCCCTTTCTTCCTCCTCCTTCCTTATTTTCTCTCTTCCCTCTATTTTCCTTCTCTCTTTCTCCTCTGCTGTGCTGAATCACTATCCATTTGCAGTCCTTGCATTCGCTCTCCCCATCCCCACTCACATCCTCTGCTCCTCAACTCTTGAATATTTCCTCCCTGACCCTAGCTTGATTTTATTACTTCCTCCCTTTTGCATTTTTGTGTTATTTGTCCCTCTTGCCCCAATCTTGTCTTTGAAACAATCTCATTATTTCTGTGTCCTCCTTAACATTCTACCCCTTTTATTGCTCTAGTCTCCTTCTTGTTCCTCCTGTCTCCCTATCTTGCTACTCCATTCCATGTTGTTTGCATTTGTCAGAGGCTAATAAATGCAACTGTAACATCGCAAAGCATTTTACTTCAACGTCGCCTTTCAACAAGCTTCAAACAAAGAGCGTGCTAGTCCCCAAATAAACTCTGCCTCAAACCAGACCATGGTCAACGCACAAAATCTTTGATCTCCTGATTCTTGGCATGTAGGCCGCCTCAGCGTTTCAATAGACAATAGACATGGAAAATATCTTCAAATCACTGCAACAAAGAATCGTTGCAAAAAATCAAGTTGGCATTGAAGTAACTGTTTGCTGCATTAGCCCACAATTGACTGCAAATAGAATCCAGTTTTGTGCTTGTCCAGTTGTGTTATTTAATTTTTTGGAAGCTGGGTTCTAAACCTCTCCACAGTATCTCGGGATAATTCCTGGCTGCCAGTGTGTGATATGTTGGGGTGTGGGGGGGGGGGGGAGGGGCGGGTCAATTTTCTTGTTCCATCACAGGCAGCAGGCGTCTCCCGATAATCTCTTGGTTCAAACCCAGTCTTGCTCAATGACTTTAATAAAACATCGCTTTGCAGCAGCAGACAGGCAACGTTATTCATCATGACAGCTCCAATTGAACTGCAGTGGTTGGCACGCAGAGAGGCTTCGAGTGGGGAGTTTGAGCAGCTCGGATCAGATTGCAATGTTTTCATGAGATGAAAAGCTCCGATGGTTAACTGGCAGATTGTCTGCCATGGTCCTGCACATACCACACTTGTGATCTGATTTACTTCATGCTTTGCCACTGCTCTCTCATTTGCAGAATGTGCTGCAACTTACCGAATTGTGAAAGGCCTGGATAGAATGGATGTGCAGAGGATATTTCCACCAGTGGGAGAGTCTAGGACCAGAGGCCATAGCCTCAGAATAAAAAGGATGCACTTCCAAAAGGAGATGAGGAGGAATTTCTTTAGTCAGAGGGTGGTGCATCTGTGGAATTCATTGCCCCAGGAGGCTGTGGAGGTCAAGTCAATGGATACTTTTAAGGCATCGGTTGATAGGTTCGTGATTTGTGAGAGTGTCAGGGGTTCGGGGGAGAAGGCAGGTGAATGGTGTTGAGAGGGAAAGATGGACCAGCCATGATTGAATGGTGGAGTCAACTTGATGGGCTGAATGGCCTAATTCTGTTCCTATAACTTTTGAGCCCATGAACCTATGAGCTTAGGTTGCTTACAGTTGAGGCAGACTCCCCGACTTTCTCCCCATCTCTCGTCAAGCCTTCAGTTTTGTTTTGTGCTGACTGGCCATTAGAGAATACAAGTCCAATAGATGTGCCTACCTCCCAAATCTCATGTCGCCCAACCATACCTACAATCACTCTGAAGAGCCCCAACCCAAAACGTCAACTATCCACGTTCTCCTGAGATGTCTGACCCATTGAGTTACTCCAGCACTTTGTCCTTTTGTGTAAACTAGCATCTGCAGTTCCTTTTTTCTACTAGGACTTGCCAATTCTTGGGTACAGGCACAAAAAAAGCTTATTACACGGGTATCCAAACCTTGGGAGCCACCTGTTCCCAGGGTAAGCATTTAAAGAATACCATTTGCTCCGTACTTGGGATACAAGTTCCTACGTTAGTGTCTGTATTATGCCATGCCTGTTCTTTGATTCAGGTATCCTGGTTACTTTGTGCTCCTATGGCCTGTATCCAGGTCACAAACTGCAGGGATACAGTATATTTTGTGGACACTGCCTATTCCCGAGGTACACATTGGGTACGCACACCCTGTCAATAAATTGGGTTTGGATATGTCCTGCACTCCAGGAGGAGGCAGGGCACATGGTGCAGGCATGCCTGAGCTGTACCCCAGCAACGGGCAGAGCCATGGAACCTTGTTCTGTAAGAGCAGGCAATGCCCATGGTGGAAGTGAGCTGGACTGTGATGCTTCATGCAGCCAAATAGTCTTCAGTGTGGTGCCTTACCCTGCCATGGGTTAGAATCATAATAACACGCAGCACAGTGGCGCAGCTGCCTCACAACGCCAGGGATCCGTGTTAGATCCTGACCTCGGGTGCTATCTAAGTGGAGTTCGCATGTTCTCTTGTGACCATGTAGGGGTTTCCACCGGGATGCTCCGGTTCCGGTTCCCCTCCCCCACCCCCCTCATCCCAAAGACATGCAGATTTGTAGGCTAATTAGCCTCTGCAAATTGCCCGCTAGTGTGCCGGGAGTGGGTGAGAAAGTAGGACAACATGCAACTAGTGTGAAAGAGTGATCGATGGCCGGCCGGCGTGAACTCGGTGGGTCGAGTGGCCTTGTTTCCACGCTGCATCTCTAAACTAAACCAGGCGCTGAATCTGAAGTGGGTATGAAAATAAGAGGTGGCTCACGGTGAGCTTGTCTGCTTCCTGCCCCAGTCACGGGGATGCCAGGTACAACCTCCCGTCCAGCTCCAGGTTCCACAGCCTGACACCAGGGTGACACAGTTACTCTGCCAGTGGAGACTCGGGTACATCCTCGCCTGACATCTGCTTCCCGCAGCCCGCTCCTGTTTAATATTCGATTCCTGAGAGCCACAATAACCAGAGCAGATTGTGATAAAATATTTATACAGTGTTTTATGAAAATTGAGTTTATTACAGTAAATTATAAGCGCTGGGAATTCATCAGGAATATTAAAGTTACAAGATTAAAAATGGATTTCGTTGGCTGGTATGATTTCTGTCATAAAGATTAAATTGGAGTCTGAGTGCTTTTTATTGTTGCTTTGGGATTTGTTACCTATTGTCTGTGCTCCATGTTTTAAATTCCTTTCCCATCGTCTCGCTCCACACAGTAAACAACTTTAGTTTAGAGATGCAGCGCAGAAACAGGCCCTTCGGCCCACCGAGTCCACACATTAATACTACCCTACACCACACGAGGGACAATTCTACATTTACACCAAGCCAATTAACCTACAAACCTGCACGTCTTTGGAGTGTCGGAGAAAACCGAAGATCTTGGAGAAAACCCACGCAGGTCACAGGAAGAGTGTACAAAGTCTGTGCAAACAAGCACCAGTAGTCAGGATCAAACCCGGGTGTCTGGCGCTGTAAGGCAGTCGCTCTGGCTACGCTATCATGCTGCCTTGTAGGCAGGTTGAACACAAAGATGAAAGCCAACCTTCGAGGTGATGGCTCTGGTGTTGCTTGGTTCCATTAAGCCAGCTTGTCCATTTGTGTTCTGTTGATTGCTTGTTAAAAGGAACGCCTGCTGTTTGCTGCAATTCTGCCCATCAAGAGTTATAGAGCCATACAGCATGGAAGCAGGCCCTTCAGACCAACTTGCCCACACTGGCCAACTAGTCCCACCTGCCTGCGTTTGGCCCATACCCCTCTAAACTTGTCCTACCCATGTACCTGTCCAAATGTTTCTTAAAAATTGCGATACTAACAGCCTCGACATCCGCCTCCGGCAGCTCATTCCATACACCCACCACCCTCTTATTCCATACACCCAAAACCCTCTGATTCTACGCCTCTCTTTCTGTCTGCCATTGACATGATTCAAAGCATGTTCAACCAACAGACACCATTGGTTTCCTCCTCCTGCTACTACACAGCATCCAGAACAGATGCTTCAGTTTTCCAAAATGGCAACATGCAAACCATCTCTTTTTACTGCTCAACAAACATCAATCTCTGACTAGAGCCAACTGGGCCCACTGATAAAACAGTAGAGTCTTCTCTACTCTTCTTCTGAAGATGTTGACTATGAGCAGCTTTGCATGCAAGAAAGGCCAGTCAGTGCTTGGAGCCTGCTCCGTTATTTATTATGGTTTTATTGATCCAATTTTGGCCTCGGCACCATATTTCCACTTCCTCACAGCCGTCCTCCAGTGCGCCAAGGACATGCTCTGATAAGTGGCAAGTAATATTCAGGCCGCAAAAGTGCCAGCCATTGATCGTCTACAAGAAGAGTTTGTCCATCATTGCCAAGGCCTTCATGATAAAGATTATAAGGATCCAGTGTAATGTTTAAGAAACATTTAGACAGGTACATGGATAGGACGGGTTTAGAGGGATATGGGCCAAATGCATATGTGGGTCTAGTGTAGATGGGATGGCCAATGTGGGCAATTTGGGCCGAAGGTCCTGTTTCCGTGTCTAAGACTCTATGATCAGTTGTATCAATAAGGTGACCACATCTGCAGGTCTAACGCTAGATATCCTGCCTTGAGTGATTCTCCATCGGACACTCCAAAAGCTTTTCCAGCATCTACAATGGACAGGAGCACAATGGAATATTCGCCGTCTGCCTAGGTGAGTGCAGCACCCACAACAGAGAAGCCAACATCATTAGGGGCAAATCACCCTGCTTGATCGGCATTCCATCCACCACTCTCAACATTCATTCCATTCTCAACCGACAAGTGTGTACTGTCGATAAAATGTGCCACTGATACTCACCCTTGTTATTCTGACAACAACTCCTAAACCTGTGACCGCCACACAAAGAAAGACGAGGCCAACAGGAACTTGGGATAACTGTCCCTGGCAGTTCCTCCAGGTTGTCTAACATTCTGATTTACAAATGTAGAGCCTGTCTTTCATCACTGCTAGTTCCTGGAAGTCTCTCCCCAACAACACAATAGAAGAAGGTTCATCATAAGGCTTGCAGTAGTTTCACTGAACACCTCCACTCAGTCCGCCTGGACCTTCATGACCACTAAACACTTTAACTCCCCTTCCCATGCCCATACTGACCTTCCTGTCCTGAACCTCCTCCACTGTCAGAGTGAGGCCCAACACAAATTGGAGGATCAGCACCTCATGTGGCAGCTTTCAACCCAGCGGTAAGAATATTGACTTCTCTAACTTCGTAACCCTTGCTTTCCCTCTCTCTCTCTCTCTCTCTCTCTCCATCCCTCCCCCTCCTAATTCTCCAACTAGTTTGACTGTCCCCCTGATTACATTTTACTTTGTATGGCTTGTTGTCACCTTCCCCCTGGAATAATAATCTATTCTCCATTTTCCTTGAACTTCATCCCCTTTGATATCTAGTTTTCGCACATTACCCTTCCATATCACGATGTCTTCCTCTCCCCTGATTCTCAGTCTGAAGAAGGTTCACGACCCGAAACATCACCTATTCCTTGTCTCCAGAGATGCTGCCTGTCCTTCTCTAGCACTTTGTGTCTCTCTTTGGTGTAAACCAGCATCTGCCGTTCCTCCCTGCTCACTTGTTCAAGTTGGCTGCTCTCTACCAGTTCCCAAAAGCACTTGGAGATGGGCAATAAATACCGGCCGTGCCAATGATGTTCTAATTCTTCACCTCCCCATACAAATGTACAATGGGCCATCCATTGATGTGTCACTGCAAAGACATTCTCTGATGTGTCACGGCAAAGGTCATCGGGGCAACCAAGCTCCCGCATGGGGGGGGGGGGGGGGGGATCTCAGCTCCCCGCATTGGTCGATCGGACCCTGGGTCGGGGCTGGTCGAACTTTCAACGACTTTGGAGCTTCCCGACATCAGTCTCTATCAGAGACCGCAAACTCCTCGATGGTGAAAACCGCAGGTTGCGCTTGGAGCATCGATCCCAGGCAAGGGATCACAGGCTCCGATGGTAAGTCCACAGCCCCGTGGTGGGGCTCAAAGTCAAATCCGCCAGCTCCATGCTGTTAGGCCACAGAGCGACCGGAGATACGATCTGGACAACAGTCGTATCTCCGGGCAGGTAAGAGATTTAAAAAAAGGTTCCAGTGACCCCCTCTCCCATCCTCCACATAAAACAAACCAGAAAATATTAACACAAACTTTTTAAAACACACTAAAAATAACAAAAAAGACGAAAAGACAAACAGACCGTTGGCAAGGCAGCCATCGCTGATGACTTCACCCGGTGGAAATGCCAACTTTTGTTCAACCATGGAGTGATCCTACATCTCTCAGCCCTAGTAGTAGAAGTTAACAGACATTGGAACATCAAGGTTATCAGAATCAACTGTGGCCTTTACAAAAAATATTGGCTCGGTAAATCAGCTAAGCCTTGGAAAAGAGCCCCAGACAAAATGGTTTTAATCATTTGTTGGGACTCAAGTTCGATTGCCTGGAACCCAGCCATCTGATCCCATTAAGCTATTACAATCGAGCTTGGTGCAGAGGAGTGATTTGCCTGATTTCAGGACCCTGATCACTACTAAGTGACCACTGCTATCTGGAATATGTGTACATTTAGTCCACGACAGCTTTAAAGCTTAGGCAGAATGATTAATATCAAAGGTAGACACAAAAAACTGGAGTAACTCAGCGGGCCAGGCAGCATCTATGGAGAGAAGGAATGGGTGATGTTTCAGGTCGAGATCTTTCTTCAGACCTGAAGAAGGGGCTCGTACTGAATCGTCACCTATTCTCTCCAGAGATGCTGCCTGTCCCGCTGAATTACTCCAGCTTTTTGTGTCTTAGAAACATAGAAACATTGAAAAATAGGTGTAAATGTTTTTCCTCATCTCAGTCTTAAATGACCTACCCCTGGTTCTGGACTCCCCCGAACATCAGGAACATTTTTCCTGCATCTGGCCTGTCCAATCCTTTAAGAATTTTATATGTTTCTATAAAATCTCTCATCCTTCTAAATTCCGATGAATACATGCCTAGTCGACCCATTCTTTCATCATACGTTTATCTTTGGTTTAAACCAGTAATTGCAGTTCTTCCTAAACATGATTAATATCTAGTCTCAGAGATGAACAAGGCCTCTATAAAAGATACAAAGGGGCACTGGGAGGCTGTAAAAATGTATCTGTGAGGGGCAGGGGTTCTGGAGATCTCATGCAAATCTCCCGGTAGAGAAATTATACCACTGTTTTGTACGTCTGAACTTGCTAGGGAATGGGGGGTTTTTTTATAACACAGCTGCACAACGCAGTAATTAACATTGTGACAATAGCTAGATAGCTTTTGTGAATTTTAAATTAAATTGTCCTATAGGGACTTTTTAAAAAATCAGCTCTCGGCAAAGTCAAGCAACTCCCTCAAGAACCCGTGTAGCAGTTGGAGCTCCTCTAGTCGATGGACACTGTGTCTAAATCTAAGCTGCCCTGTGAGAGGAAAGGAAGGTTGCATGCTGTGTTGCTTCCAAGGGAGAAATAGATGGATTCTGGATGGCAAGAGACTTCGGGCTGTTGTTATGCTGATCTCAGCCAACCAACTTCTTATGCAGCTGGTAACCCCCTATAGCCTGTCAGAGAAATGGTGATCACTGCTGCCTTGGCCCAGAGGTGCAGCAGTTAATGCTGCTATCTCATGACTCCAGAGAACCCAGGTTTGATCCTGACCTCTGGTGCTGTCTGTGTTCCCTCTGCCTGCTTCTGTTTTATACCACATCCAAACGTAAACTGCTTGGTTGAGAATATTGACTGGTGCGCAATTAACTCTAGAGCTTGGAGTGTGTCAGGAAAATCAGATGTAGGGCATTGATGAATATGTGAGAGAGAACAGATTTACAGGAAAATAGCTGTGGAAATGGGACTGATGATCTGAGAGCTTGCAAAGACTTGATGGGCCGAGTGGCTGGCTCAAGTTTTTATTTGTTTTAGTTATAGAGTTACAGCGCAGAAACAGGCCATTCGGCACACTGAGTCCACCACAACCAGCGATCCCCGCACATTAACGCCATCCTACACACACTAGGGACAATTTACACTTATATCAAGCCAATTAACCTGCAAACCTGTAAGTCTTTGGAGTGTGGGAGGAAACCAAAGATCTTGAAGAAAACCCACGCGGTCACGGGGAGAACGTACAAACTCCGTACAGGCAGCACCCATAGTTGGGATAGAACCCGGGTCACCGGCGCTTCAAGCGCTGTAAGGCAGCAACTTGCTTTACCGTGGGACAAAAATGTGCCCGAACCTATATTGTTCCTTGCTATTGATGTCTGTGGCAGATTGTAGTTCCATGATAGAAGATAGATACACAAAGCTCGAAAAACTCAGCAGGTCAGGCAGCATCTGTGGAGAAAAGGGATAGGTGTCGTTTTGGGTCAGGACCCTTCTTCAGACTGAGAGTTGGGGAAAGGGAAACAAAAGATATAGCGTTTGTTGAGGCTGTGGATCTGGCGTAGAATGAAGTAAAGTTGGGATCCATTGCAGGTCTGGGTGAGCGATACCCGGAGCTGTGGGAGAGTCGGAGCGAGGACGTGCTGGTGCTGGCCAGTGTAGAACGCAGGGCATGAAAGGAGAATTGTTGTGCAAAGCGGTGGATTGACTGTCGGAACCTCTAATCTGGGTTGTGTCCGACTTGGATGTCTGGAACCATAGTCCTCCCCGCTGCTTAAACTGTTTAAGGGCTTTACTATCTAATTTAATTAATAAAAATTGTTTTTTTGTACTTTAATAAACTTTTTAGTAATATTTAAAAAACTCCAAAAACATGAAAATCAAGTTTTTAACTTTTTGGAAGTGTCGGTACTCCGTATTGGCATGTCCCAAATAAAATGCACGCAAAGGGAAAAGTGCGAAACATTTGATAAAATACAGTCAGCCAGCACGGCAGTTTTATGCTGCTCTGCTCGCTGTGTTATACTTGACTCGCTGTGAAGCACTGCAGACCGGCAGTGATCTCCTCTGGACTTGAGAGTCGGCATCATGCACTATGATTCATCTCTATGATTCTGCAGTGCCCTACTGTCATGGCATTGGTGGGCACTATGTGTGTGCCTGGGTCTGAATGCCCCCCCCCCCCCCCGACACATGGTCACAAGAAGACCACCTACACTGTGCAATGGTAGCTGTGCAGCTCCGTGCAACAACCCTGGAAAACCGTCGGGAAATGGAAACGATAGATGTTCTTCCCATCATGCGACTGATTCAGGAATGCAAGAGCAAGTAGACGGGATGCTTGGTGAACTCTTCAGCCGGAAATACCAGTAGGGATGGAAGTGATTCAAAGTCGTGTTCAGATCCATCAGTTGATGTGTTTAGTGTAGTGTACCGAGTAAAGGGCCTGTCCCACAATGCGAGTTCACCCAAGAGCTCTCCCGGGTTTAAAAAAAAAAATCAAACTCATGGTACCTCATCACGAGTATTTTTTTTACTCTTGGAAATTTTTCACATTGTTGAAAAAACTTCACGAGTTTCCGCGTTTCCCGAGTACCTGCCGTTAGCATTACGAGCCGCAACGAGACATCGATGAGCTCCGATGTACCCGCTACGTACATTCTGCAGACTTACTAGGAGTTTGATTTTTCTTGGCTAAACTCACATCGTGGGACAGGCCCTTTACAGTGAAAAGTTTATTTTGTTGCATGGTGTCCAGTCAGCGCAAAGACTACACATGATTACAATTGAGCCATCTACAGTGTACAGACACAGGATAAAGGGAATAGGAAGAGAATGAAGAAATGTCTCCACTCAAAATACTGCCTATCCATGATCTCCAGAGATGCTGCCTGACCTGCTGAGTTACTCCAGCACGTAGTGTCCTTTTTTCTAATCCAGCATCTGCAGTTTCTCCTATCTATAATCAGAATGATTAGTCGGTTGGGGTAAAGTGCGCATAATGATAGACACAAAGTGTTGGAGTAACTCAGTGGGTCAGGCACCATCTCTGGAGAAAAGGAATAGGTGAAATATGGAGTCGGAATCTTTCTTCAGACTGAGTAATGTTGGGTTCAATTATAAGAATCCCTTGGGGTTTCAAATGTGGTTAGTTTAGCAGGACCGTAACAGAGACATTATTTCCTCTGGGGTAGCGATCCAGAGCAAGAGGCACATTGGTAGATTAGAGATCGGTAGGTGAGAGTGAAGCTTGGAGGGTGGTGAAAATCTCCCAAAACTGCCGCAGCCCCAGGAGAAGCAGTGTTGATAGACACAAAGTGCTGGCGTAACTCGAGACTCGTCTTCAGATGAAGGGTGTTGAAGAAGGGTCTCGACCTGAAATGAGATGTCACCTATTCCTTCTCTCCAGAGATGCTGCCTGTCCTGCTGAGTTACCCCAGCATTTTGTGTCTATCTTCGGTTTAAATCAGCATCTGCAGTGCCTTCCTACAGAAGTAGTGTTGGAAAGGTGAGGAGAGAGGTTCATGGAGAAGGGGCGGCACGATGGCACAACGATAGAGTCGCTGCCTTACAACGCCAGAGGCCCGGGTTCAATCCTGACGACGGGTGCTGTCTGTACAGAGTTTGTACATTCTCCTTGTGACCCTGTGGGGTTTTCTTCAGCTCGGGTTTCCTCCCACACTCCAAAGACGTACATGTTTTTAGGTTAACTTTGTTAAGTTCGAAAAGTGTCCCTAGTGTACGGGGTGATCGCTGGTCGGCGTGGACTCGGTGACTTGTAGGCCTGTTTCCGCGCTGTATCTCTAAAATCTAAAAAGTAGGGGTATAAATCAGCAAAGACCTAATAAGGTTCTATGTCTCTCTGTCCCCTGCTCATTCAAGGTTAGAATTCTGGTTCAGGTTAGGACTAGAAGAAAATGACTTGAGGGACTGAATGGCCTAAATAGAAACTGCCTTGAGAAGTTTTTACTTTATATATGCAGGTTTAACTCTGGGCCAATGTGCACAGTGGCTGTATCAGTCTGGAGCACGTCCACTCTAGATACGTTCAAGTGATAGGAACAGAATTGGGCCATTCGGCCCATCGAGTCTACTCCGCCATCCAATCATGGCTGATCTATCTCTCCCACTCCTCACCCCATTCTCCTGCCTTCTCCCCATAACCCCTAACACCCGTACTAATCAGGAATCTATCTATCCCTGCCTTAAATATATCCATTGACTTGGTGTCCACAACTTTCTGTGGCAATGAATTCCACAGATTCACCTCCCTCTGACTAAAGGAGCCGGTTTCACAATACATATTTGCCACAGAATGTATCATTCTTTTGAACTGGAGGGTCAGAGAGATCGTTTGTGTGTGTCCTTGAGCACTAACTGTGCTGGTTCTTTATGAGCAGTTGGATGGCTTTGCTGAGTGTGGTGCATGTGGACACCACTCATGGTCAAAGCTACCACCGCTCAGCCTCAATATTTAATGGGCTCATCCCTAACCTGTGGTGCAAATGGCAGCTTCTCCACTCCCGCAGATGATGCCCATTGACTACAAAAACAGACTTCGCTGGAATCCCGATAGAACTGTTACAGACACTGTTCGCTGTGGCTCCTGTTGCTTAATGCTTTTATTAAGATAAATATCATTCATTTCCAAATATTCAGCTGCTGACATTTGAAGAATAAACCTCATTAATCAGCTTAATAAAAATCAAATACCCTTCGGAACATCCTCTGCGCTGCTACCATGGGGCCGCCAGTCACGCTGTCACATAAATAGTAACGGACCCCGTGGTTCAGGCAGCCTGATGGCACCAGCTAAGCTACACTGAAGGACTTCAGGAGTGCCGGGTCTCCAGGTACTCATTATCCCAGGCTCCATTAATCTCTGGTGCCAGGAGACCACAAGCAAAGCGCTGAGAAAGCAACAAAGGTGGGAGGGGAAAGAAATGAGAGCAGAACGGCAGCGGGGAAAGGGAAAGTGTGATATCCCAACAGTCTGGCCCAACATGTCCGCCCACTAATGCACCCTGTCCTTGACCTCACTCTGTCACCATGACCTGCTATTCCTTTCCCTTTTATCTATTTATCCATCTTCCCCTTAACAATAGCTGCACTGATCATTCCAACCTCTCAATAAGGTGGTGACTTGACTAGTCTCAATGTTTCAATGGTACTTTATTGTCTCGTACACCTAGGTACAGTGAAATGTTTTGGTGCTGACAAAGTTAAACAAATTCACCAAACAGTCCTATCACTGCCTGCAGCAGCCCCCCTCCCCCTGCCAGTACCCTCTTCTTTCTCGGCGCGCCCTTTCCCCCGGCCAGGTCCCTCTTCGTTCCATTCCTCATTCAATTTATTCTTGAACTTCTTCTTTCGTGTGGCATGCACAGCCTAAAGTTGTTGGACAACTTGTTCTATTTGATCTTCCGTTTGTGCACGTCGAGTTAATTGCATTAGTCTAAACTGGGAGGACCACATGAAGGTTGCAATCTTCCACCCCAATTTATTCTTGATGAAGGACCTTCTGACCTCCAATGGTGCCTGTACTGTTTAGATGGGTGCACTGGTGCTGCAAGTTCAGCTGCTGCATCTCTCCAGTGGCACGCGTTCAATCCTGGCTTCCAGTGCTGTGTAAAAAGTTTTGTACATTCCCCATGAGACTGCATGGGATTCTTCCCACATCCCAAAGAAACATGGGTTGCGAGGTTAATTGGCTGCTGTAAATTGCTGCTTATGTGCTCAGGAGGGGAATGGGATTCCTCTGTGAGCTAGCATAGATTCGAAGGACTGAATGGTCTCATGTACCATATGGATTTATAGAACTGAGTTGCAGTCTCCCCACATAGATACAAAAAGCTGGAGTAACTCAGCGGGACAGGCATCATCATCTCTGGAGAGGAATGGGTGACGTTTCGGGCCAAGACCCTTCTTCAGCCAGCATCTGCAGTTCCTTCCTACACATTTACTCTCCCCACATGCTGAGTTGCCACATCTTTTCGAGAGTTGACAGTGGAGCAAGCGGCATCTCCAGTGGGCCTTTGGATACTGGCCTTAATCTGCAGCCCATCCAGCATCTGCATATCCATCCACTCCTACCCCAACCACCCCCTTATGTCTCAGCATTCACAACCCAGAGCACACGTACATGATATTTTGTGTGCAAGTGATAAGACAAAGCAGCAAGAAGGAGAAAGTGTTGGGGTTAACTCTAACCATATAATTGATATGGTTAGAGTTAGGGTGAAGGGTAATGTTATAAATAGGAGCGGGGGTGCTCCATTCAGCCCCTCAAGCCTGCTCCAGCATTCACAAGGTCATAACATCCTCAGAGTCTAGATCAGTAAATGATCTCTGGCAGAGGGCCAGAACAGATGGGCAATATTACAGCTGAATTTTGAAGTGATGAAAATAGGTTCAGTAGTAAAATATATTACATTCCTTTTAGCCTGAGGAGCTTGGCTGAAATCCAACTACACTGATGGACACAAATCTCCCTGTGCTGTCAGTGTACGTTTGTCTCTCTTTCTCATATTTCCGTCACATAAATCCCTCTCTCCTTGTGTGTCTTGCCTCACCTGACTCTGTTCTTCCTCTCTCATTTCCTACCCACATCTGCCCTGTGCACATCCAGATCCCATGAGCATTGGGATTAACTTGCGCTCAAATGAAGGGGGAATGTTAGCCATGAGAGCAAATTAACCCCTTGTTCATCTTCAAATGGTTCGGTGGTATTTCACAGAGTTTGATTTTTTTTTGTTAAAGTTTAGAGATACAGTGCGAAAATAGGCCCTTCGGCCGACCTAGTCCACTCGGACCAGTGATCCCCATACACTCACACTATGCTACACTCATTGGGGACAATTTACAATTTTACCAAACCTGTATGTCTTTGGAGTGTGGGAGGAAACCGGAGAAAACCCACGCAGGTCACGGGGAGAACATACAAACTGCATACAGACAATCAGCCGTAGTCAGGATAGAACCCGGGTCCCTGGTGCTGTAAGGCAGCATCTCTACTGCTGCACCACCATGCCACCCCACGTCTTCAAAGATGCCTTTTGGCAGAGTGTAGTCTGAAGATGGCCTGTGCCAAATGCCAGAACCTCAGAGAAGGCAGCACCTCTTGCTCTCAGCCTTGGTAGGCCAATGTATTCGGAACAGAGCTTAGACCCATGACATCCTGCATTTAAAAGGCAGAATGGAATGGTAGATGTGGCATTGCAATGAGGAGCCTTCAGGGGGTGTGAGGGCTGAGTGGGGGTGGGGTGTACAGGGGAGAAGAGAGTGAAACAAGAATTGGGCCAAGTTCACCTCCTGGGAATCATTCTGCATCTAATTTCCAGCTCCCAGACTGATCTACCATCACTTGAGAGGAAATTCTGTATTACATTTCAAATCTTTTTTCTCAGGCACAGAGACTGATGAAAGAACAAGAATAACTTTTCAATAAAGCATGAAGAAGTTGTTCAATTGCTATTCCATAACAGTACTGACTTGGATTTGAAACAGCAGAACTAATTTTGACTTCATTGTGTCAAAATGAGGATTTTCAGCAAGAAAAAATAACAGATAGAGAGATGGAGGTAGTGAGGGTGTGTGAGAGGCATATGAACAAGATGAATAGAGGGAATACAAGAACATAAGAGATGAGATCAGGAGTTATTTTAACAGTTTATGTTTTGCTTCAGATTCGTGCACCTGCAGTCTCTTGTGCGTGCATTGTTTATTTATTCATTGTACCTCAGAAGTATATAGAATTATGATTGGCATACAGTAGATAGGATATACAGTCAGAACCTATTTCCCAGGGTTGAAATATCAAATACCAGAGGGGATAGCTTTAATGTGAGTGCAGCAACATTTAAATATGATATGAGGGCCAATTTTTTACACGGAGGGTGGTGAGTGCCTGGAGCGTGCTGCCAGAGATCGTGGTGAAGAGAAATAAAACAGTGGCATTTCTGAAACTTTTGGATATGCATAGATATGCAGGGAATGGAGGGACATGGATTATGTGCGGGCAGTGAACAGTTGGACTTGGCATCTTGTTCGGTATAGACATTGTGGGCCGAAGGGCCTGATCCTGTGCTATATTGTTCTATGCTTTGCTCGCTATCTCTTCCCAACCTAGTTATATGGCTAGCAGATTAATGGTATTTTATTCTTGCTGAGATCAGCGACCTCCTCAGACCTCAAACACAAAATTGCATGTTTACTGTGAAAACTTTGTCCATGCAGGTCAGGTTCATGGTCTCACTCTCTCTCTCTCTCTGCCCCCCCCTATCCCCCCCCATCCCCCCTCTACCCCTCCCCCTCTCTCCCCCTCTCTCCCCCCCCTCCCCCTCCCTCTCTCCCTCTCTCCCCCTCTCCCCCTCTCCCCCTCTCCCCCTCTCTCCCTCTCCACCTCTCCACCTCTCCCTCTCTCCCTCTCTCCCTCTCTCCCTCCACCCCCTCTACCCTCTCCCCCTCTCCCCCTCTCCCCCTCTCTCTCCCTCACTCCTGGCCTGGAGATCAGGCCAGACTGCTTCTGTTGATCTGACTGTCCAGGAGCATCTGCCCACCTCAGTCCCATCATCTCACCATCTATTAAGTCAGTAACAACACTCCCCAGTGGCTGCAAGAAGACTGCTTGCATTGTGGTCAGATCCTATAAAAGTTGGCAGCATTGATGTGCCTGCTACACGACAGAATGCCACCAACACCAGCAACATATAAACAACATTAAACTGATCATCCTGTACGTAGGGAAACCCAGTAAATCTTTCTCTGAACCTTGCATTTCAGATTTTTACTCTTTGTGCAACTTCCACAAACACAGTGGCGCAGCAGTAGAGTAGCTGCCTTGAGTAGCTGCACCAGAGGCACGGATTCGATCCTGACTATGGGTTTTGTCTGTATGGAGTTTGTACGTTCTCCCTGTGACTACTTGGGTTTTTCTCCGGGTGCTCCTGTTTCCTCCCACACTCCAAAGTTGTTGTAGGTTAATTGGCTTTGGTAAATATTGTAAATTGTCTCGAGGATGTACGAGGCAATCGCTGGTCACGCAGACTCGGTAGGCCGAAGGGCCTGTTTCAAGTTTGAGTTTGCGTTCGTTGTCACTTAACCGACTAAGGTACAGTGAAATTTGAGTTGCCATACAGCTATACTAAGTGAAAAGAATACAATACACACATAAAATAAAATTGAACATAAACATCCACCACAGTGGAATCAACATTCCTCACTGTGATGGAAGGCAATAAAGTTTAGTCATCTTCCTCTTTGTTCATCATGGTCGGGGCCTTGAACCTTCCGCAATTGCCGTTGCTGACGGTCCGATGTCCAGGCCTTCTTGTTGGGATGATCGAAACTCCAGCATCGGGACTGATTAGAAAACTCCGTGGCATGGAGCTCCCGAATCGCCCACTTCTTACCGGAGACCACGGGCTTCACAGTGTTAAAGTCCACAGGCCTCACGGTCGGAGCAAATGACTGAAAAAAAGAGTCCCCCAATTTGGCGGCCCCCCCCCCCCCACATAAACTAAGCAAGAAACATTGAAACATTCATTTAAGACATACTTAAAATAATAAAAACGGAGAAGGGACGCAGCAGGCTGTTGGCAAAGCGGCCATTATGGGCAGAGATCTTCCGGCAGAGATAGTGTTTCCGCACTGTATCTCTAAAGTATCTAAAGTAAAAGTACCGTTAGATTTCAACAAGACATGACACAACAGTGTTATGGAGTCATACAGCATGGAAACAGACCCTTCGGCCCAACTCGTCCATGCCGACCAGGGTGCCCCATCTAAGCTAGTTCCATTTGCATTTTCTAGGACCATATTCCAATGTGACAAAGGAAAGAAAACAATATTTATTTTATCCTAGTTTCTTTTGACCTGGGTTAAAACATTTACAAGCATCTACCGATCCACAATCTGTGCCCATGAGCAATTGACCTCTGCATGCAGCAATCAGCTGGTCTTGGGACTGGAGCAGAATAAAGCATTGCTTTGCACAAAGCTGGAGCAGTACTGTACGCACTAAAGTTAAGATCGTATCATGTACTGTGAGCAGTTTCACCAGGAGCGTGCGCTTCAATAGATGTAAAATTACGTTTGCTCATTTATTCTCGTTTTCTGCTTCTTCCATAAGAATAAGTCAAGTAGACAGCACATGAGTTGTAGTTTGTGTCAGCCCACTGCTAGGAGCCACCTGGAGCAGCAGCTTGCATTAGAAGTCTAATCACTTCCAATAGAAACCAGCTTTCAATTTGACTTGCTGGGTGAATGATTAAATAGGCTGCAGCACAAAGGTCTGCAAATTGGTTATTTCTAATCTGAACCGTCTGAAATCTCCAAACCTGGGCGAAGATTTATTGGGAAGCTTTTTACGGCTCTATCAGTATTCTGTAATAATTCCAATTTTCAGAAATTGAGAATGTGACCTTTTTGAAGTGCAGAATTTCATATTGGAAGTTGAAAAAGATGTTATGCGTTAATAAGTGCCGAAATAAATATTATGATTTCCTGTCTGACTGGACTGCCACGCTATTTGTCTCTCCTTCTCATTCATGGCTTCTCCCAAAAGATGTTGTAGTGAGATTATTCCACAGTTGGTTCAGACATAGTTGGCAGTCTGGACATTGTCGCAGTGACAGCGACATTTGCAGTGGGGAGTGAATCACCATCCGCTCCTTATGGCAAAGGTTGTGCAATGGTCTGAGCTCAAACGGTCCACTAGAGTTTAGTTATTGTCAAACATACCAAGGTACAGTGAATAGTTTCTGTTGCATGCTAACCAGTCAATGGAAAGACTACAGCAGAAAGACTAGGCAGACAAAAATGCTGTAGAAACTCAGCGGGTGAGGCAGCATCTATGGAGCGAAGGAAATAGGCAGCGTTTCGGGTCGAAACCCTTCTTCAGCGTTTCGACCCGAAACGTTGCCTATTTCCTTCGCACCATAGATGCTGTCTCACCCGCTGAGTTTCTCCAGCATTTTTGTCTACCTTCGATTTTCCAGCATCTGCAGTTCCTTCTTAAGCATAGCAGAAAGACTGTTATCAGGCAACTGAACCATCCAACCAACAACTTGAGAGCAGTCCAACTACTATCTACCTCATTGGAGACCCTCGGACTATCTTTGATCGGACTTTACTGGCTTTATCTGGCACTAAACGTTATTCAGGTCATTCCCTTTATAATATATCTGTACCCTGTGGATGACTCGATTGTAAACATGTATTGCCTTTCCTCTGGCTGGTTAGCATGCAGCAAAAGCTTTTCCTGAATTTCAATGGCAACTTCTGGAGCTAGGCCATTTTCCATTGATGATCATGACAACTCACCTTCTATCCATGCCATTGACACTGTCCCAGATGGATATCTGCCCAGCGCTAAAACTAAATCTCAGCCAAACTCAGCCTGACCACAGCCACTACAAACCCGAGTATTCATATTTTCTTGATACCTGATACATGGACGAGAACCTTCAGGCCTTATTCGGGAGACTGGGCTCTGGACCCAAATATCAGTTAATTGAGAATCAGTTAATCCCCTTGAACATGCCTCACATTTCACTTGGGTAAGAGGTGATGTACACCTCAACTGCCATCACTTGCCTTGGCTCCACATCCTATAATGCACTAATATATATTTATCCAAGCAACCCATTTCATATCCTGACTCAAAAATGTTACTCAATGGGCAATCGTGACGAGCAATAAAATGAATTTTCTGTGTGCAACTAGTCGGGAGATGCAGGTCCTCCCGAAATTCATCCCATCTAAAATACTCTGGTATTTCAAATCATCAAATTTAATTTGATCAAGATGATAGACATGCGAGTAGACTATTATCACAAATGCGTGCCAAAATTAGGATTTATTCTTAAGAAAGATTTGGATTTTCCTTAGACTAATATACCATTTTAGTTAAAATCCAATTATTTATTTTATTAACATTATCTCGCCCTCACCAAGATTATGCATTTGCTTGCATAATTTATGGTGATATTTGATAAACTGTGAATTATTTTTCTTCAATCCCTTAAGCGGAAATAACAATTTTTCTGTGTTGAATGTTCCTGACCTAATATACTCCCTTCCTAATGATAATGTAAAATCCTTCATATACTGACCTCTGTGTCGGAAAGCCAGGATGATCCTCGCTAATCCCAACTCATTACCGCAGGGCCCTATGAGCCTCCCCTGATTGGATTTCCATGTCTCACTGAGCAGATTGTAGTACTTACATGGTAATAAAACAAATGCCGTTCTGCAATTACTGGATGATCAGGCCGGGTCTGTAGAAGGAGCAGAGGCCCCCACCGTCGGCACCACCAACGTCATTAGGGTAGAAGATGTGGTCACCTCAAGATGGAGGTTTGGATTTTAACGGGCTGCAGGGAAGGTTGGGGGAAACGTGAGCATTGCACCGGAGAAACGTTGGCTCCTCCTTGCATTTTAATATTATAAAAGAACTTGCTTTTGTTCGCCAGCTTTCACAATCTCAAAACATACAAAGAGCTTTGCAGATATCTCTAGTGTGTGGCCATTATTATGATTAAAAAGCAAACTCCAGCTGACAGCATGATAATGGCCAAATAAATTGTTTTAGCAATGCTGGTGGCGTTAAGCATTGTCCTGAACATCAAGGGAGAAAAACTGTGTGATTTTCTAAAGTAGTGTCATGGGATCTTTTAACATCATGGGAGTGGAAATGATTAAATATTATAACAGAAAGAATAACTGTGACGCCATCAGATCTTGAAGATGAGAGTGCAGAGTTGCCATCTGGCTTTTTCTCACTTGTTTCATGTCTATGGAAGTTGTAGACAAGTCCCTTGAATTAGGGGGCCTGTGAGATCACCAAACGAGGCATTGAAAAACCAGGCATTGTGTGTGCCTGATAAAACCTAGAAACAACGGATTTACAAAAAAAATCAGAAGGTTTACTTCACTGATACTAGTGTTGTCACATTTTAGGCTAGGCTGAAAATGAACACAAAATGCTGGAGTAACTCAGCGGGACAGGCAACATCTCTGGATAGAAGGAATGGTTGATGTTTCGGGTCGAGACCTTCAGACAGAAGGCTACTGGGTGCTAGTCCAATAATGCTCCCACTCTAGTGCTATGTGGGTGTTGTGTGGAGAGGGACCATAAAGGTAGATATCAATGAAACAATTCATTTGCTACGTCAAGTTTGACTCTTGCGAGAGTGGCCCCCCCAACACAGCACATCACCTCTTTGTTAATGTCCATTCTGTAATTACTCCTGCCTTGTCCCAATGATCAGTGTAGGTATTTGTCATTAGCTCGAGGTATATTGAGCTGCTTGGAAGGAAGATGATTAAATTAATGCTTCATGCGCAGGGAGCAGGCGACATGTCCGTAAGTCGGAGAGTACTGCAGGTCACTGAGAATGCACTGGGTGCTGGAAGGGATTCACACGTTCGCTGGGCCTGTCAGAGCCGTCTATGTCAGATTTACAGGTCTCAGTCCAGTGGAGCAGTTTTTCTTTTGACTGCAGTGCCGGAGGGGAAAGCCTAGGTGTCTGCAACATGAAATGATGACTCTTCTGAATTTACTGAATAAAACTCAATGCAATCTTTCATCAATCTGCATTTGCTTCCATCCGTGTACCATGAGTATTCCTTTGGCTGGTGAATCCCACAGTCTTCGCTCATGATTTGACACCTGCACCTGCAATAGAGAGCTGTGTCCTCTATGGCCAGGTCTAAGGTCCAACCATCCCTCCACACCCCCTTCCAATGGTACTTCATTTGCCACACGTATCTAGGTGCAGTGAAATTAATTGTGGTATACAGTTAAGTACAGGTATCTCTATACATAAGCACTTAGATACATCCTGCACAAGCATCTCAGATACAGTACAAAAGTGTCGAGCAGTAGTACACTGACACAGTGAACAGAGTCGCTGAATTTTGGTGGGACAATTTACAATTTGTAGAAGCCAATTAACCGACAAAACCCGATGTCTTTGTAATGTGGGTGGGAAACCGGAGCACCCGGAGAAAACCCATGTGGTCACAGGGAGAACATACAAACTCCACACAGACAGCACTCGTAGTCAGAGCCTGGGTCACTGGCTCTGTAAGACAGCAACTCTGCCGCTGCACCACTGTGCCATCCCCATCATTTAACATTTTGCCATTAGCCAATGCTAACATTGGCTGTTAAGCTCTGCTGGCATGAAGAAGGGATGTGTAAGCAAGTGGATATTGCCTTTACTTTTTAAAGCAATATATATATGAGTGGATATTAGAATGTTAAAATAGTTGTCCTTTTTTTTTCTAAAACCTGTCTTCACAGGTCATGAGGTCACTGACCTGAATTACAAACTTTTTAAAATTTCCACTGATGCTGCTTGACATGCTAAGTTATTCCAGCATGTTTTTGTTTTTATTCACAGTACGGCACAGCAGTAGAGGTGCTGCCCCAGATGCTCAGGTTCGATCCTGTCTGTGTGGAGTTAGCACGTTCCCCTTGCGGCCACGCGGGGTTTCCTCCAGGTGCTCCGGTTTCCTGCCACATCCCAAAGAGGTGCGGGTTTGTAGGTTATTTGACCTCTGTAAATTGCCCCAAGTGTGTAGGGGGCGGATATGAAAGTGGGATAATATGGAACTAATGTGATCAATGGTTGGTGTGGGCTGAAGGGCCTGTTTCCATGCAGTATTTAAAAAAAAGTAGATCCAAAATGGTTCACGGCCAGACAAACAATTCCTGCAGTCATACGCATCCTTTTGCCAATTCCCTTTCTCTGAGCGTCGAGTTGTCACACATCACCTGCATCATTAGGCACGCTTTATGTCTTTGAATCCCCCAGTTTCATCCATTTCTCGCCAGGTGATGCTCACGGCATGACCATGGTTACCGTGCCTAGGCAACCATGCAGCAGTACACTCAAGTGACCATCTTGCACGAATACCAACTGTGGCTAATATCCCAGCTGAGCCACTCACTAAATCCCCACACGTCTTTGTTAACCAGCAGAGGCATTTGGATTGCCAACAGGAATGAAATCACGAAAGATTTATTTCTGTCTTCCCAAAGGGGCACAACCTTATTCTCTGTCGTGACCAAGGTTGTTCAAATATAAATTGATCACTCTGCTGTCTCCTGGTACCTCATCTCCGGCACACAGCCAAGTCGCATTGTATTTACAATTTTTTCCAGCAGCACTGTACCTCTTCAGAAGGTGGTGGTTCATGGTGGAACATTTTATGGGCATCTGTCTCTGATCATATGTCAAGCCTAACATAAGTGTTGGCAAAGTACAAAGTGCTGGAAGAACTCAGCAGCTCAGGTAGCAACTGTGAAAGGAATGGACAGGCTATGTTTTGGTGTGGGCAAGCTCCCAGGTTGTGGGAAAGGCAAATGTATGGAACCTCGAGAGTGTACCCTGTAACCTTTGTGCTATTTACTGGCCTGTTTTAACTGAGCAGCAACCAATTAAATATCAAATTAAGAACCATGTCATGCTTGTGGAATTCATTGCCACATAAGGCTGTGGAGGCCAAGTCAATGGATATTTTTAAGGCAGAGACTGATAGATTTTTGTTTAGTATGGTTGTCAGAGGTTATGTGGAGAAAGCAGGATAATGGGGTTGAGGGGTAAAGATGGACCAGTCATGAGTGAATGGCAGAGTAGTCTTGATGGGCCAAAAGGCCTAAGTCTGCCCCTATACAATTAAACTTATGCTGTTATCCATGTTGACTTGGATATGGCTGACGTGCCCCAACCCATCTCACAGTGGCTAACATTCCCCCAGAATGAGGATAGATTTAACCCTCGGTTTTGAGGCTGGAAAGACCGACGTATTGGGCATAATTCTTGCAGGCAGATGATTTCAAAGTTGTCTTGCATTCTTACGTTTTACGAAATTCACCTTGCAAGTCTTTGGTTTATATCAGGAAGCATCGGCCAGATAAAACTCTGGACTCTTGCACAGAGTAGGTGAATCGAGGACCAGAGGAGCTGGTTTAAGGTGAAAGGGAAAAGACGTGATAGGAATCTGAGGGGTACCTTTTTCACACAAAGGGTGGTGGGTGTATGGAACAAGCTGCCAGAGGAGGTAGTTGAGGCTGGGACTATTGCAACGTTTAAGAAACAGTTAGACAGGTTTGGAGGGATATGGAACAAACACGGGTAGTTGGGACCAGTGTAGGTGTTGGCCAGTGTGGACAAGTTGGGCCGAAGGGCTTGTTTTCACACTGTATTACTCAATGACTCTATGACACTGTGATCGGTGCAACTCCTCTGGGAGCTGTGGGCGTCTCTATCAACCACCTCGCACGGTTGCCTTTACGACCAAGGTTATGCTGAACGTTTGCCCACATCAGCCGGGGTGTCACGGCGCAGAGGTGATGCCCGGACCTTCAAATAAATGCTGAGATTACATTCTGGTGAAAAATCGCTGCTGTCAGCTAAAAATAGAGAGCCCATCTGCCGGAATCCTTCACCTTCTGCAGCTAAAAGAGAAATATTCCGAGATTATGGAAAGGCAACATCACTAAAATAGCCGACCTGCTCATTTCCTACATGCTGTTTGTGGGATTGTCTAGGTTGTTGTGATTCTGTTGTTACAACTGAATGCATGAATAAAATGGGCTTAGAATAGACGCGAAATACTGGAGGAAATAAGCGACTCCGGCAGCATCTCTGGAGAAAAGGAATGGGTGACGTTTGGGGTCGAGACCCTTCATGCCTCAATCTTCAGGAGTCTAAAGAAGGGTCTCCATCCGAAACGTCACCTATTCTTTCTCTCCAGAAATGCTGCTGTCCCGCTGAGTTACTCCAGCATTGTAGGCCCATCTTCAGCGTAAACCAGCATCTGCAGTTCCTTCCTACCCATATCAAAGGTTGACTGTCAGTTGTTTTGTTATATCAATAGGTCAAAGAGGACATAACATAAATACAGGGTACTTCGGATACTTTAACTTGAGTATTATCAGTGAAAATCAAAAAAACTGCGCATGCTGGAAATCTTATACTCCTTCCCAGTGCATATGAAGAGTTTTCAAACTGGAATATTAGCTCTGTTTCTCTTCCCACCAATGAGGTCTGACCTGCTGAGTATTTCCTGCATTTTCTGCTCATGTTTTAGTTGGCACAGTGTATTTTCTCTCTCTACAGGGCTATCTTGCAAACCAAAGGGAAGTAGTTGGATGACAATTGCCAAGCCAAAATAGCTGTACACCACAGCATCAGTGGTGCCCGAAGAGATGTACATACATGTATCTGTGGAGACGTCACACAGATATTCATATAGGATGTTTCCAATAGTGGGAGAGTCTTGCACTAATGGTTACAGCCTCAGAATAAAAGGACATACTTTTAGAATGAAGATGAGGAGGAATTTATTTAGCCAGATTGTGAAACTGTGGAATTCATTGTCACAGAAGGCTATGGAGGCTAAGTCATTGGGAAGGAAGGAACTGCAGATGCTGGTTTACACCGAAGATAGACACAACATTCTTTAGTAACTCTGCAAGCAGCATCTTTGGAGAGAAGGAATGGGTGATATTTGGGTCTAGACCCTTCTTCAAACCGTCTTCAGGGTCTGAGTCCCACTGAGTTACTCCAGCATTTTGTGTCTATCCAAGTTATTGGATATTTTAAAAGCGGAGATTGATAAGTTCTTGATTAATGATGGCCTCAAAGGTTACTGGGAGCAAGCAGGATAATGAGGTTGAGAGGGAAAAATAAATCAGCCATGATTGAATAATGGAATCGATTCGATGGGCTGAATGGCCTATTTCTGTTCCTATGTCAAATGGTCTCAGACACACTTCATTACTGGGAACCAATTTTGAGGCTTCACAGAATGCAGTTTGTGCTGAGCAAAGAGATAGTGAAGGAGAAAGGGTTCCCAAAAGAGATAGGAGGTGAGGGAGATGAGAGGTCAGAGGTAGCGAGAGACTGGAAGATCACACCTAGAAGAATAAGACTTAGAAAGACTGCTGCTTCAGTAACACAGGCGAAGTGAACTGGGCCGAATGGCCTTCTTCAGAGTGGTAGGTTTTTAAGATTCAGTAAAGGAAGAGCAATCAGTAGGATATAATTTGAAGACGCTTAATCAGATTCCTCCTTCCTAGAAAGGTTACTTTTGTCACAACATAACCTTTTTTTTTGACTAACGGCGATCCAGTTGGCATGGTAACATACTAGTTTAATTGAGAGGACCTTCACATTGTTAATTTGGTGGCAGCTAATTGCGGCACATTCCCCCTGAATGCAGTGAAGTCTTGACGTGTTGTGTGACTTTGGGGCTAATTGGTTTCACCTTCAACTGACCTTCCTTCCACTCACAAGGAATGTAGAAACAGGCTCATTTTGAGCACTGGTTGGAATAATTTGGTCAGCTCCACTTGTTAATCAGCCTTAAACTTCAATAAGCCTTCGGAAATTCTAATTCACCACTTGTGAAAATGGGTTTGAAACCTGAATTTCTATGGGCGAGAGCTGGGTTTGAGAAAATATCTCTCTTTAGCCCCTCAAACTGTAAGACGAGAGAGCATAGCTGAAGAAACATAGAAACATAGAAAATAGGTGAAGGAGTAGGCCATTCGGCCCTTCGAGCCTGCACCGCCATTCAATATGATCATGGCTGATCATTCAACTCGGTATCCTGTACCTGCCTTCTCTCCATACCCCCGATCCCTTTAGCCACAAGGGCCACATCAAACTCCCTCTTAAATAGAGCCAACGAACTGGCCTCAACTACCTTCTGTGGCAGAGAATTCCAGAGACTCACCACTCTCTAGAGGGCAAGACCAGAGGGCATAGCTTTAAATTGAAAGGTGCAAAGTTTAAGGGAGATGTATGGGGCAGATTTGTTTACACAGAGGGTGGTGGGTGCCTAGAACCCACTGCTGGATGTGGTGGTGGAGGCAGATACAATAGTGGCGTTTAAGAGGCTTTTAGATAGGCACTTGGATATGCAAGGAATGGAGGCATATGGATCACATGCAGGCAGATAAAATTAATTTAGCTTGGCATCGTGTTTAGCATAAACATTGTGGGCAGAAGGGCCAGTTCCTGTGCTTTACTTTTTAATGTTATATTTAAGTGCTTGCAGATTAATGGGAGATGCCATAGATAAGTCCCATTGTTTCTCCGTCACGGTCTGGGAATCCTGGCCTGATGCCTACCCTCCACCCAGTCTAATGAATACCTGCAGTTGGCATCAGCTACTGAAGAAGGGTCTCAACCCGAAACGTCACCCATTCCTTTTATCCAGAGATGCTGCTTGTCCCGCTGAGTTACCCCAGCACTTTGTATCTACCTTCAGCTACTGAGCACAGATCCCAACACCTTGTTGAGGCATTGGGTGGGGGGGGTGGGGTCGGGAAGCTGAAGTTATTCATGACCACCAACTCTGACGTGCCCCGTACTTGCCAGCACACAAGCCACGGAGCCAATGAATATTAAATGGCAGGAAGTACTGACTGCTGTTAACATCAGCAGAATTGAATTCATTCCCGGGTTGAAGCTGGGATATTCTGTGAAATATTTCTTGGCTCTCATTTAGGCTAAGCGATCCTACTTTTGTCCAAGGCAATATTTCTCAAGGCCTTGAACCAAACACTCACAGCTTGCAGCAAGCCACCATTGTACTCCGAGTAACTCAACCGCAACAGTTCTGAATAACATTTATCTTTCGTAGAAAGAGGAAGTAGATGAAACAATATTACTGGCTATAATACTGTATTAATATTTGCTTTCTGAAAGTCTTTAAAATCTGTCCAATTAAACCTCCGTATTAAACTGACACACAATCCAAAGCACTTAACCAACCCTGACAACCAGTTTACACACAGCAGTCCCACATGCAGTCACCTGATCCTATTTACTTTTCAGTGGTTCTTTATTATCACATGTACCAAGGAACGGTGAAATTGTTATTTTTTAACATAGTGTTCAGTAAATGATTACCATACTTGAGTACAATCCCAGACTAAGTAAAGAGTGTATAGAAACAGCCCACAGTCCAAATGTAAGAGTTGCCAGATATTGGCACAGTTTTCAAAGTCCCAGCTGCAGCTGACCATAAAGGCTCGGTGTAGCCATCGCCTCCATCCGAACTGTCGTCCCTCTCCTCGCCCGATCACCATTCAGCCTTTGTGCTCCGGGGGTGCCTCCTGCATCCGACCATGAGTGTGCGGAAGGCAAGAACCCAGTTCCTCGTACCGACCGTTTGTTCTTGCGTCCGCTGCCGCCGACTCCCTCCACCGTCCTCGGGGACGAACCGGGGCCAGGCTGCGCGTCTTCCCTCTCCAGGCAGGATCCCGGTTCCGCGGTGGGCAAACTAGACCTGCTGCCGCGGTAAGTCCACGGCCCGACAAATCCTTTTGTTCTCAGTTGCTTGATTACTCCATTGGTACTTGTGCCTTTCAAGCATCTGTGCCCTAGGGTTTGGCACTACCTCGATAAAACTCTTTGCTCCTCCACATCCTTCTTTCAATGCTCCCTCTTTGGCCAAACATTTGGCTTGGGAGGTGATGTCAAGGCAGCAGCCTAGATAAGGAACTTTGTGTTGTGCAGACAGTACACACTGCAGTGACTGTGAACTGGCAGTGAATGGGGAGAATGCTTGATGTGATTGGATGGGTGTCAATCAACTTCCCAGTGAGCTAGTAGAAATGTTTTATCTCTCCCTGCCCCATGAGCTTTCCATAATAGCCCCATGCCATTCCCTATCGTTTTAAGCATCGCTAATACAATCCAAGTTTGTCTCATAATTTAACCATCAGAGTCCATGTATCATTGTGGTAAATGTACACTGCACTCCCCCCAAATCCAATTCCTCCTGTATTGCCTTCCTGATATTTACAGCCAAAATTGTTAACTGGTCCACATCAGCGCCATGGACAAACCCATGTTCTGACCATAAGCGCCAACTCTGCTTCTTCCCCACTGATGCTGCTAGTCCCCCTCAGCATTTCCAGCATCTGCATTTTCTTGCTCCAACTTTGTATAGTGATGCCAAGTGGAGCAAGGCTGCTACACTAACAGCTTAAACCTTGATTCTCTTACTATCCCCAAATCAATCCATCTCTGGTTTGTATTCGACCAACAACAGCACAATGGAGTAATCAGGTGGCTTAGAGGTAGAGTTGCTGCCTCACAGTGCTTACTGCGCCAGGGACCCGGGTTTGATCCTGGGTACAAGTGCTTGTCTGTACGGAGTTTGTACATTCTCTGCATGACCTGCGTGGGCTTTTTCTAAGAACTGCCACACTCCAAACACGTACAGGCTAGTAGGTTAATTGGCTTGGTATAAATGTTAACATTGTCCCTACTGTAGGATAGTGCTAAAGTGGGATCGCTGGTTGTGCGTACTGGGTGAGCTGAAGGGCCTGTTTCCATGCAGTATCTCTAAACTAAACTAAAAAAAAAGGAATCTCCACAACCTCGAGGAAAGCGAACCTGGAAAAATTCACCACCCACTCAGTGAAGATATTTCTTCTCATCTCAGTTCTTCTCATCTTTAATAGTGTGGCGACCGGATCTGCAAATATAAGCAGTTGGTGGTTAAAGGATGATGATTCACCGACTCTTGTATTCAATGACTTGGCTGAGAAAGACAAGTATCCCATATGCCGAGGATAAACACAAAGTGCTGGAGTAACTCAGTGGGTCAGGCAGCATCTCTGGCAAAAAAGGATGGGCGATGTTTCAGGTCGGGGCCCTTCTTTAGATTGGAGTGGAGGGAGAAAACTGGAAAAGCGAGGTGGGAATAGGGCAAGTGATGGGGTGGGTACATCTAGCCAAAGATGATTGAGAAAACAATGCTGGGAAAACAATACACTATTCCCTCCCATGCTTCAGATCTTGCAATGCATTTGAACTGGGGCTGATAATTAAACCACTGTAGAGATGATGCGGTCCTTGTTACCTCTCCTCTCTCGGTGTTGAGTATTTTGTGCACTTCACATTGTTTGTCTATAATGATGCGAGACTGCCCCTTGGGGTATAAACCAACTCTTTACCACAGTCTATCTCTGCTTGTGTGGCAGTCTGTCACTACTGCGCTGAAATAACAATCTAGAAAATGTCACTCTCACTCAGGATGTCGCTGGCCCAGAACTTCAAGACAACTAGGACGTATTCTGCTTCTCCAGTCAGTTGTTTTGATTCTCCTCCCACAGTGTGATGAATGTGCTTAACACTTCCCGCATGCCCACCAGTGATTAATGTTAAATTTGCATTGCCGCCATCTGTCCCCTGAACCGCTAATCCATCTCGTTTCAGCACGAAATTGCTCTTGTTGCTCATGTCAGGAAATAGTTTATAGACACAAAATGTTGGAGTAACTCAGCAGGACAGGCAGCATCTCTGGAGAGAAGGAATGGGTGACGTTTCGGGTTCAGTCTGAAGAAGCGTCTCGAACCAAAACGTCACCCATTCCTTCTCTCCAGGGATGCTGCCCGTCCTGCTGAGTTACTCCTGCATTTTGTGTCTATCTTTGATTTAAACCAGTATCTGCAGTTCCTTCCTACACAGTAGTTCCATGTTTGCTGGATGAAGTCTCAATGATCTTCCCCTGTGGGTTTGCATGTTTTTTCGCAGAGCTGGCTAAATAGTGGTTGGGAAAAAATATCCTGGCTGACTCCATATTTCAGCGCGGCAGGGATAAGCTTTGGGAACTTGTCCGGTGGTTGAATGGTTTATGGGCTGAGCCTCCAGCTTGTTCTATTACTCTTAGATTTGATCTTCTTGAGCCGCACCGGGCACGATAAGGCGATGTAAGATCTTACCTCTGAAGTACACATAAAAAATTCAACCTGCTCATGTACCGCCTAAAGATTTGTTTTTAAGTAGCAACTTTCAGGACGAGTGGATATCCGGCATTCCCTGGCAGCTGATGCATCATTTTTTGAAATGTAGTCATTGATGTTATATGGGAAGCAAAGCAGTCAATGTTCCCACGCACGGCCCTGGAAATAGCAATAAGCTACCATTTTGCAAATTACTATTCATGGTTTTTGCTGGCATAAATATTGCTCGGGACACTGCTGAGGAGAAATTTGGTTGGGTAGAAAGGACCTCAGATAATCATCTTATTTGAAGGCTGGATATGAGGAGCAGGTACAGCATAGGAACAGGCCCTCCAGCCTTCCTTGCCTGGTGTCAATTTTAATTAATACCATCTGCCTGCACATGACCTTCATAAGTTTTAGGAGCAGAATGAGGCCATTTGGTCCGTCAAGTGTATTCCGCCATTCAATCTTTCCTTCTCAACACCATTCTTTGCCCATAATCCCTGACACCCTTACTATTCCTCCATTACCTGACGATTCATCTGCCTATCTAAATATCTTTTGAATACTATTATCATGCCTGCTTTCACCACTTCCCATCGAAGCAGGTTCCAGGCAGTTCTGAATTTTTTTTTAAATGCTTTGCAAATTTCCTTTGAGAGTCGGTCACTCGACCCCTTGATCCTGCTCTGCCATCCATTAAGATTATGGCGGATCGCATTATAATGTCAAATCTGCATGGAAACTTTAACAGAGCAGCACTCCCTCAGTACCGTGTCGGAGTGCCTACAGTGATGATGTACCCAGTTCTGAAGACTGCGTCTTGAACACATTGAATTCTGACCGCGTTATGCACCTATCAATTGATGCAGATATTATTTTATCAGACTTGAGTTTTAGTTTAGTGTACCGAGGTACAGTGAAAAGCTTTTGTTGCGTGCTAATCAGTCTGCGAAATGTCAATAAATTATTACAGTGGAACCATCACAGTGTACAGATACATGATAAAGGGAATATGGACTTTATCTTCTTACTAAATGTTGTATATTTTATACGGACACTGTGGACAGCTTGATTGTAATTATGCCTGGTATTTTCATTGATTTCACTGTACCTCGGTACGCGTGACATTAATAAACTAAACTATCTACATCAAGTCTCTCTCAGTTTGTTGCACCCTTGTAATATTCACATGCCTTAAACCATAGACAGTTATGGGAAGGTAGGTGAGAAACATTTTGCATTGGCTTTTGGCCCGACGGAAGGGCAGTGAAGAATAAATTGACATTATAATGCGATAAATTGAAACTATCCCAACTGCTTGCACGAAGAAATATTGGCATGCGGTATAGGTCATGTCGATACGCTACAACCTCTCAGTTGAGCCTGTCACGTTTGACTGACTGCTGGCTTGCTCTTAACATGTGTCCATCTCTAAAAGGCCTGACTGCTTTACAACTCAACCTGACCTTTTGCAGGAAACGTTTGAGCGCTTCAGCTTGGCCCTGTCTCTTCTCTGAGCCTGAATGTTCTTAAAAGAGAAGCAATCAGAGCAGCGTGCAGCTGCCTAATGGGCCTGTCCCACTTAGGCGATTTTTCAGCGGACTGCCGGTGACTGTCAAGTTGCCGGCAGTCGCCTGAAAAACCGGGAACTGGAACGGCGACTGTCAGAGTGGAACACACACATGGCAAAGGCGGGGGCCAGGGCAAGCGGGGGTGTACTGTATAAAATATTCCCATGGTGCAAAGCCAAGGTGATACAGACACACACCGCGATGAACAGGAAGGTTGGCGCTGTAATTAAGATGGCTAGCACAGTGTACGGTAAGTCCTATAAGAGAGGGGGGAGAAGGAGTGGAGCCAGCCAACTTTTAAGAAGCCAGAGATAAACAGCTGCGAAGTTGGGCAGACATTTAACACACACACACACAAACACATCGCAAAGGCGGAGGCCAGGAAAAATGGGGGAGGTTGTCTGAAATTCAGACCCACGATGATGAGGAAGGAAAGATGGCTGCACAAAGGTAGGTCCTTTAGAGGGGGGGGGGGGGGGGAGAAAGAAGGGGAGAGAAGGGGGGGGGGAGATTGAGTGGAAAAACTTTTAAGAAGTATAATAAATTTCAGCGGGCATTTTACCTACTGGTCGGTTTTCCTAGGTCCTGAAAACTCCAATGAGCCAATCAAAATGCACGGTCAGCAAAGGAGATTGCCTACGGCTGCCCTTGACTGCCTGTAACCGCATAGCAACCCCACCCCACTGCACTACGTGTTAAAAATAACCATGCCGACCAAAGTTTACTCGCGGAAAATGTTTCAACATGCTGAGGCCGCGGGTATTCGGGAACCTCCCTTGAGCATGAAGGAGAGTTCGAGTGACCTCATAGGACCTCCTAGGACCTCGTGTCGACCATGCTCGATTGATCTTTGTACTCTGAGAGCTGGCATAGACTTGATGGGCCAAATAGCCTCTGTCTATTTTGTGTGGAAGTATGGAGGTATAAGAGTAGAACATTGAAATCAGTCAAAAGGAGTTTCTTAAAGGAAGAAAGAAAGGTGCATGCTGAGGGACGTAAGAGGGGAACGAGAGAACTTGGATCATTGGCAGCGAAAAGCTCTTCTAAACCAGTGATTAAACCCAAGGATGAGAAGGCCGGGATTAGAGAAAATGAGATATCCCGGAGGATTATAGAATTGAAGCATATTGCAGAGATAGGGTGGAATGGTGCTTTAAAATAAGAACAAGACGTTTAGAGTGGTGCTTTCATTAACAAGAAGCCATTGTCGGTTTTCAAGAACAGGGGCGATGGATGAATGGGGTGCCGCATGAGTTAAGACAGAGGCAGGAGAGTTTTATATGTCTGAATATTGGTCTCGTCCCGAAACATCACCCATTCCTACTATTCAGTGATGCCACCTGCCCCGCTGAGTTACTCCAGCATTATGTGTCTATCTTCACGTTTTAGATGTCCTCAAATTCATGAAATGTAGGTTGAACTGGCCTGGAAATAGTCATATTTTGAAGTAACAATGGTATGTTTGGAGTTTCATCAGATAGACCAAGACACCAGGTGGGCCAGGTTACAACAGTAGAAAGAGTCAGTCTTGGTGTTGCCATTAGTGCTGACCTCGGTTCCATATATAAGCACCAACATTTTAGATTATGTTCAGACATTTTCTGGGTGACACACTGGGTTAGGGAATGGAGTTGGTGATGGGGTACAAAGACAGTTGTTTCATTTAGAGTCATAGTGTCATGGAGTCATCGAGTGATACAATGTGGAAACAGGCCCTTCGGCCCAACTTGCCCACATCGGCCAATTTGTCCCAGCTACACTAGTCCCACCTGCCTGTGTTTGGTTCATATCCCTCCAAACTTGTCCTATCCTTATACCTGTCTAATTGTTTCTTAAACGTTGGGATAGTCCCAGCTTCAACTACCTGCTCTTGCAGCTTGTTCCATACACCCACCACCCTTTGTGTGAAAAGGTTACCCCTCAAATTCCTATTAAATCTTTTCCCCTTCACCTTGAACTTGTGTCGCCTGGTCCTCGATTCCTGGGCAAGAGATTCTGTGCATCTAATGTTTGCCCAATATTTTGCACAGTATTTAGACCAAAATTCAACTAGTTTCCACAGGTCGAATATTTGTGAATGTATAAAATCAGTGGTGGGGTGAAGCAAGAGACTAAACAGTAGGAGCCCAGAATGGCTAAACCGGAGAAGCAGACCAGTATGAAATATAACGTTTCTATCAATGTAGGATTAATGTTGAAATAAGGAACTGCAGATACTGGCTTTCCAAGGAAAGGCACAAAATGCTGACGTAACTCAGCGGGTCAGGCAGCATCACTGGGGAACATGGATGGGTGATGTTTAGGGATGCTTCTTCACCCAAAATGTCACCTCTACATGTTCTCCAGGGATGCTGCCGGATCCGTTGAGTTAATCCAGCCTTCTGTGTATTTCCTAGTGTTAAAGTTACCTTCCATTCATTGTAGCAATGTTAAAAAATTTGAGATTTTAAAAATCAAGTCTGCAATTTATCCCATCAGATAAAGCATAAAAAGAAGTTTAATTTGACACCTAATTCGAACACCTAATTCATATCTTCAGTATTCAAAAAGTTATGGCCATTTTTATACTCGGAAATTCGCATCTTGTTCCCTATTGCTTTTCCATTAACACAAAAGTTGTGATCGAGGACAGTCAAAAGCCCATAACTTTCTTAAAAATTAAGAGAACTGAACGAAATGTTCAGTTATTATACATTGAAGCATTCTGAAAAAAAATATGAAACAATCTTACTTGGATGACCTGAAATTAAAGCATATAATTAGTTAGTTACCCAATTGTAGCTAATTACAAAATTCGATTACTAGATTTAAACATCTATCCATTTCTTAAGAAAATATTAACATTTTTTAAAAAGCCTAAGTGTCCAAATAACATTCACACAAGAATTCACAATATAACAAGATTTTTAAATCTCATTGTCATTAATTTATAGGCCAAATTGAAGGAATCTAGTGTTTAATGCCCGTAAATTAATGGCCATTTACATCAGGTGACGAGTGGGATTTTGTTGAACGCGATGGATTGGAACGTTGCGGTTGCGGTGAATTTAAACCCCATATCGGCAAGAAAAATACTGCCGGTTTGTATGGGGAATAAATCACCGTTTTGCAACATGAAATTTGGATTAAGGTCATCTAAACAAGCACGTTTATATGTAAAAATAAACGGATTTCTTTTACCTGTCCTCTAAGTAAAACCCGTCCCCGTTGGCGGCATTCACGGCATTAGAAGCTAATTTTTATTTTACTCCAGCGCTGAAATAGTCGGTCGATTAAAAAAAAAACCATTTCACATACCGGCAGTCGGAACGAATCTCCAGCAAAAGCTCGCATTCCGAGAAAATATAATTCCGGAAGGCAGGGGAAAACTGCATTTTAACCCCGCCCCCCCCCCCCCCCCCCCCCCCAAAGGCGCCAAAGTCGCACACACGGCCAGTGACAGAACTGCAGTGGCGCTGAAGGTAAGTTTTGTAACATACCTATTCATTGTGCCAGGATATGAATCAACAGGTTAATATGTTTTGGCATTGCACTGTACTGAACACAGATAGGAGCTAAACTTTGGTTATGGGCTGGACGTGAGATCAGTCCTCCAATATAGGGTTTCAGATTTTCATCCCACCAATTTAAAGTTGAGAACGCCCTATCTGGTGAGGTGCATCATTCATGCCCTATCCATTTCACACCATTCAGCATTTAGCAGAATTCCTTGTCAGCAATGAGAAGCAGAAACTTGGCTGGTTGGTCACCCTCACCGCCTGACCTCAACACCCCTCTTTCACGGGTGGCCGAAGCAGTGGCTGCCTGGTGCTGGCCATGGGAAGTCCAGGGGAGAACCTGGAAGGTGAGATGGTGGTCTTGGTGATGGTAGCTGGCACTTTCTCCACTCTAAATGGCATGTCTTGCAGGAGATCTACTCCGCAGGGTGCTGTCTGTATCGGAAGCTGCTCCTTGCGTGTGTGTGTGCGCCCAGGAGGATTTCAGAGCTTGGCACTTTGAAAATATTGGCATTTGTCCCAAATTTAATAAGGAGAATGACACACACACAGGAAGAAGTCATTTCAATAAATGACACTTTTCATAAACTGCTGCTGCTGGTACCTCGAACAAAACACAAATGCTGGAGGAACTCTGTGGGTCAGGCAGCATCTGTGGAGGGAATGGGCAGTCAGAATCCTCAACAAACAGGCTCGTTGGCACAACTTGCTGACCAAAGTGTCCCATTTACGCTCATCCCACCTGCCCCAAATCCCTCTAAACCATTCCCATTCATGTACCTGTCCAAATGTTTATTTAAAGTTTTGTTTAAATATTGTTACAGAACCTAGACAAGCCTGTTTCAGGACCAATGGTTCAATGGTTTCATTATTATCTAATGTACCAAGGTACAGTGAAAACGTTTTCTATTTTTCTTTCAGAAACTTTCTTCAGACTAATTGTAGTAGGGAACATCCATGCCAAACATCAGACACTTATCTGCCCTCATTCTCCTTTCACAACTTCATCAGCTCACCATCCTTACCCCTTTCCCTTCCAATTCTCTGTCACTCACGTACTAGGGAGAGCTTACAGTGGCCAATTCACTTAGCAATCTGCAAACTGATGGGTTATGGAAAGGAACCAGAGCACCGGAAACCCACGTAGTCACGGAAAGAACATGCAAACTCTGCATAGACAGCACTGGAGGTCGTGATCGAACCCGAATCAGTGGAGCTGTGAGTTGGCTCATTCATACCAAGTTCACAGGGCAACTGAGTCCCTCACACACAGGGCTCAGTCCAGCTGGGATGAGTGGTATTTAAAGAATTAACTCCTTATGTTCTTTACAGTCTCGCTCGCTCGCTCTCATTTGGACTGAACAATCTGAATGGCCACTTCCGTGCTATTGATTAGCAGGCGACAGTGTCAAGGCAAATGGAGCTGCTTGCTCACCACTCCGGAGACCGGTTTTGATCTTGCCGTTACAAACTAATGTTTCCTTTTGGTTTCCTCAGTTTCCTCACACATTCGAAAGACATTGGAGGTTGGTTTGCCTCTTTAAACTGACCCTGGCATGCTGATGGGTATAGCATCTAGAGAGAATTGGTTTCAATGTGCATAAAATAGAGTAGGATTAAACGGGGGGTTGCTGGTCAGGTCAGCATGGACTCGGTGGGTCTGTTTCTGATTAGTTTAGTTTATTTTAGAGATACAGCATGGAAGCAGGCCACTCGTCCGCACCTACTCATGGATAGCACCCGTGGTCAGGATTGAACCCGGGTCTCCAGCGCTGTAAGGCAGCAGCTCTACCAGCTGCGCCACCATGCCACCCAAGAGCTCCCTTTCATGAAAAAATCTTTAGTATGGCTCTATTCATTTTTAAACTATACTTTCCCCATCCGCTCCCATCGTACACAGGACATATGCCACTACGGACCTCTACTCTTTCTCTGTCAAAGAATAACACTGTTACTCCACTGATCTTCAGAAACAGGAGTCTATTGAGATCCCTCCCCCCCTCCCCCATCAACTACTGCCCCTCCTCCCCCCCCCCCCCAACCAGCCCACCAAACAAGCCACATCCGTTGGACCTGGCTGGCGAGCGGGCAGGCTTAAGTTGCAGGATCGAATAACAGCTGTCTATAAAACCCCCATCTGTTTTCACTCTGCTTTGTCATTTGGAGCAGCAGCATGTGATCAGGGGAGCCTGTGTTAGCATCAGAAAGACAGAGGGAGAGGGAGAGAAGAGGAGGGGGCAGCCCGGAGCTATTCCCCGCCTGCCAGCACAAATACACACACACACACACATACACCCACACATAGACACACAAAGCACCACACTAATAGCAACAATGGCCTGCTTCAGACCAGATTACATGATGTTGAGTTCTTTACAGTGAAACAACGGATACAGCACCTTGAGCAGCTCCTCATAATGCTGGACTGGCTTCACGGCTGAAGCAAGTTCAGGGGACGGAGAGAACTGGTTTGATTTTGTGGCTGCTGACATGAAATAAATTTGTGCTGGAAGATAGGAAGTGGCTCTGGTAGACCTGGTGCTCACTAAGGCACTGGCTCAGCACTGACTCTGGTACTGGCACTGTTCAGATCAGGTACCAGTGTTCGATCTGGCTCTGGCAGTGCCAATGAACTGGCTCCACCATGATTCTGGCACTGATGGGGCCATTGGTTTGGACTGATTCTGGCTCTGGAGCTGGTGCTGGTTCTTCTCATGTTTTGGCTCTGTCTGCACCCGATTCCTCTCTGCACCGATCTTTACAATCATCAGAGTCAGCAGAATCTTTGGAGTTTACCATCAGAGAAGTGCAGTGAGCTTCTTCACAATGAGACGGTGGTGAGATGGTTGTGGGGACACTGTCATTTAGCAGTTGGCGTGACAATGCTAAACGTCAGCTAATTCTAGGTCAAAGCTCCCAAACTATTGCCTGAGCCATTAATTGCCTCTTTACCCACCTAAATCTGCTCCTCATTCATGAGTTAAATGCAAGCCTGCGGTTTGTGCTATATTAAAGAGATATGTTGTAGGCTGCAAGGTCTTGCTGACATGCACGGTGATCCTGATGCTGTTTGTTGACTCAGTGTTGAGGGAGTTCAGCTCCGTGTCCGCTGTTACTACGAGCCTGGATTACTGTGCACGCAAGGCTTTTGAGTTACAACTTACCTTCTCTGCAAACTCCTGCAGTGGGACGGTCGCTGCTGCTCTTCACTCACCCCATACCTCTGTCCTGCCCTCACCCTTCAACCATGTCAGACTTCATGCAGTCACACCGATGTGAAGGTTGCCCACTGTTACGTGGCCTGAAGGTTAGATATAGCTCTTAAGGCTAACGGAATGAGTTAGATTTAGCTCTTGGGGCTAACGGAATCAAGGGATATGGGAAGAAATCAGGAACAGGGTACAGATTGTTGATGATCCGCCATGATCATATTGAATGGCAGGGCTGGCTCGAAGGGCCGAATGGCCTACTCCTGTACCTATTTTCTATGTTTCCATGCTCTCCAGAGTTACAGCTAATAACGTTTCCAAATTTGCAGTCTTAGTTTATTATGGAGATACAACGTGCAAGCAGGCCCTTCAGCCCACCTAGTCTGTGCCGACCAGTGATCACCCGTGCACCAGTTCTATCCTGAACACTAGGGACAATTTACGGAAGCCAATTAACCTAATTAAATATTAATTAACTTACTTTCAAGTTCACATTTATTACCATTGTATCAATTAGGGTACAGTGGAATTTGATTTACCATGCAGCCATACAAACAAAAGAGCACAATACACAATAGAATATAACATGAACATCCACCACAGTGGAATCAACATTCTTCACTGTGGTGGGTGTTCAGTCAGTCCTCCTCCTTTGTTCATCCATGTTCGTGGTCATGAACCCTCCGCAGTTGCCGCTACGGATGGCCCGATGTACAGGCTATCTCGTCGGGATGCTCGAAACTCCGACGTTGGGAAGGACGGACACTCCGCGGTTGGAGGTCCCGAATCAGCCGCTTCCTACCGGAGACCGGGGCTTCGCAATGTTATTGGCCGCAGGCCAGCGGTCAGAGCTCTTCTCCAGCGATCCCCAGCAAGCGATCCCAGACACCGCGATGGAAAGTCCACACCGCGCCCACGGCTTGAAGCTCCGCAAACTGCGGCTTCAGGATGTTCTCGGATGATATGACCCAGACGTCTTTGGAATATGACCCATATGTCTTTGGAATATGGGAGGAAACCAGAGCATCTCGAGAAGACCCATGCAGTCACAAGGAGAACGTACAAACTCCGTACAGACAGGACCCAAGGTCAGGATCGGACCCAGGTCTCTAGCACTGTAAACTCTGCTGCTGCGCCACTGTCAGTCTTGGTAATCTCATATATATTAATGTCCAAGTTTTATAAAATCTTTGTGTTCTTTAATGTGACAATAGACCCTTACCTAAACTTTTCCACCATTGCACAGCCTCCTTAATAACCTGCCCGCAGCCATCCAATCCTTTGGACTACTCCTCATATGGTCACATGGCATGGAACAGGCCCTTCAGCCCACAGTGCCCGTGCTGGCCATCAACCACCCATTTACACTAATTTCATTTTATTCTCCCCATATTCCTATCAACTCCACCCAGTTTTCCACCACTCGCCTACACACCCAGCCTGGTTTACAGTGGTCAAATAATCTATCAACTTGGTTGTTTTTGAGCTGTAAGAGGAAGCCAGAGCCCCCAGGTGTAACCCACAAGGTGGGAGGAGAACTGCAGCCGTGAAGGTCATGCTTGAACCTGGCTATGATTGACAACTGTTCCAGTGTTAAAAATGTTGGATAAATGCAAACTATTGTAGGTTCTCAACTAGCATCTGGTATTAACAGAAGTTTAGTGGTCACGCTGTCCTTCCTGTTCACCTGGTATTGGTATTGGTTTATTATTGTCACATGTACTGAGATACAGTGAAAGGGTTTTGTTTGTGTGCGGGCTAATTAAATAAGATAATCCAATCAAGCCATGGTGGGTAGAGCAAAGAGAAAAATACTAGAGTGCAGAACACATCACAGCAAAACATGCTGCTGGATTTCCAAATGGAATTGAGATTTAAAAGAGTGGAGTGATTTGTATTGGATGGTAGTAGATCCTCCTCTGGGAGCAGCACACAATGAGTCATCTCTCTCCAGGGACATCCCCTTCAGTCGCTTGAAACCGCGCTCACAGTCTGCACACTGAGTAATGTCTTTCAAATGAGACATTAAACATGTGCCTCAGTCTAAAATGGCAGAAAGCTTATCTTTCCAAACACAATTGAATGGTTGGCACAGAGGTGGCAGACCAAAGGGCCTACTTCTGTGCTGTATAATACGGTGACTCCGTAAAAGGGAACATCGTCGAGCCAGTGGCTTTAATCCATGTGTTAAAGAGCACCGTAATGAAGGATAGGAAGAGTAGAGTCCAGGAGGTTGGAGGTACATTTTCCAATGGTTGGGTATGTGGGGGCACAGAGGAGAGGGTACACAGGGAGCTGGCACGGTGGCATCGGTGTGGCGCGTGTGTTGTACTACCGGAGCAGAGCGAGAGCAGCAGAATCAGATGCAGGAAAAGGTCAATGCAGCCTTTGTGCCCACTCTGGCACTCAGTGACTGCTCTTGTATGCTTTCCCACCTGGTTTTCAAACACTGATACCCCTTCTGATCAAACACCTTTAGGTCTGAACCTTGGCTCTGCCCAGCAAATGAGCATTCATTGCCACATTCACAGGAAGAGAATTCCATTGATTGTAGGTGCAAAGAGGTCCTTCTGCAGTTGTATAGAGCCCTAGTGAGACCACACCTGGAGTATTGTGTGCAGTTTTGGTCCCCTCATTTGAGGAAGAACATTCTTGCTATTGAGGGAGTGCAGCGTAGGTTTACAAGGTTAATTCCCGGGATGGCGGAAACTGTCATATGCTGAGAGAATGGAGCGGCTAGGCTTTTATGCTCTCGAGTTTAGAAGGATGAGAGGGGATCTTATTGAAACATATAAAATTATTAAGGGTTTGGACGTGCCAGACGCAGGAAACATGTTTCCGATATTGGGGGAGTCCAGAACCAGGGGCCACAGTTTAAGAATAAGGGATAAGCCATTTAGAATGGAGACGAGGAAACACGCAGCGAGTTGTGAGTGTGGAATTCTCTCCCTCAGAGGGCAGTGGAGGCCGGTTTTCTGGATACTTTCAAGAGAGAGCTAGAGAGGGCTCTTAAAGATAGCAGAGTCAGGGGATATGGGGAGAAGGCAGGAGCAGGGTGCTGATTGGAGATGATCAGCCATGATCACATTGAATGGCGGTACTGGCTTGAAGGGCCGAATGGCCTACTCCTGCACCTATTGTCTATTGATTTACAACATGCTCCTCACTGTTGTTTGAAACTGCTGGCACCTTCTCCCTGAGACCATACCTCCTACTTCTTCTAGACTCTGCAACCTGGGGATACAACCTCCTCACCATCCACTCCCTCACTTCCCCCCTCATCATCCTGTGTGTTTCAATGAAATCTCCCCTCGTTCTTCTCATCAACAAATAAGTGTTATCCAACCAGCACCCATAACCCCCCCCCCCCCCCCAAAACACATTATTTTCCGCAGTAATCGATCCAAAATTCCAAATAGATCCTAAAACTCCAAATTTTACTGGTGTCTTCAGGCACGGAGGTTGGAACTACAGAAAAACCTGGGGATGACGTCAACCTAAAGCCCGCGGGAATCCCAACCAACGAGACGTTAATTTTGTGCCCGAACCACCTTGTAGCAAAGGCCAGCAATCCATTTATCATCCTAATTGCTTGCTGAACCTGTCTGTTTATTTTCTGTATCTCATAAACCAACATTTGTAGTTGACGAAGATTTCTGTTTTTGCTTTTTTTTTGTTTTTTCCCTACCCAAATACACAGTCTGTCATAGCCCGACTTAATGATTAGGTTTCACTCTTTTTGGTATTCTGAAACCTCGTTGATTGATGCGTGAATATCAAACCAGGAACACGAGAGATTGACTGTAAACACGTGTGTAGCAGCATTGGCTTGGTTTCCACCCAAAGAGGTGCATTGAATCATGACGTGTGCGGATCCCAATGGGAGGCCTCCTACTTTATCACAGCTGTCGCCAGCTCGCAACCGAGCAGTCTTAGTTTAGTTTTAGGTTTAGTTTAGTTTAGTTTTGAGATACATCGCAGAAACTGGCCCTTCGGCCCACCGAGTCTGCACCGACTAGCGATCCCCGCACACTTTCACTATCCTGCACACATTAGGGACAATTTATATATTTTATACAAAGCCAATTAACCTACAAACCTGTGTGTCTTTGGAGTGTGGGTGGAAATCGAGATCTCGAAGAAAACGTGGCAAGTCACAAGGAGAATGTACAATCTCCGTTATAGACAGCACCCGTAGTCAGGATCTCCAGCTCTGTAAGGCGGTAGCGCTACCATAGACCTTGCCGCCATGTCACCATGCAGTCAGAGAAAGGTATTTGCTACTTGCATCATCAAAATAGCAGCATTGTACATTGTGGCTGCTATGGAGGGGAGAAGGCCTGGAGGTCATGGAGAAAGCACTCGGGCTCTTTGAGAGAAACATTGAAATGCTGATTCGGGAAGAGCTCACTTATCATGGAGCAATGCCAGAAAGAAAATCAGGGCATCACCCGACATGTCAAGTTGACATTATGGCACTTTAAAGATTGCTCTTCCATACAGGCATGCGCACACAAAACCGCACATGTGTACATACGCATGTGCACACATACACACGCACACGCACACTCTATCTATTGATCTTCATCCGCACTTGGATCAAGCCCAGAAATACGAAAGGAAATAAGGTTATTTGCTTCATATCCTCTCGAGGCAGACTGCCAGGAAGAGGAGGGAGACACTGATGTGGGCGCAATGAAGACACCACCAAAACACTCTTCAAGTGGGTTCCAAGAGGTTCTCCAAAAAGCTCGCTCTGATGATTTGCGAACTCTGAGCACTTTAGGGAGTGTATTGAACAGACTCCGCTGGGCATTGGAGCTGTCTTGCAAAATGTCCTGTCAAAAGAGGAATGCCATTATATACATGCCCCCCCCCCCTAATTCTGGGAGTGTCAGTTGCTGTTTTGGTATTTACCAAATAACAATCATTTTCTGGGTCTGGGTTTATGATGGGAAGGCTTGGAATTTACAATAGTCTAACTGATGTCTCTAGGTGTATGTCTGACATTTAACTCTGACTAGAAGCGTCTTCAGACAGATTTTGCAAATGGTGCGATTTCACCAGGAAATGCCCATAACACATTTTATGCAATTTTGGATCATATGGCACTGAAGCAAAAGTGGTTTGTGATCCAAATTGTCAGCACATATGTCTTCTTCCATCCTCTTCCCTTTTCACTCTTCCAGTATGTACTCATTTACAGGTTCTTTCCGTTCACCTCATAGCTTATTTTCCATCAGCAATCTACTGCCATGAGAACAGAGGGATATGGGCCAAATGCAGGCAGGTGGGACTAGTGTAGATGGGACATGTTGGTCGGTGTGGGCAAGTTGGGCTGAAGGGTATGCCTCTATGCTGTATGACTCTATAACATAGGACTCACTAACGATCCGATGGGTCACTGATCAAGATCCCCTGGGGTTGCTGGTTAGGTACTAACCAATGGCACAGCTTGAGGAAGATGGGGGAATTCCCTTTCATTCCCAGGCAGAAGGTCACCCTTGCTAGCATCCTCTGTCCCCTCTGCCAGTACTGCTGACACCACTTGTATCCTGCATGGCTGGAACTAGTGCAGTAAACTAAGCATGATGACACCTCGGCCAGAGCTGTTCCCCAACTTTTCATGGAATAACTGCACCTGGGCAGCCAGACCCAAACATTCAGAATGAAGAAGATCAAAGAGGGGCATCATGGTCTGGTCACCATGCTGGGAGGTTTCCAAATGGTGAAAGAATCAATTTGGGAGTATAGCAGGGCTGAATAAAAGTCTCAATAACTTTAAAACAAAGAGTGATTTGACTCGTCGGGTCTTGTTCAGACAGACCATATCATTTGGATGTCCATTTGAAAACCAATTGGAGAAAGAGATGGAGTCAGGAATACCAGCAGACTATGGGCAGAGTCTAAATGGTTCCCTTTTACTTTGTAATTAGGAACAGGGGAGGAAAGGTGTGCTGAATCAGAGGGTTGGAGGAATGGATTGGGAAGTCCTCTTTTAGCTTTCTTCTCCCCGCTACAATCAGTCTGAGAAAGGGTTTTGACCCAAAACGTCACCTGTCCGCGATCTCCAGGATGCGGCCTGACCCGCTGTGTTGCTCGAGCACTTTGTGTCCTTTTGTGTATTAACCAGCATCTGCAGTTTTTTTTTCTCTACTTTGGGAAGGTCATGGATTGCACTGGAACCTGGTTACTTCAGCACAGCCCAGTTAGACCAGACTATGTGTGTCAGGTCTACAATAGATGCATAATCTTGGAGAAACTCAGCGGGGCTGGCAGCATCTCTGGGGGGATGGAATGGGTGACATTTCGGGTTGAGACCCTTCTTCAGACTATGTGTCAGGTGTGCATTGGATATCGAATAATCAATAACATATTGGGCGCTGGTTGGGTTTGCACTGTCAGTGGTTGGACTGGGGTTTTAGCCTAATATCCATGTTGCCCACTAAATGGCACCCAATTAAACTAGTGGCAAAAAGGCAGGAGGTTTGAGCTGGCCCAAAGTGGAGGCGTTGCCATCTGGTGGACACATTCAGCAAGTGCACTACAAGGCAAAAGATACTTTCCAATGATCAACTAACCATGATTATTTGTGTTGGAAGAAACTGCTGATGCTGGTTTAAACTGAAGATAGACACAAAGCTGGAGTAACTCAGCATCTCTGGAGAAAATAAATAGATGATATTTCGGGGCTGAAGAAGGGTCTTGATCCAAAACGTCACCTGTCCCTTTTCTCCAGAGATGCTGTCTGACCCGTTGAGTTACTCCAGCCTTTTGTGTCTAACCATGTTTATAAAGTGCTTTAAACACAAATTCAAAGCCACAAGGGCTTTTGTTGTTGCAAGTAATCTGTAACATAAATCCTGAGAGTGAATTTTCCTCATCAAAGTATTTTAAATGTTGTAAGTGTGCCTTTTGCGCAGAGAGAATGAATTGCCCATTGTCAGTTAAACATACCTGGTCTGGGCCAAGTCCTCTGCTTTCGGGATGGAAGTTCCCAGTGATGTGAGCTCAGTGTGTGCGATGACCAGGGTATAAAGGCTGGTTTGTTCCATGCAGAGATATATAAAGAAAGCCTTGCATTTATAGTCAACAGTCACAGCCCCAGGATATCCTCGGTTGCTTTAAAGCCATTGAGGCCTTTTTAAAAAGAATATGAAAATTGACGTCTTTTGAATGTGGAAAACGTGACAAGCAAGATGAGTAAAACCAGGGCAATGAGATGGTGAATATGGTTGAGAGGTGTCTGTAACTCTTAAACCTAGACTTTTTCCACTGAAGCACGCTATCACGTTAAAAGCGTTTGCTGATTTCTCACTTACTTTATTCCTATTTTCAGTCTGTTCAGCTCTTGGTGATGTGTGGATATGCAGGTGAGTTAATCACTGTTCATTACCTGAGCAAACTTGGTATCTTTCTAAGCAGTCGTCAGCTCATCAATTACCAGTCATGAGGGCGGCACAGTGATGCAGCTGGTGGAGCTGGTGTCTCACAGTGCCAGAGACCCAGACACAATCTTGAGCCCTGTTTGTGTGGAGTTTGCACGTTCTCCCTGTGACTGCCACGTCAGACATTCGTGTTTTTGTCAGTGTTCTAGCCTCTGTAAAATTGCATCTAATGTGTATGGAGTGGATGAGAAAGTGGGACAACATGGGACTAGAGTGAAGGGGTGATAGTCTGCATGGGCTGAAGGGCCTGTTTCCATGCTGCATCTCGAAACGAAACTAAAGCAACCCATGGATGAATTGTTTATCCATGTGCGGAGTTACAAAGGATGTATGAATGGAGCCTTACCTTGACTATGTTCATCCTGGTTAGTGAAGCTTGCATGACTATGTTATACGCACACTCTCTACATAAAAGTGGTCCAAGTGTAAAATTCCCTGCAGGTGAAACTGTCTTCAAGCACAGTCCTTGGAGGATGTATACCTAGTGATGGTATGTACTGCTCGAGTACCAAATGTTTCATGTAAAGAACAGCACATTGGATTATTCAGTAAACCAGGAGGCATTTAGTATTTATTCTGAACAAGGTATCCGTAGGTAAAATTGCTGAAGAACAAAATGTACTGATCTGTGAGGGAAAGAAATCCAATCTGTCACTGGAAGTGGATTTGGACACTAGCTCACGTATTGGCACCACACGGTGCGATTGATGTCCCATTTAATGAGGTTGTTCAGATATCAAAGGCGTGCGTCAACCCAGCACTGTGGGAAATATTTCAAAGCTGCAAGTAGTTTGGTCAATGTGGTAAAACGCCCGAGGGGGCAGTCAGCGATCATATTGAGAGATGTTGCAAACTGGGAACGCCATGGACTGTGTGTCGAGAGATAGATGAAGGTGCTGCCTTGCTCTCTAGTGTAGTCAAGTGTAGCGTCTGGTAACCAGAGCTCATGCTCGCCAGCATTTGGAGGGTATGTGAAGACTCTCGGTCAACAGAGGGCTCTGAAGCACGGAGAATTTCCAATACCTCAATGGCGACACTGCATCTTCTGGTCACGGTATTGTTTAGTTTAGAAATACAGCGCGGAAACAGGCCCTTCGGCCCACTGAGTCCGCACCGACCAGCAATCCCCACTAACACTATCCTACATGCACTAGGGACAATTTACATTTTATACCATGCCAATTAGCCTAAAAACCTGTACATCTTTGGAGTGTGGGAGTAAACCAAACATCTCAGAGAAAACCCACGCGGTCACAGGGAGAATGTACAAACTCTGTACAGACAACACGCATAGTCGTGATCGAACCCAGGTCTCTGGCAAGGTAAGTGCTGTAAGGCAGCAACTCTACCGCTGCACCACCATGCCGCCCTATTGATATGGATCTAATGGGTGGAACAGCCTGCTATTGTTATCAGTGTAGGTGGAGATGTAGTCAAGAAGGCATATATAATAGGCATTTACACAACAATTGCAGCAGGATCTTGATCGGTTGGGCAGGTGAACCGAGGAATGGTTGATGAAATTTAGTGCAAACAAATGTGAGGTGTTGCATTTTTGGAAGTCCAACATGGGCAGGACCTACACTATGAATGATAGGACTCTAGCGATCATTAGTAGGAACCCGAGGGGTAACTTTTTTTTACACAAAGGATGTTGGATGTATGGAATGAGCTGCCAGAGGAGGTAGTTGAGGCAGGTACTATGGCAACGTTTAAGAAACATTTTGGCAGACAATTGGGTACGATAGGTTTAGGGGGTAATGGGCCAAACGCAGGCAGGTGGGACTAGTGTCGATGGGACATGTTGGGCGGTGTGGGCAAATTGAGCCAATGGGCCTGTTTCCACGCTGTACGACTCCAAATAGAGGCAAAATGACAATGACAAACACCGTGTGTGGTAAATGGTCTTGAGCTAGAAATTAACATTTATGCAGCAGTGGATTATTCACTAACGGGGCAGGGCGTGGTATGTGCTGAAATTCCCCGAGCACTCCAGAGCCCCAACATCATAACATTGTTCATGGCCCCTAATGAAGAGAAACAATGTCCATGGTTCTGCACGATAACCGTAAGAAGAAAGTCAACGGAATATCATAGCTAACGAGAACCAACATTCCCGGTAAATACTGACTACGGGTTCATCGACTCGGCTAGAGGTGAGACTGCCAGCTGAGTTCACGCTGAATAAACTGTTAATGCAGTCCACAGATTTGCTTAATGACTCGTACAGTAGCATCAGTGGGCACCAAGCCCGTATCCACTTCTGCCGCAATGCCAAGCCCATCTACTGCCAGCCTGGACCCGTGCCCTGTTGCCTCTCGGTACAGATGGAGGAGAAGGTGGGGAAGCTGAAGCAACACAGGGAGCTGGTTGATGACCAGCATTGTGATCAGACAACCCTACCGCTCCAGAGCTTGGATGAGACAGCACAGTTACACTGTGATTAGAAGGTCACGCTGAATGGAAGCCCCAGCAGCGAGCTCCATCCATGGCCCACTTCGCAGAGCCTACATACGGAGCCAGGACCAGAGTTTACACCCAGCAGTGTTGCCCCATGCTTGTGTTCAGCTAAATGTCGATCTGGCGAGTCAGTGCTCTCTGACAGTGAACGCACACGTGGGCCTATTTGCCTGTACTGAGCTTCCATATGGGGTGAAATCAGCCCTGAAATTGTTTCGAACAGTAATGGTTGAAATATTGCAAGGGGTTCCTCACTGCCAGCACAATCAGAATGATGTATTAATCGCAGTGAAGATCGAGTAGAAGCCCTTGCTGAAGCATTAGAAAAGCTGCAGCATCCTTGTGTTTGTCTGAAGTGAAGCAAATGTGTCATTGTGCAGAGTCAAATCATGCATGTAGGTCCCACAGGATGGGCTGACGTCAGTGTAAGAGAAGGTGGTACTGCAAGGTAAACAAGTATGTTGAACAGAGCTCTCATGTTTCTTCTGGTTGCTCTAATACTTGGCTTATTTCTACTGGATTTTGCCGATAGAGTGGATGTGGAGAGGATGTTTCCACTAGTGGGAGAGTCTAGGATGAGAGGTCATTAAAGAGGAATTAAAGGATGTTCGGGGTGGAAGATTGCAACCTTCACGTGGTCCGCCCTGTATCGACGAATGCAATCAACCTGGCACGCACAATCAAATAGAACAAGTTGTCCTACAATTTTAGGCTGTGCACGCCATATACAAGAAGAAGAAGAAGAAAGGATGTACCATCAGGAAGGATATGTGGTGGAAATTCTTTAGTCAGAGGGTGGTGAATCTGTGGAATTCTTCGCCACAGAAGGCTGTGGAGGCCAAGTCAGTGGGTATTTTTAAGGCAGAGATAGATAGATTCTTGATTGGTATGGGTGTCAGGTGTTATTGGGGAAAGGCAGGAAAATGGGGTTAGGAGGGAGAGATAGATCAGCCATAAGTAGACTTGATGGGTCGAATGGTCTAATTCTGCTCCTACCACTTATGATCTCATGACCTTATAACTTCATAACTTAGTCCTGATATATGAGTCTTGGAATTGGAGTGAAGAGCATTGGTACAAGGTTCAAGCCTAGTCTGAGCCATGATTCATTTCGCACTCATTATGATCTCAAACATGTGACATATCCAGCTATGATCAGTGGAGACTTCCTTCCTGCGTGTGTTGAGTTCAGGCCACCAGCCACCTGTCACATATTCACCACACACACCCACCTCCAAGGAATGGAGACACACAAAGACTGAGAAAAAAGGCCATTGGTTTTTAGGTCATCTGATTTTTTTCGAATTCCTTCTTGGGTGGCTTTAATATGGTGTGTAAGATGCCGTTGGCCACCTTTGGCCCATTGGCAGCTGTTCCAATGATGTCAGCCTCCCAACTGCATTGTTGGGCTGTGCTGCTCTCACAATAGAGTGCTGGAGGACAAGCTGAATGTCACAACAAGTGCTTAAGAAGGAACTGCAGATGCTGGAAAATCAAAGGTGGACAAAAGTGCTGGAGAAACTCAGCGGGTGCAGCAGCATCTATGGAGTGAAGGAAATAGGCAACGTCCCAGGCACTTTCCCTTGCAACCGCAAGAGATGCTACACTTGTCGCTTTGTCTCCCCCCTCGACTCCATTCAAGGACCCAAGCAGTCCTTCCAGGTGCGACAGAGGTTCACCGGCATCTCCTCCAACCTCATCTATTGCATCCGCTGCTCTAGATGTCAGCTGATCTACATCGGTGAGACCAAGCGTAGGCTTGGCGATCGTTTCGTCGAACACCTCCCCTCGGTCCGCATTAACCAACCTGATCTCCCTGTGGCTCAGCACTTCAACTCCCTCTCCCATTCCGAATCAGACCTTTCTGACCTGGACCTCCTCCATGGCCGGAGTGAGCACCACTGGAAATTGGAGGAGCAGCACCTCATATTCCGCTTGGGCAGTTTGCACCCTAGCGGCATGAACATTGACTTCTCCAATTTCCAGTTGCCCCTGCCGTCTTCTCCTCTTCTCAGCTCTCCCTCAGCCCTCTGGCTCTTCCTCTTCCTCTCTCCTTTCTTCTCCCCCCCCCCCCCCCCCACATCAGTCTGAAGAAGAGTTTCGGCCCGAAACGTTGCCTATTTCCTTCGCTCCATAGATATTGCCGCACCCGCTGAGTTTCTCCAGCACTCTTGTCACAACAAGTGCTCTGACAGGGTAGTCAGACAAGGAAACAACGAAGCACCTCGAAGTTTAATGTTGCCGACTGTTGATGAAGGTTCCTTGGTTCGGGACAACAAAGTTGCCAGGACATTGCTGGGGCAGTGTGTAATCCTGCCTCAAATGCTGGAAGAAGTGACAAAAACTAACCAAAAGGCAAAGCTGCAGGTGTTCAAGTCATTGAGTGGTAATTTAGGACTCGCCACAGGGGGCATATCCTCATTCATTCACACAGCACTTGGGTAAGGTCCCACAAAGGCTGAGCCTTTCATGTTTCTATCATGGACTGACCAGGGTATCGATGGTCAATGCAAGCTTAGTGTGTCAGCACTGCTGTACAGAACGGTCCAACCTTGCACATGGGAAAATGGCCAGTTCCAAACTACCGCAGGTGCATATTGAATTTTCTTTACCATTTGGGAGTGGATAATTTTCTATTCCATGGTCAGCCACTCGAGATGACTCAAAGTACATCTGATTGGGTCTTTTACTACCACGGAGCCAGGTATTGAGGAATTAGGGTTTCTTTTTTCAACCTGTGGCCTTCCAGGAAAGGTGGTCCCAGCTAACTGCCCATAATTCTAGTTGGCACTGTACGCAACTCCATTGATACAGCATTTGGCATAGTCCATTATCTTCCATCACCCAGTGTCCCATAGTGGGGAAGATTATTTAATTTGAACATGAAGGAAGCATTGAGAAAGCACATGTTTGACAATGGATCCAATTGGTCCATGAGCGAATGGGTTGAGTTATTTCCTGTTCAGTACAGGGCAACCTTCACTCCAACATCTAATTTTCCCCAGACAAACTGCTCTTCGAATATCATTTTAGAATTTGAGTTGAGACTAGAACACCCCAATTTAAAGAGGAGGTGCCGGGGCAGAAGTGGAGGCAAAGACCCGGCAGTCAATTAAGCCAAAAAGCTAGAAGATGTACGAGGATGTTACCAGGACCCAAGGGCCTGAGCAATAGGGAGATGTTGGGCAGGTTATGAGGCTGAGGGGTGATCTTATAAAGGTGTATAAAATCAGGAAGGGAATTGACAGGGTAAATGCATGGACTCTTTTATGCAGGATAGGGGAATCACGAATTAGAGGAATAGATTTAAGGTGAGAGGGGAAAGACTGAATCAGAGCCTGAGGGGCAACTTTTTCAAATGGCAAATGAGCTGCCAGAGGAGATAGTTGAATTAAATGCTATAACAGTACCTAATAGAAACTTGGACAGGCACATCGATAGGAATGGTTGAGAGGAATATGGGTCAATGGTGGGGCAAGTAGATCGAGCCTATATAGAGCATCTGGTTGGCATGGATACGTTGAGCTGAGGGGCCGGTTTCTGTGCTGTGGGACTCTATGACAATTCCAGGATGGATCATCAGGTGGGGCTGCTTGAACCTCCACACATGTGCAAAAGCTTGCAATTTTGGGCAGTGGTGAAGATCGGTCAAATACAGAGATGACCTGATGCTCGTCAATGATATCAAAGAGAATGCAACTGAGGATGCTCAATTACAGGACAAATCTGCAGCGGTGGCTTTTGAAGAACAGGCCACATTCCACAGTGAAATCCAGATACCGAATGGGAGATATGTTCCAGAAAAGTATTGAATAAACATTATGAGCACCCAGACCAACTGCACAGGAAGTACTAAAAACAGCTTTAAATGCGGCTTTGAGGATGGAAAAATTGATACCAAATTTTGGAACTGTTGCAACATTGCACGAGCAATGCTCAGATGGTTGGAGGATGGAAGCTATTTTAATCTGATATGATCCTTGATTCTCTAAACTTTAGGTTATGATGTAGGCTACCACTGTGCACGTAAAAACCCAGCACTCTACAATCACTGCTTTATATATGTTGCTGTTACATCAAAACAAATCCCCGGAATTTAGTTTAGCAATACAGCACAACACAAAAACAGGCCCTTCAGCCCACCGTGCTGACAGACCTCTGCACACTGACACTATCCTACACACATTAGGGATAGTTGACAATTTTGCAGAAGCCAATTAACCTACAAACCTCGACATCATTGGAGTGTGGGAGGAAACCTGAGCACCCAAAGAAAACCCACGCTGCTAATGGGGAGAACATACAAACTCCGTACAGACAGCACCTGTCGTCAGGATCGAACCTGGGGCTCTGGCATTGTAAGGCATCAATTCTACTGCTGTGCCACCTTTTTGCTTGAAATCTGTGCCTTGTGTTGGCGTCACTGCTGCCACTTCATCCAACCTGCGGCGGGTTTGTACCTTTTTCCATTATCTAGCTTTTTTTTTCCAGGTGACTTTAGTATTCCTCAACAAAATTCCAGGGAATCCCGCCTCTTAACCTGCCCCTCCTACTCTCCCCTCTCCCCCCCCCCCCCCCACCCATGGGAGCAGTGGGTGAAAACATCTGTGATACACCCTCTGGGGAAGATCCCCATGGTACATGCTGTTGAATCCCTTGGGCTAGTGATATAGTGTAGGTAGGGCTGGCTCTGTGGAAACCATCTCCCCAGAGTGGAAGCAACTCCCACAGGAAACCTGTTGGAGACGGCAGTGGTTTCATGAAGCAGGGTTGTCACTTGCATATATATGCTGGAGGAGTTTATTGACGTGTTAATCATAAATTGATAAATGAGAGAGGGACAAGTGCCCCCTGCCTAGTAGGTGGAAGGGAAACACAATCCATTAATCACAGACTGACGGGTAACACTGTTGCATCTTTCCCTCTGGTATTGTAATATAAGTGACAGCAAGTGGGCCAGCGTGGTTTCTTTCTGTTTGTTCACCCTGCTCAGGGAACACAGGGGATTTAACTGGTGCTGTCTATAAACGAGACGAAAGTGCACCAGGCACGTTCTCCAGCTAATACTGGTTGGCCCCAGAATAATGGGAGTGTGGGATGACACGGAGGCATCAGCCAAGATTCATGCTTTGATTGCAGACACAAGGAACTGCAAATGCTGGTTTACAAAAAGAAGACACAAATTGCCGGAGCAACTCAGCGGGCCAGGCAGCATCTCTGGAGAACATGGATAGGTGATGTTTTGGGTCCGAAAGAAGGCTGAGGAAGTCCTGACACAAAACATCACTTATCCATGATCTCCAGAGATGCTGCTTGACCTGCTGAGTTAGTTTAGTTTAGAGATACAGCGTGGAAACAGACCCTTCTGCCCACCGAGTCTACGCCGACCAGTGATCCCTGCACATTGATGCTATCTACACACAGTTGGGGAAATTTACAATTTTACCAAGCCAATTAATCTAAAAACCTGTCTTTGGAGTGTGGGAGGAAACCGGAGATCCCGGAAAAAACCCACGTTGGTCACGGGGAGAATGTACAAACTCCGTACATCACAATACAGTTACTCCAGCACTGTGTCTTTTCATGCTCTTTGATATCCCCCTCACGTATATGAAATGGTAAATGACTCCCACATGTGTGTGGAATAGTGACTAACTCACACATGCGTATGACATGGGAAATATCTCCCAAATGTAGTGAGGATGCATCCTTATTCCATGCCCCAACTATGGACCAGCATGGAGGCAGAATATGCACTCGTCTCAAGCTTCTTGCTGAGGACTTGGTCAAGGTTAAGGCTCCCTGATGTCCATTTGGATGAATAGGGCTTATGTGCATGCTCCTAAGGCCTCCAATAAACCATCCCCACACGACCACCATTCAGTACTGTTAGGACTGCAGTATGAAATGAAGTTTAGAATGGAGGTGACTGTTCCCAGACTTGGCCCAAGGCTTGCATAAAACCGCTAAGACGCCACAAATATTTACATTATTTACACTATTTATATTGCACCTTTTCACATCCTCAGGAGAACACCACCCACTGTCCTCATTCCTTCCCACACCACCTGAGCTGGACAGACACTTCCGAAGCACAGTGCTGGTCATTTGTACGCAAACATTGGAGCCAATTCAATGCACAGCAAGATCCCAGAAACAGAAAATCAGGCAACCCGACCGATCGGCCTGTTTTTGCTGAGGTGTTTTTTGCGATGACTCTGGACTTGCTTTTCGTAATGGTGTGCACCGAATTATTCTCATTTGCCAGAACAATTAGGTGAGTCCACGGATGGATATGTCCATGGATGGATAGGTCCATGAATGGCACCTTGTATTCTGATTACATCTATGTATTGGGCTCCAGACATTATCAAGTAGGAATATGAAGCCGCTTACTCTCTCCAGCACTGACCCACCACTAAAAACTGGCATGTGGTCTCTCAATTTCCCTAAACTTGGAGCCTGTAGACAGAAGGGATGGCAGATGCTGGAATCTGGAGCCAAAAAAATGAGCTGTCTGAGGAATTTAGCATCTGTGGAGGCAAAAGAATGGTCGGTGATTCAGGTTGAGACTCTGCATCCGGACTCGGGCTGCAGGTGATCGGATGCAGGATCTTGACCTGAAACATTGAACCAAGCATTCGCCTCCGTAGATGCTCCCTCACCCACTGAGTTCCTGCAGCAACTCATTGTTTGGTACGTGGAGTCTATCAACTGTTGCACTCGAGACCCACCTAGCTGAAATGAATCCTAAAAGCTCTAACAGTCACAGTTTGTGCCCGAACTGTACTAGTCTGGTGGGGGCATTGCCTAGAAAGGACAGTAATATAGATGCCAGTGGCTAGCTGTATTTTCAAACAAGATTTAAAAGATGAGAATGATGGCATCTGAGATAGAACAGGCATCACGGACAGAATGGCTTCAAATAAAGTAAATGAAGGGTTGTGAGATTCAAAGATCTCAAAAGCCAACAGGACTGTAATCAAGGAAGAGAACAAAGTGGATGAGGTGCCGACGAGTCCCATCAGGAGAAATGAGCAAATTGGAAAGAGAAGATATTGACTACCAGGCACAACAGTGATCTGGTGACAGACACAAAGTACTGGAGTAACTCGGTGGGTCAGGCAGCGTATCTGGAGAAAAAAGGATGGGTGACGTTTTGGTTGGGGACCCATCTTCCAACTGATGGTGTGGTGACAGTGTCGTCACCTTCACCGTCAGCGATGCTCTCCTGAACTCAGTCACATCCCTAAAGAACCAGCCAGAGCATGCAGTGGGGGCTCTAAGGGTGCATTATGTTCTGATGTCAGGTTAATTACCTCTTCTTCCAGTCCAGGAAGCAAACTGATCTAATTTAGTCGCTCGCTAAGATCAAGTTGCAAGGATGTTCCCTTGTACCTTCTTCTTCCCGAGTGTGCCTTCGTTATCCAGATCTGCCTCCGGCCGATAGACGGATGCCAGATGAAAAGAGAAATGTGGGAGCTGGTGCACGGAGCTCACATTAGCTTCGCTGTCCTGGGATCCAATTTACACAGCAGACGCGGGACGTGAACAAAGAGACTGAAGCAATATGTTGTCTATTTGTCACCAACGCACAAGGAAATGAACAACTTCAGCACTGATTGAATACCGTAGCTTCAGGCTAAGGTGATTAATCAGAATGAGAGTGTCTGGTTTTTTAAAAAAAGTCACTTTTACTTCATTGTTGTGGAGACGTTTTACACCCGTTTTCTTTTAAGGGCCTGTCCCACTTGGCGATTTTTTTCGGCGACTGCCGGCATCATTGACTGATGTATCAGGTCACCGACAAATTTGCGGCGGTGATGTGGCGTGATGACGTTTGACGGGTGGTGTTTTTTTCAAGTGTCGCAACATTTTTTTTGACGCCACTAGATTTTGAAATGTTCAAAATCTTTTGGCGACACTGATATGACGCCGGCAGTCGCCGAAAATATTGCCAAGTGGGACAGGCCCTTTATATAAACATTGGAGGCTCCCACATGGGATATGAGCGGTATGTGTCAATTTATGCTGAAATACTCGAGTTTGCTCAATCCACTGATGTACCAGGAGATTTGGAGAAACAACTTATTTGTGCATTTAATAAAACAATCTAATGAAATCTCCATCTCCTCAAGAATAGAATAAAGCGGACCTGGTGTTTAAGAAATTTTAAGGGCTAGATTTTTAAAACTATCTGAAGGGTCTTGATCCTGTATCAACGACCTAACCTAGGAACCAGGGTACAGAAGAGGATTTCATCTGGACAATGTGACGAGGGCAAAATGTGCTTTGGGCTTCACCAGACCAATGAATCAGCCTGAAGAAGGTCCTGACCCAAAACGTCAACTATCCATTTTCTCTAGTGATGCTACATGGCCCGCAGAGTTATTCCAGCAATTTCTGTCTATCTTTGGTATAAACCAGCATCTGCAGTTCTTTGTTTCTACAGTGAATCTAGTCCTTGTTCTTCAAGTGTAAAAGTGAGGCTCTGCTATGACGCCATATAGTATCCATGTTCTGTGAATCAGACTTCAAAAGCATTCATTGACAATGGGCTGCTCTGTATCTCCTGAAGCAGTGAAGAGAATCCAGATCTTTAAAATAAAAATCAAATTGTACTCACACTCTCATTTCCTGTGTGCTCACGCTGTAATTGGGAGCAAAGTATAAGGAAGGGTTTTGGGCTGAGAGGTGGGATGATTTAATATATTTCCTCCTCCTTCTTACTTCGGCAATAAGAAGCGTCTGTTCTTTGATGAAATCAATAATTTGCACCAAGTTTTCCGAACCCCACCCTCAATGTGAGAGATAATCATGAGCAGAAATCCTGTTTTAAAAACATTTTTCTTTGTGTTCAACAGTGGAGGGGAATCCCCAGCTACTGACTTTTAACCTGTAAGGTCTTGTCCCACTTGGCCGTCATTTGCGCGACATCGTTTACGCGCGCATGGTGCGTGGTGACGTGGGCAGTGACGCGTGATCCGCGCACATCGCCCCAGGATTTGTACAAAATCTTTGCGTGCCATCTGCGTAACGTGCAAATGACGCCCAAGTGGGACAGGCCCTGTAGGAATGGGTGTTGCCCATACGGAGTTTGTATCTTCTCCCCAGGACCTGCGTGGCTTTTCCCTGGTGTCCCAGTTTCCTCTCATACTCCAAAGATGTACACGTTTGTAGGTTAACTGGCTTGGTATAATTGTAAATCGTCTCAAGTGTCGGATAGTGTTCGTGTCAGGGGATCGCTGGTCAGCACTGACTCGGTGGGACGAAGGGCCTGTTTCTACGCTGTGTTCCTAACCTAAACTAAAAAAGATGCCGGTTAATACACACATTCACAAAGTGCTGGAGTAACTCAGCAGGTCAGCAGCATCTCTGGAGAACATGGATAGGTGATGTTTTCACTCAGGACCCTTCTTTTAACCTGTGTCTTGCTGCTAATGACAGCAGGTAATTTTAACATGGCACAGTGTATATCCACCTTTGCCTCCTATAGCTGAATACTTCATAAAAGTCTAATATTCCCAGTTATAAAATGAACAATTGAATGAGCACCAATTAGCTGTTTGCAGAGCAGATTGGATGTCAGAGATTTACTGCAGACATTCTTTACACTGTGAACTGTGAGGCTGTGGATCAAGGGACAGAGGGATGGTGAAGAGGAAGAACATAGGAAGCAGCTGTAAGACACTGCTCGGGTGAAAGATAACCAACAACACTAGGCGGTTGCTTCATAAAGCCTCTGCCTCCATTATAATTTTGAATGATAAATCATCACTCTACCCAGTTTGCAACAAAGTGGAAGCAGCTGGGGACTGGGAAACCAAACAGTTGGGAGAACAGATGTAGACCGTGCAGAGAAAATGTGCTGTCTACAGCAGCAGAACTCCAGCATTAACTAGGATTTCCATGCAATAAAATGATTGTATTCTGCTCATGCATCAAAGATGCCTTCTGCCTAAGGTAGACACAAAAAGCTGGAGTAACTTGGCAGGTCAGGCAGCACCTCTGGAGATAAGGAATAAGTGACGTTTCAGGTTGGGACCCTTCTTCATGCCCACCACCCATACTGATGTCTAACACTGAAGGTTAGGAGCCAAACGCACAGAACTTCAATGTGATCCCTGAGCCTTATTCACATGCTTTAATTCACTGACTGTATGAACATTTGCGGGTCAGAGTGAGGAAACGGCAGGATGAACACTGACCATTGTTGGGTGGATGTTCCTCTGCCACTGAATTGGTTTCACCAGCTGGGCAATGTAACATGGGGCTGGATGAAACCAACTAATCTGGTCTTTGTGTTCAAAAGGTAGACACGAGGCCATTGTATTGATTGAAAGCACCGTCCATGACCTGTGACTTGGAGGGCAGTGCATCTCTCTCTGAATCTACCTTCTGACTTTATGGAGTGAAGGCAGGAGAGAGGGAAAGGTAGATCAGCCATGATTGACTTCATGGGCTGAATGGCCTTATTCTGCTCCTGGAACTTATGAATCAGTTGTTGTATTGAGCCTCTCTCGAGTGTGGTTTATATCATCCCATTTTCTTGCAACAATGAGTTTGCTTTATTATCCCATTCCTCCCCTTTGAATCTTTGAATCCCACTCTCAAGTCTTGAACCCAGTGCAGTAATTCACACTCAGAGAAGCTACCCCTCTGTCAAAGACAGGCTGAGGCTCCTTTAGTTTAGTTTAGAGATACAGTCCCTTCGGCCCACCGAGTCCGTGCCAACCAGCGATACCCCGCACACTAGCACTATCCTACACACTAAGGACAATTTACAATTTTTATTGAAGCCAATTAACCTAATCTGTCTGAAGAACGGTCTCGACCCGAAACGTTGCCTATCTCCTTCACTCCTTAGATGCTGCTGCACCCGCTGAGTTTCTCCAGCTTTTTGTGTAACCCTCGATTCTCCAGCATCTGCAGTTCCTTCTTTAACAACCTACAAATCTGTATGTCTTTGTAGTGTGGGAAGATACCGGAGCACTTTGCACATGTTAGAATTCATGCACCTGAGATGATGATGATAGTCCAAAATAAACTCATCAATATTTGAACTCAGGAATTGCTCCTCATCAGGGAGAGCCATTTAACGGGCTTCATAAAGCCCCATACCTAACCCAGCAAACGGCCACATCCTGATGGTATTCAGCAGACCCAGCTGTTCCGGGGAGAGATCGGGATTTGGGTGATGAACAATACAGGAAGCTCTCAGTGGCATTTCCTGATAGGATTAAGTCACAAAATACTTGGAGTAAATTTCAGGTCAAGGTTGTGAAAGGCCTTGGGTTTTAATTACTTCCTATCTGACTTGCATTATTCCAGAGAGGAGCAGGGAGCCAGGGAGAGAACACGAGGCACCAGGCCAGATGGACTGTCAGGGGGTGGATGCACTTCAGCAGTCATTGGATCTCATCACTGTCCAGGATAAAGAACATATAAATCCTAGGGGAAGATATAGTGCAGACACCTGTCTGAATTTAAGAGCTAAGCCCCTAGTTGCCAGCAGAAGCTAGATTGTATTATGAATCAGCAACCTTTTATTTGATCAATGAAAACTAACTTGCAAGGACAAAACAGATAACATGTCGATATTCTGGAACTAATTTCTGCTTGAAATTCTTCTCTTGGCTGAAGTTCAACGGTGGCCCTAGACAATTCTTGACTTTGTGTTGATGGATGAGGTCACAATGTTTGGAGATTGTACCTTGCCTGGGGATGGCCTTCACAGACCTCTTGTTGAAGTGAGACGCCCACTATTTGTTTTAATTGTGGCTATCGAGGTTTCCCTATTTTGCTAGGGGCTGGGAGCGTGAAGAAAGCAAATGAATGTGGTTTGTTTGTGCCTCTAACATTGAAAAGGAGTCACGTTGTTAGTAATGGATAAACAAGGAGGGGGCCCTCATCCATCCTGGCCAAGCCATCACATCCAATTAGTGCCAGTGAATATATTATCTATATAATCTATCCATCTGCCTATCCCTCTCCATGTGCCTGTCTGTCTTTATCCACCTAATCTATCCATCTGCCAATCCCTCCCTCAGCCTGCCTGTCTATTTATACCTGTCTAAACTATCCATCTATCTCTTCCTTCAACATGCCTGTCTCTCTGTATCCATCTATTTTTTCTCCTCAGAATCAGTCAAAATTATCTATATAATTGTCTATGCATGTGCCTATCTAGGCCTAATGTCTGTCGCTCGGCCTACCCAACTATCTTACACGTGCTTTGTTGATATACCTGCCATTTTTATTCATCTGCTTGTTTTGGTGCCAACTTTTGTATAAACATTTTGAAGGCACTTATTATGTTCCTGGGAGCCCTGTGTAACAAATGAGAAAGAGTGTAATGGTGGTTTTAAAACCTGCCCTATCAGCAATGTTCAGTAAACTTCCATTACTCATCAAAAGGAATGCAAACATATTTACTATACTCACAGACAAAGATGTAACCACTGGGCTTAAAGTGGCACCTCACAAGAGCTGAACACACCAACTATGCTCAATCCCAATTGATCAGTGTGACTGGTTAGTCATTGTGTGTGGGACATGTTGCATCCAGCTTGCTGGGCCCTTCAACCTCCAAGTATCACACTCTCTCTCACGTAAAGTTCCATTCAGATGAAGACCCTAATGCAGAAGCCATTGGTTATGAACATTGAATAGCTTTAAAAAGCTCATTTTCAACTGTTATAATTTTAGACATTTTGAAGATGTGCACATTCACAATTCTAATTTGTTTGGCAGATTATATTTAACCAGGAAATGCAAGTCTTACAGAGGAGTTTATCTCTGTTGTTGCTCAAGTATCACAAAAACATTTCTCAAAAAACCTGTCACCCTGCTTGGTTCTCTTGATGCTGAGGCCTCGTTGTGTAACTGAGGTCCAGCAGGATGGATCTGCAACGACAGGGGAGCTTTAGGCAGCAAAACCTCCAGTGCATTTGTAATTTTGCACAACCACTATCTTCCCCATCTCACCGCCTGATAATGCCCCCTTTTACATCCTGTTACCTCCCCATCTCACCATCTATTATCTCCCTGTCTCGCCTCCTGTTAGTATACAAGAGCTCATAAATTTCTCTGGTCCTGTGCCTCGCGATGTCTCTTTATAAAGCCTGGAAACCTGTATGCTTTTGAACTACTTTCTTAAACCTCTGTCAGTGAACTGTGCACCGCAGATCGCTCCGTTCTTGTATCCTTTTAGAATCGTGCACTCTAGTTTATATTTCTCTTTCTAATTTTTCTTGCATAAGGTAACATTTTTGGTTCCTCAACATTGAATTGTATTGGCCCTTTATTCATCCATTCCAAGAGGCTGCTTCTATCTCCCTGAACTCCATTGGTGTCTTCCAAGCACCGTTCATTGTTCCCCCAAGATTTGTGACATCTGCAAATCAACCACCTTCTCCATTCCAATCTCCCAACTAATACCTACACCCCGTTAATGTGCAGGGAGAAAGATTGAACATGTTCTCTCGGCAGTGATCGCAGCTTTTGGTCAGAGGAGGAGATATCAAGAAAAGTCTGGGAGCTTTACAACAAGCAGTGTTGATGTGTCGGGTCAAGGGTCATTTATTTAGTACTAAGAGAGTTAGGGTTAGAGTAGTAAAAATTCCTTTGAACAGAGGGTTGTAAATCTTTGCTTTTCTCTCTGTTTGAGGTCTTGGATACTTGGAGGTCTTGGATACTCAACGTTAAATATATTCAAGGCAGAGGGCAGGATATATGGCAATCAATGGATGAAGCGATTGTACAGTTAGCTCGACCTGTGGTGTTGAATTGGTTTGTACTGAATGACAGAAAATTCACCCAGAACCATATGGTTGACGCATGCTCCTAGTATTCAATGTCTTCACATTTGGGATAAGCCACTGTTTAAACAAGTCAGACAAGTTGTTACTTTAGTTATTACTTCATCTGGAACAAGATTCCTTCTCTTTCCTGTTCTGTTCCACGTTGATCAGTTTCACCATGAAATCTTGATGAGTTATAGATTAGCAATGTTACAAAATTTTGAGATTTTAAAAATCAAGTCTGCAATTTATCCCATCAGATAAAGCATAAAAAGAAGTTTAATTTGACACCTATTTCACTTTCATGTCTTCAGTATTAAGAAAGTTATGACCATTTTCATACTCGGAAATTAGCATCTTGTTCCCCATTGCCTTTCAATTGACTTAACTCAAAAGCTGTGATCTAGAACCGTTAAAAGCCCATAACTTTCTTAAAACTTAAGAGAACTCAATGAAATTTTCAGTTATTATAGATTGAAGCATTCTGAAACAAATATGAAACAATCTTACTTGGTTGACCTGAAATTAAAGCATATAATTAGTTAGTTATCTAATTGTAGCTAATTACAAAATTCAATGAGGAGATCTAAACATCTATCCATTTCTTAAGAAAAGATAAACTTTTTAAAAATTGCCTAAGTGTCCAAATAACATTCACAAAATAATCCACAATATAACATAATTTTTAAATCTCATTTTCATGAATTTCTGGGCCAAATGGAAGGAATTTAGTGTTTAATGCCTGTAAATTAATGGCCATTTAAATCAACTAGCGAGTGGATTTTAGTGGAATGCGGTGGATTGGAACGTTGTGATTTGCTGTGAAGTCGGTATAAAAAATACAGCCGGTTCATACATTTTTTTTGGACCCCATTTCGCAACATGAAAATATTATTAAAGCCTCCATAAAAACCAACTTTTAATATAAAAATAAACTGTGTACCTTTTTTTCTCCCCTACGCAAAATCCTTCCCGTTATCGGCGCTCACGGCTTTTGAAGGTGATTTTTAAATTACTCTAGATAATAAATAATCTAGCGTAATTTAAAAATACCTTCATTAATGAAATGTCGGAGCGATTTTTCTTCCGCAACGAAATCGCCCGACATTGATCGATTTGCCCAGTCTGAAGAAAATCGCACTTTAAGCCCACCCCCCTCAGAAAGGCGCCAAAGTCGCGCACAGGGGAGCGGCAGAACTGCAGCGCTGCTCAAGGTAAGTTTTGTAACATACCTATATAGATCATAACTAACCCAAACGAGTAATGGCAATCTTGATCTCACCGCCTCCATCACAGGAGGTAGACTATCGACACTGATGTCCATTACAAACCAAATAACTAATACTCCAGGTATGCCTTCTTTGAAGAAGCTTTTCTGAGGTAATGTTTGGCAGAGCTGTTGGCACCCGGTGGGAGATTTTCAACCATGAATCCGCATGTCAGACTGTTCCACAAAGCATGATTAATAATGGCAAGCAGCAGGTAACATGAATAGTTCGTAGTATATTTAATCTTTCCCCCACCCCATTCCATTTGATAAGTGTTTCATGGTGCTCCGTCATGACTGAAAGGCAACAAGAAGATGACAGTTTAGAGGTAGAGCATGGAAGCTGGTTCTTTGGCCTATCAGGTTCATGTGCTACATACTAGGGGCAATTTTCAGAAACCAATAACCTACAAACCTGCACATCTTTGGAATGTGGGAGGAAACCGGAGCCCCTGGAGAAACTCCTCACGGTTGCAGGGAGAGCATACATGCTCTGCACAGATAGCACCCATAGTCTGGATCGAACCTGAGACTCTTATAAGATAGCAACTCCACCACCCTGCCACTGTGACACTCTGTCTTGCTTGCAGGTAATTCCCTTTCAGTTTTATAGAGTGGCTGAACTTGATCAGTAAAAGTTGGATAGATCCATCGTTAGTCGAGGACCCTTAATTAATATTGGTATTGGTTCGTTATTGTCATGTACTGAAATACAGTGAAAACTTTGCATGTTATCCAGTTAAATAATTCTGTACCTAAATACAGTAGTGTTACAGCATTATAGCACTACAGTTACAGAGAAAGTGCAAATTAATAAAGTGCAAGGCCCACAACGAAGTAGGTTGGGAGATCGGAATCACACCCTAACTTATGGGTGGATCGTTCAGTAGTCTGATAACAATGGGTAAGAAGCTATTTCTGAATCTGGTGATATTTTCCAGCTTTTGCATCTTTTGCCACAGACGGCTGTGGAGGCCAAATCAATGGATATTTTAAAGTCGGTGATTGACAGATTCTTGATTAGTAACAGTGTCAGGAGTTATGGAATGAAGGTAGAAAATGGGGTTGAGAGGGATAGATCAGCCACGATTGAATGGCAGTATAAACTTGATGGGCGAACGGCCTAACTCTCTGCTCCTGGAACTTATGAAATTTAGCTTGACGCAAGAGGGGATAAGAGGGCATCACTGAGTTTAAAATCACCCTTGATTGTGTTGGCTGTCTTTGTGAGCACTGTGAAGTGCAGATGGAATCGATTATTATCCAGTGACAGAAAGTAGTGCTGGTATTGCCCAATGCATGGGGCAGGATGCGGTGATTTCATGGCAGAAACCAAAGGTAGAAATATTAGTGGGTCTTTTGTGTGCAGTGGTGTTCGTTTATTCTTATCATGTACCAAGATGTATACAACTTTGCTTTGTTACTATCCAGGTCCAATCATACCATGCATGAGTACAAGCAAACCATACAACAGCTAATGCAAGCAGAAACTATTATTGTTTTTCATACACATGCTGAACTTTTTTGGTTACATGGTGTTTACAGACCACTATATCTCCATATCTGTTGTGTTACTGCATGTAAGAATTGTTCCGTTTTGGGACATTTGACAACAAAATACTCTTGACTCTTGTTAGAGAAAATTCTGATAAAAACATAGGTGCAAGCACTGCAAAGAGGTATATTGGAAAATCAGGACTACATCCATAAGTTAATGAGAGGTCAATTCAATAGACGGATAACAGTGAGTAAGAAGCCGTTGCTGAATCTGGTAGTTTGCAGTTTCAAGCTTTTGTGTCATTTGTAAAGATTCAGGAGGCCGCAGAATATTTAGCATTGGGGATCAGTGGAAATATGGTAACTTGCCTGGACACAGCTCTGTTGTTTTGATGATGCGCTTAATTTCTCTCTCCTCACATACCCCGTCACCCCGTAACTCTGAGCAAACCTCTCTCTAACCCATAAAAGTCCGAGGAACCTGTAATCTCAAGGACAGGAATAGCCCCAGGCGGTGTCCCTGCACCGCTGGGTCAGTGTGACATCTCCGAGCACTTGCCAGGGGTTGGCTGAGCATGAAACCAAGAGCGAGCAATCCGTCGAAGGGGATGCATTCACTTTGCTTGCATTTTGTTTACTCCGCTCCTTTCCCATCTTCTGCCGCCTTTCCATGAGGTCATGCCTCGCGTGAGAGCTGCTTCCTTTCAAAGAGCTGCTGCTATCAAGGTTATGCCCAAGGGCTCAATCTTAACACATCCCCTGCTCGCCAGAGCAATCGCGGAGATCAGCCGTGCCCTTTATCAGGAATTCGAAGAGCCACTAGAGTGCAAAATCCCATTAGCACGCGGCAGGTGCAGCCGGAAAGCAGAACTCCCTCGTGAGGAGAGTTAATGATTTGCCGTGTACCTCCTCCCTCTGCATGAAGACACAGGTATGGCACCAGATAGCAGGGTCCTCACTTTCATGCACTGATGTAACCAGAGCACTTTGTCTGACAAAACGTAACCAAGACAAAAGTATTTATTTCCCTCTCCCATCTTACAGCTGGAATATTTCAGGATTCCTCTTAATTGACCTGATTTTCAAATTAAAGCAACAATTCTGCCACTCAGCCCCATTGGTTTATGATGACTGTTCAATTTTATTAATGTAATTATACCTTTTATGATTTTTTAAACTTATGAACCCAGCTTGCTGGTTTCTAAGACGTCACTAATAAGATGTAGCCCACAAGGTTGTCTGATGTTCAAACAGCTGTATTATTGAACTGGAGACATCATTTTGAAACTTTCCACAATAAATTAGGTGTACTAATTAAACGTGGATAACAACGCCTGTGCTAGCAATAGCACACATGTAAACTATTGGATAAGAGTCGTTGAATCATATAGCACGGAAACAGGCCCTTCAGCCCACTGGGTCTGCATCGATGATCAAAAATCTATTTACATCAATCTGATATTAATCCCCTTTTCGTATACCACATTCACATCAATTCCCCCTCTTCCCCCTCCCCCCTCTCCCCCTCTCCAGCCTCCCTGCCGGATTCTACCACTCACCCACACATGAGGGGCAGTTTACATTGGACAATTAACCTACCAACTTGCATGTCTTTGGGATGTGGGAGGAAACCAGAGCACCCAGAGGAAACCCTTGTGGTCATAGGGAGAACGTGCAGACTCCACGCAGGTTGCACCCGAGGTCAGGATTGAACCTGGGTTTTTGCAGCGATTCTACTAGCTGCGTCATTGTTTCACCAATAGAGCTGAAAGTCATTCTGATTTCCTTCAGAGAAGGAAACTGGCATCCTTATCGGATTTGGCCTGTGTTTAACTCCAGATTCCACAGCATTGTCTTTAATCTTTAACTCCCGCTTGATATGGTAAACTATGTGGTCCCGCAGTATCTTAGGATGGTCAACAAACACCACTCTAGCCAACACTATCTTGTTGACAAATACAGTTGGATGGATTCCTGGGCAAATCTTACTCCTAGTGCCATGGCCCGGGATTCTTCCAGGTCAAGGCCCCTCTATTCTTGGGCAAGTGGAAACCATTCCAGGGAATGTTTCTAGCAGAAGGGAGCAAATTACCATTGAGGCAAGGCAAGCATCAATTGGGTGTGGGTGTGCAGACCCAAGTTCAAAAGGCCCATTACTTACTCCAGAGACTGTGATTTGCATTAACTACTTGAGGTTCCAGTTCCCAAGCTCTACTCCAAAGTGTAGGCCACTTAATTCTCATGATCTATCATCTTCGTGAGTCTACAGTTGACATTTGGCATCATAAGGGACCCGTGTTGTAGAAAGGAATTACAGATGCTGGTAAATGCCGAAGATAGACGCCAAGTGCAAGCGTAACCCAGTGGGTCAGGCAACATCTCTGGAAAAAAAGGATGGGATGACTGAAGAAGGATCCAGACACATTTCTTTCCCCCAGAGATGCTGCCTGAACTGCTGAGTTACTCCAGCACTTTGTGTCTATATAAGGGATGCATGATTGCTCTGTGCACGAGTGCCTAAAATGCCGGTTTAATATTCCTATCGTGGCTCTTAAACTGTTGAATGTGAATTGGTTCAGAGGTTGCCTACCATAAACACGTAGAAGGAACATACCACCGCTGAAGATCCCCACCGGGCACATCCCGTCCCACTTGGGTCTCGTGTCAGTCTTCTTCTTTCGTGTGGCGTGCACAGCCTAAAGTTGTTGGACAACTGGTTCTATTTGATCTTCCGTTTGTGCACGTCGAGTTGATTGCACTAGTCGAAACAGGGCGGACCACATGAAGGTTGCAATCTTCCACCCCGTGTCAGTCTCATCAGTCATTTCAACCCACAAAGTGGAAACAAGTCAATCTCAATCCCAAATCCCTGCCTAGGAAGAAAGAGGAAAGAGTAGAGAGCGAACTTTCAGATGGGCATTCAATGGTGTCATGATGGAATTTCAGAGGAAATATATGCACCAGGTCCATTTCTCAAGTGAAACTGTCAGGAGTTATGGATGGTGGAGGGACGGAAATTATCTCAGTGATCTTCTCTTTTTTTAGTAGTCTCTTGTTTTCTCACCCAAAGCTACACTCTCTATAAACAAACCAACTAACCACTCGAATTTATTTGCACAGTGCACCTCAGTGCTTATTTTCTCATAACCTTGGTGAGACACTACAGAATATCCCTTCTTAACCCAAACGCTGAGATGATGTCTGCTGGCATATTTTTTGGACTAACGTACCTTTCTTGGTCCCTTCTTCAGGAGCGAAAATCTGATGAAGTGAGGCTACATTCTTAGCACTTCATTGACTGCTGTAGAGTTATAGAGTCATATACAGCAAGGAAACAGGCCTTTCGGCAAAACTTGCCCATGCCGACCAACGTGCCCAATCTACACTAGTCCCACCTTGGCCCCTGTAAAACACAGTTTCTGTGACCTCTGGCAAAAATAATCTTCCTAGAATTGTAAATACTCTTGACATTGTTACTTCGCAGTAATGAGCAACTGGATCCCAAGACAAAGGAGTGGGATAGACAAAACCGCATTCTGTTTAGCAGGGCGCCAATCGCATGATACAATCCACCAGGAATTTTTATTAATACTTATATAAAAGGATTAAAATTGTAAAGATAACTAGAAAACAGATGAACAAGTAGGTCTTTGTGAGCCTGGGGCATTCCCATATTATGGAGTAAAAGCGATGTTTGTATGGCTGAGTAATATGCTGGAAGGCTACAGCAGATGCACTGAGAGTGTGCCTGTCTCTGAAAACTGTTTTCTCCAAAATGTAATTCATTTAATCTCTCATTCCCATGCCCATACCATTGATCTGCCACTCTCTCCGGCTATCTCCTCTGGGGCTGGTCACAAATGGTGGCTAGATCAGAAGCTTAGTTTATTTTAAAGACACAGTGTGAAAACAGGCCCTTTGGCCCACCAAGCCGATCCCCGCACACTAACGCCATCCTACACACACTCGGGACAATTTACAATTTTACCGAAGCCAATTAACTTACAAACATGTACGTCTTTGGAGTGTGGGAGGAAACCAGATCGCCCGGAGAAAGCCCATGCATGTCACAGGGAGAACGTACAAACTCCATACAGACAGCAACCAGTATCCAGTTCAGCACAGACAGCTCAGTACAGAAGGTAGTGGCTTCAAACCTCACTCCCAAGGCCAGGGCACGTAAACAAGTAAACGCTCCTGTGCAGTAAACTAAAGGCCTGCTTACATATCTTCTCAGATAGTCAAATAAGATACCACAGCTACCTTTTGGTGAAGATTTGGGAAGATTTTGTTCCCAGCACTCCCAGCACTCAGACGAAGGGGGCGAGAGGGGGAATTACCTCACTGATAATGCCCTGTCTTCAGCTGCCGAGCTCTGGAATTCCATCTCTGCCATTCTCTTATCCTCTCTTAGACATTCGGGCAGCATGGTGACGCAGCGGTAGAGTTGCTGCCTTACCCGGAGTCCCTTACGCCAAAGACACAGGTTCGAACCTGAATACGTGTGCTTGTCTGAACAGAGTTTGTACGTTTCCCCCATGATCTGCGTGACATGATCCCAGTTTTCACTGGGATCTCCGGTTTCTTCCCACATTCCAAAGACGTACAGGTTTGCAGGTTAATTGGCTTGGTATAATTGTAAATTGCTTGCAGTGTGTGTAGGATGGTGTTAATGTGTTGGTCGCCTTGGTGGGCCGAAGGGCCTGTTTCGGCCCTGTATCTCTAAACTAAACTAAACTAAATTAAACTAAAACAACCCTTAAAACATATCTCATTCGCCAAGCTCATGGTGTTTGTCCTAACTCCTCCTGTGTTTTTTAGCCAAGTAACCTACCAATGTGCATGTCATAGAAATGTGGGGCATTCAGGGGCAACCTGCAGAGTCAAGGGGAGAACTTGCAACTCTGGGCGTAGCTCCAGAGGTCAGGATCGACCCTCAACCACTGGAGATATGGGGCAACCATTGTGCCATTCAGTTATGGCACGTGTTGTTCCACCAGACTTCTCCTAACCCATGACTGACCAACATTATTCATGATATGCAGTAGGTAGTGTTCGATTCTCACGACTGCACACAACACTGGTGCTGCAGACATTCTGCAAACAGCCACACTGTCTAGCGTTGACAGACTGAAAACAAATAACTTTTTTTGTGTCGAATTTTCTGCTTCTGTGTTTTTCAATATTTGTGGCATTTTTAATGTTGCATGTTGCACATTATGGAAAAAAAATCGTAGGCAATTAATCTAATAGTTCATGTGACAGGCCACACTAAACCTACGATCGCCTTTAATTTAAGATTTAAAATGTCTACAATTACTGCCAGACCACACTGTGCTGGATAATTATCCTTAATTGGGATCACGATAGATTAAACTCCCACAGTCTCTCTGTTCTGCCTGTTTAATTCGGGTGACGGTTTGGTTTGTTTAGATTCTCTCTCAGGCCTGTGCTAGGAGTCCAACCACAGTCTGCACTCTGACATTCCACTGGGATTTTCCTGATTGCTGCTACAGTGCATTGGCAGGGGATGAGGCCTGTGGAACTGCCCTAATCCCAAGGATACGCTAACGGCCTTTGTTGGGGAAACTTACAAGAGAGCTTGAGGGTGGTTTCTGTGGTGGGATATGGTACCATGTTGGAAATCGTACTAATCAACATGAAAATAGTATGGTTTCATCTGTCCATTGCAACAATGCACACAGTTCATGGTTGTTTTTACAAGTAACTTGAGACATACTGCATTGTGAATGGTGCCGTGTACAAAATGCAAACCTTCCTGTACAATCAAGGGCTATTGGACCAGGTATTCTCAAGACACAGCAGTAGACATACAGTCCCGGGCGAAAACCCACACGGTCACGGGGAGAACGTACAAACTCCATGCAGACATCACCCGTCGTCAGCATGGAACCCAGGTCACTGGCGCTATCAGGCAGCAACTCTACCGCTGCTCCACGGCGCTGCAGTAATTTTGTGGAAGTATTTGTGACATTTCTGATTCACATGGCAATTTTACATGATGCTTGGGTCTGGGTTTTATATTCTCCCTGTGACCCGCGTTGATATCAAAACCAAGCTCCATAGGACAGCTCAGTGGCACGGCGATCCATGTTCAATGGTGACCTCTTCTCCTATCAGTGTGGAGTTTGCATGGTCCTCCCTGTGACACTATAGGTTTATCCCAGGTGTCCCGATTTCCACCGACATCCTGAATCCACGCGGGTTGGTGGGTTAATTACCCACTGCTGCTTATCAGTGAAGTTGGGTTCCAACAAAATCAGGGATGGGGGCAGCAAGTGATAGCGAGTAGGTTGTAGGGAAATCAGTCGGGGAATAACATTGATCGGATTAATTTGTAAGCAAACATAGGTCTAAATGACCTCCTCCACATAAGAAATATGGAGGAGATTGAATGAATTGGAAGGATTTTCTCTTGCTCGTGACCGCGTTGCCCTCCCTGCGCAGACAGAACTTTGATCGCCCTCCTGCATTGCTTCTTCCAATTCCTTGGCACACATGAAAGCTCAAGTTCCTACCAATGGCCACCTCCTTCTATAACGAACTAAACCCCTGTGACGGCCGAATGTCTTTGTTCCGAGCTCAATGGACTCCCCCTCCCGCCTGCCACCCTGAAACCTTGCTGGAACTCTCACTCAGCTATTCTGCTAGAGTCATTCAATGTTTACTTCAGCTTGTGGCCATTTTGGTTTTCTTGCAAACAAATGAATGAAAACTTTTACTATTAAAATAACAGCCACAGAGTATAGCATGGTCAGCCTGCAGCAGGTTGGTAGTTTGTGAATGAAGCCTTAGTCAGCACTAGCTCCATCATCCATTATGTGCTTGTCAACGACATTTTTTCTTTGTCATTCCTGACCTGTTTTGTGCAGTGAGACAATAGAAAGGAGGGTGAGAAGTGACAGGTTCTATCTCTGTATCATTTCTCCCCTGACTGCACCCACTCTTTTCTATTCATTGTGTTATTCTGCCAACTGGCTACATTGGGTAAATGTGGGAGGACATCTTTGGTTTGGAGTTGAATCTCTGTTGTTTTGATGCATGGTGCTTTTTGGGCAAGGGAGGGGAGGGCACAGAACAAGTGTATGGATGATCGTTGGTCAGCATGGATGTGGTGGGCCGAAAGGCCTGTTTTCATACTATATCATAAGATCATTAGTGATAGGAGTAGAATTAGGCCATTCGGCCAATCTAGTCTTCTCCGCTATTCAATCATGGCTGATCTACCTTTCCCTCCTAACCCCATTCTCCTGCCTTCTCCCCATAACCTCTGACACCCGTACTAATCAAGGATCTATCTATCTCTGCCTTAAATATATCCACTGACTTTGCCTGCACATCCTTCTGTGGCAAAGAACTCCACGGATTTACCACCCTTTGACTAAAGAACTCCAAACTAAACTAATAGCCAGCCTTTCTTCGTTGCGCCTTGATATCACAGATGTACCACTCGTTGAATGAATGCTTTTAATTGAACCACCAGAGGAAATACGTTTGCTGCATCTGCACTGTTGAACCTTAACATTTTTGGCCGCTTGATCTGATCATCCTTCGGCTTTCCGCAAGGGAAGACCAGAAACCACATTATCTTCACTTAAGCGAATCTCGACAGGAATTGAACACTAGAGAGACCAAAGATGGGAATCTGCAACAAAGATTTCTACACATTTCTGAAGGAACTAGGCCGAGGGAATTGTCGACGTTTTGGGTCCTGATGCAGGGTTTTGACCTCAATCGTCGGCAATCCTCTCACCGCTGCTGCTCAACCTGCTGCGTTCCTCCAGTTTTCTGCTTTTCACCCACAGAAATTGAAAATGAATTAGCATTTACATGACAAGTTTATGCATTTCTCAGACACAGCCCACAGCAAACCGTGAACTGGCACTCTGAAGTGCAATGAGTGATTTTTCTTTACTAAAGTGTGTCATTACCAGCTGGGATGTATGACCAATAAAGCAGCATTTACATCACAACTGGGGTGTATCGGAAACTGGTTTACCGATTCTCTAGCCTGTGGGGTTTAATATCACTTGATAGCATGGTGAGACCTCTGGAAATGGGGAACATCACCTCACCTAGTCTAAGGTCAATTCCATGACCCCTGAGTCCCAAATTCATAACATTTCGGTGAAAACTACCTTTTACCCCTTAACAAATACCACGGAGACAGACAGATTTCCAGATTGAGATTTTGCACATCCGTTTCCATATTCCAGACAAAGCAAGAATGATTGCACTTCAAGTGAACATGAATCAGCTGTAGGTTTTGGTAGGTGTTATATAAATGTACGTTGCCCTTCGATCAAGGAAGTATGAATGTTCCTTCAATTCTACTCAGTGGCCTTGGTTGCAAGAAAGATGTTGACTCTCTTTCAGTTGCACTGCGATATCCTTTGTACCCATTTGTCTTCAATAGCACTGACAACAGCTTGTATTATACAGCACCCTTAAGACAGCTTTATTTTAGGAGCATGATCGAACAGAATTTGACACCAAGCCTCAGGACTACACGCCATGTGAAAAAGATAGGAGCAAATGTCTTGAAGGAAGAAAGAGAAGTAGAGAAATTGGGAGGTCCAGCTAGGGTACCCCAGAGGTTACAGCATTGGCAGCTGAAGATGTATCCACCAGCGGTGAAGCTCGTAGGAAATAGTGAGAGGTCAGGATGGGAAGAGCGGAAGAGAAATGGCAACAGCGAGCAGATGGAGTGTGGAGACATTCAGATACAAGGGGATGGATTTTAAAATTGAGTTGAAAACAAAAAAAAACTATAGATGTTCAATGTGAAGCAGAAACCAGGAACTGCTGGAAACACTCAGCAGCACAGGCAGCATCTGCGGAAAGAGAAACCATTAATGTTTCGGGAGCATCAAAGTGGCGCAGTGGTAGAGTTGCTGCCTTACAGCGCCAGAGACAGGGTGCGATCCTGACCACAATTGCTGTCTGTACAGAGTTTGTACGTTCTTCCTGTGATCGTGTGGGTTTGCTCCTGGTGCTCTGGTTTTCTTCCACACTCCAAAGACAAAGAGATTTGTAGGTTAATTTGCTTTGATACAATTGTAAATTGTCCCTAGTGCATGTAGGATAGCGCTAGTGATCACTTGTTCGTGCGGACTCAGTGGGCCGATGGGGCTGTTTCCATGCTGTATCTCTGAGGTCTCAATAGCGGCATTTGAGGTGCAGTGGAGTTTTGGATGTTCTTAAGGTTAAGGAGCGTGCACTGAGGAAAGCCAGGCAGGGGTGCGCTGGAATAGTCAAGTCCAGGGGTAACAAGACCACGACTAATGCTATCGTGATCAGGTGAGCTGAGAGAGAGGCAGAACCTCTGGCTGCAACCAGATAAGTGTGGTCCCACCCAGCTGGACGACAGTGGGTGAAGATGGCGCGGTCACCCATAAAAAACCCTTCAAACAGGTCAGGTTGGGCACAGATGACTCACTCCCAGTGACATGTGCCACTTTGGTGCTACATGAGATCAACAGAGTGTTTGGAGGGATTCAGATCTTGAACTGGGAAAAATGAGCATGGGTATTTCAAGCTCCAACATGGAACATGTTCTTGAAGAATAGGCTGATGGGTGGTCTTGTATTAATAAGGATAACAACCGCTGACAGGTCAGAGTTATCCTCTGTGTAGTGTACAAGTACACATCTATTGAAGATAGACACAAAGGGCTGGAGGAACACAGCGGGGCAGGCGGCCTCGCTGGAGAAAAAAGATGGTTGACGTTTCGAATAAGGACCCTTCTTCAGACTGGGTCCTGGCCCGAAACATCACCCATCCTTTTTCTCCAGAGATTCTGCCTGACTCGCTGAGTTACTCCAGCACTTTGTGCCTATCTTCGGTATAAACCAGCATCCGCAGCTCCTTTCCACACAGCACACATCAATTGTTGAGTGTGAACCTACAAGCCTCAGTCTCCAAGCGAGAGTTAACGACTGACTCTCATTAGTTAACGATCGAGAGTTAACGACTGACTGGCAGTCGGCAGAATGAAATTGCTTTGAAGCCTGGGCTGTCCCCTTGTCAGTAAATTCTCAAAAGTGCCCATCGTCTTCCGACAACCCCAATTTCATTATGGGAAATGGAGAATTTAGTGGAATAAAGAATCATCTCTTTAAAGCAGATCATCCCGGAAATTAATACTGACTGGCGTGGCTACTAATGCATTTAACTATCATTAACCTGATGTATGTGGGCGATGAGATCAGATCCATCGCATATTGAAGTTCAGCTCATTTGAATGATTGGCTGTGAATGCTCAGTTTACCTACCCTCCCCCTTCCCGGATATTGGATGGTGGGGGAGGGAGAGCCGTCCACATACTTAAAGGGAGCAAAGACCTCCTGTCTCCTTGATGTTCCTACTGTGATATGCAAGGTGGAGGGGGTGAGTAGTGGGCTGCAGCCCTGCCAGTGTGTCCACCTGGAAAATGGCACATGGGAAACGAGTTTAAAGATTGAGACCTGTGTATCCGAAAGTCATTGTTAACCACAGAAAAAGCAGAAAACCCTCAGCAGGTCAGGCAGCAACTGTGGAATGCAAACAGAACTCGAGCCCTCGTCGGAGCATGCACCCTGGTCCCAGACCCGACAAGCTATCTGCTTCTCTTTCCACAGTTACTGCCGGATCTACTGAGTGTTTCCAACACATTCTGGTTTTTTTTCATTTTAAAACTCCAGCATCTACACATTTTTAGTTTGATTTTTATTGCTAATCATCTCTGGCTTTACCACTCTCCTAGGCTTGAGTATGGGAAGCCCTGGAGATAGAGATGAAGTTAGTCTCTCTTGTCCATGGTGAGTGAGTCTCACCTGCTCCCTCAGAATTACCTTTACCGCCGGTGTCAGTGCTTTTTATGCTCCAACAGTTAGTGGACACAAATACGCACAGGCCTGATGTACCAGGACAGCAGAACACGACAGGACAGGATAAAGGGCCTGTCCCACTTTCACAACCTTTTTTACTCGTGGACATTTTTCATCGGGCTAGAAAAATGCCCTGACCTATTTGATGCCACGAGTACCTACGACTAGCATCATGGCCTGCTATGACCTACCTATGACCATGTTGCGAGTATGAGTCAAGGGCAAACTCGGCAGAGGTCGTGAATTAGGTCGTGAAGGTGGGACAGGCATTTAAGGGGCTCTTTGAGAACTGCAATAAGAAACGTTTTCATTCATGAAATACAACACTTTGGTATTGGTGGGTTTATTATTGTCATGTGTACTGAGGAACAGTGAAAATTGCTTTGCACGCTGTCCAGGCATATACTATACGTGAAGTATAATCAACCTACGTACAAGTACACCAGGTAGTGCAAACAGAAAATATACTGATTGTAGAAGGCGTTACATCTACAGTGAAAGTGCAAATTAAAATGTGCAATTCCACAACAACGTTGGTTGGGGGGTTGTGAATTTATCCAGAGATTAGCAATTTGCCAACCTGACACTACTTCTTGAAGTCCTCGAGAAGATTCATTCAATGATCAACTGATGATCAGATTGAATTGCCTTGTTCTGTTTATTTCTAAGCTAAGCCACTGAAAATGACCTTCATTAAAGGCCTTTCCCAGCTTGCTATGGTTCACTTTGGAAACCTGACTACCTTTCCTGGTGCGTGCCACTCTCCCACACTCTAAACTCGGGCTCATGAAATGATTTGATTTTGGAGCATTGGAACTTATCCTGAGGTGTCTCCGATCCGCCTTACGTTCGTCACTCTTGAATATGTTTTCAGATATGTTTTCTGCACACTGTAGGGTTGCGATCAAAGTAATTAATTACATAAAACAAAGCACTGGAGATGCTGGAAATTTGAACTATTAAAAAGAATGGTGTAAAATTTCAGCAAGTCCAACAACATATGTAGAGAAAGAAACACATCGCGCTAAACTGTTAACCCTGTTTCTCTCTCCAGACATTCCCTAACGTGCTGAGGAGCAGCTTCCTTTGTTATGCCCAATTAATTATTTACAATCTTTAACTTTCCCCCACCCCAACCATGTTACCAATGTCATCAAATTGTCCTAACCTCTGACCGTCCGTGGCCTCTGCTACTGATTCACCCTGCCCACAACTCCTTATTTGTCATATCCCTCCCACAAACGCTGCATTGAGACCCCAATCTACATCCCACTCACCCCAACATCCATGACGCCAATCTCCATCCAGCCAGAAATGACCCCATATCCTCCACCCACCCCAACCCAGCCTCTAGGTCCCTTTCCTCCAGTGGCTACTTTCATTGACCCTGACTGCCTGACCTGTTGAGCATTTTCAGCAATTTCTCATTTTATGTCAGATTTTCAGCATTTTTTTAAATGTCTGAGCATGTTGTGCATTGAATTTCTGGTAAATTTGCAGCCAGTAAACATTGGTTCAATGTTGTACCAATGGCCTGATGGAAAGCAGTTGAGGAAACGCACATCTGATGCAAAATGGACTTTTGTGATCAGTAATATACAGGATCTTGAGATGACCTTAAGTTGTTGACCACAGCCTCTCTTTCTCATCACGTCTCAGCCCCCTTTTGCCAATGTGTTTGCCCATGTTAAGGACATGACTGTTACCATGGCAACTCGGGCGTTATCTGGGCAAGTGCTGGCTGAACATTGGACCTCAGGTTTATGAATTCAAAGAACTTAATGTCGTGGAGGTCAAGTGGAAATGATTGATGGCATTCCCAAGGATCTAGCACTCATTGGAAAGTAATGACCTTTTCATAATGCCTGCTAATGAATGTTTAATCGAGTCAACATTGACTGTGGCCTGGGAGCAAGATCTGCCTGACCTTTTGGGGTGACTCAAGTCAGTCAGGGAACTGAGTATTGAAAATAGACACAAAATGCTGGAGTAACTCAGCAGGACAGGCAGCATCTCTGGAGAGAAAGAATGTGTAATGTTTCGGATCAAGACCCTTCTTCAGAAATGTCTCCAGAGATGCTGCCTGTACTGCTGAGTTACTCCAGCATTTTGTGTCTACCTTCGGTTTTAACCAGCATATGCAGTTCCTTGCTACACAACTGAGTATAGACGTTGGGATGTTATGTTAGGGTTGTACCGAGATGCTGGTGAGCCCACTCTTGAAGTATTCCATTCAGTTTTGGTCGTACGAAAGATGCCATTAACCTTGAAAGAGTGCAGAGAAGATTTAAAAGAAGGTTGCCAGGACTACTGGCATCCCTGCATCTAAGCAGATGTAAGGATGGCATTATGAGTTTCAACACAGGAAAGAGGTCTTCTACCTTGCAAAATGAAAGCTAAAGGCTGAGCTAACAGAGACTTTCCAATTTATGAAAGGTTTAGATAAGAGAGATACAGAGAGTGAATTTCCATGTATGGAGAAGAACAAAACCAGGGGGAGTTCTGGATTTCCCAGCTCTAAGAAGCTGTGAATGTCCAGGAGGGATTCTGCTGGGTATAAGGAGATCTAAAGTGATTGAATGGATTGCCATGATTTAATTGAACAGCAGATTGGGCTTGAGGAAATGAATGTCCTGCTCCTGTGTCCACATCAAATCTGAGATGGGCGGAAGACTTGCCTGATGCAATATTTTTCACTTAGGGGGTGGTGGGTATATGAATGAGCTGCCAGAGGAGATAGTGGAGGCAGGTATTAGAACAGCATTTAAAGGACACTTGGACAGGTACATGAATAGGAAAGGTTTGGAGGGATATGGTCCAAACGGGGGCAAATGAGATGAGCTTAGATGGCACATCTGGGTCAACATGGACCAGTTGGGCCATAGGGCCTGTTTCCATGTTGTATGCCTCTATGTATTCTCACTTGAAGGTTTGCATATCTGATATTTAAATATGGGTTTCAGCTTTCTGGAATGCGCTGCTGTTAAACAAGATCACGCCAGCTTCATTAGCCCAGGTCTTGTATATTGATGAAGTGACTGCAGCAGCCTGAATCGTCTTCTTTTTTTGGAGTGTTATTAGATTTTAGCTATTATTGCGGTGGGCGGTTCGATGATAATGAATGATCCTAGGTCAGGTGCCAAATGCTGAATCAGCCAGGTTATTTATCTTCCTGAGCGTTTTCAGACAATTCACTGAATGGATGTGAATCTTCACCTTGACCTCACGTGTAACCTGAAAGGAGAGAGCTGGCATGCTGCGCTTAGTGCTTTTTTATTCATGAGCTTCTGACTAACCCATTCAGCAGCCTTCATTCCCTGATGGATTTTATTCAAAGAGGTGTGCTCTGCATATGAGCTGGCGTCCTCTCACCGCCTGTGATGAAAAATCATTCGAAATTAAACCTCGCAATGTAATTGCAGGAAAGGATGTATAAAACCGGAGTAATTTTAAAAACCATGCCCCTTCTCATTTTGGTGACAATCTTAGCTTGTGATTTCGATCGATCCTGACATCCAGCTTTTGCCCATTGGATATTAATAAGGCTGCTTTCAAAGGCAAGGACATTGCGAATTTGTTCATCCTTCTCCTTCACACGTTAACATTTGCTGATTCACTGCATTCGATGCTGAGATGGATACTTGGTCCATTGATGAGCTGAGCTAACCAGTGGAGGGGCATGTGGACTTGCTGAAGTATTTTCCTTTGATGGGAAGGATGACCTTCCTCTGAAAGGGAATGGCTAACATGTACTTTGGTTTGACATGCACCGGGAGTCCTGCCCAGACTCCAAACCCTTGTCCTACATTCCAAACCCTGCTCAAACTTCAGACTCTTGCCCAGTCTCCAACCACCTTGTGCCCCTCCCTCACCCGACACTCCAAGCCCCATGTTGAAATTCGAAACACCAGCCCTTGCCCTGGACTCCAAACCCCTGCCCAGGTTCCAAACACATCCACCACCCACAATCAGTGATGATTTGTACCCACAAAAAAACAGTTCATTAACAATTTAATACAGACGTATGTTGAAGAGATACTAACGTATATGGAACAGCGTTGAAATCCCATTATCCAATATCAAGCATGAATTCAAATCCAACCATGGAGATCTCCCAGTTGACAAACATTTTAACTCCCCTTCACACTCCCTTCTGACCTCCCTAGTGACCTTCTTGACTAGCACTGATATCAGAGGTTATGGGGAGAAGGGAGGATAATGGGGGTTAGGAGGGAGAGATAGACCAACCATGATTGAATGATGGCATAGACTTGATGGGCCAAGTGGCCTAAATCTACTCCTGTACCTTATGACCTTTCTGTCCTGGGCCTCCTCCACTATCAGGGTGAACAAATTGGAGGAACAGCACCTCATATTTTGCGTGGGCAGCTTTCAACCCAGCAGCATGATTTTTGATTTCTCTAACTTCAAGTACTTGCATTCCCTCTCTATCTCTCTGTCCCTCCCCCATCCTTGTCCTCTTGCTAATTTTACCGTTTGTTTTTCTTCGTTATCACCTCATCACCAGCGAATCCAGAACAAGGGGTCACAGTCTAAGGATAAGGGGGAATTCCTTTAGGACCGAAATGAGGAAAACATTCTTTACACAGAGAGTCGTGAGTCTCTGGAATTCTCTGCCACAGAAGGTAGTTGAGGCCAGTTCATTGGCTATATTTAAGAGGGCGTTAGATGTGGCACTTGTGGCTAAAGGGATCAGGGGGTATGGAGAGAAGGCAGGTACGGGATACTGAGTTGGATGATCAGCCATGATCACATTGAATGGCGGTGCAGGCTCGAAGGGCCGAATGGCCTACTCCTGCACCTATTTTCTATGTTTCTATGAACAATGGACCATTGTGGGCTCCACCTTTCCTGAGCCATCGATGCAGGCTCTGCTTTGTTCTGTACCTTCCTATACTTCTAGTTTCCCCCTCCCTGACTCTAAGTCTGATGAAGTCCCGACCCGAAACATCACCAATTCCTTTTCTCCAGAGATGCTGCCTGACCTGCTGAGTTACTCTTGCATTTTGGGTCTATCAACCACGGAGCAACACAAATTCTAATAATTCAAGAAATAATTTGTTTGAAAAGGCTACCAAATATGAAACTGAAGGATTGCCATAAAATTAACATCCTTCAGGGAAGCAGATTTGTCAACCCTACCTAGTCTGGGTCTACATGGTGTCAGACCCACCGCATGTGGTTGATTCTCTACTTCTTTCTTAGTTTAAAAACAATTCATGGGTGGAGAAAAAGTGCCAATTTTGCCAGTGATTACTTTCAATAATGAGAAAAATAAAAGTTTAAATTTATAGCATAGAAAATAGTAAATGCTTTCTGGTGGGACAGTTTTGTTTTATGCTTAGAACAGCAGGCCCAATTTGGTCTGTACAAAGGACAATGACAATGTACTTCCAAATTGTAGAATATCTTGGTACACAAAATGCTGGAGAAACTCAGTGGGTGCAGCAGCATCTATGGAGCGAAGGAGATAGGCAACGTTTCAGGCCGAAACCCTTCTTCAGACCTCTTTCAGATTCTGCCCCTCGTGTAGAATATCTTGTTATTTTCTGGAGCACTGTTTAGTAATTGAATTTCCAGACTTGGCTCTGTGCTTCACAAAGTGTTTATTCTTCTGGACTCCCCTGTATTGCTGACAGATACAACATGCATGGAATATAATGCAATTGTGATATAAGCAAAAATCGGCGTAGGTACACCGAGTAATATAATTCCGTGCTCAAATGGACAATCATACTCAACACTAATTACGGAGATTGATGTCCCTCGAGACCTTGCCCATTCAGAAATGGTGCACTCTGCCAGAATTCCTTTCATTTGCAACTTTTGCATTTAGGAGAATAAGAGCCATCATTAAGGCTGGATCGTGTTCCTGGTCTGAAGCCAACACCTGAGTGCTTGGGCTCTTCAATTCCACTCGTCATAAATTTGAAAGCAATATTCCACTGGGTCTTTCAAGAGGTACTTCTTTTTTAAAATACTCAGAGTTTTAACCTTGTATATTTTGTCTTCTGTCTCCAGACTTGAAGTGAATCCAATCTGAAGACGCACAGTTACTCTGGGACGGGCTTCGGCTTCCAGGCCAGCATTAAATGTCATTGCCAAGGATGCTTTTACCTACTCATTTGATGATGCCAGCTTTAGTCTTCTTCATGGCTTTGCTGTCCTCAGCCTTGGCTGACACCGTGATTGAAGGTAAGACTTCCCAACTTGACCAACCTTGTGATGACATTGTGACAAATGAGAAACATACCCCTATTGGTGTTAATTGCCCAGCTGTCCACTGGTAGACCAATGACCCTGTTCTTCATTTATTCATTCCAATTCCAATTGAGTATCTGAATTCTCCTGCTGTTAAAATCGTAGAAACTTACAAACGTACCACACATCTATCTATGCGAATCCCATTAGGCCCACACCAACCTGTACCTAAGATAGACACAAAAAACTGGAGTAACTCAGCGGGGCAGGCAGCATCTCTGGAGAGAAGGAATGGGTGCCGTTTTGGGTCGAGACCCTTCTTGCCCCTATACCTTCCCCATTCATGTCCCTCTCCAAGCATCCTTAGGCATAATAATTGCATCTGCCTCCAACAATTCCTCTGGCAGCTCATTCCTGTTAACCACCCTCTGCGTGAGAAATATAACCCTCAGAACTCCTTTAAATTATCCACACTCACCTTAAACCTGTGCCTTCTAGTTCCAGACTTTCTTGTCCAGGGATAAAAAGATCCTGAACATTATCCCAACTAGGAGTGGACACTGTGTTAATCATGTTAAACGTGACCTTCACCCTTCTCCATCCTTATTGTTTTCTATTTTTTGATACCATGGATGTTGATAACATTTGCCATTTGGCTGGAGGGAATCCTAAGGCTTACCAACACTCCAGGATCCAAGAAGCTTCGCTGCATACATTTTAGGGCCTGTGTCAGAATTATCAGTCTGCATTCATGCTTCCGTGCATTATTGAACTACAACATGAGATTGCGCCTATATTCTAGAAAACATCCCCTTGAGTTTTACTTGATTACTTTCGGGAGGTGGAGAGGCGTTTCCCGATATCCCTAAATGACCACAAATTCTAGTTCTCTGCTTTATGGTTTTCCCAAGATAGTATGTGGTTAAGGGATTGGTTAAATGATGCCTGTTGCTATACTGGTGTCTAGAGATGGTAAGCTAGATATGGATAATTGCCTGTGCTTGTCATTATTGAGTCCGTTTGTAACTGATAGGTGGTCTCTTTCAGATTTGATGTACAGACTGTGAGTGGAACCGCAAACAATTTTTATACACCGGAGTATTGCAGCCTTCATTAGTCTGCTTTATTCCCTATTTAGGATAGACACAAAATGCTGGAGTAACTCAGCGGGACAGGAAGCATCTCTGGAGATGAGGAATGGGTGACGTTTCGGGTCAAGACCCTTCTTCAGACTGAATTACTCCAGCATTTTGTGTCTATCCAGTGTAAACCAGAATCCACAGTTCCTTCCTTCACATTATTCCCATTCACTGCTTGATTGGTGCCACAGAATAGCACATTGATATCAGGCCTTAGATTTTTGTTGCGTACTATAAAGATAATATTTGATTACAATCGAGCTATTTACAATGCATAGATACATGATACGGGAATAATGTTTTTACAGAGTCCATTAACCTACAAACCCACACATCTTTGGAATGTGGGAGGAAACCGAAGCACCCAGAGAAAACCCACATGGTCACAGGGAGCACATGCAAACCCCACACAGAGGTGTGTGCACCCGGGGTCAGGATCAAACAGGTCTCTGGCGCTGTGAGGCAGCAACTCTACCAACTGCATTACTGTGCTGCCTAGTTGTTGCAGTAGATTTTGTAGATGCTGCACACACAACACAGTGATATCCCTTTTTTTGTGTTGCAGAGATACCAACATAGAAAACACTGATATCCCATCAGGTTACAGGGGAGTTCCATTGTTAGGCTGCCCAGGTTTTTCCCAATATATGTAGGGTAATATGAGTTGGGCACATGGCCCTTGCATCACAAGAGATATTCATATGCCACTGGATCAAGGTGATAACTCTAACAGATACAGAATAATCAAACCATCTTTTACACAATTGGGCATTCTGAGGCACCACACTGAGTAAAGAGACAGTTTAAATAATCTGTAGAATTGTAAATTTGTAGAGGCAGTCTGTATAATTTGGAGTGATGCCAGAAGTATTGTAAGCAAGATGGGTTTTCAGGAATTTCTTAATGGCAGCACTGAAAGTAAATTTATTTTTGTGAAACTAAATCAAAGCGCCGTACCCAGGAAAAATGTGGGCTTTCATCATACTCGTGGATTGAGCATGAGGAGCAGAATTGCTAGTTCATCTTGCCTTCCCTAACCCATGGAGTGGCAGCCATATTTGTTGAGGTCACATGACTGCAAAGGCCCAGATATCAAACTGTGCTCTTCCTGGTCGCCATTGGCAGCTGAATGGTGACCATTCCTCTCAGTCTTTGCTGCTGCAGTTGTGAATATTTCACCTATTCACCTCTCATCAAAATCTTGCCTCAAAGATTTTGACACAAAGATGAAAAGGTGATAAGGAAGCAAACAGGCGGTAAGAATATTAGTTCAGCCAGGAGCTGTTGGACAGTGTAGGAGATCATTTGACACATCATGCCTGATACAGTGAATTAATTATCCAATTTCCAGTCCTCTCTCCCCATATTGCTGCAATAATCTCCTTCCAACAAAATAGTCAATCCTCTATTTGTGTGGATCCTGTTTTTCATCAGCTTTACAGGCAGCACACTCGGGCCATCATAATACAATTTCCACAGCAGCCTGTAATTCTTTCTCTGACTGCTTTAAATCACTGTCATCGGTTGCCCACTGGATTGCCTTTGGAGCATCTTTATCAAATACTAATACTTTTGATCACCTTCACTCAACCCCCTCCCCCCCCCCCCACTCCCCCCACGATGACCTTCTCTGCTTTAAGGAAGCCGACCTTTTGCTTTGTTTTGTTCTTTGCAAAATATTGTTTTTTTAATTTATTGAACTTTTTTAAATGTCCGTTTATTATATTACCTATTGTGTACTGCGCTTACACAGCTGTCGTGCTGCTGTTAAGTAAGTAAAGATTTCATAGTTCAGTTTCCATTACATATGAATATAAAAGACTCTTGAACCTTGACTACATCTGAAGTTCTATTTGATAAATCTCTTCTGAATTCCAAAATGCCGATATCCTTATTAAACTGTGATGAGGAGAAAGGTGTTGCACTGCAGCTGAGAAATACCGATTAATATGCGTGAAGGGTTTAGGAAAGAACCCTGTCTCCTTCCTCAATAACCTTCTCGATTTGTCACTTTCAGTGATAGGTGTCCATACACCTCTCTGTTCCTGCCTCCTCTTTTAGTTTATATTGCCTCTCTTTAAAATGTATCAGTTCACGCACCTCGGCAATCAGTTCACGCAACTTGGCATTAAATGTATCACCTGCCATCTGAGCCGTCTTCACCAGTCTGTGCCCTCTCTGCGTCTGCTGGTAGCCTGCCGAGTTGTTGCAGAACTCAGCTAGAAATTGTCAGAAACTGATTTGTCACACCGTGCAAATATAAGAATTAATCATGGCATTAGGAATGCAGTAAGGAATTAATTACTGTCATCCAGCAATTCTTAACACTTTAAAATTCCCTACTGGAATTATCTGGGGATGTTCAATATAGTTGGGCCAAGGATATGTCTATACACAGCAAGGTCCCACACACAGTGACGAGAGAAAGTAATGAAAACAGCAAGTGCTGGGAAAACCCAGTAGGTCAAGCAGCATCTATTAAAAGATATAACAATCAACAGTTATTGTCTGAGACCCTTTGGACACTGAAGTATTGGCTTTGTTTCTGGCCATGTGCTGCCTGGTTTGCTGAGTTTTTCTGCAAGTTGCAAAAGGGATCTTTAGTCCTGGATGTGTAGCGAGCCCTAGTAGAATCATCAGACTTTGCTGCAAGGAGGAGAGATCCAGTTTGTGTTACCTAGTCCACCACCTAATTAATCAAGAGCAATGTAAGGTGATGCCAGTCTTACCGCAAGTCATTCTGTAAATTGCTCAAAGAGTATTTTCTTTTTGGGTTTTCCATCACATCAGTGAATATACCCTAAAAGAAATGGACGAGACCAATTTGGGATACATTGAGGTTGTGAAAGATATTGCTAATCTGTTCTTTCTTATTACCGTCAAGTGTGAATGTCGTTTTTTATGTTGAGCAACAAGCCTTATCTTTGCTCTGTAAATTAGTCTGAACATAACCTTCTCAAGTCCCCTTTGCCAGCCAATTGTCCATGGAACCAATTAGTGAAGGTTTGGGGGTGTTTTTCCAGCGCAGTTCAGGTAATGATGAAGTAAAGGGGTGAGGGGAAGCTGGTGATGGTGGGACACCAACAGAGAAGATATACGGTAAGCACATGGTGATGTGGGCATCTGGCAAAGATCTGTTTATCTGTTCTTTGGATGTGTGCACCACCAGCAACTCTGTCCATCCCTGGCAGATTTTGGGAAGGTGGCGAGGAGCCATTCTGAAGTACAACAGCCCATGTGGTGAAAGTTTTCCCATGCAGCCCTTGATTGAGGACCAAGTATGTATAGCTAATGGATCGATGAAGGAACAGTGATCCACTGCCAAGTCAGAGGATTGTTTGATGTAGGGTAAAAACTTGCAAAATTGCATCGTTTCTGTGCATCAGTAGACCTCGCCTCTCAAGGTGGTGGGAGGCACAGTCCTGAAGGTACTGACGAAGGAAGCACTCTTGATCAGCTTGTGGCACTGTTTCTTATACACAGTACAACGGAGGCCATGGTTTGCCAGTGAGGGCAAATATTAAACTGTGCGAACACCAGGCCAGCGAGCTCAGGAAGTCACTCTTCAAAGGAGATCACGGGGAAGCTGTTAGCACAGGGTGAGTTTTCGCTGGCATGTGTTCGAACCAGCTTTGACTGAATTAATTAGATGACAGAGAAACGTTAAACCAAAGTGTTCCTGTGTCCCAGGGAGCCGTACGTCTGCGGATAAATATACTAACTATAACTCAACTTCTTGAAACAATGTTTTTTGGCATGAGCTGTAGTGTAAGTCTCACCATCCATCTTCACAGCCGGTGTTGTGCTATAGATTGCCTCAGAATAGATGTTAGTCTGTGTGGCGGATTTATGAGGGGATGTGACTTAGTTTGAGGTTGACGCGGTATCTATGAGTCTAAAAGCTTGTGCAGATTAGTTACAAGATGGAGACAAATCAACATGGAGCCTCTGAAATAAAAAGCCAATAGCCAGGAGCAGAGAAGGGGATAAACCACAGATGGGGATGCCAGCAGATGTGACTGAAAACCCTGGTAAGAATGAGTAGCTTTAGAAAGACTTTTAAAGGATGAGAAACAGATGGAAAGGGTTTCAGGGGGGGGGGCGATCTAGAGAACATGGTCAGCTGGCTGAATGTTGCACTGCTTAGCGGTGTTTAGTTTAATTTAGAGCTACAGTACAGGAACAGGACCTTCGGCCCGCCAAGTCCAAACCGACCAGCGATCCCCACACATTAACACTATCCTACACATACTAGGGAGAAGTTTACATTCATACCAAGCCGATTAACCTACAAACCTGTACGCCTTTGAAGTGTTGGAAGAAACCGAAGATCTCGGAGAAAACCCTAGCAGGACACAGTGAGAACGTACAAACTCCGCACAGACAAGCACCCGTTGTCAGGATCGAACCCGGGCTCTACCGCTACGCCACCGTGCCGTGGTGGGGTAAACTAGGGGTAGGGTATTCACATAACTCAGGTGAGATTATTAAAAATATTCATGTTGCGAGGCATAGTAGCAAATTGGTGAGAACATAAGGCAGATGGAGTTATAATTCAGCTTGTAGTTAGTAGTAAACGAACAATACATAACACATGTGGATTACACTCTGCTTGTAACATCCTGTTTTAGTGACTTCAGCCCATGGATATTATCACACTACATGTTTAATACTTACAACGGCAGATGAATTTCTTCTCCAATATGTTACAAATGACCCCTCACAGAAATCCACATTTATACAAACCCCCCATGTATTTTTAAAACCATGGGGGTTTCAATATAGTAATAATAACAATAAACTGTTTTGTAATATTAATTAATGACTGGACACAGTATATATTCCATTACTTTAATTATAGGTACTGTTAGGGAGCATATTTGGTGAACTAAAAGAATTATAGCAAGTGTATACAGAGCGTATTGACGTGGATAAGCTTTTCCCATTGAGGGTAGGGAAGATTCAAACAAGAGGAGATGACATGAGAATTAAGGGACAGATGTTTAGGGGTAACATGAGGGGGAACGTCTTTACTCAGAGAGTGGTGGCTGTGTGGAATGATCTTCCAGCAGAAGTGGTGGAGGCAGGATCGATTTTAACATTTAAAAGTAAAGTGGATAGGTATATGGACGGGAAGGGAATGGAGGGGTATGGTCTGAGTGCAGGTAGATGGGACTATGGAAAAATAAATGGTCGGCACGGACTGGAAGGGCCGAGAAGGCCAGTTTCCGTGCTGTAATTGTTATATGGTTATATGGTTGTAATATGATATAGGTTCCTGTGGGGAATGGACGTTTCAGATTTAAGGAGAACTTGGTTTAGGGACAGTTCACAGTCAAGAGCAGAACTCTGTCATAATCCAGGGACTGCCTGCACTGGGAAGCTACAAGTTTCAGTGGGCTAGGGAGGGGTCAAGTCAGCCAGCACTACACTTTCGATTGCCCTCCCCCTCTGGAAAGTGGCAGTGTGTGGATATGGGGTGAAGACGGTGTGGGCCTGGGGTTAAATGGCTCGCTCGCATTCAATCCTTGAGGTGCTCTTGTACCAGATGGCTGGTATCCCAACCAGAGTCAGTGAGTCAGTGTCCAGGCAATGCAATGAAAGGGAAATAATTTCAAATGAAATAAACATCCAGCCTTGTGATTTATGCTTGGTGCATTCCTGTGGATGTGTTGATGTTTTTGTTGGCTGGTTACGCAGAGGAGGAATTAGGTTTTGAACACCGCTGGAAGATTTCAGGATCTCCAAAGATAAAATTGGTAACTGGAGCCGACCAGGAATAGGAAGTTCATGGAAGTTCATCTCAAACATTGCCTGAAACTTGGGCCGTTGACATACCAGGCAACAGATGTTAGCTCAACCAAACCCATCTGAGTCCAGCATTAATGGATGCCATCACTATAACAACCACATGGGAAAACCATTCTCGAGAAAAGAGAGGGAGAAAATAAGCCGATCCGAGGGGTGGGATGGCCCATTTGTGTTGTCTTGAGAGATGCCTGCTATTGCCAAATGATTAATCTGGGCATTGTGAAAGGTCTTTGTTCAGACAGTGTGTTGTGGGTACTGAATGCTAGCAAGTTTGATATAGGCCAGGTTTCCAGAGTTATCTATTTTAGTGCCTCACTGTGAACAGATTTTTATGAGAAAGGACTTTGAGTATACAGTAGGAGTAGGCAGATGCTGGAGTAACTCAACGGGTTAGACAGCATCTCTATTGAAAAAGGATGGGTGACATTTTGGGTCGGAACCCTACTGAAGGATTGAAGGTGCCCCATCAGGAGGATTCTGACCCGAAATGTCACCCATCCTTTTCCTCCAGAGTAGCTGCCTGACCCGTTGAATTACTCCAGCACTTTGTGTCTATCAAAGGTTCAACAATGCCCCAATTATATTCTGATGATTGGGATAATGCAGTCTGTGATAGACAAAGTGTGGAGGACTCAAGTCAGAGGGATTTCTTCAGATGAGTATGTGGATAGCCCAACTCAAGGAGGGACCATACTGGGCCTTGTATTAGGAAACAAAGCTGACTAGATGACTGGTTTTAAGATAGTTATGAATAAGATTATGTCTAGACCTTAGGGGAAAGTACTAAATTGGGGCAAGGCACATAATAACATTATTAGCAAAGATCGAGGGAGAGTAAAATTGGCACCGGTAGAAGGACCTCCACAAACTGGGGACAAGGATGATGGCTTTAATTGTATTTGGTCTATTAAACCCAGTGTGATTGGCTTCTAATTCATAATGAGAATAAACAAATATATCCTTCAGAGGTTGCCTGCATAATACCGATAGTTCTGGGAGTCTCTGCCATTGTCCAGATGGAGCTCTGAATGTGATTTCCACTTACCTCGGTCTAACATTGTGAGCGAGGCATCAACTCAGAGCAAAGAACCGATTTGCTATAACCTGGGGCCAACCATCTGTCCTGTTAACATTTCGGCGCCAGCTAAAGAAAGCTCGCCAGGTTTAACATCAATCTCCTCTCACCCACAGCCTGCTCTTCATTACCCCCATGGCTCAAATTACTTGACCCATATGGCCTTCAAGAAATTGACGCTGTGTCATCCTGATTTGAATAGAGTCATGGAGGCATAGACTCATACAGCTCAGAAACGGGCCCTTTGGCCCAACTCCTCCATGCTGCCCCATCAAAGCTAGTCCCATTTGCCCATGTTTGACCTATATCCTTCTAAACCTTTCTTATGCATGAACTTGTCCAAGTGTTTTTTAACTGCTGTTTTAGTAGCTACTTCCTCGGGCAGCCAGTTCTATATACCCACTGTCCTCTGAGTAAAGGTGTTGGCCCTCAGGTTTGTATTAAATCTTGTCTCACTCACCTTAAACATTTGTCCTCTTATTTTTGATCCCCCTACCCTCTGTGCATTCTCCCTATCTCTTCGCCACCCTTATTCACCTCTACAAAATCATACCTCAGCCTGTTGCTCTCCAAGGAATAAAGTCATATATAACTTAACCTCAGGATGTTATCTGGGACTGATACAGGTGAAAGTAGAAAAATCCATGAGGAACTGTTTTTACTTGGATGATTGAACCAATACAGCAAGTCCATTACTACACCATTGAAGTTGGGTTAAAGTTCTGTGACTCAGGCAATCTTCTCACAGCACTGATTCAAAGCTGCAGAATTTGATAGAGAGGGAAGTAAAAGAGGTGTAAGAATTGCAATACCAATCAGGGAGAAAGTCGCAGCAGCACTTGAGGGTTCATCCACTGAGGCAATATGAGTCGAGTTCAAAAATGTATAAGGTGCAATCAATCTAATAGGATTTACTATAGGCCTCTCAATGACCAGCTGGAGATAGAGGAACAGGGATGAAGATATGGTGCAGAATTTGTCAGATGTACTCAAGATGGTTTCTTGAAACAGTATGTGGATAGTTCAACTCAGGGAGGGACCATAAGTTTAAAAGTTCATAAGCGATTGGATCAGAATTAGGCTAATCGGCCCATCAAATCTACTCCGCTATTCAATCATGGCCGATCCATCTCTCCCTCCTAACCCCATTCTCCTGCCTACTCCCCATAACCCCTGACAACCGTACTAATACTGGGCTGTCCATACTGGACTTTATTGACAGGGGAAACGATTTAATACGAATCTGAGAGGTAACTTTTTCACACAAACGGTAGTGGGTGTATGGAACGAGCTGCCAGCGGAGGCATTTAAGGCAGGGACTATCAGAAGGTTTACAAAATATTTAGACGGGTAAATGAATACGACAGGTTTAGAGGGATATGCGCCTAATGCAGGCAGGTAGGACGAGTGTAGATGGAACATGTTGGTCATGTGGGCAAGTTTCAGATTTCCAGCATCTGCAGGTTTTTATTTTCATACTGGTTGTGTAATTAGCCTCATCTATACCTTGCCGAATAGTTTAAGTATTAAGAAAACAGGTTTATCGATTGAATGATTTGTTGGAGTAAGGAAGGGTTTTGTGCCAGACATTATCCAGAACACTGGCTTGGTCCCAGTCACAGGTATATCTGCCCTTCACGTATTCCATATTAATGGCTCCAGATAACCATCATTAGTAGTGGAAATAACAAACCACTCACCTATCCAGCTACATTACATGATGGATCAGTTTGTAATGAACAGGAGCCGGATCTTGTTCTCACCAGCACTACCCCCAGGAACCAACTAAAGCAACTTCAACAAAAATGTATTGAAATTAATGTGTCTTTGGTGCAGAAGCTATCATTGAACCTGGGAACCTGTTGGTGTGCAACAATTCCTATCACAATAGGCCTTCATAGTGGCCATTGTAATTTTCAATCCAGCTCTTGAGAATTTTGCAATCCTTGTATTTGCAGTGTTTATGATGTCCTTGTGCTGCCTTGACTTTGTGAACCACACAAGTGAATCTTGGCTATTTGCCACAATATCTTTCAATCTTTCTATGTCTGTTTGATGGCTCTCTTAGATTAAGTTGATGTGTTAAAGGAACCACACCATTGCATTGTGTTGTTCTCAGCTCTGTCAGTAGAGGATATTTTCCTTTCAGCTCCTTCCCTGTCTCTTTCCCTGGTCTCCACTCCCCAATAATGTTCCACAGGAACAACAAAGAACTGACAGTGATTTTATATTCTTTTTGTTTATTTTTACTCCCTGGAATATTTTTTGATTAATCGTCAGTGGCAATGACCTCATCAGGGTAACCGCTAGTCTCAGAGGGGCGGTCGATGCACGGGAGCTGAATTAACATCTGATGAGGTCCTCATTAACCCAGGGTTGTGTTATCTGAGCTGTGGAAGTTAATTAAGCTCCTTCGAGCCTGCTGAACGCTGATGTCATCATCAAAAAATATATTGCTGAAAGTAAATCAACAGAAACGAGTAATTGGCACTGCTTTCCTATTAATGAGGAGTCCAAAAGATTCTTGCAATAAATGCGAAGGAGAAAGGATAAGATGGGAGTAGATGTTTGATGTGTTTCTCCTCTTTCAGGTGCACACAACATGCAATATTTAGATTGCAGAATTCAACAGAGCTGCACAGGATGATGTCATTGCTCATGCCTTGTTGGGTTGACTCTATCCTTGTACAACTGCACAACATTCAGTGTGTTCCACCCATAGGAAACTGGGGCTGAGAAGTGATACGATCACTCCACCCAGAGATCACCATCCACTTACAGCTGTGTAGGAAGGAACTGCAAATGTTGGTTTAAACCAAAGACAGATCCAAAATGCTGGAGTAACTCAACAGGACAACAAGTAACTTCCAACAGACAACTCTGGATGGAAGGAATGGGTGACGTTTCGGGTCGACATCCTTCTTCAGACCGGAAACGACCCGAAACGTCACCCATTCCTTCTATCCATAGAGATGCTGCCTGTACTGCTGAGTTACTCCAGCATTTTGTGTCTATTCACTTACAACTTTTGTGTGACTGGTGCTGAAGATGTCATTTCTCTGGGGTTGGCAGAGTTGCGCAGCTGGTAGAGCTGCTGCCTCAAGGATCGAGAGATCTGGTTTCAATCCTATCCCAGAATACTGTTTGTATGGAGTTTACATGTTCTCCCTGTGACCGTGGCCTTCCTCTTGGTGCTCCGGTTTCCTCCCACATCCCAAAGGCATACAAGTTCTTAGGTTAATTGGCGTCTGAAAACAAATTGTCCATAATGAATAAAAAAAGTGGTTTAACATAGAACTAGTTTGAAATGGTTGATGGATGGACTTGGATGGAATTGATGAAATTGGCTGAAGGGCCTATTTCTATTCTGTATCTCTAAACTAAACTAAACAAGCTGCCTGACCCGCTGAGTTGCTCATCTTATTTTTGTAAACCACCATCTGCAGTTCCATGTTTCTAAACGAAGCCTTCTACTTGATCCCCACCCCCATCTACCACACTCAACACTCACAGCTGTCCACCAGTGATGCACAGAAACTGCAGGGTGCACCATCTGCACAACTTCTGACTGCGCCAGCAATGTTATTGGAGCAGGAGGGAGCCTTCCTCAGCAGCCCTTATCTAGGTCCTGGAATTGATAGAAGTGCTTTGCAAAGCCACATCGTGAGTTCCTCGCTGCAGAACAGTGAAGGTGCAGCCAAATATTTTTGCACCCAGTTAAAAACCGGCAGTATTATCACTGGCTCTCGTGACTGCCTTGCCATCCCTTTCCCTGTGGTACTGCTTTGTACTCCTGTGTCAGCTGTAGCCAGGCTGGTGGAGACAGTGGGGACTGCTGATGGCCAGAGGGAACACATGGTCTCGCCAGGCGTTGGAGCAGTCGGGACTAACAGGATAGCAGGGGAGAGCAGTGGTGCTGTCAGAGTAACAGTGAGGGGAGCACAGATGTTGCCTCAGGGAGAGAAGTCAACAGAGTTGCATGGCTTGGAGCACAGACATCTCCCCAGGATTGCAACACAGCGGTTCCAGTAATCAGTTGGGCTGCTGTAACATCCTTAGATGTTTACATCCAGAGCCATCTTGGCCACAGTTGGAGCTTCAGCGGAAATAGTATGAGGGTGCTTCATTTAGATATAGTCATAAAGTCATACAGCGTTGAAACAGGCCCTTCGGCTCAACTTGCCCACACCCACCAACATGTCCCATCTACACTAGTCCCACCTTCCTGCTGGATAAAGCTATTCTCTCCATGTATCTGTCTAAATGTTTCTTAAATTTGCAGTGCAAAGGCCTCAAAGGCCTCAAATTCTAGCTAAATAAATATATTTGAAAGAAGGTTTCAGGAGTAATGGAGAACAGGAGAGCACTGGCTCTGCAAAAGCATAGAGGTCTATGGACCCGATGTGAGTAGATAGGTACAAGAGGAGTAACATGGGCACACAGGGTATTACAGGGACACAGCTCGTTGAGCTGCTCCTCACCACTCCAGAGATCTGGGTTAAAATTCTCACCTGTGGAGTTTGCGTGTTCTTCCAGGGACCACGTGGGTTTCCTCAAGGTGCTCTGGTTTTCTCCTACATCCGAAATATTTGCAGGGTAGTAGGTTAACTGGCTGTTGTAAAGTGGTCCAAGTATTTAGATGAGTGATTGAAGCTGAGTGATTGAGGTGAGCGATTGAAGTGGATGAATTGCTTCTTTTAATGGGATTAATGTAAGATTAGTATCTGGGTGGTTGATGATCAGCATGGTGGACTGAAGGACCTGTTTCCATTATACTCTGAGACTCTGATCTGATGAAAGAAGGGGCCTTCAGACCTTGGTCTGGAAAGAGTTGAGGGATTGTATGATCATGGTGAATATGGATCAGTTATAGTAATGCAGCATGGAAACTCGGTCCAACTTGTCCACACCAATCAAGATGCCCCTTCTGAGCTCGTCCCATTTATTTACATTTGGCCCATATCCCCCAAAACCTCCACCATCCATGTACCTGTACAACTGTCTTTTAAATGTTGCTAGAGTCCCTGCCTCCTGTGGCATCTTATTCCATATACACATCAAAGTCTGAGTGAAAACATGACCTGTCAGGTTTGTTTAAAATCTTACCTCCCTCACTTCAAACCTAGTCCTCGAGTTTTTGATTTCCCTACCCTATGTAATAGTGTCCATTCATCCACCCTATCTATTCTCCTCATGATATTATACATCTCTATCCGATCACCCCCTCAGCCTCCTGCTCTTCATGGAAAAGGTGAACCAGGAAATTGGAAACTATCAAAATGGCAGAGGGCACACAAAGTATGAAAGATATAATTAGGAAGAGGCAGGACCTGGAGGTTGGATTCAAGATCCACAGAGATATGTTGCGGGAAGCATATTGTGACTCGAGAAGAATTAAATAACTGTATAGTGGGAGATGTAAAAGTATTTTCTTGAACAGGGAAAATAATATTGTGGAGGGTTTCTGAGTTTGTCCTTAAGGGCCTGTCCTACCAGCATGCGACTCCATGCGGTGAGCGCGACCTAACGTGGTCGCTTGAGCCGTCCGGCCTCGCGGGGCCGGTCCCACTTCGATCGCCGGAGCTGTGCGGAATAGTGCGGAGCTGGTCCCGGCATCGCGCGGGGCTCCGAAAAACTGACCGTGTTCAAAAATTCCGCGCGACAACGGCCTGTCGGCCCGCAGTCGCCTCGACGCATTACACACCGCCTCGACGTCGTGCCTCCGTGACCCTCTCGATATGTGCCTCCGTGACCCTCTCTGTGTGTGCCTCCGTGGCCCTCTCTCTGTGTGCTTCCGTGCCCTTCGCTGTATGTCCCTCTCTGTCCTTGAGAACTTACCTTGCGGACTTCGCACCGCATCGCGCCACTCACCCGACCTCCACGCGGCCCCCGCTGCTGGTTTGGTTGCGCTCGCCACATGCAGGCGCATGCTGGTGGGATCGGCCCTGTACAGGGATCACCCGACCTCCGCGCGGCCCCCGCTTCCAGTTTGGTCGCGCTCACCGCATGGAGTCGGATGCTGGTAGGACAGGCCCTTTACTCGCTTAGATTGCAAGAAACCTGTCGTTGGCCTCCAGAATGAGAAAATAAGCTGCCTGCCCCCAACACCATGGGCTGCTGTCAGAGAATCAGAGAAAGTCCAAGAGTTGAGGGGATAAGTGGGAAATTCAGGCAGAAGAACTGGAAGCAGAGTTGATGCTCCAGGAAAAATAAATCTGAGAGTGATGCGATGCCCATTAGTCTAACTCCCGTTCCTGCGGATGATAAAGATGAATTAGAGATAGAGGTACGGACAGTTGCACACCAAGAAATTGGTTCAGAAGGAGACTAAGTGGGAAGGCTGCACACACTGTCAGTACTGAGGCAAAGATGCAGGAATGCACCATGTTATTGGAGTGTATCAGAGCCAGTTTGTTCAGGGATGGTTGATAGAGATTGATGGGGCGTGAGGCAGAAAATTAACAAGTCTGAAGTTAAAGTGGAATTATTTTTTCCCTCAGACCTTGTTGCCAGGAGATTATAACTTGGTTTGTTTTTGCTGAAATTACCATGACCACTGAACTATAACAGAGTTTTCCAAGAAGATGCTTTGGGTGATTTCACGATCTAGTGCCTTGGAACATTTTATTTCTTCGCTCGTTGATTAAATAGGAAAACAAATTTTAGTCTCTGTTACATTTAGCAGGGTGACACGCTTGGCGATGTATCAGTGTGTACATTTCTGCAGGTTTACAGGTTCATTTTCAGCAGCGGAGAATGATTTTTCAAGAGAAGGGATTAGGCATTTGGCCCATGGCTGCCACAGTGCCAGAGATATTGCAATGTATCTGTGCAAGAGCCTTCTCTCTACTGACAGCAGCCTCTCATCAAATCTGCCAGCTCCAGCTCGGCTGACAAGTCTCCCCTGAGACTGTCGGTGGAGCCCAGACCCAGGGAGGCAGTCACACTGTTGAAGGTACAGCAAGTTTAAACAGAGGTTCGGGGACTCCTATTCTCCATCTCCTGTGTGGTCATTCATTCTGCCCACCACAGTAATGTTGCTCAACCAACACTGGGTACGTTATTCAGGTGTGTAGGAAGCAACTGCACAGGTTGGTTTACACCGAAAATAGACACGAAATGCTGGAGTAACACAGCAGGACCGGCAGCATCTCTGGATGGAAGGAATGGGTGACGTCACCCATTCCTTCTATCCAGAGATGCTGCTCATGGAAGAGAGGTCGAGTTATATAATGTTGAAGAGAAAAAAAGCTAGGACCTACTATCTTTCTGAGTAACGTAAATAGACACAAAATGTTGGAGCAACTCAGCGGAACCAAAGGGAATCCTGTTTATTTCCCTTCTTTCCTCTCGTATATGTTCATATTTCCTTGCAATGTAGGCGGGCATTTCACCCCTTTGTGTCACTGCCAGAACTTAGAGCAAACTCTCCCCTTCACTAAGTTTCCTCGCAACCTGTTCAGTCAAATTCTCATCAACTTCCCCCCGACTCTACGCCTTAGTAGCAAAAGCAATTTACAGTGGATAATTTGCCAGCAAATCCAAAGCTTAGTGATAATATGTGTATCAGGAAAGCAGAGAGGTCATCGATACACTTCTAGTACCATGCACATGTAGTCGTGGCCCAGGAGGTTCCATAGACAGTAGGTGTCTACTGGTTAATTGTCCACCAAGTCAGCTGCACCTCATTTGGTAACCTATATGTGAATTTTCTCGCGAGGTTAAGTCTCTGTGCGCAGCAGAGAGGACTCTACAAATAATTTACACTCTGCTCTCAGGTCAGTATGTGGGAAGAAGACCAGGAGCAGGCTCAGGTTTGGTTAAGATACTCCTCGTTTTAAATAGTCATACAAAGGCTCAGTTAGCTAAGCCCACTACTGAATTGGGCTCATTGGGCAAAGGCACAGTGGAGCAGCTGGTAGAGCTGCTGCCTCACAGCTCCAGCAACCAAGGTTCAATCCCAACCTCCAGTGCTCTCTGTATGGAGTTTGCACGTTTCTCCTGCAATTGTGTGGGTTTGCCCTCAGTGCTCTGGTTTCCTCCCACATGTGGATTGAGAAGTTAGCTTGCGAATGTAAATTGGTCACATTGTGTAGAGGGATGGTAGAATCTACCAGGTGGGGGGGCATGATGGCGCAGCGGGAGAGTTACAGTGCTTGCAGCGCCGGAGTCCCGAGATCGATCCCGACTACGGGTGCTGCCTGTACGGAGTTTGTACGTTCTTCCCATGAGCGTGTGGGTTTTCTCCAAGACTTTCGGTTTCCTCCCACACTCCAACGATGTACGGGTTTGTAGGTTAATTGGCTTGGTATAAATGTAAATTGTCCCTAGTGTGTATAGGGTAGTGTTAACGTGTGGGGATCGTTGGTCGGTGTGGACTCGGGGGGCCGAAGAGCCCTAAAACTACAAAAAACTAAGCCTAAAATCTGGAGGGAGTTGATGGTGGTGTGTGGACAATAACATAAGATTTGTGTAGATGGTGCTTTAAGGTCAGCATGGACTCAAATGGCCAAAGAGCCTGTTTCTCTACTGCATGGATCGACATCTACTGCAGTGTAGGAGTGTGGTTACTACACTTTACAGTGAACTGGTGCTTTCAAAGGAAGCATTGTATGGACCTTCACCTTTTGTTATGGTAAATGTCTGATGGGAGTTACCTCAGTGCTCACCTCTAGCAAGATTCAGGAAGCATTCTTAACTTATACCTTTGGAAACAAGGCGGCTTTCTGCTCCCCTTATTGCAGAATTTTATCCACATTACTAACCCCCTACAAACTATTGTGGTTCGGTGATCCTCACGGGGGTATTACTCACCTCCTCACCGTCAAACTCCGGCTTGCACTCATTTGAAAAGGTTGCACAGGTGGGTGAAGGGTCTCCGAGGGATGAACCTCACTGTCCACATTCCAGATAAGCGGAAAAAGATTTGACTTGCACGACCTTGGGAGAGGAAACCAGATCTGGGAAGAACTCGGGGAAGGTAAGCTTCCAATTAAAACAGCAATAAGGTGCCCTGCAGCAAAGATTTGGAGTCAGTCTAATTGCGATACCCATGCCGAGCAGTCTAAGCTGTCGCCATAGCAACAGTAGCAGCTTGGGACAGGCCAAGCCACGGATGAAAATGTGTATGTCAGAAATGGCCATTTTAATTTTCTACAGACAATCCGAGGTCAAAACCACATGTAGCAGTTTCCACGTTCCTTTTGGTGATAAGAGATGGGGGGGGGGATCAAATAAAAACTGAAAATGCAGGAATCTGAAAGCATCTCTAGAAAGTGAAACTTGTCCGGCTTCAATGAGTCTCCCTCAGAAGTAGGGGAAGAGTGGAGAGTTGACAGTTTTGAATGCAGAGCTGGAGAGAGGTGGGAGGTGTAAGACAAAACACTATATGGAGTCACAGGGAACTGCAGATGCTGGCAACATCTTGAGCAAAACACACAGTGCTGGAGTAACTCAGCAGGTTAGGCAACATCTCTGGGGGGAATGGATTATACGGAGATTGGTTAAGACTGATCATATGGTAAGCATCATGAGTCCGGATAGTTAGTGAGGCATTTTATAAAAACCTGATGAGAAGTGGGATGTAATGAGAGATGCTGCTTGCTTAGTGTAGTTCTTCCAGCATCGCTGATTTTGTTTGAAAAAAAGTGTGCATAATACAGTACATTGATATCAAAATGCACAACCCGGGGATTGTGAACTATTGCTCAATGGAAAATTCATAAATATCTCCCACAGCTTCTGTTTTTATAATTGGCAGAAGAAATTGCAGAGATTTTCAGGATTATTTTATCCAGAATCTGACTTTTTGAGCTTTCATTGTTATACTTGGAAACTTAGTGAAATTAAGTGAAACTTTTAAATTATCCCACTTCCCCCTCCCATCCCCCGAGTGTCAACTTCGGGAAGCGGTCACTAAAGCGAGAGAGGGTACTGGAGTGGAAAGTGCATCGGGTGCTGGAGAGTAGGAGGGAGAACAGTTAGAGGATGAAGAGGGCGATGTATGGTTAGAGTGCAGAGGGGAGGGAGGATGAGAATGGAGAGCACAGGGAGGAGATTGTGGAGGGAGATAAGAGGAGGATTGGAGGGTAGAGAGGGAAAGAGAAAAAAGAGGGAGGGAAGGCAGAACACAGCAGAGAGGACAGAGGGATATAGGCAAATGTGGAGAGAATGGAAACTGGGCTTGCAGGATAGAGGCTGGAGGATGGGTACATCAGAGAACAGAAGCAGAGCAGAGAGAGGTTAAAGAAAATAGACACAAAATGCTGGAGCAACTCAATAGAGAAATTCAATTTCTAATTTCAAGTAATCCTTCCATTCCTCTGTTTCCATTTCTCCCCCATCCTGCTAGTTTCACTGTTCCTATCCCTTCCTTATCACCTCCTCCACAGCCAACAATGGACCATTGTGGGCTCTTTGGCCATCGCTGCTGGCTCTGATTTGTACCATACCTTTTCATGCCCCTAGTTTCCCACTCCCCCAGTCTGAAGAAGGGCCTCGACCCAAAACATCACCTGGTCCGTTGCTCCAGAGACGCTGCCTGGCCCACTGAGTTACTCCAACATTTTGTGTCTTATCTTCAGTGTAAACCAGCATCTGCAGTTCCTTCCTAGAGATTAAAGAGGGGCAGATGGTAAATGGACAGCGGCAGGCAGAGGATGAAAAGTGGAGGGAAGGGTGAATCGGGGAGAGTAAAACGCCAGAGTAAAGAGGAAGGACTTGGGATCTGAGAGCAGGATAGGCAAATGCTGAGCAATAATTGTAAGTAACACTTAGTTATACAGTTCTTGAAATGTCTGTGAAACCTTGCAGTCTATTTCCCAGCAATGCCTATCAAAGTTGATAAGACAGTGGATAGAAATTCCCCACTGATCAAATGCGAATGTCTGTATTCAAGGCGTTCAGTGAAAATGAATGAAAAATTAATGGGATTTGAAGAACTTTGATTCATCAAACCAAACTGGGGTTTCCTATTTTATTTAACGTCCCAAAATTATCTCAGCCCAAAAACAGGTTGCACAATTTCACAAATAAGCGAATCAAATAGGTTTAAGTACCCAATATGCAGCTTCAAGCCAGCCTTTCATCGCTGATGTGAAGCTAATTATTGAATCGATTGCAAGTTTGGGACGCAGCTATCTCGCGGTTGCAGTGAGAATGCACCAGGGAGATCAGCCAACATGAACACATTCTTCTCTGCACAGCTCCCACTGAACAAATCAATCTGCTTGATCTCGGCACACAGAAACATTTTGGAATGAGATCAACCTTATAAGCAGTGGAACTGAATGAGATTTGCAAATCCTATATTGTCACTTTGTTTTCCAAAAATGGAGTGCATCAAAATAAAGTCTGAAGAAGGGTCTCGACCCGAAACATCACCCATTCCTTCTCTCCAGCCTGTCCAGCTGAGGTACTAGAGCATTTTATGTCTATCTTCGATTTAAACCAGCAGCTGCAGTTCTGTCCTACACATAAAGAACATAGAACCGTACAGCGTTCGGCCCACCATGTCCCCACCGAACATGATGCCGTTAAACTAATCTCCTCTGCCTGCATCTGATCTATTTCCCTCCATTCCCTGCATTGTCATGTACATATTCAAAAGACTCTTAAATGCCATGATCAACTCTGGCCCCGCCACCATCCCTGACAGTGTATTCCTGGCACCCACCACTCGCTCTGTAAAAAACAAATCCCGCAAATCTCCTTTAAACTCTGCCCCTCACTTTAAACCTATGCCGACTACCTAACCTAGCCATGCCTCATAATTGCATATACTTCTGTATGGTTTACCCGCTCAGCCTCTGACGCTCTAGAGGAAACAATCTAAGTTTGTCCAGTTTTTCCTCATAGAATGAGACATAAAAGCAAAGAACAGCCTTTCATAAAGAACCTTCTAGATCCTGTTGCCCCTGTGACCACATGGGTTTTCATGCGTGTCTGGGTTTCCTCCCATGTGGGAATGACATGGGGGATGGTAAATTAGTCAGCAATTTAAATGCCTCCTAGTCTACGTAAATGACAGAAGAATTGGGCGAAGGTGGGGAAGTCAATGGGGACGAGGAAAGGAATTGAATTAGTGTTAATTGGTATTTGATAGTCAGCACAGACATGATGGGCCGAACAACCTACTTCCCTGCTGGGTGATTCTACAACTCCATGACTCAGCGACATCGTAACATGCCTGATACTTCCACAGTTGTGCACAAGATGATTCCATCCCTCAATCAATGCTTCCTTTGCTCTCCCAACTACTCCCCCCCCCCCCCCCCCCCCCCCATCAATGCACCACAACAAAGCTTGCAGCCAATCCCTGATCGCAAACCTGAAACTAAAGGCCAAGGCCATGAAAACCCCCCTATTTTCCCATCAGAGCCCCATTCCTCTGATCCCAGCCGCATGTCTTACAACCACGATGTTTGTTGCAGTCTCCATAGAACTTGCTCGACAGCCCTGATCTTCATCCTAGGTTCGCCACTGCTTTCTCCCACGTTCTTCCGTCCACTCCTCCCATCTCTAGGAGCTGGTCACAAACCTGGGTGACAAGTTTACTACAACAGCTCTAAATAACTTCTACTGCAGGAGGACCACTGGTGCTACTGTAGCCACACCACTCTCACGAGCACCTGGAGCACGCACCACGTGAAAGCACACACCACCAGACTCGGGAAGGGCTTCTTCCCCTCCATCAACAGGCTTCCAAATGGTCCTTCCACTAGCTTCGGGTACAGTCCGATTCTCCTCTACCTCATTGCAGACATTGGAACCGTTGCGCTATAATGCTAAGAACTATATTTCGCACTCTGTATCGTTCCCTTCGCTCTGCTTATTGTAAATCAGTTCAGCTTGATTGCAATTATGTACAGTATTATCTGATCTGACAGGATAGCATGCAAAACAAAGTTTTTCACAGTCCCTTGGTACATACGACAATCATAGACCAAAACCTAAATACCCAAATTACCAAGCCTACAAATACAGCATTGTGGAGAAGAATATAAGCTAATGACATGGGATCTGAATTTTAACAGTCAGAGGTGAGCAGCCAGGGTGAGTGCACTGGACGGTGCAGCTTTGGAAAATTAATAAGAACTATTTTCGAAGCAATAGCCTCAGGTGAGTCAACTTGAGTAGCCTGAAATATGAGCTTGCCTTTTGGTTGTGCAAGGCACTGTATCATTCCTGTTGCACCTCATATTCTTTCTTCTGTTGTGGCACCAACTGTCAAACAGATAAAAAGGGAGCTAATTAAAAAATAATGGCACTTGCAAATGTGAAATAACAGTGGAAGTTATTCCAAACTAGCGGGTCTGTCAGCAAGTGAAGACTGAGAGTTGGTGAATGTTTCTTTTGATCTAAGTCAGCAGGGAAACTGGGTGATAAATGATTGCCTTTCATGGAACAAAAGCAGACAGGAGAGTGGCCCCTCGATGATGAGGGACCGCTTGCCTTCACGTTTTGGCGATCTGCCTCCCACCGTCACGTAGCGATGTTCAACCCGAACTATCACCTTCTGAAGAACTTCAGGGGTGATCATTGCTGCTCGACGTCAGAGTGGCCCAGCTTGTGGAGCTGCTGCCTCATAGCGCCAGCTATGGAAAGAGCTGCTGGAGGAGGTAGCTGAGACAGAGCCTATTGCAATGTTTAAGAAGCAATTAGACAGGTACATGGATAGGACAGGTTTAGCGGGATATGGGCTAAATGCAGGAAGGTGGTGATATTGGACATGGGACATGTTGGTCATTGTGGACTGACGGGCCAGTTTCCATGCTGTATGACTTTATGGACAGCAACCAAGTTTTAATCCTAATGTCTGATTCTGTCTTTGTGGAGTTTGGATGTTCTTCTTGTGACATTGTGGGTTTCTTCTGGGTAATCCGGTTTCCTCCCATGTCTCCATGATGTGCAGATTACAGTAGTTGGTTAATTGGCCGCTATAAATTGCTCTTGGTCTATAGGTGAGTGGTGAAATTTAGGAGAGTGAAATAGATTATGGTGGAATTGGGGATAAATGGGTTTTTGATGGTTAGCAAGAACTCTGTGGGCTGAAGGGCCCATTTCCAATAACTCATGAATAGACATCGCAGCAAGCATCCACCATGATAATTTTTCTTCCCTTGACCTTTGAGATGCATTCACTCATTCTTCCACTGCCATAGTTCCATCTTCCAACTACCTCTTTCTTTCTTGTGCAATGGTGCCAGATATCATTGTCTACTCACCCACTCTAAATCCAGGTCTCTGATCAACCTCTTCCCCAGTAACATGTGAGTATCTTCCTCCTTCTGTTGAATGGCCCCACAGTTTCATTCTATTTTTTACTGCGCAAATCAAATGCTCATTAGCCAATCACTTTGCCAGCTCCTCCTCCTTTGTTGTGAGTGCTGGCCTTTTCACCAAAGATCCTATAGCTCCGCTCCGCCATAGGATCTTTGCTTTTCACCCTTCTTATTTCCTCCTCCCTGGTTTCACTGTGCCCCAGTTTGAACCTCCACTTTTCTCATGAACAAAGCGAGTCTCAGCTTCCAGTGTGTGGAGATGAGAGGATGGAACTGAGGGACATTGCCATGGTTACAACACCCTGTATGGGCTAACATGCCAAATATTTGTTCCACTTTTCATTCTCCAGATGTGTGCAATGTCTCCAGAATTTTATTTTAACTGGATTTCATTTTGGTGTGCAGCTGTATTTATTGATTTTTGTTCGTGATATACTCTTATTTCAATCCCATCAGAATTCACCTCTTCCTGATTTTGACCCAAAACGCTTCCTCAACTTCCTCCTGAATTGTTTCCAAGCAAAGGGTGACTATACCTGTTAACCTGAAATATATCTCTATAGGCTACCTCCCCCTGCACCACCCACCCCTCCACCCACCACCACACCAACCCTTGGTGGCAGTGGATATGCAATACCTGATCTGTTGCAGGCCCAGGTGTAGGCAAGTAATAATCTGGCACAAGTTCTATGCACATACTTGATGTTCAAACCAGGTAATGACAGGATGAATGAATAAAACCTCCCAAGCATGCAAAGTATTTCAACTAAACTCACTGGCAATCCTATTATTTTGCAATAGGTGGAAAATAAGCAATAAAAATGTAAGTAGGATTGTTCCAGGAGGATTTCCTTTTTATATTAAATTAACTGTAAAGCTTGTTTACAGGTGTAAAACAGATCACGCTCACTTGCTTGCTGTAGATTCTTGCATATGTATTTCTTTATTCCTTTCTCCCCTGTTTTCTATCCGGAAGTGGCGGCGCTGCCTTAGCAGCTGCGGCTCGCCTGCAATCCATCTGTTTTTTTCTTTTTTTTTTTGTCCTTGTCCTGTTTTAGTCAGTTAATTTGAGGTATTGGTGTGTGTATGGGTGGGAGAAACGTGTCTTAGTCTCTTCCTTCGGGGGGGGGATGCGACTTTTTTTTTGTCGTATCCCCCGTCTCAGTCTGCGCTGAGGCCTAATGGCGGAGCTGGCGGCCTCCAACTGCGACCGGCCCGAGGCTCGGGAGGCAGAGCCAGCCAGGACTTGCCAGCGTGAAGCTGGCCCAACTCGGGGCTGTGGCGGGCTCCAGCGGCAGTGACGGCCCGACTCGGGGCTGAGGAGATGTCCCGGCTGTGATGGCCTGAACTCGGAGGTTCGGCCGCGGGCCCAGCAGGTGACATCGTCGGGAGGTCACAGGTCACAGGTTGGTGACCTGTTTTTTTTCGGAGCTCCCGCGGTAAACAGCTTCGTCTTCTGGACTGGAGGGGGGCAGCTTCGGCAGCTTCAACCACCCCGGGCCACGGAGTTTGAACCGGCCCGTTTGCGGAGCTCGGATTCCGCCGCGGGACTGACTTACCATCACCCCGCGGGGTCACAACATCGGAGGCCTGGATCGCCTCAGCGCAGAAGGAGAGCAAGGAGGGAAGACACAAAGACTTAAGACTTTTGCCTTCCACCACAGGGAGGAGGTGCTTGGTGAACTCACTGTGGTGGATGTTAATTTGTGTTTATTGTGTGTTTTGTTTTTCTTTAATTAAATGTATGACTGCAAGGAACAAAATTTCGTTCAGACCGAAAGGTCTGAATGACAATAAAGGATACTTTACTTTACTTTATCAGGCTCTGAGAGTATGTTTTAGTGGCAACAGGGTTGCATTTACTGCAAAGAGTCACAAACACAGCCCCTTTCAACCACAGTTGGCTGAACTCCATAGTCCAAATAAGCTTTGGTCTACGCAAAGGATTCATAAAACCTAATACATTTTTTGCAGGCATTGCACCCAATTAACTAAAATAATTGAAGAAGGACCTCGACCCGAAATGTCCCCCATTCCTTCTCTCCAGAGATGCTGCCTGCCCAACTGAATTAGTCCAGCATTTTGTGTCTACCTTTACCTAAAATAAAAGTTCAAAACAAAACAATAATTGGAGCGAGCTCTGTGGTATTTAAACAGTGTCTTTCCTGGGTTCAAATCTCCTTAACAATAGCGGAAGTAGCTTTGAAATGAAATAACCGCGGCAGTATAGGAAACGAAGCTACTAATTTACATGAAGCAGTATCCATTAAAGCAGAAGTAGGAATACTGGACCGATAATCTATTTAGTTAATGTTGGTCGAGCAAAATTATTTTGCAGGGGGTACCAGAGAACACATTTTTTTAACATGGTCCCATGGATCTCTTACACCCACCCAAGAGGACTTTCAGTGACCCACCATAATTTCTTATCTATCGGGAAACAAGCTCCCTTAAAGTGGCACAAAATGCCAGCCTAGATCTCGTATCTGTCTTAAGGGGCTGTCCCACTTGGGCGACCTAACTGGCGAGTTTAGAAGAGTTTGAAAAAATGTCATGTTGAAGACCTCCTTCGACTATGTAGAAGACTAGCTACGACTAGCTATGACTAACTTCAGAAAAATTGATCACCGAATAGTGAAGAGTGAAGAAGACCTCCTTCGATCTCCTTCGACCTTCCTTTGACTATGATGAAGACTATCTACGACTACCTTCGACTACCATTGATTACCTACGACTAACATGCCGACCTACTATGACTAAACCTACGAGTAAAAAAGGTATCGATTTTTTCCATGGAGACCTTTTTTTACTTGTGGGCATTTTTCAACATGTTGAAAAATACGCTGCAAACTAGATGAGGCCTCGAGTACACAGGGACTACTCTCGAGCATGAAGGAGAGTTACAAAGAACTCCTAGGACCTCGTGTCGACCATGCTGCGAGTATGAGTCGAAGGGGAAACTCGCCAGAACTCCCGGATTAGGTCGCCCAAGTGGGACAGCCCCTTTATGCTCCCCCAATGTATTCCCAGTTAACCACCATTGCTATCTTATTCCAGTTCAGAGGCTTTGCAGCTGGCAGCTTTTTGCTGTGTTTCTCTGCTGTTGCAGAAAGCAGTGGACTTCACCGTGTGATCAATAGAAAATCTATTGATGTCCTTGGAAACAAAGTATTGATGGGCTGCATTTAAATGTCTCTTAGTAAATATTACATTATACATTGTTAATTATCTGTCTTTATAATTTATTAAGGTTCCTGAGCAGAGTTTGCAATTCCTCTGTTATGCCTACAGACATTCCTCTTGGAGATACCCCATTGTTACAATGCAGTGTATCCTTCAATGCACCATCAATTTGGATACTTGTACGTACAATAAGAAACAACATGTACAATATTTGATGTAGCACTGTATCAAATGGTTCAAATGTCCTGTCTCACAATTCCTGGAAGATAATAGAAAGAAACTATGATATGAATGTGGATTATATATAGGCTGTGTAGACTCCAGCCAAAATATAACCTAACCAGAAGTCTTGAACTTGTATAAACTAACCCACATTTACATCACATCGAGTAAATGTTAATGCCTATTGATACACAAGAGGTATGGTCCTAAAAACACCAAGTAGAAACTATTAAGACATTAAGTTAATGGAAAATAGAGAGAAAAAGGGTAGAGGAATCTGGTAACAAAATCTGATCAGCTTAAAAGAAAAGATATTTATACTGCATTGAAATGATAGACTTATTAAAACCTTTACACATAAATTAAAATGACTCATGTGAGGCTAGAAGATTGTGGTTCTCTTCAACTTTGCTTTCTGGTTAGTTTCATGTGGAGCTCTTTGTAACTTTCAAAGCCCTGTTGAAGTCAAGATTTCTTCTCATGATAGCACAATCTGTGGCTTCATTATCAATGGTGAAGAAAAAAAAATCTACTGGAGATGCAGATGGTTGTGCAGCATTTGTGGTGGGAATGAAATGTTGGTATTATTTATCGAGATCTTAGGACAGAGAGTGGAGAGGGAAGGTATTTAGAGCAGAGGGGGAGAGGTAAGGCAGGAACCAGGTGATGATGGATGGAATCCAACAGAGGGGGTGCACTGAGAGAGGATGTCACCTAAGTCACAGAGAAGAGAGGACAACGACCTCTTCAAAGTCTGTATGGGATAAAGTAGAAAAATGGAGACGCTAGAGGCAGCAATCTGAAGCAAACTGCTGGAGGAACTCAGTGGGTCAAGCAGTATCTATGGAAGCATAGGAATTGTTGATGTTTCAGGTCCAGACCCAGACAATTCCTTTCCCCACATATACTGCGTATATACCCCAGTATTTTATTGCTCCAGACCCCACCATCCACAGGCTCTTGTATCTCAATGGTGGAGAACCCACTGAAGACACTGACGTCTCAGGCCAGAGTTTGTGAATTCAAAAATTGATACCTGTAAATACTACGGATAGTGCGGTTTTACATTTTATGTTTTTATTTCCTGTTTCAGCTTGGGACATGGTTGTCATTTGTATGGCGGCATTTACATCCCCTCTTTAGTTGTTGTAGAACCAAACAGTACATAGTATGGCCCATCAACCAGCTGTTTGCATGCTGGTCACCAAAATAGTAAGATTAAATGAGAACTTACCAGTTTGAAGTTTGATCTTTATTTTATGATGAGTTGCGATGAGGGATTTCGTGAAAACCCCGCCAGGCACGCATGCGCGACATTCTTCAAAGCAGCAGTGTGGAATCACAGATAACAACAATGACTAAAGATAGTAAGATTAAAGAACTTGAAATTATGATAGAGGGTTGGGAGCGGAGGGCACGAAATCCCTCATCGCAACTCCTCATTAAATAAAGATCAAACTTCAAACTGGTAAGTTCTCGTTTAATCTTGCTATTTTACTTCGGAGTCACGTGAGTGACTTGGTGAAGATTTCAAAGCTCTGTGATTACATGCCCTGGACCACGTCCATGCTCACACACTGCCGTAATTCTGATGGAGGAAGTATGTTAACGTATTTCAGACTTGAACAAGCTGAAAAACAATAACATTCGTTAATACAATAACCCCCTCAACTCGGGGGCAAACGTTTAGGGAACAGTACTTAAAACTGAATCCGCCAAAGTTGCGGGAGCGGCTACAAGTCAGTTATAAACCCGCTGAAATGTAGATTCTCTGGCCCAGCTCGCTATTGCGAGGACATAATCCATGAACACCTCCATGGTCCTTGCCACTGATGTGGATGCAGCCCTGGTAGAATGACATTTAAAATGTTAGTGTCTTACCTGCTGCACCGAATACCACCTTGAGTCATCTGGAGATAGTCTGCTTGATCACCCGGTGATGTGGGTTTCCATGGCTGAAACAGACCCATCTCCATATACCTGATGCCCATTTTCAGACCTGCATATTCTACACAGACAGCACCTGAGGTCAGGATTGATCCCGGTTACTGAAGCTATGAGGCAGCAGCACTAACTGCTGCACCACCATGCCGCTTGTCCTAAGGGCCAATGTTGAGCTAAACTTAAGCTGCTGCAGGTCTTTCTCCGACGACTCCCTCACAATGGGTGTCATCTATCGATCAGGAAGGTACCTCTCATGTCTGTGACCTCTCCCGCCGATAAGAACTGTGAACTTGTCGGCACAATGCTATAAGCAGGATGGGATTGTGCTGGGGAGAATGTAGAGGCGATTCAGGAGAATGGAAAACTTTAGTTATGGCAGGAGATTAGATAGGTTGGCATCTTTTCCCCCGAGTAAACGAGGTTGAGGGGTGCGCAAACAAGGTTATGAGAGGCAAATTTATTTTCCCCACGATAAATGTTTCAAAAACAAGGGCCAAAGGTTTAAGATGAGAGGAAGGAGACTCAAAGGGGATCTGAGGGATAATTATTTTTAGAGAGACAATGAATGATATCTGGAACACGTTGCCTCAAGAGGTGGTGCAATCACATACAATTACTACTTTTGAGACAGATGCTTAAACATGCAAGGCAGAGAAGGATACAATCCGAATGTGGGCAGGCAAATAGGATTTGTACTGATGGATTAAAAGATTGGCATTGACATGGTTGGCCAAAGGCTGTACCACCTCATGACTGAAGACTCTATAACTGGGGCAGTAGGCACATGGAAACTCAGTACTTGCAGGTTCTGTTCCAAGTCATACATCACCCCAGCTAGGAAATGTTATTATTGGTTCTTGATTTTAGTTTAGTTTAGCTTAGAAATACAGTATGCAAACAAGCTCTTGTCCACGTCAACCAGTGATCACACTAGTTCTATCCTACACACTGGGGACAATTTACAGAAGCCAATTGACCTATACGCCTGCACGTCAATGCAATGTGGGAGGAAACCAGAGCACCCAGAAACACGGTCACGGGGAGAATGTACAAACTCCATGCAGGCACCACCCATAGTCAGGATCGAACCCGGGTCTCTGGCGATGTGAAGCAGCAACTCTAACGCTGCGCCACCATGGTCTAGCGATTTTGGTGTGGTCTCAATCTTGGAACTTCCAACCCAACAAATGAAAAACCTCAAACTCCCTCTCACAGGATGAACACCTTCACCAGAAGGGTAAAAACTGACTTGCTAACACCTCCTGCAGTACAACTAGGGAAAGGCAATAAATGCTGGACCAGCCTGCAACCTGTGCATGAATGAGAAATTCTTTACATACAAGTTAGCAGATTTTATGGACTGTGAGCTGAGGGCAGCCCACTGCTCTCTGCTGCACATGTAGAAGGTGCCAGTTCACCAAAAATACATTTGTCACAATGAGTCCCTTGCTGTGGGTTACGTAACATCAGTCTGCACATTAAGATCTGCGGCAGGAGACTCTTCATTCGTCCACTTGGCAACACAGGAGACCATCAACATTCAATCCAAGTTGATGGGTATTCTACGCTAGTCCATATTAATCCTCCAATCCATTACCTGGCACCGCTGCTATCTTCCATTTGTCTGGCTGAGCCTGGACATATCCACAAAGTGCTGGAGTAACTCAGCGGGTCAGGTAGCATCTGCTGAGATCATTAGAAAAGATCTGCTGACCCATTGAGTTACTCCAACATTTTGTGTTTTCCACAAGATTCCAGCATCTGCAGTTCCTTGTATCTCTGGTCATATCCATTTTGTGCCAATTACTGCTAGGGTAGCTTACAACCCATTGGTATGCACAAGGAATTCTCCAATTTTAGGGGACTTCTCACTAAATCACCCCCCCCCCCCCTTTCTCCTACACCCCCCCCCCCCCCCCCGTGGCCTTTGTTCCAACCATCTCTCTATCAAAACTCCCCTTTGCCTATGTCCATTTATTTCTTGCCACACTCTGTTCTGCCTCTCCCTTTTCCAGCTTTCTTCTCCCCTCTTACAATCAGTCTGAAGAAGAGTCTCGACCCGTAACGTCACCGATCCATGTTCTCCAGAGATGCTACCTGACCCGCTGAGTTGCTCCAGCATTTTGTCTCCTTTTGTGCTGATTTATTGTCAGAGGTGCTACTAATGGAACTAAACTTAATGGGAGCATGAGTGAGTATTTCCCTTTTTGCCTTAGGACAGAGGGTGAAATGTTATGTTTATTCAGTGTGCGTGCTCTTTGACAGAGAGAATCAATGATTTAATCAGCGTTCCTTGGTCCTGAAGTCAGAAAATTACCTGTGAATGTTAATCAAATATTGCCACTTGAGCCCACTGCCTACCCTGTCTGAACGAGCAGCAGCGTTACAGCAACGGGCCATTGCAAGGGTGTGGCAAGCTTCCATGAACACTGTGAGCAGTGTATTGAAGACAGTGGCAGAGCACGGTTGCTGCATTGTTGTCACCACTGTGGAAGTTTAGACCCATGGAAGTCATACTAAATAGTGCTGGTATGTTTGGCAACTGCGTGCCAGCAGAGTGAGTCTTGATTCTGGCTGTCTCCAGGGTGTGATGTGACCCCAAGGCGGTTGCTACTTAATGTAGTCAAGCTCTACGATATAAAGAGCATGACAGTCTGAGTTTCAAATGAGTTCCTCCAGCACTTGGTATTTTGCTCCAGATCTCAGTGTCTGCTGTCTCTTTTGACTCTGTTTTCCCAAAACCTGTATTGCTGCAGAGTTTAGAAATGCAACAATGCAGGAAAACCTACATCATTGCGGTGTTGCGCACATAGCAACATTGGACAAGGTTCAAAGCTCAGACACCCTGCCAAGCACAAGGGGTCATGCATAGCAGGATAGGCATTACACTCGCAAGAATCATCCTTTCACCTTAGATTCAGAGTCATAAAGCATGGAAACAGGCCCTTCGGCCCAACTTGCCCATGCCAACCATGATGCCTCATGTTCTACCTGGTTCCACCTGCCCGTGTTTGGCCCACTCCCTTCAAACCTATCCTATCGATGTACTTGTCCAATTGTCTTTTAAATGTCATAGTACTTACCTCATCTGCCTCCTGAGGCAGCTCGTTCCATATACCCACCACCCCCTGTGTGAAAAATGTGCCCCTATTAAATCTTTCCCTATTTACCTTAAAACTGTTTTATCTGGGTCTTGATTCCCCTAGCTTGGGTTAAAGACTCTGTGCATTCAAACCTATGTCATGCCGAACCTGAGCTTGTAACACATGATGGGGGATTTTCCCAAGTGATGTTACCGGTTGTGGCCACAGTAACCAGTGGCCACGCTCTTCACACAGAGGACCCTGGTCACATATTCATGGGAGCACAACCACCCTGTGATCGGATGTTTGATTAAACTCACACAGAAAGCACGTGTTATGCTTCACAAGCAAGCTCCAGAACCTAGTTAAACTGAACATTCCAACACGTGTATTTGTTAATAAATTATTCAAGACTTTTATCAATTAATTATTAAAGATAGTGTAACCGTGATGGAATTCAGATACACCATCCATCTGAATGGAGGAAACAGCTAGAGTATCTGAATGCCCTGCTCCAGTCCCTAAGCTTAAATTGGTCGTAGGATTCAAATGAGAGGACAAATCTGCACAGCCAACGCTTCTGTTCTGTGAAGAAAGTGATGTGCAATGCCTTACAAAATTCTTCCATCTGCTACAGTACTCCTCTGAGTGAGGGAAGGAAATTGAAGTAACCTAACGTAGAAAAGATGAGTGGTCGTAGGCCCATTGCAGAGCCATTGCGAATAATGCCTTAGCAAAATGGGATTGAGAGGCATAATGGCCTTTCCACGCTACGGATTTTCTGAGGTTCTCTGAGCCAGGCTCAGTGACACACATTAGAAGATTCACCTTCCTGCAGCAGCTCAGTTGCCATTATGTTTGCATGTAGTTTTATCCTTCTGCGTAATTTTCACATTAATTTTTGATGATTTCTTGCTGCCTGCCTAAAAATAGCAGAGAAGTTTTACACTAATGCGTGAGCCAACGGGGCATTAGTGGAAATTAACTCCTCTGTGGGCTTTTCATGTAACAATGCCAAAACCACATCCTAACATTCCAAGTATGTGCCAGTATCTCCAGAGGCAGGCATGTTTGAGGTTTTTTCATAAGCAGCGTTTTAATTGTCGCTGTGGCTGCAGTTCATGATATTCCTTTCCCACTTTTGGCGACTGGCAGAACCAACGGTATCATTCATTCTGCCGGCTCTTTAGAGGAAGCCATCTTATTATCAGGACGTGGAGCCACTAAGCCCTTGGATCAGCATCCATCAGATCGCTGGCAGGCCGGTTAAAGCAGCATTTCATAGCCGCGCTCAATCTGCTCGTGGTTAACTAGGCCAAGCTTTTTGGTATTTATTGCTGAAAGTGGACAGGCAGCTGTGCTAGGAAAAAGACTGATTGAATGGCTTTGCTGAGAATCGGCTGCTCAATAACCATCTGCATCTGTGAGGGAGCTCTAATGGGGAACTAACTGCCAATTGTCTGCCTGCAAATGGGAGGCAACGGATGCAGAAAGGTTAATCTGCTCCAATGTGGAGCAGTCTGTGTCAGTTTGCAAGTGGGAAGAGGTTGCATTGTGCAGTGAGCTGCCATTGTCTCACCAGGAGAAAAAGGTTCCCCACTCTCCTGCCGTTCACAATCTGGTTTTTCTTTTAGATTTTGTGTCATTTAGAGATACAGCACGGAAACAGACCCTTTGGCCCACCGGGTCCGCGCCGACCAGCGATCCCCGCACATTAACACTATCCTCAACACACTAGGGACATTTGACACTTATACCAAGCCAATTAACCTACAAACCTGTACGTCTATGGAGTGTTGGGCGAAACCAAAGATCTCTGAGAAAACCCACGCCGTCACGATGCGAACATACAAACTCTGTGCCAACAGCACCTGTAATCAGGATCGAACCTGGGTCACGGGCATTGCAAGCTGTAAGGCAGCAACTCTACTGCTGTTCCACCGTACTGCCCCTATTATTTACTTACTGTTTAGATTTAGATGAGGTAAATCTCCTGCCGCTCAAGATCCAGCTGGAAATGGTTTGGCTCAGCTCCCTCTTTCTTCTCACCCATCCCAATCTTTGTTGCATTCATTGCCTTCACTTCATGTCATGAAAGCTTCATTTCCAGTTATTGAGTCATAGAGTCATACAGCATGGAAACAGGTCATTTGGCCCAACGCCCACACCGACCAACATGTCCCATCAACACTAGTCCCACCTGCATGTGTTTGTCCCATATCTAAACCTGTCCTCTCCATGTAATTTAGGCTTCTATTTTTACCTAGAATGGGAGGGTTGTCCTGTGCAGAAAGGGAGGACTGGGCAAGGCTTGTATCTGCCGGGGTTGAGACGAATAAGAGGGTCTTTGATTGAGATTAATTTGGTCATCACGTGGGAACAAAGAGCATCCTGAGACCCAAATATGTACAAACCTTAGCGACACACTCCGATCATCAAACATAGTTGCTTATGGAAACACTGGCACAACAAAGTACAGCCAGGAATGTTGGAAACTGTAGGGCGGTGGGAAGACTGGAAAGGTGGGGTGAGGTTTGGGAGATGATGGTTGAAGGAGTTGGGATGAGGAGATTTAACCAGATCGAGCATGCCCATGGGAGGAAAGGCAAGGTCCTCATATCAAGGGATTGTCGCGAAAAGTTCAGTTGACTCCAACAGGAGACCAGTGGGTCAGAGATAAGAACAAGCACCCTGGCTAAATATTACCATTGTAACTCTGGCTCCTTAAAAAATGAACCAATGTAATTATCATGCAATCTTAGTTCACTCTACAAAAGCTGAGTATTTATCAGGAGAATACCCTCCTAAAAGCCTCACTGTGGTAGAGTGGGAAGACCTGTGTGATATCCCTTCCCTCATGTACAGTAAGACCCATCCATTTATCCTGCTGGTAGAGCCCACATCTCCAGCAGCTGAACAAAGATATAAAGGCCCAAATAACAGGCTGTGTAGCTGATTCACTAGCTGGAAAAGGTCCAAGTCACAAACAGCACTCTTGAACTCAGAAAAGCCGTTCCAGGCCAGATCATTGTGACTTTGCCCTCTGCTGGACATGGAGGTGCTGAGCAAAATGGCTCCTCTGTGACGGTGAACTGCTTTAGGATGTATTATTAACAATTTCTCCCATTATCTAGAGCTGTCATGTGGGCTGGTGATATTGACTAGATGGTGAATTACATCAGGCCCTTTGGCCAATGGATTCCATGCTGACCATCGATCACCTGTTCACAGTACATCTATGTTATCCCACTTTTGCATCCACTCCCCACACTAGGGACAACATAGAAAGCCTAATTGATCTGAAAACCCGCATGACTTAGTGATGTGGGAGGAAACTGGAGCACCAGGAGGAACTCCACACAGTTCCAGGGAGAACGTGCAAATTCCACACAGACAGCTTCGGAGGTCAGGATGGAATCTGTGAGCCAACAGCTCTGCCAGCTGCACCACTGTTCTGCCTGTACAAACTCCTTTTAGAGACTCTTTTTACAGACGCCTGAGATGTTTAATCCCTTTGAATATTGACCATGTTCTCTTGTTCTTTCCAGCCCCTCCAAGATTCATGAGAGTACCCAGTGACCAGATTGGTGTTTCAGGAGGAGTGGCTTCATTCATCTGCCAGGCAACAGGAAGCCCAAAGCCACGGGTTACCTGGAACAAAAAGGGAAAGCGAGTCAGCTCGCAGCGTTTTGAGGTACGTTGCCTGCTCTGCTGGAAGCTGGGTCTCGAGACTGCTGCAGAATTTATGACACAATTAACAATGGTGCCAGGATATGGTATTTGTTCGGGCCATGTTTCAGCACCATCACATCAAACCACCTTCCGCCCAATTTGCTCACACCAGCCAATGGGTTCCATCTACACTAATCCCACCTCCCTGCCCATATATCCCTCTAAACTTGTCCTATCCATGTACCTGTCAAAATGTTTCTTAAACGTTTCAATAGTCCCTGCCGCAACTACCTCCTCTGACAGCTCGTTCCATACACCATCTACCCTTTGCGCCAAAAACTTACTAATCAGGTTCTCTACCCCCCTCCACCTTAAACCTATGTCCTCTGGTTTTCGATTCCCCTACTCTGGACAAGAGGCTCCGTGCGTCTCTCCGATCTATTCCTCTCATGATTTCTCCCATTTTCCTTTCGCAAACCAATGAGACTAAAGATTGTTCCTCCTGGTAGAATATCTGCATGGATTTCCCTGTCTCTTTCAATGTCTTCATTGGAAACACCATAAAGAGATATGCACCATAAAGCAACATAGAACGGTACATCATAGCAACAGGCCCTTTGGCCCACAATGTCAATGCTGAAAATTATACCGTTTAATCTCGTGCTCATGCCTGTTCATGATCCATATCCCTCCATTCCCTGCATGTACATGTGCCCATGTGAAGCCTCTTATATGCTGTATCATATCTGCTTCAGGCACCCACCACTCTCTGTGTAAAACAAAAAACTAGCCCCACACATTTCCTTTAAATGTTACCCCTCTGACCATAAAGCTATGCCTCCTAGCCTTTGATATTTCCACTTTGAAAAACAGGTTCTGACTGTATACCTTATCCATGTCTCCTACAATTTTATATGTTTCTATCGGCCTCTGAAGCTCCAGAAAATACAATCCAGTTTTGTAGCTTGGAGCCAAACTGGAATTAACATAGAAACGATCCCAGGATCATTCATAGTTCGAGGAAGTAGTGAAGTTATTCAAGGATAGGGTTGCCAACTGTCTCGTATTAGCCGGGACATCGCGGATATTGGGCTAAACTAGTTTGTCCCATACTGGACCGCCCTTATCTCTTATTTGACTGCTACTACTTGGGTCGAGGGGACTGTCGGGTCGGAGCACCACGTCCGCCCCCACCTCACCCGTCCCAACGTAGTGCATCCCATGGAATGCAGAAGCAGCGCTTTGCCTGTTGCCCCGTTGGTCAGCTGTCCGACCTTCGGACCTTTGCTTACCGTTGACACCACCACCCCTCCTTCTCATGGCCGATCATCCTATAACCTATAACAAACACCTGTATGTCTTGGGAATGTGGGAGGAAATCATGGCTCCCACAGAAAACGGGTTTAGGACCTGGTGAGGGGTGTGTAAAGATACAAAGTAGGTACATCCCTTTAATCTTATTTTCTTTTCTTATATTTTCTTTTTTCTATTTTTCTCTTCCTTTTTATTTTCTTTTTATTCGTTCTCGTGTTCTACGTTTCTACGGGTTCTTCCTTATCACTTTTTCACGCACTTACTATCTTATCTAACTTTCTCTATTTTTCTTCTTCTTAAAGTATAGAACAAGAAGTGGTACATGAAATGTATTATGTTATTTTTGGGTTATACTACTGTAATGTACATTACTTCTAATAAAAAGTAATTAAAAAATAAAAAAATTTAAACCCACGCAGTCTCGGGGAGAACATATAAAGTCCGTACAAACATAACCTGTAGTCAAGTATCCCAAGTATCTGGCGCTGTAAAGGGTCTGTCCCACTTATGCGATTTTTTTCGGCGACTGCCATCACCCGTCATAGTCGCAGCAGATCGTTGACAATTTTCAAAATGTTGAAAACCCAGCGGCGACCTGAAAAAGGTACGACATGTCACGGCGTCACGCATGTATGGTTGTGAGTAATCGCCCGAAGAGTCGTACTTTATTCTGGTCGCCACTGGATTTTCGACATGTTGAAAATTTTCGGCGATCTGCTCGGACTATTACGGGTGCCGGCAGTCGCCGAAAAAATCGCGTAGGTGGGACAGGCCCTTAAGGCAGCAACTCTACAGTTACCCCACCGTGCCGCCCAGGTCTTAGATATCATACCTCTGAATTTATTAACAAAGAGGATTCCAGGAGTTGCATGTACTTTCCTAATGGGGCTGTCCCACTGTCGGAGCTAATTCAAGAGTTCTCCCGAGTTTCCCCTGATTCGAACTCGGAGAATTACGGTAATAGCTGCTCGTAGGTACTCGGGGCTCACGTGGACATTTTCCAACATGTTGTAAAATCTTCACGAGTCTTCACGAGCTTACCGCGTTTCCCGAGTACCTGCCGTTAGTGTTACGAGCCGCTAAGAGACGTCCCGTGCTCCGACGTACCCGCAACGTGCATTCTACGTGCTTACCACGAGTTTGATTTTGTTTTTTAACTCGGGAGAGCTCTTGAATCACCTCGTTCAGTGGGAGAGGCCCTTAAGTCTTTCTTCCTCGAAGAGGAAACATAGGTCTAAGAGTGTTCTCTTTTTATTTAAAAAGCCTTTTTATCTCACTGCAGCTGGAATGTGGGACTGGTCAGTAGCACCAGTAGTTTAGCATTTGAGCTTAGAGTTGAAAAACATTATTTGCGGAAAGCAAGCAGAAACAACTTATTTAATTTGTGAATGAAAGAATGTGGGGCTATACAAGTTTTGTTACTCTATTTCCCTCTGGTTTGAATTTTAGAATGATGTTGACTGGGTTTTACTGTGATCTTGTTCATCTTTCAGTGTTTCTGTTCCATTGATTGTTGCTAAATTTAGTCAGGCTGTTTCTTGGAGCCAAACTGGAATCAACATAGCCGGAACATAGAAACTATCGCAGGGTCATTCATAGTTCAAGGCGGTAGTAACAAGGGGAGAGCTGGGTAGAAGCTGCAGTGGGTCAAGCAGCACATTAATCTAACTAGTCATAGAGTCATACAGTGGAAACAGGCCCTTCAGCCCAACTTGCTCACACTGACCAACATGCCCCATCTACACTAGTCCCACCTGGCCTATATCCCTCAAAACCTGTCCTATCCATGGACCTGTCCAAATGTTGCAATACCACCTGCCTCAACTACCTCCTCTGGAAGCTCATTCTATACACCCACCACCATCTGTGTGAAAATGTACCCCTCATGTTTCTATTAAATCTTCCGCCTCTCACCTTAAACCTATGTCCTCTGGTTCCCGATTTCCCTACTCTGGGCAAGAGATCCTGTGTGTCTACCCAACTATTGCCCTCATGATTTTGTATACTTCCATACGATCACCCCTCATCCTCCTGCACTCCGAGGATTAGAGTCCTAGCCTGCTCAGCCTATCCCCATAGCTCAGGCCCTCGAGTCCTGGCAACAAGAGAGAGTAAAGGGCCTGTCCCACTTACGTGACTTTTTCGGCGACTGCCGGCACCCGTCATAGGTAGTTGCAGGTCACTGAAAATGTTCAACATGTTGAAAATCCAGCGGCGACCAGAAAGATGCTACGACTCTTTGAGAGACTGAGGAGACGACTCACGACCATACAGGTGACACTCTGGCGACATGTCACGGGGTGAGGCCTGTATGGTCGTGAGTAGTCAGCCATGTTGAACATTTTCAGCAACCTGCAACGACCTATGACGGGTGCCGGCAGTCGCCGAAAAAGTCGCGTAAATGGGACATGCCCATTAGATATTTTCAAGAGAGAGTTAGATGTTTTCAAGAGAGTAAGATTTAGCTCTTAGGGCTAAGGGGATCAAGGGATATGGGAAAAAGCAGGAATGGGGTACTGTTTTTGGATGTCAGCCATGATCATATTGAATGGCGGTGCTGGCTCGAAGCACCGCCATTCAATATGATTTTATGCACCTATTTTCCATGTTTCTATGCCTAACATCCATGTAAATCTTCTCTGCGCCCAGCTTGTTGTCCAGCACGACAACATCTTTTTCACATCTTCCATTTACTCCGCCAGGTGATTGAGTTTGATGAAGGTGCTGGAGCGGTCCTAAGAATACAGCCCTTGCGGACTCCCAGGGATGAGGCAGTTTATGAGTGTCAAGCAACCAACGCACTTGACGATGTGACCGTCACGGCAAAGCTCACTGTGCTAAGAGGTACAATTTCTTTCTTGTAACTGAGGCTGGTACTGTGGATACCTACCCGTGCAATATCTAGGAAGAAGAGCACTGCGAAATCCCGATGTTACGAGACTAGACACCATGAATGTAGATTACTGAAAACAGTATATAACCTAAGTTAATGTTCCAACTTGAAGATCCTTTGGCAGAACTGACAAAGGATTTTCAACCCAAAATGTTAACCCTGTTTCTTCTTTCCACAGAGGATGTCTGACCTGTTGAGTGTTTGAAGCATCATCTGTTAGATTTAGATTACCAGATTCTGTCGTTTTAAAAAAAAACTCTATTTTGTTATATTATTCCACAATTCCCTTCTAGTGTATGAACATTGTTCAAATCATAACATGCTTAATATATAGTTCCTAGTAGATTAACAAAATTGATGTTCAGGAAATGGAAGAGAAAATTGTATCACCTCAAGGTCAGATTGTTGTGTTGCAGAGAGTAAAGAGGCTGGAAATCTTTGGTTGACCCTGATCTGTTGTGCTAATATGCCCACTCTCAGCTCTGGCATATGTCAAAGTTAATGCCAGATTGAGCAGAGACAGGAGTCATTAAACAAGATGAAAAGTTCTGGAAAACAGGGTCAGGCAAACAGTTGGATACCACAGCGGTGACCTTCCTCCCCGCACTCACACGGCAAGTTGAATAAGAGAATGTCAACGCATGTTAATAATGTTTGCAAATTTCTCCGAGACAATGAACGGGGAGAGAATTGGCATTAATATTAGATAAATTATGAGGACGTCAATAGAATAAATAGTAGGACATTTTCTCCACAGTAGAGGTGCCTAAAACTATTTGGCATGGATTTAGGAAAAGAGGTTTTGAGGAGCTATAAGAAGTGAACTTTTTACCAAAAGAGGGTTTGGAAACTTGAACTGCCAGGTTAAGATGGTGTTGAAGATAGATACCCTCACAACATTTAAGTGCTGTTTAGACGAAAACCTAAATTGCCAAAACATTGTGTACAATAGATCAATACTAGTAAAGGGGTTTAGTATAGTTGAATAATTGATGTTCAGTATAGGCTAAAGAGGGGCTAAAGAGCTCGCTTATGAGCTATATATCTCTATTACGGTGATTCTAACACCGTAGATTTATGAGAACTGTATGTATTTGGAGTGGGGGAACTGAACAATACAAAATTGTACTGCAGGCATTTACAGGGTATAATTTGGTGATTCATTCATTCCTAATGTGGGATAGAAGCTTGCTGTCTAATGTTTTTTATGTCATGCATCAGCTCTACTCTTTTCCTCTCACTATTAAAGGACAATAACATTTTACCTCAAAGTCACCTCAAACCAAACTCCCACCACACAACAGTCCCAGTTCATCAGCCACCCCCGTCCCATCTGTCCAGGAGACTGCGGCTCCTACACTGGCCTCATTGCCCACTCGGGGTTTACAAAAGCAGAGTGTAAATTGGTCATTATCGAACTGTCTCAGAAGATGTAGGAGCAATATTCAGGTAGCAGAATACCAGCTGGTTGCACCCAACTGCCCTTATATATTGATTGGCAGTTGTATTGTCCGACCAGCTATGCCTCCCGTATGTTCAGGTTGATGGTCAGGCTTATGTCCATTGATAATCTCACATTTGTAACCTGACTCCAGCAGACAGGGATTAGTGAACTGATCTGATTTAATTAATACACTTCCACATAGCGCAGTGGCCTCAAGCTGTTTGGCATCATTGTTCCTGCTTGCTATTGCCTCCATGTGGATAAGCATTATTGCACATGCGAGGCAAAGATACACTGCTGGACGAGCCCAGCGGGCCAGGGAGCATCTGTGGAGGCCTGACAGTTCAGATGGGAACCCTTCATCAGGCTTATTATATATGTATTACTGTCATCTTGGATTTCAGGTTATTTTGTTTGGCTTTTCAAGCAGAAGTGGGGCCTTCTGTTACGCTGCTTGGAGAAATGGAACACCTTTGTTGTGGCAAACCCTTGCCATAAGGATATTTGTGGTTTCCGGAATAATGTAATAAGGTGCATCTTACACTAGCGTAAAATGCTCCTTATTACATTATTCCAAGGAGCGACATTACCCATATCTTCAGTCGAATGTCCCTCTTTCTAAACATCATTGCACAAGCATAGTTACAAGAATAGGGAGCAGTCATTTATAACTGGAACTACTTCTCGCAGGCTAGGTGCATTTTTGGAATTCTCTATCTGAACGAATGTGGAGGCTTCATCCAGGTGATAGTGCTCCTTCTCCTAGTTTCTTGTTTAGTTATGCTCCCATGTCTGGCCATAATAGTTGTCCATTATGGCCTGCAATCAGGATACCCACAGAATTAAAACCCACCAAATATATTTGCTGAGTACCAACCTCTGAAAGGGTCTTCCCATTGGGTGAACAATGACTGAAGGGTAGAGAAGAATGTTGGCTTTTTGTAAAAGTAGTTCACAGCTTAGCGTTTAATTGCAGCACGTTGAGCCGGTGCTGAAGAGAAGTCTTGTGCCCCTGGTTTGATAGATGACAGTACCCTCAGCACTAAGTAGTCCATTGCACGAGGTTGGTGGGATGTAGGAAGCACAATGGTTTGACATTTTCTTTCTCTGCTGCCTCACTTTCATGAGGCAGCTGTATCTTCTAGGACTATCTTGCATTGAGATTAAAGGGGCTGTCCCACTTGGGCGACCTAATCTGTGAGTTTCGAAGAGTGTCTTCGACCTTCAAACTCGCAGCATGATCGACACGTGGTCCTATGAGGTAGCTGGAACTCTCTTTCATGCTCGTGGGAAGTTCCCGAATACTTGTGGCCTCAGCCAGGTTGCGTAAATTTTTTCAGCATGGGTCTTTTTAACTCGTAGTGCAGTGTAGTGGGGTCGCTATTTAGTTGCAGGCAGTCGAGGGCAGCTGTAGGCAATATCCTTCGATGATCGGGCATTTTGATTGGCTCATTGGAATTTTCAGGACCAAGGAAGGCCCGCTAAACTTTATTATACTTCTTATAGCCGTCGTTCCAGCTCGAGGCTTTCCAGGCAAGTGCCCTCGAGCTTGAAGGTCGAAGACACTCTTCTGGACTCGCGGATTAGGTCGCCCAAGTGGGACAGCCCCTTTACAAGGATCACCACAGTCTCTGGACATGCCTGCTCCTTCATCCCTTCCTTGATGGCTGCAGTTGGACAGTTTCACATCCTTTAGCCAACACATGGAACCTGGAATTTCATGTTCAGGTTCCATCCACAACAAATTGAGTTCCCAGGGACCTTTGCTTTGAAAAAGTGTTCAAAACCAACTCCATCTACAAAATGGGTCAGTCCATGAGGTGTAAGTCACAGACCATTGAAGATCATAGAGCTATACAACATGGAAATTGGCCTGTTAGCCATCTTGTCCACGCTGATCAAGTTTAATCAGTCGCCATGCTAATGATATATATTTACAAAAATAATATAAATGTATTCTTCATTTCACTGAAATGAAGTCATTTATTTATACTGGCTATCCACAGATGCTGCCTAGTTTGTTGAGTTCCTCCAGTAGGTTGTTTTTTTTTCCAGATTCTACTATCTGCATTCACTTGTATTTCTAACTATGTTCTGTTCACCTAGCTGCTTTGCATTCACTCATCTATGGTGATGCTCAGATTCAAAATTCTCCTTGTGTTTGAATACTTGAATACTTGAACAAATTCTTCCCTGTCCTGTAATGCCTCCAGCTCTGCAACCCTCTGGGATCTCTGCATTTATTCAGGCCAGGCTTCTTATGAATCCACAACATCATTCCAGAATCCACAATCTTGTATCTTCCACAACATCATTAGTTCCCTCTTTACCTTTCTTGATTCCTGAGCTGAAGAACTCACTTCCTCATCCTCTCTGACTCCAATCGTTTTTAAAATCTACAACTTTGACCAAACTGTAAACCACCCACGACTGGTTCTCCGTCGTTACATCTGTGTGAATTCTTACCTTAATGATTTTAGCGAGAATTATCTTTTTTGAGGTGTAATATAGATATCAGTTATTGTGGACAATATTTTTGTTTGTTTAGTATTTTATCTTTCTTCTGTGTGTCCTTGTCCATTAATGCTTTGAGACATGTTTTGTTACTATCCATGTGTATACCTAGAAGAGAATTGGATGGTGCTAACTATAGGACTGATACAAGTTGTTGTAGCAGTCGAGAAAGTATACGTTGGATGTGGACCATTGTTGTAGTTCATCAGTAGGCGAGGGTGTATTCCAATCATTCATGAGATGGTAGCAGACACACATAGATTACCATCACAACGGGACTAGGTAAAGTCAACCAAATTACATATCCTGTTATTCATGTTTATTGTAAGTCCCCAGGTAAACACATCAGAAATGCTTTTACTTTGAAGATACAAATGTGTCCACTTCGGAGAAATACCCGTTGTGAGATTTCCAATCAAAAGGACACTGATGGATCAAAGACGGATTTGAACTTATAGTGTTGTGCTCACTTTTCAAAACAAAATGAAAACCAAAATCAGTCAGATCCACTCCACACGGTTGTAAAATGGCAGGTTTCATATTACTTGCCCTTGGCTGAATTGTAGTCCATTGTTGCTACGGTGCATCAGTAACTAGACTCCTGGTAATTGGGTAGAAGTAATGCTCTCGGTGGGGTATCCTACTAACATACAACAGCAAATCAGAAAGAGTTCATTGTAATGCATGAGTAACCAACCTTCAGACACATGGTGTTACTCCATCATTAATTTGGCCTCCATAAACCAAATGCGGATGCCATTGTGCAGGTCATGGCGAGTACCCTAGTGATGGCCTGTGGCAATATCTTCTAAGCTCCTATTTTATTTAGTTGTTGTTTGTGCACTCTACAGGTTTGGTGCTCTGTGCCTTTAAAAATAATTATGTTTAGTCATCTTACATTCGAGTCTCTAGCACACTGATATGATTACATTTACTTGAAATTTAATATGCTTGTTTTGAACCACAATAGATCAGTGATGATGAACCTACAGTTTTGATGCCGTAGACATTAATCCTTAGCTTCTTATTTTCAGGAGCTTAGTGATGGCCCCAAATGGCCTAAAATCAATTGAAAGCAGGACGGATGTGGAAACAGTGAGTTTTATAAATAATGGCAGTTGCCGGGAGTGAGTTCAAGGCTGTAATCCTATCCTTGAGTTCAAATAGTAGCTATAAACAAATCAAAACTACAGTCCAGAGATCCGAGTCTTCAAAACCACTTAATCCAATTATTCAAGAAACTGCTTTTGACACAACAGGAATGGATGTGATTTAGATATTAAAATCTTGCTGCATTGGTTAACACAGTGTTAGCATAGTCAAACAGAGCTGTAGGACAGCAGCTCTGGCTCTGTGCTAAGGGACAGATCAGAGATGGATTCCTGTTAGGATTGCAGAAGGGAATCTCGAAGTGGATTTAATCATCCAGTTCCACCTTCTGGAGAGCGCTGTAAGTAGATGTTGATGGAAGGCAGGTTCAGCATGGACGGCCAGTATTCCATTCCCAAATATCCTAAATGTCTAGGGCCACAGATGAGGAATAGTAAGATTGAATGAGAACTTACCAGTTCGAAGGTTGATCTTTATTTTATGAGGAGTCGAAGTGAGGGATTTCGTGAAGAGCCCGCCGGCGCACATGCTCGACATACTTCAAAGTAGCGGCGTGGAAACACAGAAACCAACAAAAGAAATGACTTCGCATAGTAAGATTGAAGCGACTAAGATTACCAGATGAAGGTGATTGAGGGTTGGGCGAGGAGGGCACGAAATCCCTCACTTCGACTCCTCATAAAATAAAGATCAACCTTCGAACTGGTAAGTTCTCGTTCAATCTTACTATTTCATTTCGGAGTCACGTGAGTGACTTCGTGAAGACTTCAAAGCTTCTGTGATTACACGCCCTGGACCACGTCCATGCTGACACACCACTACCAGGGATGGATGGGAGGAACAAACTTGCTCAACAGTTCATACTGCAAAACAAGAGCAGAGTTATTAATAACAAATCAAAAACCCCTCATGCGGGGACATCTCCACGTTCTTGACCTGCATTCAGCACGGCTTCTGCGAACTGTAGAGGAGCAGCAACAGGCTTGTTATAAAAACGCTGGAACACAGCTTCATTAGCCCATCCTGCTGTGGCGAGAATTTGGTCCATGGGCACCTCCATGACCCTCGCCGCTGACGTCGATGCAGCCCTGGTGGAATGAGATTTGAACACATTAGTGTCGATACCTGACTTACCCAAGACGACTCGAAGCCACCTGGATATCGTCTGGACTGTCACTCGATGATGAGGTCTCTTATGAGTGACAAGCAGGTATCTCTCCATTCCTCTGATGCGTGCCGTCACCTTGACATAGTGGCGGATATGTGAGGCTAAACATAGCCTAGCATCTGCGGGGTATGCCGGGAACTTCAGCTGCAACCCTGTGCACCCAGGTCTATGCTGCTTTAGTAGCTCGTCAATGACAAAGACTACTTCTATAGGGGTAGAAGTCATTCTGTCGACACGAAGTTTGTGTAGTGTCTGTACCCTCTGAGCTGAAGTCAGCGCTAGTAACATCACCAGCTTCATGGTGAGTTGGTCCAGTTGGAGCCCTTCCATGGGAGACCACGTCCTGAGCAGGGTTAATACGTCCCTGACATCCCAGGTGATATTGTAGCGTGGTGTAGGCGGATTCATATTGAATATACCCCGCATGAGTCTGGACACTAGCCTGTTGGATCCTACCCCAATATTGAGGTAGAATGATAGCGCACTTCTGGCGCTGTTGATGGCACTGTAACTTAAGTGTTCATCATGGTGCAACCCCGCGAGGAATTCCAGGACGTCGGTTATTGTCACGTCATCGTACGTGATGCGAGAGCGGCTGCAGTAGGCTTCCCACTTCTTAATATGCGAGCGGTATCTTCGCCTTGTGGACTCTCGACACGACGCCCCGATGGTATCCATGGTCCGAGCCGAGAGGCCGTATTGCACTAACGGCCTGTTCAGAACCTGCAAGCCAACAGATTTAAATAGCCGTGGCAGGGATGTGGCTCCCCTGAGACAGGGTGAGTAACCAATTGTGGGCAACCCTTCAAAAGGACCCAAGGTTCGTTGAGCATGTGAAAGACCACCGGATACCAAGGCTGTGTGGGCCAGTCGGGTATAATAAGGATGCCCTTGGCAGCATCTGCCTGAATCTTTCGCAATACCCGACTGATGAGGCAAACCGGGGGGAAGGCATAGAAAAACCAATTCCCTCAGTCCAGCGAGAATGCATCTAGCGCTATTGCCCCAGGATCTGGTTCCCATGAAACGTAGGTTGGTACCTGATGGTTCAACCGTGACGCAAAAAGGTCAATGTCCGGTTTACCAAATTTGGCTGTGACTTTAGAAAAAGTCTCAGGATGCAACATCCATTCAATATTGTCATTACATTTGCGTGACCTGGTGTCCGCCACAGTATTAAGCTCACCTGGCAAATAGGTAGCTGAAATCCAAATGTCTCTTTGAACACACCAGAGCCAAATTGAGTTAGCCAATTTGTCACACGAAACTGACCTGGTACCACCCAAATGGTTTAAGTATGCCACTGCTGTGGTGTTATCTTTTTGGAGACGGACATGTGCTCCAACAAGCTTGGAACAATACGCACGAAGTCCGTGGAATGCTGCCAGCAACTCCAAATAGTTAATCCCTTGAGTCAACAACATCGTCGATTCAAGGGTGTCCCATCTGCCCCCACAACTAGAGCAATTATCCGTGGCTCCCCAGCCATTGGAGCTTGCATCAGTCTGCAAATATACCACCGGATTAGCCTCCCTGATAGGCTTGAATGAGCTGCTAATGTGACACACCCACCATTGCAACTCATTTATCGCTTCGGGCGGCAGCTGCATGGACCGATCATAATGACCAGCGTTCTGTTTTAACGCAGCAATTTTAGCTCTTTGCAAATTCTGATAATGCAAAGGTCCATATCGCGCTGCCGGAAACAAAGCTACAAGCTTCCCAATTATTGTAGCTGAATGCCGAATCGATGGTATATTGGTGCGGATTAAATCTAGACACACCTGGGTAACCTCCTCAATCTTGTTAATTGGAATGGTAACCCTCATGCTCATAGAGTTCACCGTGAACCCTAGGTAATTAATTACCTGGGCAGGGCAGAACTTTGATTTCTCTGGATGGACAATAAACCCTAATTGTTGAAATATATTGACAGCAGTTGCAACACCCTGTTCAGCCAATTCCAGGGTGTGGCCCACAATTAAGATATCATCTAAGTAGGCCATAACTATATGGTGTCGTTGTCTCAAATAAGCCATAATTGGTTTCACTAATTTAGTGAACAATCTAGGGGCTGTGGTGAGCCCATCAGGCAAAGCCTTGTACTGCCAGAGTTGCCCCATCCAGATGAATTTCAAAAACCTTCTGTCGTATTTCTGGATGGATACTGAATCCATTTTAAAATGAGTATATGTTACAAAAGTATTCAAACGGGTTAGATCAATAATGACACGACAACCTCCATCCTTCTTAGGTCTGGTGAATATATTCGAAACAAATTCAACTGGCTCATGCACCGCTCTCTCAATCACTCCCTTCTGCTCAAAACTTAAAGGTTCCTTGTAGCCTGCTGCCTGTTCTGCAGCAGATAATTTAAACGTTCGAGCGGGCATGTGCTGGGATGGAGGAATGTCGCCATTAATAAACTCAATTTTATGCCCCTGAATATTCTGCAACACATACTCGTCACCAGTAAAAATACCCCATGCACCCAAAAACCACCGAAGGCGACCACCAACATGTGAAGTTAAACAAAGAGAAAAGAGAGAACCAGACCCCCTCACCTCCGTGGTTACCGGCGGTCCTTGACACGCGTGGGTGGACGTGGAGATGCCGGGTTGGCTTGAGGGCGCGGCGTCTTCGTTTTCCACCAGGGTCTCTGCCGACCCTGTCCTAAAAAAGACCCCTGGTGCTGGGTCTGATGTTGCTGTCGTTGTGGAGCTTGAGGGTGGGTCCTTGTCGAGGTACTAGCAGACCCTCGTGATCGAATGTATGGAGACTTTGAGCCTGACGGTGCGGGGGCACTCTGAGAGCGCATGATCCCCACCGTTTTGGCTTGTTCGTCAAGCTCTTTGACTCTCTTCGAGAGGTCCTCCCCAAAGAGCTGACGGGGCGGGGGCGGCGGCGGTGGCTTGCACAATCCTGCAAACTTTGGATTGAGCGCTGGGCGGATGCTGGTTTTGCGAAACCCGTTGATTTCGTGCTGGGTCGCGCACAGGAGGGCCAGAGCATCTTCCTGGTCCAAATTCAGTTCGTCCCCGTCCACCGACCGCGCAAAGGCGGTAATACCGGCCGTGAGGAGCTTCAGGATCCGCTGCAATTTTACCTCTTGTTGACGGATAGCCGCACTGATGTTGCCCCATATCGGCGCATTGACCACAGGCACATTGAGGGAGTTGCAATTGGATGGAGCCTTGTGACGGCTCATTGCCTGAATGAGGACTTCTTCCTGTAGTTGCTGGTTGTTAAGAAAGTCCACAGTGGCTGCCAGCTTTGCGTTTAAAGGAAGTCCAGATGAATGTGGGGCCGCAAATTTGGTCGCCACATCCAGAAGATCCTCCGCTGGCACCTCCAACGGAGATGGTATGGGATCCACCAAAACCTCCTCCTCCTGCTGCTCCAGGCTGATGGTAGAGGCTGGTGACGACGCCCTGTGCCTGTTGCTGCCCTGCTGTTATTGACTTTGAAGCAGGAGCTCCAGCAGCCGCTCCATACGGTCAATACGCCCTTCACCCTGAACACTCAGGTGGTCGGAGTCCTCCGGCTCTGAAAAGAAAACCGGGCTCCTATCATCGGCCCGCACCTCATCGAAGCCCTGCCGGTGCCGGTAGTTGTCGCTAACAGCCGCCGAGGCGAAACTGCGCGATTCCCGCGCGGGTGTGTTCAACCGCCTCCGTTTAGCGGGAGCTGAAGCCGCTGCCACTAAGGGCACTTGCGGCGTGGTGTCGGCACCAGCCGAAGCATGGCTGCCTGAAGCCCGCGCAGGTTTGCCGGCTGCCCACATCGTGGACTTTGCCGACGCATGGTCTCGCCCACCCATCCATGCGGGGCTCGGCGACCGTGACGAGACCCGACTCAACCGACCCGTCCCGGCGTCGAGAGTCGGGGTGTGCCGGCTGGACCTCACAGCCGCCCCGGGTCTCGCCCTGGAACCTGACCGCACCTTCGTGTCAGGCAATGCCTTAGCCCTGGTAGGGTTAGGCTTCTGGGCTCCTGCCCTTCCCCTACTCGGAGGGCTGAGTGGAACAGGCCGTGCAGCCGCACGCACCCTGCTCGAGGGCGCCAGCGAGCCCGCTGACGACCTGACTGCCATGGCAGGGTCCCCCTGCTCTGGCGGCACACCACACTCCTCCTCGTCGAACTCCTCCGAGCTGTGGTGTGCTGGCGGATCCGGACCTGTAAACACAGGGCTTACCCACATCTCCGCCTGAGTCCCGGCCTGCGTTGCAGGTACTGCCGATGGTAACGGCCCCGGAACTGTTGACCGGCGAACTCGTCCTGACGCCCTCCGGCCCTTGGAACTCCCATCCATGTCCTTGCTGCAAGACAAAACCCACAACAAGGACCACCAACTAAAGGTAGGATACTCACCTCCGTGGCCCCTTCTGAAGGGCTGGCGAGGAGCGCGCTCCACCGCCAGCCGTCGCAGCAACGCGGTACGACGATATGTCGAGCATGCGCGCCGGCGGGCTCTTCACGAAGTCACTCACGTGACTCCGAAATGAAATAGACGGTGGCCTATGTGCTGAAGGACATGTATTGTCAAAGGCTCCAATCTAGATTCTTGTTCACTTATCCAAAGACGTGCAAAGATGATTGATCCAGGGTGCTTCTCATTGGAGCATCAAGAAGTAGAAAGAAGAGACATCAGGTAATTATAACAGTAAATCATCCTTGAATTTGAAGAACAAAAGTAAAACATAAAATGGAACAAATGCAACAATTATGAGAATGGTCCCACGTATGAGGAGTGTTTGATGACTCTGGGCATGTATCATTGGGTCTAATTGAAACCTACCAGATCATGAATGAGATAGAGTGAATGTGGAGACTTCCAGGAGTGGGAGAATCTAGGACCAGATGGCACAGCCTCAGAACAAAAGGACTTACCTCGAGAATGGAGATGAGGAAGAATTTATTTAGCCAGATGGTGGTGAACCTGTGCAATACTTTGCCACAGATGGCATTGGAGACCAAATCATTGGGTAAGTTTATAGTGGAGATTGATAGGTTCTTGATTAGTAAGGGCATCAAAGATTACGGGGAGAAGGCAGGAGAATGCAGTTGAGAAGGAAAATTGGCAGAGCAGACTCAATAGGCTGAATGGCCTAATTTTACTCTGATGTCTTACGGTTAATTCGTGCAGGCATCCAACACATCAGGTATCATTTTAGGGAAAATATACTTTTTGTAATTAATTTACAATTCATTACTCACTTTAAACTTCCTACACAGCCAGGCTTTGCGATTGAGAACTGATTTTTTTTTTTCAGCAGTTCATCTTTCGATTTAAGTGTTCCCACTGTTTTTTGTTGTTCAGACACAATATCTGCTCTGAAGAATACTCAGTTTGAAATTGATCGTTGTAATGCTTCTGCTCGAGGAAGAGAAAACCTGCATTGAATTGCAGTCTCAGGGTCCCTGTTAGCCAAGACTCTCCATTTTGGTGGCAGCACTAACCTTACGCCGGTACACTGCCGTGAGAGAGCCACTAGCTATCGCATACATGGGTTTTGTGATTGTACATTGATGCTGTGATCTCAAGTTTGGATAACCACGTGGTGATCGCACAAACTCTTTACAGTAGGCACACATAGTCAGGATCGAACCCAGGTCTCTGACGCTGTAAGGCAGCAAATCTACCGCTGCAGCACTGTGCCACCCCTAGTGATGAAGAGGTTTGAACGGAAGAGTGAACTCTGCCTCTCTGGAGATCCAGAGTGTTTCCAGCACTCAATCTTTTATCGTTCCTCCACTGTTTGATCCTCCATTTTTCGTGCGTGCCCCTGTTTTTTCACTTCATCGATTGACCCTGCAATGTCATGCCACCAGTGCCCATGAGGGATTTTAACATCAAAACAGAAATTGCTGAGAAATATAATTCTGAGCAAGCGTTTTTGAGCTGAAATGGTTTCACTATTTCTTCTTCCACAGATGCTGCCTGACCCACTAAGTGTTTCTGGAATTTTCTATATAATATTTTTTTTATTTGAAGTAAATAGTTTACAATATATAGCTTACTTTATAAACTAACACCTTAATTCAGTATTACTACAAATAGCATATCAATACATAATATCTTCTATTTTTATGGAAATAAAGAAAAAGATATATAAAAGAATAAAGAAAAAAGGAAAAATAAAAGGGAATAAAATAAAAAAAAATTTTTTCGCACATATATCAATTAAAAATTAAAAAGATAATTTGAAAAACAATAATATTACATATATATATATATATATATATATATATATAAACAAAAACTAAAGACATTGTACGAGATACTATTTCATTCAGAAATATCTCTAATAAATACACAATATTATCAATTATAGGTAAGTTATTCGCATCGGATCCATAGGGTGCCCGTCGAAGCCGTGATTCCAAGAATAGCTACTTCTCTAAATACTGTATATATGGAGACCATATCAATTCAAAAGAATTATACTTGTCCAAAAGGACAAATCTAATTCTTTCCAAATTCAACGTCTCCAACATCTCTGCTTTCCACATTTTAATTGTTGGGGATAATGTTCCCTTCCAAAATTTAAGTATCATTTTTTTCCCAATTATTAAACAATAATCAAAAAAATTTCTTTGATTGATTGTAAGTACCAAATTTGGCTCCGGAATTCCAAATATTATTAATTTTGGGTCTGGGTCAAGTTTAACCTTAAGGACTTCCGAAATAACTTTAAAAATTTCAATCCAATAAAAATTCAACCGTGGACATGTTACAAAACTATGTATTAAATTTGCTTCAAAATTCTTACATTTATCACAAATAGAGGAAAGGTTAGGAAAAATACTTTTTAATTTGGTTTTCGAGTAGTGTAATCTATATATAACTTTAAATTGTATCAATGTATGTCTGGCATTCAAAGAACACCAATGTATTCTTTGTAAGCTTTCTTCCCAAGTTTCTTTCGTTATAGGTAATCCAATTTCATTTTCCCATGCTTGACGATATGTTTCAGTTGTTGGGTTCTCTTTATCTAAAATAATATTATAGATATAAGCTATAAGCTTATCCGTATTTGGATGTAAATTAAACACTTCATCTAATAAGCCTGGTCCTTTATTTTTATATTCGTATGTGTTACATTTAATAAAATCTCTAATTTGTAAATACCTAAAATGATGTTGTGAAGGTAATCCAAAAATATCTTGTAACTCTTCAAATAATAATAATTTTCCATTTCTATAAAGGTGTTCTATTCTTTTAATTCCTAAATCCTCCCACAGTCTAAAACCCGCATCTAAGATTGAGGGTTTAAACAGTGGATTATTCCTAATTGATAACCTAAAAGAAAGATTATCCAGATGTAAGGTCTTAACTATCTGTTTCCAAATACGCCTAATATTATGAATGATAATGTTGTCCCTATAAGTCTTTTTTTGTACTTCCTTTGGTGCGAAAATAATCGACTCTATAGTGAAGGGTAAACAGTCTTCCTTTTCCATTTTTAGCCACATTGGTTCAACATCCATATTTACCCACCAAAAATTCATATTCTTAATCTGGACTGCCCAATAGTAATATAAAAAATTTGGAAGTGCCAGCCCTCCATTTATCTTCGACTTACATAAGTGTTTTTTACCTATTCTATGGTTTTTGTAATCCCAGACAAAATTATTAACTATGGTATCAATTTTTTTTAGAAAACTTTTTGGAAGAAAAAAAGGAATTGCCTGAAATAAATATAACAATTGTGGTAAAAAAATCATCTTTATAGCATTAATTCTACCGATCATAGATATAGGAAGTGTTTTCCAATATAAAATGTTTTTTTTAAGTTTCTCTAATAATTGATAATAATTAGCTTTAATTAATAATTTATAGGATTTAGACACATTAATTCCTAAATATTTAAATTTATCTGTAACTATTTTTAATGGGTATTTTTGTAATATATTTACATTTATACCAGTTATAGGCATTATGTCACTTTTACTCCAATTAATCCTATATCCTGAAAATACACTAAATTCATTTATAACATTGAATAGCTTTGGAATACTACGTTCCGGCTTAGTAATATAAATCAGAATATCATCTGCATATAAAGATATCTTATTATTTGTTATGTCAGTGTTGTACCCATATATTTCGGGTTCTGATCTGATTCTTTCAGCCAGAGGTTCTATCACCAAGGCAAATAATAAAGGGGATAACGGACATCCCTGTCTGCATCCCCTAAAGAGATTAAATTTAGGTGATAATATTTGATTGGTTAAAATTCTTGCAGTAGGGTTAGAATATAATATTCTTACCCATTTACAAAATCCATCCCCCAGTTGATATTTTTCCATTATATTAAATAAATATGACCATTCCACCTGGTCGAATGCTTTTTCAGCATCCAACGATATAACTGCTAATTCTATATCTCTCCTTCTTCTCGAGTAAATAATATTAAACAAGCGTCTAAGATTATGTGATGAGTAACGTTTTGGAATAAAACCTGTTTGATCATAATGTATTATTTTGGAAATCACTAAACTTAGCCTCCGAGAGAGTACTTTAGTTAGTATTTTTTGATCAGTATTTAAAAGGGCAATCGCTCGGTATGATCCAGGGTCTTCCAGGTCCTTATCTAATTTAGGAATTAATGTAATTGTAGATTCATTTAAAGAGTCTGGTAATTTTCCTAATTCATAGGTGTGTCTGTACACTGTTTGTAATCTAGGTGAAAGTAGATCGTGAAATTTTTTATAAAATTCTGCACTCAGGCCATCGGGGCCCGCTGTTTTACCATTTTTTAACGATCCAATTGATTCTTCGATATCTATTACAGATATTTCAGCATTTAATAATTGCCTACTCTCAAAATTTAACTTATTAAAATGACATTTTTCTAGAAATGTTTCCATTTCATCTGTTTGCCCTGTTAATTTAGATGAATAAAGATTTTGATAATATTGTAAAAATGTATCATTAATGTCTTTTGGTATAGTCAACGTATTTCCCTGCGCCGATCTAATACTATGTATAGTTTTTTCATCGTCTAATCTTCTGAGTTGTCGTGCTAATAATTTTTGAGGTTTATCACCGAATTCAAAATGAACTTGTTTAGTTTGTTGGTATAATTTTATCACTTGGTCCGCATAAATTTTATTTAATCTATATTTTAATATTGCAATTTTATTACTCAACTCTTTTGAAGGGTGTATTATATTTTCACTATCTAATTGGTTTATCTCTTTTTCTAACTTTTGCTCCATCTTTCGATTTTCTTTATTAAAATGAGCTTGTGCTGATATTATTGCACCACGCATAAATGCTTTAAATGTGTCCCATAATAGTAATGAGGAAGTCTCAGGTTTATCGTTAGTTTCAAAAAATAATTTAATCTGTTTCTCCACATAGTTACAGCAGTCTTTATCCTTTAATATCTGTGTATTGAATCTCCAAATATTAGTTTTATTAACCATATCTTTTAATTTTATCTTAAATGTTAAAGGGGCATGATCTGAGATAATAATATTATGATACTTTGCATCATATGTAAAGGTGAGTAGTTTTGAGTCTACTAAGAAATAATCAATCCTCGAATATGTTCCAAATACCGGCGAGAAAAATGAATATTCCCGTCCGGTAGGATTATCCAATCTCCAAATATCTTTAACATTCAATGTCTTACTAAAGGAGTTTATAAGCTTGCTTGATTTAGAGAGAGCCTTAATTTTTGTAGAAGATCTATCCAGATAATTATCTAAAGTACAATTAAAATCACCTCCAATTATTAAATTATATTGGGTGGATATAGGAATACTATTAAATATTTTCTTAAAAAATAGTGGATTATCAAAATTAGGTGCATATATATTCATAAGAATTACTTTTTTTGAATGTAGTTCCCCTGTAATTATTAAATATCTACCCTCCTTATCCTCTATTAATGAATTAAGTTTAAAAGGTATACCTTTACGAATAATTATTGCAACTCCTCTAGATTTGTGTATAAACGAAGAGTGATATACTTTTGAAATCCATTTCGCGGTTAATCTATATTGAGCATCTTTTTTAAAATGTGTCTCTTGAAGAAACATAACTCCAGATTTCAATCTATTCAACTGAGCTAATACCTTTCCCCTTTTAATTGGTTCATTGATTCCTTTAACATTCCAGCTACAGAAGGTGATTCCATCATCTCCATTCCTTACATTCATATCCTGCATTTTATTGTTAGGGTGGCTTTTTTTGGAGTAGCCTTCTTGGCTCCTCCAGCCCGACACTACACCCCAACTTCAATCCGATGCGAATTTCCAATTCCGTTAAACCATATTCATTTAATCTGATTATATAAAATAGATAAAAGTCATGATTATATAATATATAATATAATATCAAGTATGTGTTATGCAAAAAATAACAAAAATAATAACAAATGTGAATATAAAAAAAGTAAAGGGTGAAAAAAAGGTGATCAGAAAAAAAAGAAACTACACTTATATAATGTGTAGTGAGTGCAAGTGAAAGCCACACTAACATGGCTACTAATCTAACGACTTCCGTATTAAAAAAAAAAGATGTTAAATATTCCAGCTCTTATTTGAAATACTGTGTATATTGGGGTGGGGGTGCTAACTTTATTTTCTTAATAAATTTTTCTATTATTCATATTACTAATTTTTAGTTGTTAATCTCAGCTATAATTATTATCATAATTAGTAATACTATATAAGGGGAGTAAGGGAAATCAAACCAATTAGTAATTAATAATTAATAATTAAAAATTACAAATTAGTATTTATTAATTAATTAGTAAACATTATAAAACTACAAATCGATGTCCATTATTCCGCCTTTTTCTCAGTAAATGATTCACAGCCACAGGTCCATAAAGTTCATTCATCCACTACCCAGTTGGGTCTACTCCTTCTTCCACAGCGTCTCCTTCTTCTCCTTCTTCTCTTTCTTCTGCCTCCTTCAGTATTTTCCGAGCAAATTCCAGTGCCGCTGTATGTTTGGTGAAACGAAGATCCTTATTCTCGTAGGTAACTCTAAGTATTGCCGGGTACACCAAACCATATCTGATCTCCTTTATTCCTTTTATGTCTCTCAAGATGCGTCTTGTTTCTGTAAATAGAGCTCTTCTTTTAGCCACTTCGGCCGGGTAGTCTCTGAAGATACTGATGTTATCTCCTTCGTATTTCAGATTTCTTTTTCTTATGATTATCTTCATCATATCCTCAAAGACACTGTCATAAACCACCTTTACAATTACTTGTCTTGGTGGCGCACCCCTCCTAGGGACCGGTCTTAAAGCCCTGTGGGCACGGCCCAACAGGGGTTCTTCATCCAAATCCAAAATGTCCTTTAGGAGTTTTGCAAAGAATTTACGTGGGTCATAGTTTCCTTCGCGTCCCTCAGACAGACCTACTATGCGCAAATTCTTACGTCTTTGGCGCCCCTCCAAATCAATACATTTCTCATTAATTTTACGTAATAATTCAGAGAGGCGTTTGTTCTCTTCGTTTATCTTCTCATTCTCTCTCGCAGTTGTTAGAGCAGCATCAGTTAATTCTTTAATCGTATCATTTTGTTGATCCAATACAGTTGACATAGGGCTTAACCTCGCCTCTATTTTCGCATCCATCATCTCTTCCATCAATCGCTCCATCCCAGCAATCTTATCAGTTGCCTCGATCAGTTGATTGTGTATGTCCTCCTCAATTTCTGTTTTCCAATCCGACATCATGGTTTTTACCATTTCTTTAACTTCTCTTGTTAATTCATCTTTAATATTTCGAATATCCATTTTTAAGGCCTTCATTTCATCCTTAGTTTCTTTATAATCTTTCTTCATTTCTGTTTGTGTTTCCTTCAGCATTTTCTTCATATCTGCCAGTAAAGACTTTTTAAAATCTTCCATTTCAGCTTTTCTTTGTGAAATCTCTTCTTGGGAGGCAGCCTGTCCCGAGCCTGAAGCTTTGGTAGGGCCTGCCTCCCTTCTGGAACTTTTCTTCGGCTGTGTGGGGGAGGAGGGATTCATTTTAAATTTCTTACCGGAGTCGCTAAAGTCGCGCGCCTGATGACGTCACGCAGCTTACAATCGCACCCGGAGCCGTTTAAAATCGATCTCCTACGGTAAGTAGTGTTAGCAGCCTCCTCTAACCCCGTTTTTTTTCCAGATTTTTTAAGAGCTGGTCTGGCACTGTTCTCTCCTAGAACATGGCGCCACCGGAAGTCATTTCTGGAATTTTCTGTTTATATTTTGATATTATGCTTCCAGTATCTAGTTTTATTCAAATTCTGCGACTTATAGAATATTCAATACCTCATGTAGGCAGCTACAGAGGATATCTGTCGTAACTAACTTTAAATGAAAGCACAGATTGGGTTTACATGGTCTCAGATCATTAGTTTATTTTTTAGAGATATAGAACAGAAACAGGTCCTTCGGCCCACGGAGTCCGCACCGATCAGCGATCCCCACAAATTAACACTATCCTACCCACACTAGAGACAGTTTTTTAAACATTTATACCAAGACGATTCACCTACAAACCTGTACGTCTCTGGAATGTGGGAGGAAACCGAAGATCTCGGCGAAAACCCACGCAGGTCATGAGGGAGAACGTACAGGCAAGCACCCGAGGTCAGGATCGAACCCATGTCTCTGGCGCTGTGAGACAGTAGCTCGATCGCTGTGCCACCCTGCTAACACGGTTTAAAACCAGTGACCTGTAGTCACAGTTACATTCTCAGAAACATAATGGGCCGTTTTGTTTTTTGAGACAGTTTTCCCACATTCAGACCATAATCTTTTTTCATGGATGTTGATGAGAGACAGATGGAGTCACATCGTCAGTCGGGCAGCAACGTGGCAGACTACTCACCCCTCAGTGTCTATTTCAATTCTCCATGTAACGGTGTGGGTTTCTTCCACGGTGCTCCAGTTTCCACCCACTTCCCAACAATGCATGGGTCAGTGACATAATTAGCTGTTGTAGATTGTGTAAGTGAATGACAGTACAGGGCCTGTCCTACAAGCACGCAACTCCATGCGATGAGCGCAACCTAACATGGTCGCTTGAGCCGTCCGGCGTCGCGGAGCCGGTCCCACTTCGATCGCCAGAGCCGTGCGGAATTGTGCTGAGTTCGTCCCGACATCGCGCGGGGCTACGAAAAATTATGTTCAAACATTCCGCGCGGCAACGGCTTGTCGGCTCGCAGTCGCCTCGACGCATTACACACTGCCTCGACATCATGGCTCCGTGAACCTATCTGTAGGTGCCTCCGTGACCCTCTATGTGTGTGGCTCGTGGCCCTCTGTGTGTGTACCTCTGTGCCCCTCTCTGTGTGCCCCTCTCTGTCCTAGCGAACTTACCTTAAGACTTCGCTCCAAGTTCCCCTCACTTTGCGCCGTGTTGCGCCACTCACCCGAACTCCGCGCGGCCCTCGCTGCCGGTTTGGTCGGGCTTGCCGCATGCAGGCGCATGCTGGTGGGAACGGCCCTGTACAGGGGATCACCCGACCTCCGTGCGGCCCCCGCTTCTAGTTTGATCGCGCTCATCGCATGGAGTCGGATGCTGGTAGGACAGGCCCTTACCTAGGGGTAGATGTGGGGAGAATAAAATGGAATTAGTGTCGGTGAATGCATGAATTTGGATGGGTTAAGGACCTATTCCTGTACTAAGACAGATATTTAAATGGCCCTGCTGCTGTTTTCACATCACCAACAAGAATAACTGGGTCTCAGTTTAATATTTTATCTGAAACACAGTCAAACACTCTCTGGAAACCACACAGAGCTGTTAATCTAGACTCTGTGTCTAAATCCCTGGAGTGAGATTTGATCCCACAAACCTCCCACTTAGAAGCCCATGTGCTAAGCGATGCCAGAACTACCACTTACAATTAAACACTACCAGACATCTGCAGTAAAGCAGGAGAAGCTACGCAGCATAAATTCAAACTGCTGGAGGAGTTCTGCTGATCAGGCAACGTCTGCGGAGACGAGGGGAAGGTTGATGTTTTGGGTCGAGATCCTGCATCAGGACTGAAAATATAGAGGGACGGTAGTGAGAGGGAGGGTAGAATCAGATGCTGGTTAGTGAGTGCTATCAGCGGAGGTGGGGGATTATGTGCACGTGGAACCAGGTGGGGGAGCGGGGGGAGGGGGGGTGTTAGTGACAGAGGCTGGCGGGTGATAGATGAAAGCAGATAAGGGAAAGAACAAAAAAAAGGTAGATGAAGCAAGGTGGGGAGGGGGTGAATGGAGGATAGAGAGAGAGGCTGGAAGGTGATTTGTGGAAACAGATAAGGGAAATAAATTAGGCAAATCAAGCCAGGTGGGGAGGGAGGAGGAAGGTGGAAACAGAGGCGCGGAGATAAGAGGAAGATAGACACAAAATGTTGGAGTAACTCAGCGGGACAGGCAGAATCTCTGGAGAGAAGGGATGGGTGACGTTTCGGGTCGAGACCCTTCTTCAGCCTTTTCGGACATAAGAGGTGATGAAAGGATCCAGATAAGGGAGTGACAAGGGCAACTGGAACCAGATGGGGGAGCAGGTAGAGAGGGGAGGCCAGGGGAGAAGAAAGCCAGTTGGATCGGTGTGTGGGTGATGGGCAGATGGAACCAGGTGGGAATGGGCAATGTCTCCAGGTAATGGAGGGGGGGATGGGAATGCAAATGGTGACCAAAGGAAGAGTGAGCTGAGGGTGGACTGGTGGGAGTGTGAAAGGAACATTGAGTGCAGCGTAGGTTCACAAGGTTAATTACCGGGATGGCTGGACTGTCATATGTTGAAAGAATGGAGTGACTGGGCTTGTATACACTGGAATGTAGAAGGATGAGAGGGTATCTTATTGAAACATATAAGATTATTAAGGGATTGGACACACTAGAGGCAGGAAACATGTTCCCGATGTTGGGAGAGTCCAGAACCAGGGGCCACAGTTTAAGATTAAGGGGTAGGCCATTTAGAACATAGATGAGGAAAAAACGTTTTCACCCAGAGAATTGTGAATCTGTGGAATTCTCTGCCTCAGAAGGCAGTGGAGGCCAATTCTCTGGATGCTTTCAAGAGAGAGTTAGATAGAGCTCTTAAAGATAGCGGAGTCAAGGGATATGGGGAGAAGGCAGGAACGGGGTACTGATTGTGGATGATCAGCCATGATCACAGTGAATGGCGGTGCTGGCTCAATGGGCCGAATGACCTACTCATGCACCTATTGTCTATCGTCTATAACATAAGGTGTTGGTTACCTGAAAATGCAAAATTAAATGTTGATATAATTGGAATTTGGAATTGTATGAATTCCTGAGGAGTTAGGGCTAGCCAAGTGGAAAATGAGGACATGAGACCTTGTTCTTCTCGTTTGCGTTTAGCTTTACTGTGGCAACAAAGGAAAATAAGGACGGACAGGTTGATGTGGGAATGGGAAGGGGAGTGGAAGTGGAAAGCGGATGGCTGCTACAGGCAGAGCACTGGTGTTCTGTACTTTGGAGGCCACAATGTGAACACGGAATACAATTGGAAAGATTAGAGAAGGTGCACATGAATCTCCCCCTCACCTGGATGGACAGTTGACTGCTGTCGGGCTGCAGGCATCTTCTGCTGTGCGGGAACATGGTTGGTGTTCATGGCTTTTCAGACTTGCAAACCTTTCTTAGCCTGTGGATGATCCTGAGAACACCTGATAAGTGCATAAAGGATCAAATGCAAAATCTATTTTTATTGATCTCAGTTAAGTATTGGTCAGAACATCAGGAGGAATCCAAGAATTATTTTTGCATAGATCCATAAATTGTTTAACAAACGCATGTGAGAGCAGTGGAGTCTTGGTCTAATGTCTCATTTGAAAAAATCCCTCTCAGCAGTGCAGCACTTCCCCTAGTCCTGCACTAACTTGACAGCCTAGATTAGGTCCTCAAATCCATGGAATGGATTTGACTCTGACTTCTGACAGAAATTAGGTTGCCTCCAGGTAAGAAAGTTATGCATCAAGTGTTACCAAGCAAACGAAAGTCCCGAAACTCAGCGGGTGAGGCAGCATCTATGGAACAAAGGAAATGGGCAATGTTTCAGGCCGAAACCCAGCACTCTAACCTCAGAAGTTAACCTCAGAGAATTATCCTGGGGATGATTAGATTAACGTATGAGGAGCATTATGGCTCTGAATTTGTACACACTGGAGATTAGAAGGATGAGGGGAGATCTCTTTGAAACCTACCGAATAATGAAAGGCCCAGATATAGTGGATGTGGAGAGGATGTTTCCTGTAGTGGGAGAATCTAGGACAAGAGGGCACAGCCTCAGAATAGAAAGATGTACCTTTAGAATGGAGATGAGGAGGAATATTTTTAGCCAGAGGGTGGTGAATCAGTGGAATTCATTGCCACAGGTGGCGGTGGAGACCAAATCATTGGTTATTTTTATAACAGAGATTGATAGGTTCTTGATTAATAAGGGTGTCAAAGGTTACAGACAACAGGCAGAATTGGGTTGAAAGGAAAATGGATGAGCCATGATCGAACAGCAGAATAGAATTGAAGGACCGAATGGCCTAACTCTGCTCCCATGCCTTATGATCTTCTGATCTTCTGAGAGGTACATTGACCTGCTGAACTGAATGTTAGAATGCTACATAAAAATGAAAAACAACTGTTGTTGAGTGCACAACTGTATCATTCTCTTTGCATATTTAAGCATGTGAAAGATTGTACACTTTTAACCAAAAGCAGAATGAATGCATTTTCACCATTGTGAGTACTTGAATTGACGAGTGTATCATAGTTGGCGGCAAGTTTTAATTTGCACATATAAAGTAAAATTATTTTATTGGGTAGCCAGCGAAGATTTTCCCAGCTTGTGGTTACAATAGGGTTGCCATAGCCACACATGGAACGACACAAAGAGATGAACTTTGGTGGGTCAAGCAGCCCTCTCGTGCTAACTCAGTCCACACAATCAACTTGTAAAATAGCTGTTATCCATAAATTTGGTGGCAGCCGAGAAGGATGGAGGGAGACGCTTTTTAATTTGCTATTATATTCTGTAAATATTTCTATCGCTTTTTAATCTTGGTTTCTTCCATCTCACCCAATATTGATTAGGATCAGCGAAAACCCAGTGTATTTGCACATGGATGCATCATAATGAGCTGATTATGGGGCTTCATTTCATTCAGAGAACTTTCATTTGGCAGCTTTAATACTATTGACGCCAAAATGTCTAGACACTCTAACGCCATCTCCATGTTTATAGTGATCTAGTGAAAGCAGGAGAATGCACAAAGCCCATGGTCAATAATGAGGTTCTATTGTCTCCATAAAGTACCCAGATTGTTTATAATCACAGTGATAGCAGTTATAGGGTAGACGTAGAAAATGCTCATCTTGATGTGGTATCCACGAGCTTCAAGCAACAACAGAGAAATCTCCTTTATCTTAAGGGACAGAAGTTTAGGGGTAACATGAGGGGGAACTTCTTTACTCAGAGAGTGGTGGCTGTGTGGAATGATCTTCCTGCAGAAGTGGTGGAGGTAGGATCGATTTTAACATTTAAAAGTAAAATGGATAGGTATATGGACGGGAAGGGAATGGAGGGGTATGGTCTGAGTGCAGGTAGATGGGACTAAGGGAAAATAAATGGTCGGCATGGACTGGAAGGGCCGAGAAGGACTGTTTCCGTGCCTTCTCTCCAGATATGCTGCTCGTCCCGCTGAGTTACTCCTGCATTTTGTGTCCATCTTCAAATGACGTCACGTGCTCCAAACGGCTGTGCGGGCGCATGAAATCACGAGTGACCTTCGCGGGACCGTCGCGCCTCAACGCGCCACGAGGTTGCGTAATTAGCTTGCCAAGGGCACGTAAGTGGGACAGGGGCTTTACTATTCACTAGACTGAAGGCATATTTTTCCAGGTTAGTTTCTAGCCTGTGCCCAGTGTTTATGGGGTGGTGACATTGTGATGTGTGTTCAGTTCGCAGTCAGGGGTTTCAATTCAATGATAAATTAAATCTTGAATTTTTATAAAATGTTAGTTTCAGAAACCATTAAATTACTGGAATTTTATTAAAATCTGCCTAGTCTTCTGGCATGCTGTATCGCCGGTCTTCTTCTGCAGTCTGCAGCCCATTACCCATCCAAAGTCCTGACCCTACCGATGCAATGGACTCTTCATCAGATTTAGTAAAGGAGCGGAAGGTCATCAACCTGTGACCTGAACTCTATTTCACCCTCCACACACCCTACCTGATTTACTGAGTTTCCCCCAATGCTTTAGTTTTTGGAGATACAACGTGGAAATAGGCCCACAAAATCCATGCCGACCATCAACCCACCCATTCACACTGGTTCTATGTCATTATCAGATACTTTCTCATTCATTCCCTTTATACTCGGGGCAATTTGCAGAGACCCATTAACTTTCAAACCCACACTTTTTTGGGGTGGACGTCACAGGGAGAATGTGCAAACTCCTCACAGACAGCACCCATGGTCAGGATTGAACCTAGGTCTCTGGCACCGTGAAACTTCAATTCTACCAACTGCGCCACTCAGGTTTTCCGCAACTGCAGTTTTATTTTGCGTTTGGATTGTGTTTTGATTCTTAACTTGATGCTATAATTTCAGCAACAGTTGGGAGGAGACAATACATTTGGGCATTGCTGGTTACATCATGGGAACAGATTTATAAAATGGGGGTAGACACAAAATGCTCAAAAGGCAGCATCTCTGGAGAGAAGGAATGGGTGACGTTTTGGGTTGAGACCCTTCTTCAGACTGAGAGTCAGTGAGAGGGACACTGGAGATATGGATAGATAGAATGAGAATGAAAGCTGTAAAAATGACAGAAGAAAGCAGATGATAATCAAGGAAATGTACAATGGTTCATTGTTGGCTGAGGGGAAAGTCACAATGAGGCATACAATTAGTAAAATTAATCAGGACAGTGAAACTGGTCGGAGAACTAAGGTGCAGGTGGGACAGAGAGAGAGGGAAAGCAAGGTTAGACATAGTCTGAAGTTAGAGATATCAATGTTCATACCGCTGGGTTGTAAGCTGCCCAAGCAAAATATGAGGTTCTGTTCCTCCAATTTGCGTTTGGCCTCAATCTGACAGTGGAGGAGGTATAACGCTTTTGCTGGAGCAATGGATTTCTGAGATTCAGTGTGATCTGTAGTTTGGAGACGGACATGCAATGGTATCAGAGGCCCAAGGCAGTCTCAACACTGCATGCACCACAGTTAGGTGCCTCAGCCATCCCATTTTCCCAATGCAGTGACTAAGACATCCTGGTGAAAATTCCAAAATTTGCTTCCTTATTAAAAAAAAAACAAGAACAGTGCAACTGGACGGGGTAGTTGGCGTTGAATATGAGGACCAGCAATGGAACTGCTTGGAACAGCTAGGTTATTGTCTTTACTAATGACATCTGTCACTGCATGTTAGCAATGTGGTTTATCAGCCACAGCACCCGAGCTAGGTATGCTTTGGATATCTGTGTCTTTTCATGCATGCCTGCTAATTCACCTCTTTTCAGCTGCCTGGCTTGATAACTCCACCTGGCAGCCTCCATAACATTCTACGTTTAAATTACTTGCTTTAAAATCAATCGTCCAAACAGGAAAATGAATGATAAGTCCTGGAGTAGCACTGTATAGCCTTGGTGAATTAATCTGCAGACCTGGATGTATAATCCAGAGGATTGGAGCTCACAATCCCAAGAATGCGAATAGACTTTTAATTTTCTTGTAAATCTTGTCGTGACAAATAAAGGCATTCTTCATTTCTGCAGCATTGAAGGGATTGAGGCTCAGCTTTGACCCAACAGCCCAAGATAAGTAGGGATGAGATGGAAATGGCAGTGTTGTCATCAACACTCGGCTCTTAAGAATTCTACTTTGTAAAATTAGTTCCCACACCAGTCTCGAGCACAGAAATCGGTGTTACAGGTTCAAAGAACTGTTGTCTTACTCCTGCTTAGGCTTACACCCCAGCGGTAGTTTGCACCCCAGCGGTATGAACATTGAATTCTCCAATTTCAGGTAGTCCTTTCTTTCTCCCTCCTTCCCCTCCCCTTCCCAGCTCTCCCACAGCCAACTGTCTCCGCCTCTTCCTTTCTTTCCCCCCCCCCCCACACATCAGTCTGAAGAAGTGTCTCGACCCGAAACGTCGCCTATTCCTTCGCTCCATAGATGCTGCCTCACCCGCTGAGTTTCTCCAGCATTTTTGTCGACCTGCTTAGGCTCTGCTCACTTTGGGTTTTGGTTTTCATCAAAGGATTCTTCATCTACAAATTCATACCGCTCCTATATGAATGGCTCACATTTTGTTAACCTCCTGTGCAATGCCCAGAATGTAATACCAATTTGAATTGTAGTGTTTTATTTGAGGATCTTCCTGTAACCTATAGCTATATGAGGAGCTTCCTGCAATTAATGTTTCCACTGGCTTGAAGCCCTGGTCCTGATCTGACCATGCTGGGGTCAGACATTAAAGCTTCTGGTTTCCTCACTTGCTTCTTGCGAGTGAAGCGAGTGAGGAAACCACTCGCTTTTCCTCCGCAGCGATGGAGGAAATCGCTGGGAGGATTTCAGCGCCAATACCCCACACAGCACCCATCACGCCCACACACCTCCAGTCATACACATCATCACACACCCTCCCCATTGCCCTCACACCCTCACATACTAGCGACTAGCCAACACACCACCCAACATGCCCACCCACCGCCAACCATACACATCCTCCCCAATTCCCTCACACACCACCCAACACCCTTAAACCACCCAACAACCCAACCTCCAGCCTTACAAACCACCCTCATCCTCCCCAATACCCTCACATCCTAACACCAGCCAACACCCCCACTCACAACATCCCCTAGTGGATGTTATATCTGGACTTTCAGAAGGCTTTCGACAAGGTCCCACACAAGAGATTAGTATACAAACGTAAAGCACACGGTATTGGCGGTTCAGTTTTGATGTGGATAGAGAACTGGCTGGCAGACAGGAAGCAAAGAGTAGGAGTGAACGGGTCCTTTTCAGGATGGCTGGCAGTGACTAGTGGGGTGCCGCAAGGCTCAGTGCTGGGACCCCAGCTATCTACAATATATATTAATGATTTGGACGAGGGAATTGAATGCAACATCTCCAAGTTTGCGGATGACACTAAGCTGGGGGGCAGTGTTAGCTGTGAGGAGGATGCTAGGAGGCTGCAAGGTGACTTGGATAAGCTGGGTGAGTGGGCAAATGCATGGCAGGTGCAGTATAATGTGGATAAATGTGAGGTTATCCACTTTGGTGGCAAAAACAGGAAAGTAGACTATTATTTGAATGGTGGCCAATTAGGAAAAGGGGAGATGTAACGAGACCTGGGCGTCATGGTACACCAGTCATTGAAAGTAGGCATGCAGGTGCAGCAGGCAGTGAAGAAAGCGAATGGTATGTTAGCATTCATAGCAAAAGGATTTGAGTATAGGAGCAGGGAGGTTCTACTGCAGTTGTACAGTGGCTTGGTGAGACCACACCTGGAGTATTGCGTACAGTTTTGGTTTCCAAATCTGAGGAAAGACATTCTTGCCATAGAGGGAGTACAGAGAAGGTTCACCAGTGATTCCTGGGATGTCAGGACTTTCATATGATGAAAGACTGGATAGACTTGGATTGTACTCACTAGAATTTAGAAGATTGAGGGAGGATCTTATAGAAACTTACAAAATTCTTAAGGGGTTGGACAGGCTAGATGCAGGAAGATTGTTCCCGATGTTGGGGAAGTCCAGGACAAGGGGTCACAGTTTAAGGATAAGGAGGAAATCTTTTAGGACTGAGATTAGAAAAACATTTTTCACACAGAGAGTGGTGAATCTCTGGAATTCTCTGCCACAGAAAGTAGTTGAGGCCAGTTCATTGGCTATATTTAAGAGGGAGTTAGATGTGGTCCTTGTGGCTAAAGGGATCAGGGGGTATGGAGAGAAGGCAGGTAAGGGATACTGAGTTGGATGATCAGCTATGATCATATTGAATGGCGGTGCAGGCTCGAAGGGCCGAATGGCCTACTCCCGCACCTATTTTCTATGTTTCTATGTTTCACCTTCAACTCTACAGATCCTCCCCAATAGCCTCACCCCCCCCTCACAAACCAGCCATCACTCCCACACACCACCCAACACCCCACACACCTCCAACCTTACACATCACCCCACACCCTCTCCAATACACTCACACACGCCAACATCCCCACTCATCTCCAACCTTACACACGCTCCCTAATACCCTCACACCCTCCCAACAACCACCCAACAACCACCAAACCCCCCCAATACGCCCACACGCCTCCCATCGTACACATCACCCCACACCCTCCCATACCCGTCCACACCCTCCCACACACCACCCAGCACCCATACACACCTCCGACCCTCGCTGGATCCTCACTCACCTCCAACTACTCCGACTGACTCTCAACTGCCCTGAAGTTGTTCCTTTTGCAGAACGAATGAATTGGAACCTTACCTGGAACCAAGCCCAACCCAGAGTCCCTCAATCCGTGGGATATGTCTTAATGGATAGGTATTTGAAACTTGCAGGGTGCCGCGGATCACGCCGGCCAACCCTCATCGCGATTTCGCTTGGAAGTTAATATTTTTAGTTATATCTCCCCCGCAAGTTTAGTTATTTCACCTCGTTTTGTCTTCCTTTGACCTGTAGTTATGGATAGATCTTTATTCCATTGGGAATAAAGGAGTAACGTTTCAATTGTGCTCTAAATCACACCTTGGAATTTAGCTGTTGCTGACAATGTTCCTGCTTCTTCATTGCACATCAGTGAATATCAATTCCTGTGATTTTAATTGGCCAGTTGTACCCAACTGAGCCGTCAAGACCAGCCACGCATGGAGGGTCAGGCCTGGAGCACAACACAGCTCGGTATCTGGTGCTAATAGATGTAGCTCTGGTTATAATTAGGCAGAGGGAGTTGTGCTAACTCGGAAGAGAGAGATGATCACAGGATTACAAGGTACAGCTGAGCCATGTCCTCCTGTATCAAACAGAGCTCCCTTGTGAGGTCAGGCTCAGTTCATTCAGCAAGAAGCCGAGCTGAACCCATTGCTGGCGTTTAGCACCACTAATTCAGGGGTGGCACGGTGGCGCTGTGGTGGGGTTGCTGCCTTATAGTGCCAGGTTCAATCCTGACTAAGGATGCCGTCTGTACGGCATTTGTACATTCTCCCCGTGACCTGCGCGGGTTTTCTCTGGGATCGCCTTCCACACTCCAAAGATGCGCAGATTTTGTAGGTTAATTCACCTGGCATCAGTGGGTGTAGGATAGTGTACGTGTGTGAGATCACTGGATGTGGATCCCACACACAGTGGATGTCGATGAGGATAAACAGGTGGGATGAATGTAGGATCAGTGTAAATGGTCAGTGCGGACTCGGTGGGCCGAAGGGCTTGTTTCCACGCTGTACCCCTGAACTAAACTAAAATTCACAGAGCGTGATCATAGAGAGAGAGTGATACAGCACAGAAACAGGCCCTTCGACCCACCAAGTCCGCACTGACCCACCAAGTCCGCGCTGACCATTCACACTGATCCTACATTTATCCCACTGTTTATCCTCATCGACATCCACTCAGATTCCTACACTCATACACACAAGGGACAATTTACCGACCAACCAGCATGTGTTGGCATATGGGAAGAAACTCACACGGTTGCAGAGAGAACATGCAAACTCCACACAATCAGATACAGTGCGGAAACAGGCCCTTCAGCCTATCGAGCCTGCACAGACCAGCGACCCACACACACTAACGCTACCCTACACACACTAGGGACAATTTAAATGTATACCCAACCAATTAGCCTACAAACCTGTATGTCTTTGGAGTGTGGATGGAAACCAAAGATCTTGGAGAAAACCCACGCATGTCATGGCGAGAACATATAAACTCCGTACAGACAGCACCCGTAGTCAGGATCAAACCCGGGTCTCTGACGCTGTAAGACAGCAACACTACCGCTAGGCCACCGTGCCGCCCATTCTTGTATTGTTCACTTTACAGTAGCAATGATTCCCAGCAAGTGATTGGGAGAGCAAACCCCAGTTTACACCTTTCCCTGCGTGTCTCAGAATGCTGTGAACGGTAGGTAACTCCTCTACACCTGTTTGACACCAGGTACTAACTTAAAATGGACTTGGTTCAAGTGTGTAAGCATCAGAACATGCAAAGGTTTAACTGGAGTATTCATAGCGTGTGAGCTGTGGTGCAGCCTTGGCAATGAAAGAAAAGGTTTCCGATCAATCCACACCCAGATCATCTGCATCAAACTCACATCCTCATCTCGTTCAGGGGAAATGCAGTTCAAACAGCTATGCTAATTTGGGAGCTCATTATGGAGAACTGCTCAGCCTGTGAAATATTATTTATGATTGTTAACAGGCTTAGGGCTTCCTTGTGATTAAGTAGTCATGAAATCTAACTACCACCCCTCCCAATGCCTGTGCACTCGTGATTTAATTTCCCCTCCTCTTAATGCAGTTCAGGGGTTTGCAAGTGAGTTTTACCAGCAGGGATAGAAACAGATAATAAAAAATGAAGCTGCAAGTAAAAGGTGATGGAAAATTGACACTTTGTTGTAGTATCTTCTCGTTGAAAAAGTCCTCCTTAAATATCAAAGATAGACACAAAAAGCTGGAGTGGAAAAAAGGAATAGGTGACATTTCGGGTCGAGCCCATTTTGTCTCGAACCAAAACGTCACCTATTCCTCTTCTCAATAATTGTTGCCTGACCCACTGTTACTCCAGCTTTTTGTGTCCATTTTCAGTGTGAACCAGCATCTGCAGTTCCTTCCTACACACGCCTTAAATATCAATCAGAAGAAGGGTCCCGACCTGAAATGTCACCTATCCAGATAATCCAGGGATGCTGCCTGACCCGCTGAGTCACTCCAGCACTTTGTGTGTTTACTTGGTAAACCAGCATCTGCAGTTCCTTGTTTCTACTCCTTAATTATCTGTTCTCTGAAAGTGATTCCTCTGGTTATTTTTACTCAGTGCTATGGTGGCTGGGTGGTGAGGTTTGGCCTTGAAGAACCAAATACCTAGACAAAGTCAACCTGACAGATCTCTCTGAGGTTTACAGTTCGGGCTTTACTGAGCCCGTAATCACTTATGGATTCCTGTCACACTATATTCTGTTTGTAGCCTGTTGCTGTGCGGGTTACATCCAATGCAAAGGTGGCTGAACGTTGCATGATTACGAGTGGGAAATAACCCGCCTGCAGTGTCTGAAGAAGATTTTTTCCCTAATTGATGGCATAAAAACTAATTTATTTCCTGTGCTCGAGGCTGGCTCATCTCATGGATCCACACATAGTCTCATCTCGAACTTGCACGTATTGAGTCATAGTCATGGAGTAATATCACAGGCCCTTCAGCCCATCTTATTCATGCTGACTGTTGCTCCTATACTAATTGCATTCGGCAGTATTAGGTCCACAGCTATCTGTCTTGGTGATTCAAATGTTTGCATTTGAAGTTCTTAATTTTGTAGGAATGTCTGTTACTACCATCTCATGAATACCAAATGCAATAACGTGAGGCTTTTCTCTTTGTGAAAACCTGATTATGTGCTTTATGTGGCAGGCTTAGTGGAATGAACCTCTTCCTCATAAGTATATAAGTTATAGGAGCAGAATTTGGCTGGTGTGATTTTTTTCGTTTCGAGGTAGAGCGTGGAAACAGGCCCTTTGGCCCATCGAGTCCACATACATGGGACAATTTACATTTATACCTACATTAACCTACAAATCTGTATGTCTTAGGAGTGTGGGAGGAAACCGAAGGTGTCGGAGAAAACGCATGCAGGTCACGGGGAGAACGGACAAACTCCGTACAGACAACACTCGTTGTCGGGGTCGAAACTGGGTCTCTGGCGCTGCAAGCTCTGTAAGGCAGCAAATCTACCACTGCGCCACCGTGCCGCCATTTGATCCATCAAGTATACTCCGCCATTCAATCATGGCTGATCTATCATTCCGTCTTAACCCCATTCTCCTGCCTTTTCCCCTTAACCCCTTGGTTTGGGTCTCCAGACTTTGTCTCTATGCCAGGCACAGCTGGTTGTTAGACATGGGGATGTACTCATTTAATTCTTCTGCCATTGACAGCACTGGAAGGTGCATCTATGTGGCCTCTGGGCAATAGTGAGATTGGAATAGGTTGTGAGGGGCTCACTGTCCCCATTCAACACTTACACTGAGGCTTTCCAATAAGCAGTGACCAATTATAAGTTAAGAAAATACAACACACTGGAGTAACTCAGTGGGTCATGTAGCAGTTGCAGAGGGAATGGATAGATGACATTTTGGGTCAAACCCTTCTGCAGAAGATCCTTCTTCAAAAGTTTGAGGAAGGGTCCCGACCTGAAATGTTACCCAACCTTTCCCTCGACAGATGCTGTCTGACCCGCCGAGTTACTCCAGCACTTTGTGTTTTGCTCAACATTGCACCATCCGCAATTCCTTGTGTCTCCATAGATTTGGAGAAGATAGCTTATGGCCTGGAAACCTTCTGTCAATAGTCAGAAGAGCCTAAAATCAGCGGCTCCCCAAAACTCGACCTGAGATGCCAACGTTGAATTCCTTTGCATTTGTTGATTTCAAAACAGGCAGAAAAGCAATCTTGCACTGTCAGCTGATTGTCATGGTTTCAATATTCACCCAGGTCTAATCATATTATTCCTTGTGTGGGCAAAGCAAGAGCAGAGCTGTGTGGTGAAGAGATAGCTCCGGTTAAAGGAGATGTGAACGGAAGGTGCTTGGAGGCTAGGGTGAACCTGATCTGGGAAGCAGCAAAGAGTGGCGTTGAGTGAGATAGGTCAAGCCCCACTGGCCTGGAGGCTGGGGAGAGGAGACGTATTTATCCACAGGGGACCGACTGATTCAACATGTTCAGAGGTAGAGGGAGCAGATGGCCACCACTTTCAAGGTCAGGATTTGCTGCAACAACAATTCAGTGTCCACATAAGCATGATCAATGTCGCTGAATGATGCTTCAGACGATGTTCCCTACCTTTGGCTTTGGATGCACTTCAGCGCAAGACATTCCCTCTCCACCATCACTTCAGTTCATGAGGGCTCATGTCTAACATTCAAGTGCTGCGCTGAGACCCGCTACTAACTTCATGCCCATATCTCACAGCTTGTACACGTTACCAACACAAATAACTCAACAGAATGGAGACCATTTGGTCTGTCGATTCCAATACAATTCAATGTAAAGGCAATCTATCTAGAGTCATTCCTCTGCCTTATCCCCACAGCCCTGCAAGTTCTGTTCTCTTAATAGAAGATAACAAAAAGCATGATATTGTATGTTGCTCTGGCTGAATCTTGTAAGGAATGATTGTTTTCCTAATCACGTTTATAGATCTGAGCTTGCTCTAAAGTTGCAAATAGCAGATGTACAATTCGGAGATTACAAGTAAATAAATGGGAGCTCAAAATACCAATATTTTTGCTGATTATCTTTGGGTGAAAGGACTCTGATGATAAAGTCCCCAAGTCGAGCAGTGTACAGCATTGCAACAGCATTTTGTAGTTTGGCTAAATATTATAGATTCCAGTGAATCAAGAATTGAAGATGGAGAATTGTTTTCTCTGGAATGGCAGAGGTTGTGAGGAGACCCGATGGAAATCTCTTTTCCCAGATGGAAAAGTCAAATACTAGAGGGCATAATTTTAGGATGATGGGGCAAAGTATAAAGGGGGCAGACAGGGCAAGTTTTTTTTTACACAGTGGGTGGTGAGTGTCTGGAACCTGCTGCCTGGGGTGGTGGTTGAAACAGATACATTAATGGCGTTTAAAGTACTTTTGGATCGACATATAGATATGCAGGGAATGGATATGGGTTATGCGCAGGTAGATAAGTGATGATCTTTGCATCACTTTTGACATAGACATTGTGGGCCAAAGGGCCTTTTCTTGTGCAATTCTCTTCTATATTCTAAGAAGCTCTAAAGCTCTGCACAAATGTAGCAGAACCTGCCTCCACTGCCCATTAATTGTGACCTACTCAACATATTTGTGCTGTTGCTGATGTATATTTCATTGACTTGTTGCTTGCCTATACGATGCAATAGCAGTTGTGCTTACAGAACTATGAAAGCAGTTCACTGGGTCCACAATCATCCATGTTCTCATTGAATTCTGCATGTTTATTGTAATTAGTTTTAGCTCTTCGCCATTCTTCCCAATTTCCTACTGTTTGCAAATTTAGAAGTTTTTAAATTCTGAAATGGACTTGCTGTAGCGGCAGATTTTTATATCGTCCAAGAGATTACTCCCTCTAGCCACAAAGTGGACTACATGATTAAGGAGAATGTCGTAATACGCACGTGAGCTCTCTGTCAGAGATAAATCTTCATAACACAGTCTTTTGATTAATACTTTCTTTATTGTTGATGAAAAACAATAAGGTACACATTCAACCTTCTTCCGACTCGTACACTATAATCTTCATCGAACTCCAGCATATCGCTTTAAAGGTTAGAAAACTCCCCGTGTCTCCGTTACACTTTACATGGTCGAAGGGTATGTCTTCCTCATGCATGTCCCAAACTAAACTAAAACCTAAGCTTCTGCGCAAGAAACTTAGCTCCGAACACATTAGCTCTCTAAAATACGTCATAAATCCCACCCACATCATAACGGGCAGTCCAAAATTTAAAGACACATGCCATAATTAATGACACATAAAATAAGCCAAATGGCCATTACACTTGCCAGTTAAAAGCATGTTTCATTAATAACCGTGAATCCTGCTCTGATCCCAGTAAAGCTCCCTTTCCACCCACCACCAGTCTCTTTGTTTAGTTTTAGTTTAGTGCAGAGATACAGCACTGAAACAGACCTTTCGGCCCACTGAGTCCACGTCGACTAACGATCCCCGCATACTAACGCTATCCTGCACAGACGAGGAACAATTTACAATGACACAAAAGCCAATTAAACCACAAATCTGTACGTCTTTAGAGTGTGGGAGGAAACTGGAGATCCCTGACACAGGTCATGGGCAGAACGTACAAACTCCATATCGACAAGCACCTGTAGCCAGGTTCAAAACCGATCTCTGGCGCTGTAAGGCAGCAACTCTGATGCTGTGCCACCGTGCTGTCCTCAGATTCCCATTATCCATTATTTATTAAATTCTGTTTGCAGATGTAGGTATATTACATCTATTGCATTGCCCTTGTCTTCTCTCTGTTTCTTTATTTAGTTTAGTAGGGGTAGTCAAATAAGCCTTTCCGTTTTGAATTCCATCTTAGTTTTTCAACATTATATTCTGGCTTTTAGAATGTCCCTCCATTCTCCTTCCATGAGGCTTTTCAGCTGCCAATGTTAAGCAGAACTATTAATAGTTATACCAATTTTTATCCGGCACAACTCCGTTTGTTAACAAATCATTAAATATGTTAAAAATATACTTCAGCAATATCTCCCCAAAAGCAATCGTACTATTCCGATGCAACCAACCTTGAACAGAATTTCAAGAGTTCAAGTGTGTTTATTTGTCACATGGTCCAGAGATGAACCAGAACAATGACATTCTTCAGCCTTACCGCATTATCCACTCTGAATTTGATTAGTTTATCTTCTATTTCCCTTTAATTTGGATGTAGTTATATCATTTCCAATCTGATATTGTTGTGATCTTTTTTCCCTGGTACATCTCAAAGCAAAATTGTTATTTAATATTTATTTGTTATTGTAATCACAGTCTGAAATGTTGTCCTGTCCAATCCCAGGTAATTCTATTCCAGTGTTTGTTTGGCTGTAGAATAATTTACTATTTTGCTTTTTGTGTTTTTTAATAATTTAACTCCATTGTTCCTTTCTGCCTTTATTTTTTATGTTTCCTAATCCTTTGTTGTTTGTTGACTTAATGTCTGTCTCTTTCCTTCAGCTTGTATTTGTCCTTTTTAAAACATCATAACTCATCCATGATGTTCAATTACTCTCAACTTTGTTCTTGACAACAGAATTTACTTTTATTGAACCCTCTTGAACACGTATTAAAGTTATCTTCAGCAGTGTTTGCAAGTACGAAAGTCAAGAGACTGCAGATACTGGAGATCTGGTACCACAACACTCAGCAGGGAAGCAGGGTGCTGCAGAGGCAGAGGCACTACCTCACACCTTGAGATATACAGGTTCAAATCTCATGTCTGGTGCAGTCAGAGTGGAGTTTGCCCATTGTACCTGTGGCCATGTGGATTTCTATATGTGGATCTGACATACAAGAAGGCCATTTGGCCCATCATGTTCATAAGTGATAGGAGCAGAATTAGGCCATTTGGGCCATCAAGTCTACTTTGCCATTCAATCTTGGCTGATCAATCTTCCCCTCTCAACCCCGTTCTCCTGCCTTCTCCCCGCAACCACTGACACCCATACCAATCAAGAATTATCTTTCTCTGCCTTAAAAATATCCATTGGCATGGCCTCCACTGCCTTCTGTGATGAATTCCACAGATTAACCACCCTCTGACTAAAGAAATTCCTCCTCAACTCCTTCCAAAATGAACGTCCTTTAGTTCTGAGGCTATAGAGCATACTTAGAACAGTACAGCACAGGACCAGGCCCTTAGGCCCATAATGTCTGCTGAAAATGATGCCATGTTATACTAATCTACCCTGCCTGCCGATTGTAAAATTTCAGATCCAGCCCACATTCCAACATTTTCTGACAGGGATTGGGCTGGAAGGATTCATTTTTCCAATTAAGAGACTGGAAATGCAGCAGTCAACAACTCGACAAAAATGGGCCCCGATCACATTGACATTTAGTTGGCTGTTCAATGGAGAACAGCCGGCTAGTTGCAGTATGCAGGGCATCACTGTCTGGACTCTCACATGTACACACCAGAATGTGGAAGTACAGAGTGTGCTAAGGTCAGATGTGGGTGCTTTAGAATATTTTCTAAATATTTAATTGATATTAATGTTGAATCTGGTTTTGAATGTAGTTATTCTTTTTAATTTTTTTTAAATATATATTTTTTAAACTCTCTTTAAATATCCCCAATCATCAGAGACATTTATTGTATGTAGAGGAGACAACCTGAAAGCACAAGCTGACAGAAGGCCACAGAGGAGCCTGTGGGCAGAAGGTAATCCAGACTAGCAGTCCAGTACAGTGAAGTGTTGCACAAACTGAGGCATCATCATGTGGTTCTGAAGGTTCCATGGCGCTGCTCCAAATGCATGATAGATTATTGGAATTCTGACCCAAATCCCTCCTTTTACCAACAATTACCAAAAGCGAGTGACGTGTGTGTACAGTCTTCTTGTGAACCCTCAATCCCTTGCGTTGCATAAGATGCAGCAGCCAAAATAACTGAATTATAGAGTTATACAGCGTGGAAAAGGGCCCTTCAACCCATCTCCTCCATGTTAAGCAAGGCATCCATGTATCTCGTGCTTGGCCTATAATAATGAATATTGCCAGAATCCCCACCTCAAAGGCAGGCTGAGTTCAGTGCTGCTAACGTGTCCAGTAGGCTGAGTTGCTCTGCCCAGTCTCACTGCCACCTAGAGAAACCAAGGTGAAGTTCAATGGCCACTGTCCAGGCCACCACCAGGGCATCTGGAAGATATCTCATTCCATGATACCGATCTTTGGTTTGTAACTTCTGAAGCATGTAAGAGGAAGCAAGTTGCACTTTGGTCTTTTGTTTATACAGATGGATACTGTGTGACGACTCATAGTCTCAACGTGGTGGAATGGGCTAAGATGTGGCAGATGGAATTGCAGTCGCAGTCAGTGCAATGTGGTGCATTTGTTTAAAACAAAACATTAACACTATTGACTGAGGGAAATAGATAATGCATTTGAAAAGCAAAGGGATTTTTGCGGATGGGAAGTGGGGGGGGGGGGGGCACTAGTTCACAGGGATTTAAATTCAGCATCTCTGTTGAAAAATTACAAAATGTCAAAAATTCTTATGTAGGTTTTCAGTCTCAAAACATAGACAAACATCATAGAAGAAGGACAAGAGAAGGCTTGCTGGTCCATACAGTCACCTAGTTGGGGGAGCATCATATCTAGTCATGAACTGCTCATCTCCAACCCCTCTCCCCACCTCTCTGCTCTGCTGCATAATCACGCAAGAAACCGATAAAATCGAGGGTGCACAAGATGGAGAAAAGGCTCCTAAAATGTTGTCCTTAACTTCCTCAGCCTATCTAAAATATGCCAGGGGATTACATGGTACAGGTGCTCTATTTAAAGACATTTTAACCTGATATGATATCTGCCTCGGTCTACTTCCCACTTGCAGGTGTAGGAAGGTTCACCACACCAGATGCAGACTCTCTACACCACCGGATAATAAACCCTCAATATCATTGAATTTGTGTCAAGAAAGGGAATCACTGGTTTGAGTTACAGTTGATGATCAGCAGAAGGACATGAAGAATAACAAGCGAATCAGTCATGGTCGTGCAAGAGACACAGAGACTATGATCACAGAGACCTATCTTGCAGTGGATGTGGACCAGAGGACCCGTGGTGGCTGTGGGTATATTTGTGCTGAAGTTGGGTGCAGCTGCAGCAGCAGCTCTGTGATATAAGGCCTGTGTACAAACTTTTCAATTAATTCAGGAAACCGCACTGGTTGCTTGGTTTACATCAATCTCATTGATATAATGGGCTGAATTGAATTGATCCAGACTTCCAATTAAGTCATATAATCTAAAGTTTACTTAAGTGGCTATTTATTTTCTGAGCCAATTTCTTGTTCCTTGTTGGAATTGAATTAACATTGCAGGTAACTTTGCAAGACTTCTCCTTTAATAAGATTACTACCTGACTAAATTAATGGTGATTCAAAAGGACTCCATTACTGCACAGTAGCCCCAGGGCACAGTCAGACTTCAGCTGATTTACTCAGCTCTTTTGTATCTATTGAGGCTCCCCTTTCATATCTAAATGCACAAGGTTTGTCTCTTCAATATAACCTGCTTCAAGTACTGACACCTTGTGGTTCAGTCTGAAGCATCAGTTTTGCTCTCAGTCTGAAGAAGGAGCTCGCCACAAAGTTCTTCTCCTCTCCCTTTCAGTCCGAAGAAAGCTCTCGACCCAAAACATCACCTATTTCTTTTCTCCAGAGATGCTGCCAGATCGCTGTGTTACTCCAGAATTTTGTGTCTATCCTTGTGGTTCAAAATGGTAGAGGAAATGGTCACAAATCCTCCTGGTCTTTCTCATGTTATTGTGCTGCTACACTTACTGCATCACCATAATTTGAAATCTTCCTTTGCTTCTTGGTCCTAGACCTCTGAGATGCACAAGATCAATGTGTTGGCTAAATGTGAATACCAGTAATGACACTAGAGTGAGGTTTAGATCATGTCCAACAGTGTCAAGCGTCCTCTCATCCTCACTGTCCATACGTGAGAAAACAGAAGCAATGTCCTTGACCAATATTCCCAATACTGCATTTTCAATAGGGTCTGGAAGCAGGCAATGGCGCTGGAGATGGTAGTGGAGATCAGAGATGAATACAATAGCAATTGCAACTCAGAGGATATTGGGCGTTCAGCCTTTTAACTGTAATTTACTTTCCACTCAACCTATTCCTTTGCCTTTTTGCCAAACCCTTTCTTCATCTTGCATGGAGTCACAGCATATCAAGAAGGAATTGGAGCTCCTTCAAAGCCCAACACGGAGCACACGCAGGAATTGGACTGGGGTTGCTTTATCTGCGTGACCCATGCACCACGGTGTATTTTTGCAGGTGGAGCCGTAAGAATGAATGAATGAATGATACTTTATGTGAAAAGTCGCAGTGATATTCTTTGTTTTGCATATCCAAGGAATGTAAAGAGTCGCCACACAAAGGGTGCCGACAAAGAATGCTTCTCCATGGCTGATGGTAACATGGGCATGAAGGGGGTTGGTGTGGGTTGGTGGGGGCGCAGAAATGCTACTGAAACTCTTGTGCATTGTTTGTAGACGGATTATCTATTGAAACAAGTCTGTCTGTCTGTCCAAGTCTGTCGAATTCTCTGCCACAGAAGGCAGTGGAGGCCAATTCACTGGATGTTTTCAAGAGAGCATTAGATTTAGTTCTTAGGAATCAAGAGATATGCGGAAAAAGCATGAACGGGGTACTGATTTTGGATGATCAGCCACAATCATATTGAATGGCGGTGCTGGCACGAAGGGCCGAATGGCCTACTCCTGCAACTATTATCTATGTTTCTATATTTTTTCTATGTCAGCAATGGATTGGACTCTGAACTATGAGGTTGAATAGATGGCCGGGAGCCATGAACAGCCATGGTTTTGGCTGAGCCTGAGAACCAGGACGTAAATCCTGAAAAGAGAATCATGGTCATATGGCAGGAACAGCTGGAACACCAAGATTCTTCTTAACACTGGGCTCTTTGTGAAAGAAAATACATCTGAAGTCATTCTTTCCACAGAGTCGCAGAATCATGATGAGTTAAATCATGTCAACACGAACCATAAACTACACATTTACGTTAGTCCCATATAAATCCCATTTTTTAATTCTCATCAACTTTCCCTGATCCCACCATTCACCTACACATTAAGGACAATTTGCTTTAATTGATTAACCTACCAGCCTGAATATCTTTGGGGTGCAGCAAGTGAGAATTTCATTTGTTCCGATTCATATAGATTTAAGTTTATTATTGTCACACGTACCAAAGTACAGTGAAAAGCTTTGTTTTGCATGGTATCCAAAGAGATCAGATGACACTATACAGAAATACAATCAAATCAAACTATAATAGGTAGAACACAGGGAGAGATACAGAATGCAGAATAGCTTTGTTTCGAGAAACAGCACAGAAATAAGTCCTTTGGCCCACCGAGTCCGCACAGACCAGCGATCCCCGCACACATACACTAACTTACACATTTTCATTCGGAAAGGGAAACGGGAACTATAAATGAGAGTTCAGAATTATTTCCAGAATTTCCAAGTGCTTATTTATCCTGTTCATCGGAACCCTGATCCAAGATGGAGCCCAACCCAGGCGATTCTTTATGTGCTAGTCAGAAGTGGATCTGCAATCAAGCAGTAGAATTGCTCCATTCTTTTAAACGTCTACCCCTACAGCAATGCACTAGGGACAATGTACATTTATACCAAGCTAATTAACCTTCAAACCTGCTGGAGAAACTCAGTTGCGGCAGCATCTACGGAGTGAAGGAAATAGGCAACGTTTCGGGCAGAAAGCCTTCTTCAGACTGATGTAGGTTGGGGGGGGGGGGGGGGAAGAATATCACCCCCCCTCCACCCTACATCAGTCTGTGAAGGGTTTTGGCCCGAAACGTTGCCTATTTCCTTCGCTCATAGATGCTGCCACACCCGCTGAGTTTCTCCAGCATTTTTATCTACCTTCAATTTTCCAGCATTTGCAGTTCCTTCTTAAACATTTAACCTACAAACCTGTACGTCTTTGGAGTGTGGGAGGAAACTGAAGATCTCAGAGGAAACCCATGCAGTTCACGGGGAGAACATACAAACTCCATACAGACAGCACCCGTAGTCAGGATCGAACCCAGCCTCTGACGGTGCAAGGCAATAGCGCTACTGCTACTCCACTGTGCTGCTCTAAATATATAGAAGATATTAGTTTTGTTTACTGTCACGTGTACCGAGGTACAGTAAAAAGCTTTTGTTGTGTGCTAACCAGTCAGTGGAAAGACAATACGTGATTACAGTTGAGCCATTCAGAATGTACAGATACATGATAAAGGAAACATTAAGAGGAGTATAGTTAAAGTAAGACATTTTGCGGTTGGGTAGAGGTTTAAAAGAGTGGAGCAAGTATAATGCATGATTGCAGATCCTCTTCTGTGACTAACATACCTAGAATCGCTTGGGCTGGGCGCCATCTTGGTTCTCGGTTCCGATGAACATGACAAATAAGCACTTGGAAATTCTGGAAATAACTGAACTCTCACTTATTGTTCGTCTTTTCTCCTTTCCGAATGCCAATAGCTCAGCCGTGTTTGTGCCGGTGAGTGTGTGTACATGGTTGAAGGATATGAGCGAATTGGGTAAGTAGTTCGATATGATTATGCACATTTCCATTTGGACTTCAGTTGTACCATTCCCTTTGGAAATTGAACTCAGCACAAGGAACAGTGGTGAATAAAAGGGAGCCAGATGGAGAGGTGGACCTTCAACTCTTGTGCTGCTTCTTCTGCTAATGAGCTGCTGATTTATTTTTCATGAAAGGCCACCCGTCTTAGTACTTAGTTCAAGGAATCGTGGCCCAGAGTTGGGCAGGCATCAAACTGAGATTTATGTAACCGAACTTCAGTAAAATCATTGCAAGGAAGAACTCGTCTTGTTTGCCTTCCAAACACAGGTTCCAGTGATGCAGCTGCTCTCTTCAAAGCCTCTGTGCGACCCTTAAGCAGGCAAGTTATACTCTATCCGTTTAAACTCAGGCCCATTTCTATAGGAGGCAGAGAATGAAGGGCAGTCTAGTCAATTGGACCTTGGGCATTGATATTTCCATCAAGATGAGCAGACAATCTTCCTCCACCTACTGATTGTATCCATTGTTAAATCATGCCATTTATCACCAGACAGTTGAACGATTTCCTCGGCTCGAATGGTTATTAAAGGAAGTTGCCTGTAAGGGTTACACATCAGCTGTCACACTTATTTGATTGGCTCAGTGTGAATGATGAGCTAAGCAAAATTGCAAAGGAAGGACATATGGGAACTCAAGTGACCTGACAACAAGACCAATGACAGCACTTCCGATTGACATCAGATTACAAATCGAACCAGCAATCAGTGGCTCTGTGTCCCATTGACCAAATGCACGTCCACTGGATGAATAAGCAGATTCCAGGCCCTGCACTGGACTTACATATCCTTTGTAATAGTGCTATAGGCATTGATCTGAATTTGCTATTTAGTTAACCATGAACCATGCCTTTGGCTGGTGGTTCAGACTAGAATTGGAACTCCTGCAGCATAAACATTCGTGTTAGATTTCTAGTGTTGTTAAATTAGCTGCTCTCGGTTTAATTATGATGTTCACCAAGCCCGATGAAAAGAGAGGTTTTCATTTAGACACAAAACACATTTTAATTTTTACATGTTACATGAGATCGGCATGCTGGCGCAGAGGTAGAGTTGCTGCCTTACAGCGCCAGAGGCCCGGGTTCGATCCTGACTATGGGTGCTGTCTGTACGGAGTTTGTACATTCTCCTCGTAACCACGTGGGTTTTCGCCAAGATGTTTGGTTTCCTCCCATACTCCAAAGACTAACAAACGTTTTAGGTTAATTGACTTGATATAAATGTAAATTGTCGCCAGTGTGTGTGTAGATAGTGTTAATGTGCGGGAATCGCTGGTTAGTACAGACTCGGTGGGCCAAAGGGCCCGTTTCAGCTATATCTCCAAACTAAATTAAACTAGTCTCACCTCAGGGTTTCTGTAAAGTACCTCACAACCACTAAAAATGTTCTGAGGTAACGTCATTGTGGCTATTTCAGACGCACTACAACAAATTTGTACCCGACAAAATCTCACCAACAGCAGTGACCAATATTCTATTTTATCTCCAGTAATATTATTTGGAGATTATTATTGAACACAGCTTGATTATCATGTGCAGGATGAGCCGAAGAGTCAGTTCAGTTTTAGCTTAGTTTAGAGATCCAGAGTGGAAACAGGGCCTTTGGCCCACCGAGTCCACGCCAACCATTGATCACGCGTTCTCACTAATTCTACATATGTTATCTCACCTTCTCACCCACTCCCTATGCACTAGGGTCAATTTACAGTGGCCAATTAACCTATAAATCCGCACATCTTTGGGATGTGTGAGGAAACCCAAGCAAATCAGGGAGAATGGACAAACTCCACATGGACAGCACCCGAGATCAGGATCAAAACCAGATCTTTGGTGCGATGAAGCAGCAGCTCTACTAGCTGCGCTGGTTTGTCGTCTATGCTGTATTGCGCTGTGACAATGACAATACTTGTCTGAAATTCCCTGCTGTTCTTCAACTAATGCCAGGGATCCTTTACACAAGGGAGTAGATGGTATATCAGTATACCCAGCTTCTGAGAGTTGACACCTCTGGCGGTGAACTTGGTGGGCCGAAGAGTTTGTTTCCATGCTTGCATCTCTAAAATAAACTAAAACTAAACAAATGGACTAAATTGTGTGTTCAAGCCACATTTTAACCTAATTGTCCACAGAAAAACAACCACACAAGTTTAATAGTCACAGATCTCAGCCTAGAAAACGGCAGCATCGTCAGGAGAGAAAACCCGGAAAAAATGGGGTGAGATGTGAAGTGTGGGAGAAAACTCAGGGTTAGTAAATCCTTCCACCATTGAGAGGAAACAGCTGATAGAAACAGGTAAGATGCTTCCTGTGATTGAAATGGTTAACGCGCAAGAAACAGGATGGAAAGATGTGACAGCTTCTTAATAATTGAAGTGAGTGCATGGGTTGTACAGGAGGACCTGGGCTGACATCAATCTTCTGTGCTCTGCTGGCCTGCCTCTCCATTTAATTAAATGGGACAGAGTGCCTGCTCACAAAATGAGGAAGCATCCTTTTATGGAACGCAGGTTCATTGTGGAGGGTGGCACGTGGGTCAGGGACTGGATCCTTGACATTTTACAGGAAATAAATTGTCAGCTCGGAATGTTTATTGTCCCGTCATGTACCCAGTGGTTTTTCTATTAAGAGGCATGCTGTGAGATCTGAGCAACATCTTGACCGGCATTTATTACGAGCGCTTGATGTGAGTTGCACTAGACGTATGTGTAAAGTTTGCCGCTGTACTTGGCAAGAGATGGGGGAGGGTGCAGGGAGAAGCATAAAATCATGAGAGGGTAGATGCGCCTAATCTGTTGCCCAGAGGAGATGAATCAAGGACCAGAAGACATAGGTTTAAAGTGAAGGGGAAAAGATTTAATAGGAATCTGAAGGGTAACTTTTTCACACAAAGGGTGGTGGGTGTATGGACCAAGCTGCCAGCGGAGGTAGTTTTGGCAGGGACTATCCCAACATTCAGTTAAACAGTTAGACAGGTACATAGATAGGAAAGGATTGGAGGGATATGGACCAAACACAGACAGGTGGAACTAGTGTAGCTTGGACATGTTGGCCGGTGTGGGCAGGTTGGGCTGAAGGGCCTGTTTCCACACTGTATTACTCTGTGACTCTAAGCAGTGAGTGAAGGAATCCCTGCAACAACACCTGAACATTGCAAGTTGAAGTGCATTTACTGCATGATATTAAGACACTCGAGAAACTTTCAGGATTTGTGTCGGCATGTTTTCAGTGCAGGCGGAATCCAGTGTTATGCCAGAACCTGGTTTCTAGTTGTCTTGGACCTGCTTGTCATTGGACCAAGATCTCACTCCGTTATATGAGATCTCTACTTTGAAAGAATTCATGCGCAAGATGGGAACCAATGTGGAAGAAAGTCGTCCTAAATCCCCAGGGACTTCTGAAAAAGATGAGGAAGGAGGAAGAAAAAGAGGGCAAAGAAGTTGAAGAAGAAGAACTGAAAAAAAGAGGAAGGGGAACTAGGAGATGATGAGGAAGAAGAGGAAAAGGAGCCGGAGGAAAAAGAATTAGAGGAAGAAAAAAAGAAAAAGAAGAAGAGGATGCAGTAAAACAGAAGGAGAGGTGGAGCAGGACCACTAAATTGTCCCCTGTTATATATCAGGACCTGCGCAAACATAGGCTGAAGAAAGGTCTCAACCCGAAATGTCACCCATTCCTTCTCTCCAGAGATGCTGCCTATCGTGCAGAATTACTCCAGCATTTTGTGTCTATCATAAGCTTCAACAACTGGTTAACCCACAGCCCCAGGCTTAACCCAGGCTGTCATTGCTGTCAAATAAATTGTATGCTCACTAACGCTACTAACAGCCACAAGCATTCAAAACCATTCAGAGGCCATTAAAAAATTAATTAATCCATTAAAAAACCCTTAATATTATTTTTATTTTAAATACAATAAAATTAAACTCAAATAAGGTTAACTACCTTTAATAGACACAACTAAAAAAAAATCAGAAATGAACTGTTACTGGTTTTACCTTGCACTAAACGTTATTCCTTTATCATGTATCTATACACTATAAATGGCTCGATTGCAAATCATGTATTGTCTTTCCGCTGACTAGTTTGCACACAACAAAAGCTTTTCACTGTGCCTCGGTACACGTAACAATAAATTAAACTAGGGTTACACAAAAAGCTGGAGAAACTCAGCGGGTGCAGCAGCATCTAAGGAGCGAAGGAGATAGGCGATGTTTCGGGTCGAGACCAAATTAAACTAAACTGAAACTGGAAGTTTCCCTTCCCTCGTTAGTAGTTGCCTTCCATTGATATGAACAAAGTCTCACAAACTGTTCAGTTAATTTTTGGGAGATTTGGGTACCACTGGCAAAACCAACATTTGATCCCCCAACTCTTATTGTGATGGGGAGCTATCTTCTTGAACTGCTGCAGTTCCTCTGGTGAAGGACCTCTTGCAGTGCTGTTGGGTTGGGAGTTCAAGGATTTGGACCGAGCATCGATGACGAAAGGAGGATATATTTCATAGTCAACATGGTTGTGACTGAGAGGGGAACCTGCAAGTAGGTGTGTACTACATAAGTTCTAGGAGCAGAATTAGGCCATTCAGCCCATCAAGTCTACTCCTCCACCATTCAATCATGGCTGATCTACATTTCCCTCTCAACCCCATTTTCCTGTCCTTCGCACACATACTAAGCAAGAATCTGTCAATCTCCAACTTTAAAATATCCATTGACTTGGCCTTCATAGCCATCTGTAGCAATTAATTCCACATATTCACCACCCTCTGATTAAAGAAATTCCTCCTAATCTCCTTTTCTAAGTTATTATGCGCCTGTCACTCTTCACCTTGGTGGTCGATGTTTAAAGCTGGGCCAAGCTGTTAGAGTAGATAAGGTGAGTTACTGCAAATATGATACACTTTGCGATCATGGTGCACCAGTTATGGATGTGTTCCCAGTCAAGCAAATTATTTTGAGATAGACTATGTCAAGCTTCTCCGGTGTTTTTGGAGCTGCGCTCATCCAGCCAGGAATAAAGTATTCCATCACACTCCTGACTTGTGCTTTATGGATCACGGTAAAGTGTTAGGGTGTCAGGAAATGAGTCAGCTGCAACAGCTCGCGAAACCAGCCTTGTTAAATCTCACAAAGCGTGACATGCCATGTGGAAATATCCCGTGCAGCACTGTGACTGTTTCGATGCAGATACCTGCCGACTTGCGTGTTGTTCATAATGAAATGAAGGATGTTCCCGTAAGCAGGGGTGTGGAACGTCAAAGTGGTGTAGTGCAGCTGCCTCAGAGTTCCAGTCACTCAGGTTCAACTTCAACCTTTGGTGTGGTCGGAGTGGAACGTGTGTGTCCTCCCTGGGTTTTCCTTGAAAGAGAGAGACACAAAGTGTTGGTGTAACTCAGCAGGCCAGGCAGCAGCCAGTCAGTCAGGCAGCATCTCTGAAGAACTTCGAAGAAGTACTGAAGGTACATTCGTGTATGAAGGTAGACAAATCTCCAGGGCCTTATCAGATATATCCGAGGACATTGTGGGAAACCAGAGAGGAAATTGTCGGAGCTCTGGTTGAAATTTATGAGTCGTCCTTAAATACAGGATAACTGGAGGGTGGCAAATGTTGTGCTTCTTTTCAAGAAAGTCTGCAGGGAAAATGCTGGGAACTATAGGCCAGTGAGTTGAACATTTATAGTTGGAAAGTTACTAGAGAGTATTTTGAGGGATACATTATACAGGCAAGGGCTGATTAGGGATAGTCAGAATGGTTTTGTATTTGGGAGGTCGTGTCCCACAAATCTGATTGAGGTTTTTGAAGACGTGACCAAAAAGGTCGATGAGGGCAGAGCTGTAGATATTGTGTACATGGATTTCAATAAGGCATTTGACAAGGTTCCACATGGTAGGCTGCTCTGGAAGGTTGCTTCTCGGACTGGAGGCCTGTGACTAGTGGTGTGCCTCAGGGTTCGGTGCTGGGCCCGTTACTGGTTGTCATCTACATCAATGATTTGGATGAGAACATACAGGGCAAGATTAGCAAGTTTGCTGAAGATACAAAAGTGGGTGGCTTTGCAGATAGTGAAGATTGTTGTGAACGATAGCAGCAGGATCTGGATCGATTGGCCAGGTGGGATGAGGAATGATTGATGCATTTTAATACAGAGAAGTGTGAGGTGTTGAATTTTGGGACGTCTAACAAGTCAGGACCTACACAGTGAATTGTAGGCCTCAGGGAAGTGTTGTAGAGCAGAGGGATCTAGGAGTACAGGTGCAAGGTTCCTTCAAGGTCGAGTCACAGGTAGATAAGGTAGTCAAAAAGGCCTTTTGCACATTGGCCTTCATCAGTCATAGTATAGCATATAGAAGTTGGGAGGTCATGTTGCCGTTGTATAAGATGTTGGTGAGACCGCATTTAGAATATTGTGTTCAGTTCTGGGCACCATGTTATAAGAATGATATTGTCAAGCTTGATAAGGTTCAGAGAAGATTTACAAGGATGGTGTCAGAACTAGAGGGTGTGAGCTATAGGGAGAGGTTGAGTAGGCTGGGTCTCTATTCCTTGGAGCGCAGAAGGATGAGGGGTGATCTTATATAGGTGCACAAAATCATGAAAGGAATTAGATGCACAGAGTAGGGGAATCGAGGACCAGAGGACATAGGTTCAAGGTGAAGGGGAAAAGATTTAATAAGAATATGAGGGGTCATTTTTTCACACGAAGGGTGGTGAGTGTATAGAACAAGCTGCCAGATGAGGTAGTTGAGGCTGGGACTATCCCAACATTTAAGAAACAGTTAGACATGTACATGGATAGGACGGGTTTGGAGGGATATGGACCAAGCGCAGGCAGGTGGGACTAGTGTAGCTGGGACATGTTGGCCAGTGTGGGTAATCTGTTTCCACATTGTATCACTCTATGACTATGACTCTATGACTCTGACATGGATAGGTGATGTTTCAAGTCGGGACACTTCTTCAGACTAATGGGGAGCGGGGATGGAAAGAAAGCTGGAAGCGAGTATGAGCAGGACAAAGCCTGACGGGTTACAGCTTGATATGGGTGAGGGGAATTTCTGCTAGGCAGATGGTTGGATGAAGGCCAGGGATGGAAAGACATAAGGTGTAAGACAAAAGTATTGAATCGTGGTAAATTGTGAAGCTAGAGGAAGGGATTTAGATGTATGGGGATGGGGAGGGGAGAATTAGGTGCGTCCAGGAGGAGCACAGGGGAGAGAGGGGTGGGAGAGGGGGGGAAGAGGATTAGTGGGGGGGGTGGCGGGGTGGTTATAGTTACCTAAAATTTGAGTATTCACCATTCATACTGTTGCATTGTAGGCATCCCAAATGGAACATTAGGTGTTGTTCCTCCAGTTTGCATGTGTCCTCACTCTGGCAATGGAGGGTTTTCCCTGAAGCTCCGGTTTCTTCCTACATCCCAGAGATTTGCTGGTTGGTGGGTTAATTGGCCATTGTAAGTTATCCCTCGTATTAGTGGATGGCAGGAAAATCAAGGGAGATGTTAATTGGCATGTGTTAGAGCACAGGTTACAAGGAATTAAGTGGGAAAAATGGGATTGATGAGATTGCTCTCAGAGCTGGCATAGGGGTGATGGGCCGAATGGCCTGCTATTTCATAAGGAAATATGACTGTTATCTCACCACTGCAAAAGCTTCCTGTGAATTTGTTACACAGATATTGTCATGCAGTGGCAACATCATCAGCTCATGCATAATGTCTAAGTGCAGGAAACCTTCATTCTGAAGAATGAGAGGCAGATCAGAGATCATTGGCTGAGCAATGCCCAGTTTGACCTTTAATTTAGAGAAAAAGTAATTGTACTACTTTGGAAATTAAATCAGTGTTTCAAGTTGTTTCAATTAGAATTATTTGGATTGCCAGGAAGCAAACCTGAGAAGCCTTTAACAAATGCATTAAAGTCCATTCTCCACAGTCGATCTTTGATCTTCTCTTCGTGTTCAGACAGATGTCTATCACAATTTATCGCAGTCACCCATTACATCCCACATACACTCATAGCCTTCAACAAATATCACACATTTATCATATTTAGCAATGAACAAATTAACCTGGTGATTCAACATTTTTAGATCTCTCTATCTTTCATATTTCAGTCATTTCTGAACAAAAATGTAAAAAGACCCACTAATTCAATTAGGCCATAAAAGTAACAAAGCAAAGGTGGAATTTAGTGCGTTAAGAAGGAGTCATCCTTATCAATCAGGAACTGGTAGAGCTACTGCCTCAATTCGATCCTAACTTCGGGTGCTGTCTGTGTGGAGTTTGTACGTTTTCCCTGTTGCTGTACGGGTTTCCTCCTGTAGCTCCGGTTTCCTTTCTCATCCCAATGATATGTGGATTGGTGGGTTCATTGGCCTCTATAAATTGCCCCTAGTGTGTAAGGAGTGGATGCGAAAGTGGGATAATATAGAACCAGTGTAAACAGGTTGGCATGGACACAGTGGCCCAAAGGGCCTGTTTCCACGCAATATCTATAAGCTCTAAACAAGGACAGAAGAAGACGGGATAGGACATGCAACTGTGATGTCAGACTGAACTTTGGAGTCCAAGATAAGAAAGTGACATCAAGAAATAGTGGAAAAAAAGAGAAATGAAGGAGGATTTTGGCCTTGAATGCAGGCATCCAGATCCATGGTAATGGAACTGTGTGACTCTAAATCAAGAACAACAACTCAAGTTAGACCATGAGAGTAGGACAAGGAGCAATAGGTTTCAACTGTTCAAAAGCAGATTTAGGGCTGGTGATAGATTAGATTAGATTTTATTATTTGTCATTCGAACCTCAGAGAGGCTCAAACGAAACTCTGTTTCATCTTCATCTTTGCACTACTTGAGCTAGGGCTATGGAGCCAAGCAAGCCAGAATTTATTAGAAATGTCAGTACTTTGAAGGACAAGGGTTCTTTCCTGGATTGGTATACTAGGTTTTGGGCTGAATGCCAGATGAAAAATATTGTAAATTCTGAAGCACTCTGATTAGGTCTCAAGCTTCTCACCATGAATTATGTGAAGTGTACTGACTGTTCTGCAGAAAAGGACACAAAGTGCTGGAATAACTCAGCGTCTCAAGCAGCATCTCTGGAGAACATGGATAGGTGACGTTTCAGGTTGGGACTGCTCTACATCCTCGGCTGTAATTTTGCAGAACACAGCTTTAGAATATTATATCCAGCCTTTACACAACGGGGAATATCCGTACGTTTCTGAGGAAGGATATATCGACCTTGATATAGAGTGCCCTCCATAGTGTTTGGGACAAAGACCCATCATTTATTTATTTGCCTCTGTACTCCACAATTTGAGATTTGTAATCGAAAAATCGCATGTGGTTAAAGTGCACATTGTCAGATTATAATAAAGGGCATTTTTATACATTTTGGTTTCACCATGTAGAAATTACAGCAGTGCTTATGAATCTGGCAATGTGCACATTAACCACATGTGATTTTTTTAATTACAAATCTCAAATTGTGGAGTAATAAATGATGGGTCTTTGTCCCAAACATTGTGGAGGGCACTGTACGTGCAGACCAGTTTCACAAAGAGTTTTACAGTGCTTTATGTTTTCCTGACACCGGATTTAAAATTCCGGGATCACAGAAAGTTAACAGGCAATTTGAGTCAAGTTCTAGGATTTTGCTGACAACCAATGTGATGGAGGGTGCGTTTTCTACTCTCAAAGACATAGGGTATTCTGAGCCAGGCCATTCAGAAGCCAAGAACCATTTTTCATACATAGTGCACGAGGAATGCATATTACTTTTCTGCAGACTGCGGTAGGTGCTGCCTCAGCCAGTTATACTAGATCTGAGATTAATTACATCCTTTGTACACAAGGTTGCAATAGCTAGAGTTAAGATATTGATTGACCATGAAAATTCCATTGAAAACTTTTCAGAGTTTGCTGTATTCGGGGAGAAACATGGGAAGAACCACAGCAGGTTGTCATCAAATATCTAAAAGTTTAATTGGGGAGTCAATAGGTAAATTATTGACAACAGACAAATTATCAATTATCAAAAGTTTTGGGCTGCAGGAGAAAAGAAAATAAGTCCCTTCTCTTCTACACTTTCCCTGAACACCCTCTACCTGCCTACTGGCTTAAGGGCCTGTCCCACTTACGCGACTTTTTCGGCGACTGCCGGCACCCGTCATAGGTCGTTACATGTCGGCGAAAAGTTTCAACACGTTGAAAATCCAGAGGCGACCAGAACAAGGTAGGACTCTTTGGATGACTACTCACGACCATACAGGCTTCACCCCGCGATATGTCGCCAGGGTGTCACCTGTATGGTCGTGAGTAGTCGTATAGTCATCCAAAGAGTCGTAGGGCCTTTCTGGTCGCCGCTGAACTTTCAACATGTTGAACATTTTAGGAGACCTATGACGTGTGCCGGCAGTCGCCGAAAAAGTTGTGTGAGTGGGACAGGCCCTTTAAGCAGCAGCTTGAACAAAGAGCCCTTAATCCCATAAAACAACACACTAGCACGATATCAACAAACCCTCCTTATTAACCTTGTGAGAGTTTGGGCCTCGGAGACATTTAACCCTGTGAATATGTGGCTCCTTGTCTGAAGCAGTGTGTGCTAATAACATGACTGCAGTAGTTAATGAGGAGAGTATATAGAAAGCAATTGTATTCCCCTGAAACATATTGCCTTTGTTTTAATAGATTATCCTCCACTCCAGAGACATAATATTGAGCTCATGTGCACCACTGTGATTTTTGAACAGGAACATTTCAATTGCAACACTGCAATGAAAAAAGTGTCGCCATCAGAATTTCAGAGAAGCGTAAGGGCAGTTCAAAAACCATGGATGTAGATTAACGTTCAGATACAGTGAGAGGCAAGGAGGGTGTGTCTAAAGGTTGCTGAGAGCCAAGCAGCTCTTCCTACACACAGCTCTCCTAAACTCCCAACGTCAGCACAAGGTTAATTGGTTTGTTGATGATGCCAAGGTGGCAAGAACCATACAGACCACGTACATCTCAGCACCTCACCTCACCGCAGGGAGGCACAGTGGTGCAGTAAGGTAACACAGTGGCACAATGGTTCAGTTGCTACTTTACAGTACCAGAGACCTGGGTTTGATCCTGACTACGGCTTCATATGATGAAAGACTGGATCGACTGGGTTTATATTCACTGGAATTTAGGATGAGAGGGAATCTTATAGAAACATATACAATTCTTAAGGGATTGGGCAGGCTGGATGCAGGAACCATGTTCCCGATGTTGGGGGAGTCCAGAACCAGGGGACATAGTTTAAGAATAAGGGGTAGGCTATTTAAGACTGAGATGAGGAACATCTTTTTCACCCAGAGAGTTTTGAATCTGTGGAATTCTCTGCCACAGAAGGCAGTGGAGACCAAGTCACTGGATATATTTAAGAGAGAGTTAGATATAGCTCTAAGGGCTAATGGAATCAAGGGATATGGGGAAAAATTAGGAACGGGGTACTGATGTTGGATGATCAGCCATGATCATATTGAATGGCGGTGCTGGCTCGAAGGGCCGAATGGCCTACTCCTGCACCTATTTTCTATGTCTAAGTTTCTATACGGCTGTTGTCTGTATGGAGTTTATACATTCTCCCTACACTAACACTATCCTACATACTAGGTGAAATTTACAATTTGCGGATGCCAATTAACCTACAAACTTGTACGTCTTTGAAATGTGGGAGGAAACCGGAGCACCCGGAGAAAACCCACACGGTCACAGGGAGAATGTACAAACTGCGTACAGACAGCAGCCGTGGTCAGGATTGAACCCAGGTCCCTGGTGCTGTAAGGCAGCAACTCTACCACTGTGGTGTCATCCACATTTAGAACCAAACGAACCTCCGCAGTAATAAATGACTGAAACTCAGCTACATGACCTGATACAAAAGCAAACATTAATGTGGGCAGTGATTTAGTAGTGAGACCACAAACAAAGAAGTTAACACATCGGGCAGCGTTGTTGCCCTGACATCCCTAGGTAGGGCCATGAAATTCTGCACGTTTACCAGCGAGGCCTGTTTAGATCCAATATTTCACCTGAAGGGTGTCTGAATTGTCGGCCTAAATTATGTGATCAAGTCGTCAACTGGGACTTCAACCTGCTCACTCAAGTGTGAATGTTACCAGCTGACACAAGTAATTTTATTGTGTATTGACTTGACACCTAACACAGTGTATTAGTCCCATGGCACCAAATAAAATCCAATGACAGGATAGGATGGACTGCATACATTGTGTGCTAAGGGTCTGGGAATATGACTAGTGTGGAAACAGTAAGTGGTATATGTATGGTTAATAGGCATTGTTGAAACAAAATTAAAAATAGACTAGACTAAGTGGGACACGGGAGACACGGGAGACCTGGTTCCCCAATGCAACCCGTTCCCCAACGCAATATTGCACCACTCACACATAGCCCCCAACTGCGCAGGCACGGCTCATTTCCCCCCATCCCCCAACACTCCCTCCCCCTCCTCTTCACCGTCCCTCTTCTTTCCCTTCTCCTCCCCCCCCTCCCCAATCCCTCCCTCACCTCTCTCTCCTTCTCCTTTTCCCTACCACCAGTCAGCCCCCCCACCCTCCATAACTCCCCTCCCCTCCCTACCTCCCTACTATCCCTCTATTCCCCACTCCTCATCTCCCCCTATCCCCCCACTATCACTCCTGACCTCCCCCACTGCCCTCCTCTCCCTCTAATCCACATTCCCTACCACCCCCACTCACCCCTCCTCTCCCTCTAATCCCCCTCATCCCCCACTCTCCTCACCTCCCCCACTTCCCCCCTCTCCCTCCCTGCCCCTTCCTCTCCCTGAATCCCCCCACTGTCCCTCCTCCCCTCCCCAGGATCTTTCCCCTCTCCACAATCCCTCCCTCACCTCTCCCTCCCTCTCCTTTCCCCTACCCTCAGTCACTCCCTCCCTCCATCCATAAAAAGCAGCATCTGCAGTTCCTTCCTCCAGAGGTCATCGTTAGCTGTGGTTTATATCCAGTTGACTTGACGATTGGACCAGTTTGCATCACGTGTGTGTGAGTTACCCAAACTGCTCGACCACCCTGCAACACGACTCTCCCTCCCTTCCTCTGCCCACTCTGGCTCAGCCGCCGCTTGGCCCATCCCCGTCTTGTCCGACCGCCCGCTGCTGCCGCTCAGCCCGTCCCAGCCCTGCCCACCCGTCTACCTGCCTGCCTGTTCGCTGTCGCCGCCGGGCCGGGCCATGGGGGGGATGGGGTGGGCGTCCGTCACGGTGGGCACCACAAGTTTCGATGAGCTGGTGGGGAAGATCACGCCAAGAAGGCCGTGAGGGTGAGTTACCACAACGGCAGCAGCAGAGGAGACGGACCAGAGGGGATGGGTAGACAGGACCGCCAATGCCGCAGAGGGAGGGTGGGGGAGAGGGGGAGAGGGGTGAGTGATGAGGGAGAGAGAGATCGGACCAAGGCCTCCACTGGGCCTCCACTGAACACACCCCCCCCCCCCCCCCCCGCCGCCGCGAATATCGAAAAGATCGACCTTTGAATATTCAGTTCCCAGCCCTGGTCCTCTTGCAGCCATGTCTCTTTAATTCCCACAACATGACTGAGCCTCAAGCTCATCCACTTTATTTCCTATACTTCGCGCATTCATATACAACACTTTAACTTCGGTATTCACCTCCCCTCTCACACTTTTGGCCCTGACCTTATTCTTATCCCTTCTTGAACTTTCCTTCCCATCAATTCGGGAGTCTTTTGTAACTTTTCCTGTATTCACTTCCCCTTTAACTCCATCTTTATATTCCCAATTTGTCAACCCCTCCCCCCTTCTATTTAGTTTAAACCCCCACGTTCATGATCTGTGTTGTGCTTACACACACAGTGGTACAATTTAGCTGACACATTCAGCATCGCCATGTTGGGTGTATGTCCTCGTTTCCCAAATGTGATTTTAATAATTGGAAGTCCAGTCAACAGATAAATAAGCAGAAGAGGTAATATCGGCACCTTTATCTTCTCTCATTACCAAAGGGATAATTAAGATAATTTTTTATCGAGATAGCAGAGTCCAAGCGCAGATCTGCTTTGCCTTCCTCTCTTGAGCTAGCAAAGAGACATTGTAAGTCTCATCCAAACATATTGCCTGCCCTAATGTTTGAACAGGATGTGCATAAATGAAAACTAATAAAACTAGCTCTGCACTATTTGTTTTTCTTACTTCTGTAATACACTGCTTAAAGTGTATATCTGTGCAAAGATTACATTATTATTTTTTGCTCTGCTGTGGTGTTCTGACTTGCATTAGTCAATTTTAAGTTAGATCACTCCTGCTTCTACACCAGCTCACTGGTTCTAATCTTATTTGGAATAACTTTCAGGCTCATTTTCTACTTCCCTTCAAAAACACTTGCTTCTCACTCACAGACAGGCCCACAAAGGGGCACCTGAGATTAAGAACTGAGACCGAAGGGATTCTGACCATAAATGTAAGAGGTATCCTTCTGTGATAGAGTGCACTGGTGTTCCATGCAAGTCAACAGCTGCCGTCATTTATCATTGAAGAGTTATTACGTATTAATATGTAAGATTTATGTTGCCAATTTTCTGAAGTCATCCCCACTAGATAGTAGCTCTAGTTGTAGCATATTAACATTGGCAATTCCCAAGCTCGAATTCGGGTAACAAGAACATCTAAGTTAGACATAAAATGCTGGAGTAACTCAGCGGGACAAGCAGCATCTCTGAAGTAAAGGACTGGGTGACGTTTTGGGTCAAGACACAATGCGAAACGTTACCCATTCCTTCTCTCCAGAGATGCTGCCTGCCCCGCTGAGTTACTCCAGCATTCTGTGTTTAACTTTGGTGTAAACCAGCATCTGCAATTCCTTCCTAAACAAGATCATCTACCTGTGTGAGAATACACTGGGGGCAAAGTGTGACAGAGGCTATGCTACTGGACTAGTAGCCAGAGGCTTGTACTGTACACCCAAAGACCTGTCTGAATGCAAGCACGGAAGCTGAGTAGTTTCTTTTGAAGTAATTAATCATTTAATTAATTTATAATGTGAAATTAGTAAAAAATAACAAAATGAAGTGTTGCGGAAGCCCTTCAGGTGCCCTAGCAAGTGATTCAGTTCAGCAGACAATTACACAAGAACAACGAATGCTGGTCTTACTATGACCTTTGAATAAATAAATAAAGACTGACCCATGGACCTTCAGTAGGATGCCAAGGGAAATGCTCCATGCCAGGGTACGCTGGCATGGCAGCGAACCATGCTAGGATGCATTGGCACTTGGCTTTGACCCAACCAACTGCACTGCGACATGGGCACCAATTGCTCTCTCTGCTACATTTCTTCCGTTGTGGATCTGGATGCCATTCAAAGATGGGAATTGCATGTGATGCCAGTATTACCACTGTGCCATCTGCCTCTGTGATACTTTGATCAAGAACAGGAGTGCCAAACCTTTTTGCGGCTGATACTTATGGTGGCCTGAACCAGAAAGTGAGGCCAAATGCTTGGGACGAGGTCACAGGTTACAGGAGTAGACTTAGGCCATTTGGCCCATCGAGTGTACTCTGCCACTCAATCATGTCTCATCCCTGCTCCTAATCCCATTTTCCTGCTTTCTCCCCATAACCCTTGATGCCTGTTCTAATCAAGAATTTGTCTATCACTGTCTTAAAATATATGCACCGACTTGGCCTGCACAGCCTTCTGTGCCAATGAGTTCCACAACCCTCTGCTAAAGAAGTACTTCCTCACCTTTCTAAAAGAGCGCCCTTTAATTCTTAGGTCAGTTGCTTTATAAAGCCTTTGATGTTGCCGCTGGTCCTGGGGGCTGAGAGAATGTGTTCAGCTCAGGGTGGCTTGGGTCCTTGAACCTGTGATGGCTGCTCATGGCCAATTTTAATGTCCTCATCCTTATATACAACAGGTAATCTTCCCCTCTTTAACTTCTCTAGTTCTTTAACTCCCTCATCTCCTGCACAGCACCCACAGCTTCACCTCTAACAGTCTCCTGGTTGGTAGCTTAATTGGCTACCAGAAGTTGTCCCGTGTGTCAATGGTGGTAGGAGAATGAGGGGTTGATTGGAATATGAGAGAGAATGGGTCACAAAGAAATAAATAGGAGAATGGTAATGATAGAGACATTGCATGGACTCAATTAGCCAAATGACCTACTGCTGTATTTTAAGGAAATAAGAGAAATATGAGAAACTAATATGGTTTTACCTTATACACCAAAATGGTTCAGCCTTTGGAAGCCTTTGAAATGTGTTGCTGTGGAAAGGCATCCGGGAGGGATATGGATCAGATACAGGTAGAGGCAATTAGTTTAACTTCACATCATCGGTATGGATATTGTGGGCCATAGGCCTAGTTCTGTGCTGCGCAATTCTATGTTCATCCTATTAAAGTTCAAATATCTGTTGTTGGAAAAGCTGTAAATCAGGTATTGGACATGAGGGAGGAACTCAGGAAAATGACAACTACTGGTCACCCCCAAGTGATCCTAAGCAGGTTGCAGGATCTGTGAGCTGACTGGTCCCAGAGCTTGATGGAGTTGACCCAATGCCGCCATTAGGGCAACCAATCTTTAAGGCCAAGTTAAGATTCTACATTTCTTAAGGATATAAGTTGGCGCTGGAAGCTGTGAAATATAGAGGGATCTGGATGTCTTCATGAATGATTCGCTAAGGACTAGTAAGCATGTATAGCAATGATCATGAAGGCTAACAAAATGTCACTGCTTAATGCCAAGAAAATTGAACAAGAAGTTCACTTTCAAGTTCCATTTATTGTCACTTGCACCAGTTGGTGCAGTGAGATTTGAGTTACGACTAAAAAAGAACACAATACACGATAGAGTTTAACATAAACATCCCCACGCAGCGGAATCAACGTTCCCACTGTGAGGGAAGGCAATAAAGTTCAGTCATCTTCCTTGTTGTTCATCCGTGGTCGGGGCCTTTGATCCCTCCGCAGTTGCTGCTACGGCAGCCCGATGTTTCAGGCCCTCTAGCCGGGACGATCGAAGCTCCGCCGACGGAACAGAAGAACACACTCAGCGGCTTGGAGTTTCCGAATCGGCCACTTCTGACTGGAGACCATGGCTCCCAAAGTAAATCTGGGCGGAGATTCAACGCTGGCGACCCCGGGCAAGAGGTCCCAGGACTCTGCGATGTTAGAGTCAGCGCCGCCCACGGCTGTGAGCTCTGCAAACCACAGCTCAACGGTGTTAATCAGCACGCCCAACACTCGGAGCTTCAGCACGGGGATCCCCGGTAATGCCTCGCCCGCTCCGCGATGGAATTTGGTGCTGCTGAAGCTCTGGCCGGTCTCCAGCAGGAAAGGCCGAGCCAATCCAGATGGTAGGTCACGAGGAGCGGGCGAAGTCTACTTCACCATTCGATCTATCTTTCCCACTCAACCCCATTCTCCTGCCTTCTCCCCATAACCCTTAACACCCATACTAATCAAGAATCTATCTATCTCTACATTAATAATATCCGTTGACTTGACCTCTACAGTCTATGGCAGTGAATTCCACACATTCACCACCCTCTGACTGAAGAAATACTTTATGTCCTTTTATTCTGAGGCTATGGCCTCTGGTCCGATTCTCTCCCACGAGTGGATACATCCGCTACCAGGCCTTTCATAATTCGGTAAGTTTCAATGATGCACCACCTTTTCCTTCTAAACTCTAGCGAGTACAGGCCCAGTGCCTTCACCACTCAGTTGATGGACAGATGAACTCTGGTCCCTGCAGACATGTTTCATAGGATCAGCTGCTTTGCTTGTGTGTGTGACTGCAACACCATCAGATATCATCAAGCCTTGGGCTCCCAGTGAGGCAATGCATCAGTGCATACTTGCTTCAGAGTCTCAGAATCTGGCCGCACAGTTGTGTAGACCCAAAATGACCACGTGTTTGGTTAACGCAACTGGTTGGGCAGAGGGACCCTTTGCACCAGTTCTTTGCTGCCAAGTCAAGCCTGAAGGAAGCAATAATGCGTATGAACAAAGTGCAACCTTTACCTGCATCTCTTTGTGACATTAATGTCTGCATCTCTCTATTTTAGGCCTGCTTGTACAAAAGACCATTTGTCCTCTTGCTTTGACAGTGCCGTTTTCACAGGTCATACAGCATTCATTCATCATCCCTTCATCCTCTGCTCCCCTCTCTGAAGGTGATGAATTAGGCTTGTTTTTTGTGTGCTGTGAACTCTGTTGTGTGGATAGAGAGCAGCCAGCAGTAGGCCCTGTGCTGGAATTGGGGCCAAGTAACTAATTAAAGTGCGGGCAACAGCCTAGTGCTCCTTTCAGCAGTGTTGGCCCACTATCTCTGGAGAAAGCTATTTGGAAGCAAGTACCTGGACTGTTAGTACCTGAATGTTGAGATGCTTCTTTGTAATTGATAGAAATCCATCAAGGATTGGTTGCTAAATCCTTGCCAACTATTATAAAGGCAGCATGGTGGCGCACCAGTAGAGTTGCGGCCTTACAGCGCCAGAGACCCAGGTTTGATCCTGTCTACGAGTGCTGTCTGTATGGAGTTTGTATGCTCTGTCCGTGACCGCGTGGATTTTCTCTGGGTGTTCTGGTTAAATCCCACACATCCCAAAGATAGGTTAATTGTCTTCAGCATAAAATTGTAAATTGGCCTTTGTGTGTAGGATAGTGCTGTTGTATGAAGATCGCTAGTTGGTGCGGTCTCGGTGGGCGGAGGGGCTTGATTCCATGCTGTACCTCTAAACTAAACTAAAGTGCTTTGGGAAATCCTTGTCAACTATTATAAGGATGGCATGTTGGCGCAGCAGTAGTTGCTGCCTTATTAAGAAAGATTAGGTCAGCAGTTAGAGGGATCGGGATTGATGCAATTGTTCTGAGGACCAACATGAAATTGAGGGGCCGAATGACCTCCTTCTATGAGAAATAAATATTGAGTAGCAGTTCGTGAATGATACTTTCTCTGGTTGGGTTAAAACGAAGTGTGGTCCTTATTTGGCAGCCAAGGCTTTACACAAACCTCGTGGAAGATCACTTGAAGCATCTGCACCCTTCAGCAGGACAGGAAATACCCCTGACCACTTGAATGCATTAAATGTCAATACATAAATTTGGGGGAAAAAAATTACTGAGAACTATAACTATAAAGAAGAAGACCAATCATTATTCTCTTCCACTTGGAGCAAACAAAAAAAAGCTAAATATATTTTCATAACTGCAAACTTATGCAGTATTAATTCACTCTAGGTAAAAGTCACTTCTGGTACCTGGCCAATTGGATAGTAACCACAACAAGTAAAGGGACTGGATATTAAAGGCAACAACGCCATTGAGAAGACTTTAAAAAGAGAAATAAGGACCAATTCCAGGCTTTATGACTCTTCAGAGTCTCCATGTGCTACTTCCAAAGAGGTGCCCAGAACGGCACACGTGAATGATTAGGAATGCATGGGTGTGATATAGGCATTTAAATAATAATGTTTATTGTTTATTTGAGCATAAAAGGCTATTTGCGTTAGGACGGCTTACTTTTTCACTTCAATTGAATTGAATTGAATACATTTTATTAACCATGTATACATACAAGGAATTTGCCTTGGTGCATTGCTCGCAAGTGACAACACGATATACAGTAGACAATTAAAAATAAAACATTATAATTTAAACATGTGAAGAATGAAATAAAACACATTTCAAAAGGAGGCTACAGACTTTTGGCTGTTGAGTAGAGCTACCGCTCATGGAAAAAAGCTGTTTTTATGTCTGTCTGTGGCGGCTTTCACAGTCCGGAGTCGCCTTCCAGAGGGAAGTGCTTCAAAGAGTCTGTGGCCAGGGTGAGAGGGGTCAGAGATGATCTTACCCACTCGCTTCCTGGCCCTTGCAGTGCACAGTTCGTCAATGGGGGGAAGGTTGTAGCCAACAACCTTCTCAGCTGATCAAACGATGCGCTGCAGCCTCCGGATGTCGTGCTTGGTGCTGAGCCAAACCAGACCATGATGGAGAAGGTGAGGACAGACTCTACAATGGCAGTATTGTGTTTCCTCAACTACTGTAGGAAGGACATCCCCTGTTGGGCCTTTTTGACTGTGGAGTCAATGTAGCCCCCCACTTAAGGTCCTTGGAGATGATGGTTCCAAGGAACTTAAATGACTCCATAGATGTGACTGGTGTTGTTGATGGTGAGTGGGGGGAGAGGAGAGGGACCTCTCCTAACGTCTACAATCAATTCCACCGTATTAAGAGCAGGTTGTTGCGATGGCACCAGGACGCTAGCTGTGTCACTTCCTGTCTGTAGGCAGATTCCTCCCCTTCTTGGATCAGTCCAATCAGAGTTGTGTCATCCGCAAACTTGAGAAGCTTGCAGAGGAGTCTGTGGAGGTGCAGTCATTGGTGTAGAGAGAATAAAGCAGAGGGGAGAGTACGCAGCCCTGTGGTGTTCCTATGCTGAGGGTCAGCGGGTCTGAGATGTGCTTTCCCAGCCTCACCTGCTGCTTCCTGTCTGTCAGGAAGTTGGTGATCCACTGACAGCGGGGTTCAGGCACAGTCAACTGGGAGAGTTTGGTGGATGGTGTTGAATGCAGAGCTTAAATCAACAAACAAAATCCTTGCATCCTGGCGGTTTAGGTACTGTACCACTTTAGACAATTGGGACAATTTAGAATTTTTGCTGAAGCCCATTAACATACAAACCTGTATGTCTTTGGAGTGTGGGAGGAAACTGGAGCATCCAGAGAAAACCCACACGGTCCCAGGGAGAACATACAAACTCCATCCAGACAGCACCCTTATGGGCCTATCCCACTTAGGCAACTTTTTAGGCCTATCCCCTCCTGTTCGCGGGTGGTTGCCGGGCAGTCGCCTTCATGGTTGTGAGGAGTTCCCGCATTCTGGGAACTATTCGAAAATGGTGAAACAATTGTTAAAACAACATGTTGAAAAATTAGCGGCGACCAGCATGAAGCCGCCATGGAGAGTAGCGAGAATTCACGTGCCGCAAGAGTGTTGCCAGGAGGTCCTAGTGGGATGCCAGGAGGTTGAAGGTTCTTGTAGGTTCTCGTAGGTTGTAGCCGGTGCTGACCGGTGAATTTCATTGGCTCATTGGGGAAAAAAAACGTAAGCAGTCGTTTTCAGAACCAAGGATAACCGACCGATAATGTTAATGTCCGCCGACATTCATAGCCGTGTATCTCTGGCTTCTTAAAAGTTGTCTCCACTCCTTCTCCTTCCTTCTCCCCCTTCTCCCCCTTCTCCCTCCTCCCCCTTCCCCCCTCTCCCCCTCTTTTGAAGGACTTACCATACACTATGCTCTGCCATTGAATGGCGGAGTAGACTTGATAGAAACATAGAAACATAGAAAATAGGTGCAGGAGTAGGCCATTCGGCCTACACCGCGTTTCAATATGATCATGGCTGATCATCCAACTCGGTATCCCATACCTGCCTTCTCTCCATACCCCCTAATCCCTCTAGCCACAAGTGCCACATCTAACTTCCTCTTAAATATAGCCAATGAACTGGCCTCAACACGTTCTGTGGCAGAGAATTCCAGAGACTCACCATGAGCAGGATGGGCAGGGTGCCTAACTCTGCTCCTAGAACTTATGAACATGAGTTCCAAGATAGAGAACCAGTGATTAAGAAGGAACTGCAGATGCTGGAACATTGAAGGTAGACAAAAGTGCTGGAGAACCAGTGAAATATTTCCAACCTGTTTCTCTCATCTTTCTTAGTATAGAGGTTGGGAGGAGCTGCTAAAGTATCTTGGGAGAGTAAGCGCAGTACATTTTGTAAATAGAACACATTGCAACCACTGTGCACCAGCAGTGGAAGGATGAAAGGTTGACGGATAGGTGCTATTCAAGAGCACTACTTCAACATGGGTAGTGTTGGGCACTTTGAATGGTGCTGGAGTTGGTAGCTTTTTGACTTAGCACCAATGTTTTCTTGTTCAAAAGAGTGCAAGGCAATGGAGGGAAAACAAGACTGGATATCCTCTTGAAGTGGACTTCTCTTTCCTCAGGCACCTGCGAAAGTATTTTATTTATATTGAAGATAGACACAAAACGAGGGAGTGAATCAGCGGGCTAGGCCGCATCTCTGGAGAAAAGGGATAGCTGTTATTGCTCTCATTTCAAAGAGTCAGCTGAAAAATCTTATTACTTTTCCCTCCCAATCCCTTGCATTATAATGACTTTTCTCTGATATTTAAAAAATACCGTTGGCATTCAGCAGGTTAATATTTACCATTGATCTCTGCCCACAAGTTAGTGTCTCATTGAAATACACATTGAGTGATATTTGCTGATACCAAACAAAGGCGTTTCCTTTCATTTGATCATTTATTATCCTCCTTGGCCTATTTTTTGCATTTATTATTTTTCCTAATTCTTCCAATCAGTTTCTCCCTGCCTTTCTTCCTCTACCTCTCTCTTTGTTTCCTCTTTGGAATATGCTGAGAAAGATTCCCTCTCTCTCTATCCTTCCCCCACCCAAATCTTCTCGTTTTCACCGAAGAAACAGCTAACAATGGCCTGTTCCTTTTGTCATCGTTGCTTTTTTGCGTATCTTTCATTGTTCTTTATTTCTCTACATCTTTGTCTATATCTCTCGTTACCCTTTTCCCTAAATAGTCTGAAGCAGGGTCTCGACCCGAAACGTCACCCATTCCTTCTCTCCAGAGATGCGGCCTGTCCTGCTGAATTACTCCAGCTTTTTGTGTCTATCTTCGGTTTAAACCAACGTCTGCAGTTCCTTCCTTCACAAAGATTCTATGGTGATGGGTAAAAGGGAATAAGGACGGGAGGCAGAGTGGAAAAGCTGGCAGAGCTGTTGCCTCACAGCGCCTGTGACACGGGTTCGATTTTGACTGCACTTGAGGAGGTGGTGATGAGCCCTGTGAGGAGTTTGCTCATGCTCACTGTGACCGCGTGGGTTTCCAGTAGGTGCTCCAGTTTCCTCCCACATTCCGGGTTTGTAGGTTAATTGGCCTCTGTAAATTATCTCTAGTGTGTTAGGAATGGGTGAGAAAGCGGGATGGCGTAGAACTAGTGTGAATGAGTGATAAATGGTCAGGGTGGACTTGGTGGGCCGAAGGGCCTGTTTCCAAGCAGTATCTTTAAACTAAAATATCACAGTGGCAGAAATAAGGACACAGGTACACTGACTGGAATCACAATATCCTTCCCATCTATCTGTCTGTCTTTCATCTCTCTCATTCCCTCTTTCTGCCTCGGTGTGGTGTGTTCTCAGTGTGTAAGTAACATTTCTCTCATCCTCTTGTTCACTCCATCGATCTCTCCACCTTTTATTTATTTTCCAATCCTTCTGCTTATTCCCAGTTCTTTCTTCACATTTATTTGTTGTCCTCTCTGCTGAATGGCTTCTTCCTCTATTTATTTACATCCACCTCTGCCCATGTATCTCTCTCTCTCTCTCTCTCTCTCACCTCTCTTTCCAGTGTCCCATTTGTTATTTGCACCTATTTATTTCCTGACTAATTTAACAGAAAAAGGATCCTTATTTGCGAGCAGATTTTTCACTCTGTGAACAAGCAATTGATTAAATTGGTCGATTTTCAGCTGCTTCTCGGAGCAGTCGAACTGTGTACCACTCCTGGTTTCATCTTGAACGTTCTCAGAACAAATAATTTGCATATTCTCCTGCAGATACTAATTTCTGCAATGTGACAGAGGAGAAGATTATAATGTTAAATAGGTTTTGGAGAGAGGAATGTGTGTTGTAGCGAGCTGCTTTAATTGATGGCATGTCGTGAACCTTTGAAAATGTATCTTCTCAAGCTTTACTCATGGTATAGGGAACAGTTCAACGCAGGAACAGGCCCTTCGGCCCATGGTATCTATGCTGACTTTCTTTTATGTAGGCTAAAACAACTATATGAAATGGACATGTGGGATCCTAACCAAGGCCATTTTGCAACAGCACAGTAACACACTCGCTGTCCTCCAAATTACAACTGAGAAGAGGTAGCTAAGTTGTAGCTGTCTCTTTGTCACATACTGTAGAGAGTGATAGAGAGTATGACTGATGTACACAGGTTCTCCCAGATAAAAGTGGCAGAATGGCACCACTAATAGAGCTGCTGCTTCATAGCTGCAGGGACCTGGGTTCAATCCTGACCTCTGGTACTGACTGTGTGGAGTTAGCACGTTTTGTGATTGACTCTGTGGGAGTTCCTGGAGGTGCTGTCGGAGCAGCAGAAATGAGTAACTGTGATAAGTTTAAAATGGTACACACTGCATGCTTCAGTAATGGGTGGAGTACTGGTCATGAAGCCTGCTTTGTCTGGGATGACTTTGGGTTTCCTTCATGTTGTTGGGTCTGTGATCTTCTGGCCCCAGTCCGATCCCAGTAAGAAGTCTTGAATACTTTTGTAATTTTCTCGGGACCTTCTACACCCTCTTTGCATATTTGTATATTGCATACAAATCAAAGAACTTCACTCTATTAAGTACATTTAGTTCAGTTTTAGTTTAGACATACAGCACGGAAACAGGCCCTTCTGCCCACCGACTCTGCGGCGCCCAGCAATCACCCCATACACTAGCACCACCCTACACACTAGGGACAATTTACAATTTTACCAACCCAATTTACCTACAAACCTGTACATCTTTTGAGTGTGGGAGGAAACAAGCACCCGGGGAAAACCCACGCAGTCACTGGGAGAATGGATAAACTCCATGCCCACAGCACCCGTGGTCAGGATCAAACCCGGATCACTAGCGCTGTAAGGCAGCAACTCTACCTCTGCACCGCTGTGCCACTTGTGACGATAAAGTATCACTCAATCAATCAAATCCAGATGATGGGAACAAAAAGCTGTAGTAATTCAGCGGGTCAGGCAGCATCTCTGGAGAAAAGGAATAGGTGACGTTTCGGGTCGAGACCCATCTTCGGACGATTTTGTTTTCACCGCTCAGTGGTTGAGCGGACGCGAGCTCCTCTAACTGTCTTCCCTTCTTGCTTGCAGAGGACCAGTTGCCCTCGGGCTTCCCCAACATCGACATGGGCCCGCAGCTGAAGGTAGTGGAGCGAACTCGCACGGCTACCATGCTGTGTGCTGCCAGTGGCAACCCCGACCCCGAGATCACCTGGTTCAAAGACTTCCTGCCTGTCGACCCCAGCTCCAGCTCGCGCATCAAACAGTTGCGGTCAGGTAGGAGCTGGAATGAACGAGATATTACCAACCGATGCAAAGCTGATGAATCTGATTCTTTAAAAGAAAGTGTGGAACCAGAAGGCCTTTGTGTAGCTGTTACTGCCGTTGATGTTTGTGACGTCCTCATAGCTTGTCATTCTGTCTGTTTACCGTGTGCATAGAGCTTTCTTTGATTCATGCTGCTCACTGCTGTGACTTTATCTCCAGTTCTTTTCATTATGTTTTTTGAAGAGGCTCTATCACCCTGGGCCCATTGCAACTTCATTTATTTGTTTTTTTTAAATATTTGTTTGGTTTTCTTGGTTTTCTTATCTCTCTTTTATATATATACTTTTTCCATTTTGGGATTCCATTCTGTGACCAATGTGTCAAATTGAAACAAATCGTTGAGATTGGGAAACTCTTACCAAGGTATTTTGCTGTCCTTGCTGGGTGTGATATATACAGGTGAGCAAGCAGCACTGTATTGACCCAGTGGAACCATTGGCAGAATGAACAAGCGCATCAAGTACTTCGCTGTGAATGGTGCCAAAATAAAACTGGCCCATTGAATTCTTTAACTTTAAGCCTAAAAATAAAACATGTTTTAAAAAAGGAACTAACATAATATTGTTTAATCTAAACTTCACATCCTGCGGTGAGCTGCACTTAATCCTTAAAATGATTGACCTCTTAAAACAGTTCAGGGCCCTCTGTTGCCATGGTTTTGAACTTTGAATTTTAGCAATAACCTTGCTATTTTGCGAATGCATGTTGCTCTTTGTAGTATCAAAATCAAATAATTTACTAACAGTCATTTAAATAAGATGACAATGAATTAACTGATTTTACTAACATGTTTGAATCTAAGTAAAATTTTAAAGTATTTTTAATGTTACATAACAATGACTATATAGCTGAATAATGTCTTCTATAATGTTTTCTTTCTTTCTGTTCCTTAATCTTAAAGAGTCCTTTGGTAAGTATTGGCCTTCGAAGCCAAATTCACAAAACCCTCTCCAGACTAATGTCACAAATAGCTTAAAATGCATGCTTGCATTTTACTAACTGTTAATAAAACCTGCTGGTCCTACCCCAACCAACCTACACTAGATTGTTGTTATTTTAATTCCCATCAGACAATCCCTGCCTATGACCCAGCAAAAGATTTTACCCAGAACCCTGAGGAATTCTTCATGCTCTACCCTTTTGAACAATAGCATCCATTCTTGTTCCTTGGAGTTCCACATCTAACTCATTACAGATTCCTCTCCTAAATATGCTCATGTCTTGGCTTAGGATCAACCATGCTCAGTTTTAATAAGTGCTACAAATTGCTTTATTCACCGAGGGACTGCGTATGGTAGTCGAGTTTAAATTTAAACAGGGCATTAAATTGTTTTCCTAAAGTAAGCAAGCTCTCTCCAGCACTGAAGAGAAAATGTTAATTGAGTCAGAATGAGTCCAGGAGCGATCTCGGTTTGGTAAGTGAGACCGTTTTCCGCGGGAGCAGAACGGTTACTGTCATACAATTGGACTACTGCCGGTACAGTATACATGGATGGGGTTGGGAGGGTGGGGAAGTGACTACAGATTTGGCCTTTACATTTGGGATGGGGTGCTACAGATAAAACTGTACAGTTGGCATGGTACAACTGGCACTCTGATGTTAGGGCGATAGAGTTGGGTAAAATTGTTGCCCCACTGGTTCCCGAAGATATACGCTCACAAGCAGAAATAAAAAGTGCTGGAGATACTGAGCACATCGGGGCAGTGTCCATGGAGAGAGGAACATAGATAATGTTTCAGGTCAATGTTTCAGAACGCTCGCCAATGAAAGATCATCAACCTGACTCCACAGTTGCTGCCTGACCTGCTAAGTGTTACCAGCATTCTCTCTTTTTATCTCAGATTTGCAGCAGCTTCATTTATTTTTCTTTGTCTAATACAGTTGCAGTCTAATAGGACAATGCAGTCAGGTAGTACTACCGTGGCCTAAAATGACGGCATGCAATTGGGATGTCATCGTTAGATGGTATAATGCGAGGACTGTTCTGTTGGAAATGTACTATCTTGCCTTAAATTTGAAGCAGGAAAGAATGGACCATTTGTCATTGAAGGGGTTTAATGTTGCAGAGATTCAGCTGGGTGTGTTTACTCAGGACGGAGCAGTTTGGATGGTATAATAGATCTCTAATGATGGGTTGATATAATTTGTGTTCAGCTAGATGCCTAGAGGTGGAGCAATGCAGTTGAATCACTTCAATTGGAAAATGCGATTGAGTGGTAGATTCGGTCTAACGTCTATGTGGTAAAAATGGTAAAAAAACGTTCAGATGATGAAGGTGGAGCAGTACGGTTGGAAGGTGTAGATAGAGCAATATGTTTGGACATAATGGGTGGTGGACTTGATGAGTACAGTTGAAATTATACTGATACAATGGTAGTGTTGGGTTGGAACAATACATTTAGTCGCCCTGATGGTTGGAAAGTTACCGTTGTGCAATGGAGTTGGAGCGATACTGTTGGAGTAGTGTCATTGGATTGGGAGGGACAGTGTGAGCAGTTCTGTTAGGTGAAAATATTGGGTTGTAGAGTTGAAGTGGGATGTTAAAATGGTACATTTGGAGCAGCTAACTTAGCTGGGAATGTTACAGTTCGGATGGCTTTTGGGGCAGTACAAGAGGAGAGGTACCATCTCTGTACTATCAAAGCTGTAGAAAGGGCATGGTGCAGTAAGGACCCAACAGATGCAGAGCCATGGTTGTGGCAGTACAGTTGGTACAATGTGGGCTGGTGATATTACTGGAATAACACAGTGGGGAGGATATGGTCATATAGCACAGTTGGAGTGATATAATGGAGATGATATAATCAGACGAGATTATTGGCGTGAATGTTTGGAATGGTGGTACTAGGGCAGTTCCACAGTTTGAGTGAAGCTCGGGGATCCTACCTCTGGAAGTGACAGAAAACCATCGTACTATTGGCTCTAATAACCCTAGACCATGGAATGGGAAGTGGAATCAAATTCCCATTCCTGACCATTATTGTTGACCATCCAGGTACAAGGAAACTGAACAGCGAGCTCTTTCCTCATTCCCAGTTAGATCATCACATGGTCAGGCTTAATCATGGTTCCCACATGCAAAATACTCTGCTGAAACTCAAGCCTATGTTTTGTGACTAGGAGTATTTTAAGTGGCTTACCACAATTGTTGAAATGATTGATTGGAGATTGTGAGCCTCGGGCTGCCGGCTAAGGTATCAGAAGCCATTCTGAACCCTTGTAATTAAGCCCTGCCATTAGGAGGAGAAGGAGTTGATTTGAAAGCGTGTGAAGTGCTGGGTCAATACAGGTGGATGAAGGGGTTCTAGACTAGAAACAGTACCTTCCTCAATAGACATTAGTTGCAGGAATGAGTCCTGAGATTTAAAGTTTCATTGAAGCTTCACTGCCCAAATTTCACAAGCTGCAACTTGATCTCACTATGAACTTTTCATGTATGCTTTATAGCCTCTGAGGTGTTTTTGAAGTGTCGGCTCTGTTGTAACATAATATATTGTAATACAGTGAGGTTGAGGTATTAGATATTCATCGGCAAGACACTGTGTTTTGTAGCTTCCATTAATCACTCATCAGCCAGTAGGATAAACATTTATATCGTGAATTTAATCACCAATATTTTTATTGACTATGATAGATTAGAATCATTGTACACATCAAGCACTGTACTGAATTTTAAAAATCAGCCTTCCCAGAGGTCGGTAGGATGCAACTATTTTTGCAGGAAGGGGCTGAACTGAAATTCAAAACTGCTCTGAGAGGCCACTCATGTGAACATCCCAAACTTGCCTCTCCCATTTGAACTGGTCTCTGACGTTGGGCTCCTTGTAGAGATTATTGATAGAAGGCCAACTTCCTGCAGCTTCCAGTAGTTATACTGGGAAGTCCTTGGCACCCCATGGCAATATTAGACCTGGTTCAGGCTCAGAGACTACTTGCATTTCTTTGGAGAGGAATGGCTGTGGGTGACCCAGGTAAGTTTTGGCTGATTGATATTTGATTGCATTAGCAAATTGTTAGCTTTAATCTATTTTTTAACGTTTCAACTGTTACTAGTCTTTTTAATTAAAAAAACCCATTTTTTAAAGTGCCAACTTTTTGTTTAAACATTTTAATTTGTTAACAGCTTGAATCATTTTAATTGTTTTCCATTGTTTATTTCATTGGTTGCAAGTATGTCTCCCTGTCATTTATAAATGTCAGGGATATTGATAAATGCTCCAAGCTCCGCGATGGCTTTGATAGCCGATAAGTCTGGCTGTTTGGCTTAGCGGGTGGCAAAGTATTCCCGGCAGCAGGAGCTGCTGTTTCCAGTGGGAATGCCCTGTAACGGTACGGACTAGGCCAAGTCTAAGCTAGGTCCCGGAATGTGCTGCAGGTAAGTGCATGGTCGGAGTGCAGCCAGTGTGTGCAGGCCTCTGCTCAGTGAGGATGGCCAAACTAAACCACCCTACTACACGGATGCTGAAGGTCTTGCATTCAGAAGATGCAGTAATGGGATGGAGGAGATGCTGTAACAGGATGTCCAGATTAATCCACTGAACTGTAAATGGCCTCTGTGTGGGAATGAACTGCAGATGCTGGTGTAAAACGTCACTTATTATTTTTCTCCAAAGTCGCTGTGTGACCTGCTGAGTTACTCCAGCATTTTGTGTCTATCTTGTGAACGCTCTTTAACTCTTTGAGTCATAGTTCTCTCACCAACGGTGCTGTGACATTATTCACAGCTCACCCAGGTCCACCTACCATTTTGATTTGACTGGTACCCTGCAGAGAGATGAGTTGCTCTTGAGCACTGGGCCATCTGGTGCCGACATGGACAGGCACCTAACCCCAGTAAAGGACATCTACTCAGTCTTGCTGTACCGGGATACTGGCATGACCACCTGCTTCCTGCCGGTGCTCCCTCCAGCTGCAATGCACTTGCCACGAGAGGCAGCCCATCCAGGACTAGTGTTGGGTGGGCTGGAGCTAGGGGTGGTATAGCTCAAGGCTGCTCTTCAGGTTGAGGAGAGTGGGCTTGGTAGAGCAGAGAGGGAGAGGGCGGACAGCAACACCTATCGCATCCAACAGGAGGAGTTAGTGGAGGCAGAGGGATGGGATTGGAGGAGGGAAGGGAGCAGTCATTGTCAGTGCCCAGCCATGTGCAATGCTCACTGCTCCCAGCAGGGTGCAGCACTGAGCCCTACAACTTGGCAACCAAGTGCCCTTATTGCATGTCCCCGCCAACCCAACCCCAGTCCCACAGGCAGCATCGCCACAGAAAATAATTATTGCACCAGCACAGCAGTGCTGGTGCAATAATTACTACGCACTTCCCTGCAGATATATAATCCCACAATGGCACCTTTTATCGCTGGTTCTTTCACGCTCTTGTTCTCTGGGAATGCATCCTGAATGCTAAGTAAATGACCGCTGTGTATATTCCAGCAGGTAAGTTTTAAGTTTCATGATTTTAGGCTTATGATTTCTCTAAAACTAAACCTTCTTGGCCACTCTTCCATTCCTCACTGGCCTGATGCCCCAACTGCTCCCAGTTGTCCTGGCCTTCTCTGCTGTATGCATCACATCTTAAAAACCTCTACACCATCGTCAAAGACACCGGGCGAGGTTGTTGTCTTATCTGGAATTTTTTAAGAACATCACTTTCCTCAAGTATTGAGAAGAAGGGAAACCCTTTAAAGTATTTTATATCCCTACTGGATCAAAAGATGGTTCCCTCAGGAAGCCAGAAAATATCAATTGAAAGGCAAGTGGCTGACTCACCCGCACAGCTATTCATCTATTTTTATCACTATGTTCCTGTTGGTAAATTGAACAATTGCATTTGGGAGCTCCTCACTGAGGAAGCCCCAGTTTGAACTGGTTAAGTTTAAATAACATGGCCTTATGTAATCTGCGGATAGAAGTGGAATTTAATGTTCCCTCTCTTCGTCCCTCAGCCTCTCCTCCTTCCGGTCCCATGAGTCTTCCATCCCTCAGCTTCTAGCCTGCTGTGCATTTCCTCCTGCCCACCGCACACCCACTCCACTCCATCCCTCTTCTCCCTGCACAATCCCCCTTCTATTGCCCTCTCTTCTCTCTCCTCCCCCCCCCCCCCCCCACCCCCCTTGCTCCTATCGCCTCCTGCTATGGCATTCCTGGCGCTGGCTCTGGAGACCAACGTGTGGGGTAGGTGGCTGGAAGATTTTGTGGAAACTGTAGAGAACTGAGAGGAATGGAAATGTTCAGCGCTGCTTCACAAAGAGACGTAGAACTGGTTGATCCTGGAGTCAGAGACACCAGCAGGCAGGAATTACCAATCAGGACCTGCTTGTTGCATTGGATGTGAAACTCCTTCCAGTATCCAAAGCTTCTGTTAAATCATAAACCATGGAACACTCTTAAAAATATATTCTGACTGCTCTCCCTCCCTACCCTTCTCCTCTCCTTTAATTAATCTCAGCTCCTGGTGCCAACACCATTACATGTAGGTGCTTCCTAATAGCTAACAATCTGCTTTATTAACTTTCCCTAATAACCCTGACAGATTAACACCCCACTCCTTTTAGAAACACAGTTTCAGGCTGCAGTTTGGCACATTCTGATAATGAACCTAAATCCGACACGTTTGGAGAGGGATGGTTTCCCTTTATCTATCTATTGTACTTTCTTTTATTTTCCTTTGGTGTTGAAGTTGGGTGTTGTGCTTCTTTCCATGAGCTGACAGGAAGTGGTGTCAGTGTAGAATATGACATCCTGTGATTGAGTGTTTCGCTGTGACAGGTGTCCAGATTCTGACAGGCTTCTCCTCCCGACCCCGGCAGCTGATCACACACCTCCATTGACCTGTGTCCCAGCTTAGACTGACATGGACCCAAAGTTCCAGGCGGTGCAGAATAAGTTCATAAGTTCAAGGAGCAGAATTAGGCCATTCGGTCCATCAAGTCTACTCCGCCATTCAATCATGGCTGATCTGTCTTTCCCTCCAACCCCATTCTCCTGCTTTTGCTCCGTAACTCCTGACACACGTACTAATCAAGAATCTGTCTATCTCCACCTTAAAAATATCCATTGACTTGGTCTCCACAGCCATCTGCAGCACAAAACTCTCCACATTTTGGCAGCAAAAGGAGGCGTTTGCACACTAAAGAACAATGTGTCCTGGAAAGTGCTGCATCGTCTGAATCATCAGAATGGTCCAAGGAACCACTAAACCTTTCTGGCCAGCTCAGACCCATATTTAACACACTTACTGATTGCAACACAGAAAGAGCCTATTCAACCCATCAGGTCCATGCTAACTCCCACTCAAGCATTCCCATATTTACCCCTATTGCATGCAAGTCTCACTTGTCATCCTCTTTTCACCTGCACAAAGGGATAACTCACAGAACCTAAGTGAGGGAAGGAAAGAATATGTCAGGTGGGATGGATGCTCACATGATAATAGGGAGAACACGCAAACTCCGCAGAGACAGCGTCTGAGGTCAGGATTGAACCTGGGCCCTTGGTACGCCAGGGTAGCAGCAGGTCTACCTGTTGCACCATCCAATAAAGCCACCCAATAACAACCTCCTTCAACTCCCAGCTCGTAATGAATTGTCTCATTTAAACAAGGTAGTCATGGAGTACTGGATCTCAGTGCCCTTGGGTTAAGGAAGAAAGGAGGAATGGGATGGGATGGGTGGAAAGGGTGGGTTATATTTGTGTCCTAGAACCCCAACAGGAAGAGTAGAGGTTTGCATCAATAGGATTAAAGTCAATGGTCACTGGGTAACATCCTCAACAATCCAGTGACATGGCAGCCAGGAAACAGATTCACCCATCAGTAACAGAGAGTGAGGGAAGATCAAAAGGCCATTACCTTACCCCAGCATGAAGATGGCATCTCCTGAACAAAGGAAAATGAACCATTATGATACCTTAGCAGTGTAGACTCAGAGTGTCCTAGTTTGGGGCTGGTGCTTTCTGCACCCAACCATGCTTCAGCTGAACTGCCAGTCCCTGATACAATGCCCCCAAAATGAAAGTCCCATTATTAAATGGCCATATTTTGAACTGATGCCTTATAATGCAAGATGTCCTTACAGAGGGTAAATATATTATTTTTGAAAAGCCCAACATATCCTTTATTTAAAACAGAATACTTAATTTAAAAACTCATTGGCTTGGACATTAGATGGTTGGTGCTACAGTTTTGGGCACCAATCTAAGCAATTAAAAGACTGGGAAGAAATTAAGAATGTACAACAAATTATACGCCAGACGCAAGTGTCCTTCCAGTTCTTCACATCAGATGTGCCACCTCAAGGCGGACCACAGACATGTGCAATTATGCCCAACACTGAACAAAACACACCTGGATTGTTGTTGGTGTGTCCATGGTACCAGCTGTACCTGGGTCACTCCTACAGTGGGTGACCTTTACAGCTAATTTCATAGTGAGGTTAATTTCAGTGGACTGCTGCTGAGGCAGACACTTACTCAGAACTCCCTTGGGCACCCCAAATCCCACAACCCTGTCCCCACCTTGTGACTCCATGCCCAGCCCCCATACTGGTCAGTAATCGGCCAGTCCTCCCTTACCTGCCTATCTGTCGACCTTCACCTCAATTTCCCTATGGGCTTCTTGGCCCTATCTTTTCCAGCTCTGACCTGACCCTTCCATTGATCATGGCCTGACTCCCACCACGATGATCCCCTTCCTATCTCAACCAAGAGCCCCTCTTCCAATCTGGCCCGACAACTATCCTTCCAACCCTAAACAATCCCCCATCCCAGGCTCCATTTAGCCTACTGGGATTGGACTTACCTGATTCCCTTGCAATGTTTGCAAATAATTTTGATCGCTCATCCTCTTTAGTAGCACACCATGCTGCAGACATTAATGTGCTACTGCTACTGAATCTCCCAGGAATAGCTATCAAACCAAGCACTGATTAGCTCGCCATCCACCCACAGTTTAATGTAGTTGAACAGAAACAATTCACTTTCTAGGCAAGAGGCATTATATGAAACTCCATCTCATCCATTTGGTCAAGGGAGCAATGTGGAGCAAGGGAGCCCTTCTCCCCTCCCACCCCCAATGTAAGTCTTCAGTGCTGCTGCCCCAAAATGTTTAGCAATAATCTTTTGGGTCACAGTGAGACATGCAGGGCAGACTCTTGCACCCTTTGAATCTGCACTGACTCTATTCATCCATTTACACAAATCCTACATTAATGCCATTTTTAATTCTTCACCCATTATTATTATCAGTTTTACCACTTGCATACACTTGGGGCAATTTATATTGGCCAATTAACCTAATAATTTCTATGTCTTTGGGATATGGGAGAGGAACTGAAGTACCTAGAGGAAACCCAGGGAATCACAGGGAGAACATGTACACTCCACATAGTTAGCCCCCAGGATCAGCATTGATCCCAGGTCATTGGCACTGTGAAGCAATGGCTTTACTAACTGTGCCACTGTGCCGCCCTAAATGATGGTGCAAAAAAGGAGCAGGAACCCTTTCTACCTCTTCCCCAATATGGTCCTTCAAGTGATTCAGGTTCAGATTAGTCAGATACACCGGACTGCATGAAATGAAATATGACAAATGGAAAGCAGGTACAAAGATCGTAGAGATTGTAGTTCAATCTGATCATGGTCCACTCGAGATCTTGGAGTTAGATGACAGAATCCTGCCAGTCCACCTGAGAAAGAAAGAGAAGCGCAGAAAGAGGGCGCTTTGTTCTGTGGAATGTCCCGTAGTGTGCCAGCAGAGATCGCCCTCCCTTCCAAAATGGCTGCCCAACAATCAATTTCCACGACCTGTTTGAGCTATGTGTTCATGAGCCCAAGCATTTGGATGTGCCGGATTTTAAGAATGTGGTAAAATGTTGCCTGAAATTGTGCCACTTTGCTGGTACCTGCCACCTTTTAAAGAAAGATTGTGCCACACTCTCAGATGAGTCAAAAGCTGTGACTTCTCACAATGCTTTAAATGTCCAATCAGAGCAATGCTGGATTTTCCCATTGAATCGTTTTCCACGGTATCTGATCATCTCCATTTGGGGCAGGCTACGGGACAGGAGCTGGGATGAGGAATTCGAGTGGGCGGCTCTTTCTCAGCTTTTTCCCCATGGTGATTCAGGAGATGGAGGTTTCTCTGGTATCACGAGTATTGGCGATGGGAGAGAATCTTATGCCGTTGTTTAGATTTAGTCTACATCAATAGCTCCATTGAACTTGAACTTCTATGACTTCTGTGAGCAGTGTGCTAAATTTGCCTGGATCTGAATCATAGCAGTTTACCGCCAGATCATGTTGGTATGTTCCCAGGGTCTTATTAACTCTGGAGTTAATCCCATGCAAGTTTAGATCTATGACCTTTGTCCGCACTCCCAGATAAAATTGAGTTTGGAGTACTAATTAGATGAGACTACGTCTGTACAAAGCGGCGTACTCAGTGCACTGTGGAAGAGTGATCTGACGTGGCCTGGATCTTGTTTACTCTTCTGATCATTGTGCAGCATCGGGGAATTTCATATATCACGCAGTTGAAAGTTTAACGGTAATTCTTTGGAGATTTTACAACCAAAACATTATCAAAATAATAATAGTATTATTAATCACAAGCACAGGAAATGGGATTGCAATGTGAAAGATTGCCCGATGAATACTTCCACTGCGAATTTAACTAGATCCCAATCGAACCATGTTTGGTGGCCAATGGCAGGAAATGTACTGATTAGCAGTATTGGCTGACTATTGGCTGACTATTGGGGAGGCAGTTGTGTTTGAGTTCAGTTCAGTTAAGTTTATTGTCACATGTACCGAGGCGCAGTGAAAAGCTTTTGTTCCATGCTAACCAGTCAGTGGAATTAGCGTGCTGCACCAAACGATTGGCTGTACTAGCTGACTAATGATGTGGAAGGGTGCAGTGTCTGAGAATTGGAAAACCTGTCAGAAACATGGTGGCGGTTGCCTGTCCTGACGAAGGTGATTTAAATTTGCGTTTCCACTTCTGGTTGCATGTTTACCTGAAGGCGTATTCATGTAGCCTGTCTCCAATTCTAATGGCCATACAATCTGTCTGCACACTGTCTTCAAACCCTTGGTGCATGCCTTCCCTTTTCAGTTGTCACCCATTGCAGACAAGCTCTGTGTTTCTCTTACTGTCGTCATTGATAACTCAATACAGCCCTTCCAGTGGTGTTGCACCCTTCCACATCATTAGTCAGCTAGTACAGCCAATCGTTTGGTGCAGCACGCTAATTCCACTGACTGGTTAGCATGGAACAAAAGCTTTTCACTGCGCCTCGGTACATGTGACAATAAACTTAACTGAACTGAACTCAAACACATCTGCCTCCCCAATAGTCAGCCAATACTGCTAATCAGTACGCTTCCTGCCATTGGCCACCAAACATGGTTAGTCCTTCAGAACCACCTCCCCACAACATGGAAAGAACAAAATTAGTTATTACTCAATTGGGTGATTCAAACAAGTTTCCTTTAACTCCCGTCATTTTAATAGCAAAAAAGCTTTTAATTTAATCCCTGTGGGTTTTCTCAGAAAGATTATGTGTGCAAAAGTAGAAACAGCTATAGACACAAAGTGCTGGAGGAGCTCAGTGGGTCAGGCAGCGTCCCTGGAGAACATGGATGGGTAACGTTTCGGGTCAGGACCTTTCCTCAAACTGAAGCAGGTCTTTAAGTCTGAAAAACGATCGCAATCTGAAATGTCATCTATCTGGGATGTTGGCTGACCCGCTGAGTTACTCCAGCTGGTTGTGTCCTCTTGTTTTGTTAATCTTCATTCTTAGGCAAATCAAGTCCTTGCCTTCAATCTCCAGGAGCATTACATTCCTTCTCTAGTTGTTACCCGAGGCAGACAATTTCTCGGTGTTTATCTTCATCCCCTCATGGGGCACCCAATACAGCCCATCCTTTGGTGTAGTTCCCTCCCACCCTCCTGATTACCTACAGATTGTAAACCAGCAGCAAACAGAAATGCATCAGCATCCAGCCAAAAGAACACAAAATAATCAGGATTGCGTTAAAAGTTAAGGCTCATGAGAAGTTGCACTTTGTGACCAAAGTTGTCAATTCTGTGCAGCAAAAAATTCCTTCAGTTTGAACCCTTCCTCCAGGGTTGAGGACTACACTCAGGCACCCTCTAGTGGCAGGTTTTCAAACAACTCCAAAGCAGAGCTGCACCCAAAATCTCTGGTGCATCCTAACGAGTGCTCTGGGTGATGTAGCTGAGACGTTGAACCTGTTTGCGGCCAATGCCTAAATTCCAAGCCCTGGTCTGCAACATGGAGAAATGGTCCCAAGAGTGTTTATGATGGAGGTGGAGCTCAGTTAAGCGGACAGTGATGGGGATAATGGAGATCCGGACCTCTGTTGTGGGACTCAGCAAGTCATCGATTCAGACAGCACGGAACTAGACCTTTCAGTCCAACTCATCCATACTGACCAGGTTTTATAATTGGGCCAGTCCTATTTGCTTGGGTTTGGCCCTGGGATTGAAAGGAGATTAGTAGGTTGTTGGTCGGGACATTGATTTGCGATGGGGAGAGGGAGACATTGTCGGAGCGGACCAAGATATATTTCTTCCTTCAGAAGAATCCCAATTTAGCACAGTGCTGTGAAGACCCAGTTCTCTCGTCGGTTATCCGCTCCTCCATCTCCTCCACCACCTGGTTATGCGGCACTAAACATGGGCAGATCTGCCTTGTACAGCATCCAACATTCCGGGTGCAGCCCATATTTTGCCCCACTGCCAAACGTTCAGAGCAAATGATAAATCTACTTCTCCCAAAATACAAAACTGAAATTTGTAAATCCAGTGTGGCTGAACCTGTTGAGCAGCCCTGTCGTGGATCAAATATAGTGTCTGTTAATTCACGCTTTGCCCTGTAGTTTATTCTCCGCTTGACAGAACTACTCAGCATTTTCAAAGTAAGCTGTGGCATCTGCTGCTTGAATTTGGAGAGCTACAGTTAAGCTGGATGACAGTGAGTTTCAGATTAAGTTGGGAAATGCAACTAATTAAATTGATTGGCACCTCCTGTTCTAAATTTTCTAAATGTTGCCACTCTCCTCCTGTTGTTTAATTTTGATTACAAAGTTTCCTGGAGTTCCTTCTGCTGGAAACTCAAGTGAGAGTTGTGGTCCTCTTCCTGTCCCCCCTGAGCCCACAAGCCATGCTGTGCAGAGGATGCTGCTCAGCAATAACATATATCTTTGCCCAATTTCCTTCCTTCATCTCTTCCAAATAGAAAGGCAAATGAATTTCTGTGATTTGGCTCATCAAGATTCAAGAGAGTTTATTGTCATGTGTCCCTGATAGGACAATGACATTCTTGCTTTGCTTCAGCACAACAGAATATAGAAAGTATGAATACAGAACAGATCAGTGTGTTCATTTACCATTGTATAAATATATACACACATGAATAAATAAAACAGATAAACAGTGCAAATAAACAGATAATGGGCACGCTTCCTCACTAATTTACATTGTGAATGCTAGTTCCTGAGACCAGAGAGACAAAGAGAGAATGGTGCTAACCAGAGTGGAAACGAAACCAGTGTCGGCCAACATGGTGTAAGAGTGAGAAAGTAGCCAACACCATGTTTGCAACACCATGAACATACCACTGAGAAATTCAAACCTCTCACACCTGCTGACGCCCAGATCTGATCACCACACTGTAGGGAGGATGTGATGGCTCTGGAGAGAGTGCAGAGGATTCACCAGGATGTAGCCTGCATTGAAGGATACTATTTATGGGGAGAGATTGGATAGGCAGGGCTTCTCCATGGAATGGAGGAGATTGAAGGATTGCCTTGTAGAGCAATATAAGTAGTAGGTTGGGTAGATAGTCAAAATATTTCCCTTTGATGGAGGTAACAAAAACAGAGATCAAAGGTTTGTGAGAGAAAAGTATTAATGGGGATTTGAGACCTTTTTACAGAGGTATCTGTTAATATCTGGAAAGTGCTGCCAGTATTCAATTACTACATTTTAGATGCATTTGGCCAGGCACTTAATACATAAGGCAGAGAAGGGTATGGTCCTATTGCAGGAAAATAGAATGAGGTTTGCATGGATGTGATGGGCCAAAGGGCCCATTTCTGTGGTATGTGACTCCATTCAAGTCAAATACCACTTTTGTGCACTGACACGTGCGCTCGACTATCTTACCCTCTCAAACCCGTGCCTAATGTATTGTCGGATTGCACTGAACTGTATAGAGAAAAATATTTCATTGTACTTAGGTACAATTGACAATAAAGTACCATTGAGTCATTACTCTGTGGTGCCAGCGGAATTGAATCACAGAATTAGACTGAGGCTTCAGGTGGTGGCGAAAACATTTAATTAACTTGAAAGAGAGGGACGAATGTTGCACCTGAGATTGGTGTGCTGCCTTGTACAGGCCAGTGGAAGTGTCTTCATGCCTGCCAGTAGGGTCAAGTCAGTCACCCCTAACCTGTTACCGGCCCGACAGATACCTTGTCACGAACGCCTCAAGGGTAAACATCCAGCTGTGATCTGAGTTTTGGAAGCTGTCGAGCTCTGGGAAGCTCTGCATTCCCCTCCCTCAAATGTGGCACCTGCCCTCCGGGGGGGCAGTCTTCCTTTAACTGGAGGTCCACCAGCATTTTAAGAAGAATGAAATGTTTATAAGTCTGAAAACTTCTAAAATCTGCTTCTGCTGCTGAAGCCCGCAACCTGTCTTCTTCAACTAACGGCTCTTCTTTTTAATCTTATTTGCATTCATATTTTCCTCGCAGGTGGTACCCCGATACGAGGTAAGAATGATGGAAGTCGGTGAACTCTCACCTTTCTTTGATTTACTTTTTCGTTCTTATTGCTTATCCTTTATATTTTCTTTCATTTTTGTTTAACAAAAGAATCGTCTTTTATTTCTGTCTGGTATTTTGTCGCCGTTTTGTCTCTTGTGTTTTTCTTTTGAACTTATATTAAATCAAACAAGATTTCTCTTATTCGATATGCTTTAACTGAAAGCATATCATAGCTTTGTGTGTCATACAGCCAGTCACAGCTCCATATTTGTTTCTCAGTGTCAGTCCCCACTCACCAAACTACTGAAATCTTTTCTCTCCTTTTACTTTTTAAGCTATTTTCGTTTATTTATTACGGAGGACCTTCCTGTGCGATTTCTATTGCGCAAATGGTTACCTCCTGGGCAATCTGAGCCTCAACAGGGCCAGTTTAAGAGACATTTTTTTTAGCAGGCACATACTGATTATAATTGTAGTCAAGTCATGATGGAGGAAGTGCTGACCAGTGCCTCAGGAGATATACTTCCTGTCTCCATGTTGCCTCACTTCAAGTTAGAGTACTCGGTCGCGAAAACCCAGGAATGCCGGTGCCACAAGGATTTGCAAAACTTGTCGATAAAAATGAAATAGAAATTGTGTGCTTGGTATGTGTTATAAATGATTTTAATGAAATAGTGTTCAAAGGTCTATGTTATTTTTCATTGTAAGTCGAAAGAGGGTGTCCTTCGCCCACATCCAGCAGCTTCCCTCAGCGTTAGAAATGCCTGCATGGTGTTCTACTCTCTGCATATCCAGGCATGATCTGGAATATAGTTTCAATATAAGGTGGCAACGAAATCAATCTCTCACCCAGTTCTCCAACAGTCAAGTAACTCTAAATGGTGCCTCCTACTCGTGGACCATTTGTATATGTCAGGGGCCCAGCCATTATTGGTGCTCAGGTTGGTGGGTGTAGCGCTATAGTGAGCCAGTGTGCTCCTGGACTGGGCGAGGGAGCAACCTCCATCTCCCTTCTTAGTTTGCAGCCTAGTCATCTGAGCAAGAGGACAAACCGTTTCATAAACTTCAGGCAAGGATAGAATCATTCAGATGTCCTGAAGCTCGCAAGTCGAGGGAAGTGATCCCCACTGGGTCATGGGAAGTGCTACCTCAGGAGCACTGCTCAACTGCCTTTCACAAGTAGGATGTCAAAGGTATGCGTGGAGAATGAATGATTCAACCTACCAGAGGCAGGGCTCAACCTGCCGTGTTTTCTTCATTGAATGAATTTTACTGGGATTTGACAAAACTGCTTTTCCATGGCTCCCGCATTCTCTATTTATGACCTCTGTTGCCATTATCAGCCTCCAACTTAAATAAATCACCTTGAGGTTGTTCTGGAGGTTGTCCACTGCCTGGTTAGATGGGAATATGTAGTGCCCCTGAGATCCTCAGAGCCTTTAATTAAAAGTGCATATGATTCTCAAGGCTGGCAGTGAATCTTTCCCCTGCATTCTCCACACCCTTACAATGTGGTTAATACTTACTGAGAAAAGCTTTCCCCACCTTGCATCTGATAGCAGTGAGCCTGGTGGCAATTACTTGCCATCTCCTTCACCACACTAATGTAAAATGATCAATACACAGGGTTCCTTGCCAAAACTCCCAGCCTCCTGAACTGGGGGGCGGGGGGGGGGGGGGGGGGGGGGGGGTGCTGCGTGTCTCTGTCCTGAGTCTCCAGGGAATGCAAATTGCTGGTGCAATCTCTTGACTGTTCCTCCAAAATTCAGGCTAAGAGTTCATGGTTTACAGTTCCTTTCATAAAAGGCATCAGAGTAGCAAACAGTCCTGAGAAGTCAAAATTGAGAGAAGGGATGACAATTGAAGAGAATGATGGAAGGATCCACAGTCAGGCCTAGGTTTATGAAAATAATCTGAAGAGTAAATTTCACTCTTTCAGAATTGAAAATAATATAGTCCATCTCAAACCCTGTCTCTCATCCGGATCTGAGTGCCATGGCTTCAGGTTGTGCTTTTCCCAGTGTCCCAAATAACAATGTTATTTGCCACCATGGATTCGGAGACAGGCCTTGGGCCAGAAACCAACTTCAGAGGTCTGAGGTCAAAGATGCCCAAGCCACTAGTGGAGTATATGATCCCAATGCAGGCAAATGGGATGAGTATAGATAGACAATAACGTTCGTATGGATGTGGTGGACCAAAGGGTCTTGTTTCTTTGCTGTGCAACTCCATGCTGTATTCATGAGTACTGCTTCTCTATTCAGGCTGCACTAACTGGTGCCTCTTGGGATGATTTGGTACTGCATTTTGTTGATCATAATCCCCGCCAGCTAATGGAAGCAAGACCCACATCTTGTCGTAGATTACACTACAGCTGACAGGGGCACGATTACTTTGGAGCATTTGATCTGTCAATGAACAGTGTTGAATTGTGCAACTTTGATAATAAATATAAACAGACAATCTTGGGTTAGAGAGGCACAATCTTCCAGCACGTCCTGGAGTCTGCAGATGAAAATTTAGAGCAGAAAAGATAACCCTCTCTGCATTTGGATAAAAGAGCTCATCTCTCCTCAGTGCCAAGTTAATCCCTCATCAGCTGCTTTTTTTCTGACAGACAGCGCAATGCTCTTGAGTAAACATTGGATTGTGAGGTTCAGGCAGGATATGGAAGGAAGAACAGATGGAAAGTGCAGCCGTTTCTGCAAACTGTATGTGAGAACCGCTGAGGTTTTAATTCCTTCTGCTGCCGTTTGTTTCCACACAGGTGCTCTGCAGATCGAGAACAGCGAAGAAACTGACCAGGGGAAATATGAATGTGTGGCGTCGAACAACGCTGGGGTGCGGTACTCTCCTCCCGCTAATCTATACGTGAGAGGTAGGGAGCGGCTGATTACTCAGCACCCTCTCACTAGAGGGTGCTGGGCTCTAGCAGAACCCAAGTCTATCAACATCTAGTGCTTGAATGTTCCACTGTAGTAGCACAGCACAGGGGCGTATATCCTGCATCTCATAAATTCGGATAATCAACACCTCGCAGCTCCCCATTCTGATCTGCAATTCTGCAGCAAGAAGGACATTGTATATAAATCCCAGAGGAACCTGATTGTCAGGATGAAATAAAATTATATTCTTAATTCTGCAATTCAGTTAAATATATCAAACACTTCAATACACTTGGTTACGATTTTCAAGGTAGGCACAGTGTTGCACAGGTGGTAGAGCTTCTACCTCAAGAGCACCGACAAGCCGTGTTCAATCCTGGCCTCCGGTGCTGTCTGTGTGGAGTGCGCACATCTTCCCCGTGACCTCGTGAGTTTTCTATGATTGCTGCAGTTTACTGGTACATCACAAGTTAATTGGTCACTGTAAATCGCCCCCAGTATGTAGATGGGAAAATTGAGGGAATGTTGGCAAAATTAATGGGATTAATGTAGGATTAGTGTAAATGGGTGCTTAATGGGTGAAACAGGCTCAGTGGGCTGAAGGGCAGAATAACTCAATGATTCTTTTGATGTGGGCTTGGCCTTGGGAGGGGCAGGGGTTGAATGGATCCATGAATTAATGCAAGGTGATTAGCTAAAAAATAGCAGATGAAGCCTTGTTGAACTGATCAGTATGAGGGGATTTATACAACTCACAGGGTGCTGGCAGCAGGATGACAAGGTGGCGGGTGAAATATAATTAGGATGTGCTTCCAACAGGATATATGGTGATAGTGAACAAGGACAAGAACTCCAACCTCCCACTCTGACCCGGGTATACTAATACCGAATTTCATCCCCCCGACTGAATAATGAACTGATCAGAAACTGTGACTTTTCGTTGAAACAAATCGTTCCAGGTCCTGAGTGTTCTTAATCACGATTATAATTTAAGAAAGATAAAGATTCTGTCATCAGTTAATCATTGAGAGAGGGAAGAACAAACAAAAATGAACAATAGAGTGTAGTTCACATTCATCATGGCCATATGGTATTATACCAAAAGTGGTTGCTACATTGGTTCTTTCAGTACAGTTACAATAATGCTGGGTAGTTGCATCTTCACATCACTCTGAATTTACGTGATATACGCCCCTGTTCTGTCTGAAGCTAGGATTGTAGGTAGTGAAGGAACAAGCTTAATCGTCTTTTTGTGTAACTTGTGATTCTTGCATATCAGTAAGGTCAGTTGAAGGATTAGTTCAGGATTTTAAAAATCTTCAGATCTCACTGGATCTCGATCCATTCCAGCTCCAGCCATCTTTGTCCTGTGAGGGCATTGAAACGTAAAAAGTGGGCATGAGTACGTAACGATTCCTTCCCATTTTTGATGCAGCCATCCTCTCCCATTGTATCAAAAATCCGGACAGGGAAATAGTGGCTCGTCTCAATGATGGCCACCAATTACCATGCCCCTGTTGAGATCATGCTCTGTGAAAGCAAAACATGCTCTGTTTCCAAATTGAACAAGAAACAATTAGCTATACATATTATGATGTCCATGAGCTTCATAAAATTTTCAATCTACCACAAAATCCAGGGGGGAACCATTTTCCAAACATTTCCAAGGGGCTGACAAAGATTGACCTCACCAGTTGGAATGGAAGAAAGCACCAGTGGAATTTTTCAAAATGTGTTAAAAGTATTGTTCATTCTCATATCTTTGAGATTATAATTTCTGATATTCTTTTCATCATTTGGCCTTTGACCCAGAGATTGTTGAAAATGGAGGAGTGGAAGAGGATTATTAAATAATGAGGCTTGAGTAATTTTTCATGGTTTGTGTAGATTAGTTATAATCTTTCTGTCAGGCTGGAAGCTATCATTTGTCCATCTGGATGCCTCCAGATATGACAGCATAACTATCAACTGGGAACTGCCTACTGCTAAATCGACAATTAAAGCCAATAGTTAGATCAAGAAGCTGAGAAGGGTCGATGGTAAAATATAATATTTATTCCCATTTCTGGATAAACAGCTTATTTAAGTCCCGTGATGCCGACAGTTCTCACATACTGGAGGAACATCTGTCACTGGCATTCCACCTTGGCCCAGTTCAGTTAATCCCAAATACGATGCCTGTGCTAAAAAGTAACTGTTTCTGAACCAGATCCTTTTTGGACACGGCAACTGGACTTGGTGTTGAAATGTTTTTAAGGACTTAGGACTCCCTCTTAAGTTACATCTGCTTGAAGTGTATTGATATTTCTTCCTAACTTGTGTTGTCATTTTGAGGGAGACTAAATGGCAGGCACTAAATGTGTTTGCTCTATGGCCAGTGAAGTGCCCGTTGCAGACAGCTAGGCAGGCAGGGGACATTTATGCACTATGTGGCCCACTTAAAAGCATCTCCAGGAACAACAGCAAGGACACACAATTGATTGGTGATTACTGTGGTTAGTATGTGTTCTGGCAGAGAGTAACAGTGTGTATTTAGAGATTGAGTCCATTTAGGGTGTGTGTGTTTCTGTTTGCATACATACTAAGTCAATCCAATGGAGCCCTGCTTCCACTTGTTCCTGACCTCCCAGTCAGACCAAGACCCAGTCTATTAGGACTATGTTGGTAGCTACTGTGCAACTGCTACCCCATGTTAATAGAACTCGCACAGGCATCCTCCATTCTTATGGAATGGAGTGAAAGCATTCCTCGATCCAGAGGATATGCTAAGAAGAGGAAGAGAAGAAGATGACCAGATGGCTTCTGCCTTTAGAGGAAATCCTTTTAACTAACCTGCATGTTACATGGGAGCCCTTGATCTAGGCAAATCTAAGTTAGGTAAGTGTGTCCTCATTGTTTCTGAGCTGTCTTTGGAGGCATGTACTCCAGTGATTAACCAGGACAAAGTATCCAACAATATCAGAGTCTGGGAGAAGATAAAGAAAATAAAGACGTGGATATTTGCTGGTACCCAACTGTGGCATCATGAAATTGTCGAAGTGATTGCAGAGCTGCACATGGTCACCACCTTAAACAGCAAGACCAAAGCCTCAAGCTGTACGTAAATAGTATTCGAAAACAGACAAAATCAAAAACTGTGATGAGAGATGAAACTCACGTTGTTGTTCATGGATGTCTCTTCATGCAGTGAAGTCTTTATAAAAAATATCTCTCCATCTAACCCTTCCTAGCTTGTGTTGGAGGAATGTCTGGCTTCATCTTGTTGCCTCGTCACCTGCTAAGTTTGTTGCTGCAGCTGTGGCTTTCTGTACTTCATGTGGTCTGAAACTATCAAGGTGGAACTGGAGATCACAGGAGAGGAATGGATTTGAACCTCATCAAGGCAAAGAGCATCTATATAGGATATTCCCATTTTCTATACTTTATTGCAACTGCTAAATCCACAATCATGCCTGGTGCACAACCACAGAAGAATCAAGATTCATGACTTAACTCATTCACAAGATTTTAACAATGCCCATGTGCTGTTTTTATGGTGTTTGCTCCTGACATCTTCGAATATCTTATTCTTCCACACGGCAGCTTATTTGAGCAGATAACCAAGGACTGCAAAAAGTGCATATGCTAGCAATCTGAAAAGCAACCAGAAAATGGTGGAAATGCTCGACAAGTCGGCTTGCACCTGTAGAGAGAGAACTTGAGGATTTTTCAAGAGAACTTGTAGGCTCTTGAGTGGCTGTACGATTTCAGCCGAAGTCGATGTACTTTGTGACCCTGCTGCATGAAACTGCCCAAATTAATAACTGAATTTGAAACAGTTTTGTGCCATGTTTCTCAAGTCCTGTGACCGCAGAGTTGGAGTTTGACTCGGAGTTTGGGAACCTGTGACAGCTAACAAAGAGCCAACATTCATTTAAGCCATGGTTCTCGCTGTAATCCTGGCTATGAAGGCAGAGCAGTTAGTCTACAAAGCCATGCTATAACCCTGTCTCTCTTTCCCCTCTACAACACTGCAATGCCAAGTTGTGTACAGAATTGGTTAATGCAGGAGTCTGCTCTGTTTGAGGTACACTACTGTCTTAAAAAGTACATGATATAGCATGTTTGATTCAGAAGGTAGTGGCTATATCACATCATCATGGTTATTGGGTGTTGAGAACATAATCCAAATAACACCTAGTTACTCTCAACCATTTTGGATTCCTCTCAAGTCCACATCTAGCTTGTCCTGCCAGCCGTACGTTCCAGAACGGCAGAGGTCCATTTTAATAGAACACAACATGTATTTTGAAAATGAGAAGACTCTTAATTTTGCATTAAGGGGCCTGATCTATCAAATTGGTTTAACGTGATAGATCCTGTTTGTTTCTCAGAACTTATTCTCCTTTGTACTATTCGAAAACTTGTCTCGGCTACAAAGCTGAATTGAAGCAGAACCACTCAGTAAGTCAATATCTTGAAGTTCAACGGGGGAGAAAGAAGAATATACAGAGGAAGTGTGGAATTCTAGAGGACATGGAGACCTTTCAGCCTCTTGTGCCTGTGTGTGACATTCCTTTTAAAGCATCGTCCACTTAATCTCATCTCCCTGCTCTGATGTCATAGTCCGTCTCAATGTTTAGACAATGGAAGCTGTGGGTGTGGGGTCAATCTTCCTCATCCACGATGCAGTCAAACTTTGCAGAGCAATTTACACTGGAAGGGGGCCTGTAAGTTTTGGGAAGACTTATAAAACTGTGGCCAATGGAGCGAGATAGAACTGGTGCAAATACCTAGTGTGTGTTGCTTGCTTAGAAGTGGAAATCAGTGCACATCTGGGAGAAGACTTTGATATACTCCCAGTTTTTCCTATGGCCTTCAGATCTTTTCGACTGAAAAAGACCATCATGTCTCTGCTCGTATCCTCTGCCTCTCTTTGTCGAGACTGTGTGATCTCTGAGGCTTGTCTTCACACCCGCATTCTGTTAATCTAGTCTCTATTCCTCAAACAGTTCACAGCTATTTCAGACCTCACTGTCACTACGCTGCAACAACTAATAATTTGAAAGTGATTAAATGACAACACAAAGGGGAAATATTAATGCAGAATATTAACATAATGGCTCTGGTGTAAGTAGAACAGCATTCCCAGTTGAGAGTTATGAATTTAGTCCATAGACTGTCAATTAACTAGAGTGCAGATTGTTGAAAATATTAACTTCCTTGCCTGGTTTATGTGTAAAGTACCATTCACGGCTTAAGGAAGTAATTTGTTTTGTTAGAATTGTTTTATTTTATCTCAAATGCATGCAAACTATCAACAGCCTGAGCTCTGTCTTCAAGAGATAAAATAGTGACAAAGGCAATGATTTGGCCATAGCTTTGGGGGTTGTTGTTTGACAGTCTCTTCATCCTCCTGAAGATCTGGACTCTAAGGGTTCGAAGGTCATGGATGAAGTTTACTGGAAGGAAAAATAATATGCCATTTGAAAAATTCTGCTCAAAACTAGTGCCATTTAGACAAGTTATGATATTGGGAAAGAAACATAGATCCAATTGGACGGAGTGCTGAAAGTTCTTTGGTGATGTATTGAAGATAACCCAAATGATTTTCTTTCCTGAAATTTTCAATTTTGAAAATAAAAGAATGTTCAGGGGGTGAACACTGAATCGCCCTCAGAGTCTTCCTCCCAAGTCTGCGACACAATACAGGGTTCTGCTGTGTTTGAAAGGATCTGTGACTGAGATGTGGGAGGAGCGAGCTCATTTCCTCCAGCGCCAAGCACGGGTTCTGTGTGTGGCGTGGGGCCTTGTCCAGAGGGCTTCAGGCTCAACACCGGCTTGGCGCAGAGGTTGAGAGCTGGAGTCAATCGCTCTCGCACGGCAAATGGGAAAAAAAAACCCCGCATCTCTTTCACTTCTTACGCCCACCTGCTCTGGCAGGGAGAGAACAAGCCCCAGGGGCCGAGCTGCAGGGAAAACAACAAGTGCTCATGGCAATCTTATTTCCAAGGAAACTCCTATCAAATTTCCAACATCAACAGAAAGAGGTGAAGGAGATGGAAGGGGATAAATGTTAAGTTATGAGTCCTAACCTAAACAAAAGTCTTGTGTTAGTTTTTGTTTACTTTTTAATTTGATTTGTCAATGGAATTGTTTGAGTTAAAAGTCGGTTCCCTCAAAAGAATGAACTATTGAGCTGTCACGCAGAAAAAATTTGATTCGTGAAGGTCTAGGTGGAAAGGTCAAAGGTCGTTAGTGAGAGTAGATATTGCAGCTAAAAGCCTTGAAGAGGCCTTTTTACTCTCTCTGTGTTTCCCCTATTTCTCTTCTCCCCATGTCATTGTGTTCGCATCAAATCCCCTACATCCCTCAGAGCTACGAGAAGGTTGGTGTGTTTTTCTTTTTTCCTTTTTTTAACCCCCATTACATATGAATAATCTTTTTATTAAAAAAAAATCTAAAACCCCACAGCACAGTTCAGTTAATTTGCACTAGTCTGTGGGTCTCCCGTTTTTGCATCCCAAAGTTTTTCCCCACTCGATTTGGTAATGTGCTGTGCCTTGTGGCGATGAATCCTTGGCGCTTGTACACTGTTGCCTGGTGCATGATGGGAGAATGTAAAATCACGCTGCATGCCGCTGGGTCACGCTCAAACATGCTACGACAAGACAGTGTTCCTGCCGCATTTCAACCAGGCTTAAAAGGTGGACTTGGGCCTACCAGACACATTATTATGCTACCTGATAAGACTGCTTTGTGTGCACCATATGGGGGCGGCGGGTGGGCAGGAGAATGTTTAACTGTGGATTGTTCCATCTTAAAGGATCTTGGGAGATAGTTTCTTGCAGTGCATCGGATGCTCAATGATGAAAGCAAAAATATAGTGGCTAATTTTTAGAGAGGCTGCCATGCCATCCACGCTGTCCAAAGATTGGTGCAATAGAACTAATGCACCGTACAGATTAAGATTATTTTATTAATTTTCTGAATTTTCTTTGTTTGAAGCGAATGTAGATTTGAAGCGAAGTGAATGGGGGGAGAATGAAATATGGAATTTATGTAGATTATTGTAAATTGGATGGTTGATAGTTGGCATGGACAGTGGAATGGAGGGCCTTTTCTGATCTGTATCTGTCTATTATTCTGTAGCTCTCTAGCTATAAGTGTGGGCGTGTCAATGTGTGCATTTGTATGGGGAGGGGATGGTGTTTGTGAGTGTGTGTCTGCGAGGGGGAAGATGACGGGTGTGTGTGTGTGTATATATTATATATATATATACGTACATAACCCAGGGTGAACCTGGGAAAAGAGCGTATTAGTCGAAATTGGACAGCTTTGTACCTTGCTGTAGGATGTTGTCTTCAGGATGTGGCCAAACCAGCAAAATCACTGACATGTGGAGAGACAGAAAGTATCATTACAGTCCACTTAGAAATCCCTGGTGCCTGAGGAATATTATCATCTTTCACTAATCTCTCTGTCAAGCCTTTCGCTAGAGAGATATCCAACTTTCCCCTTTAACAAATTAATCTCCCATCTGCCTCCTTTGTTACGCCTCAGTACTGTAATCGGTTCAAACAGCCACATCTGAACGGTCCACTTTCCCCAGGATGAGGCCATGCGGTCTTGTGGAACACGCACTAAACACATTAGTCTGCCAATCCCAAACAGAGGAACATGATTGTTAAATGATTGAAGCACACCTTCCCATGAAAAGATGTTAGAGAATGCAAATGTCCACTAGTTCAAGAGTGGGGACCCAAGAAACTGCAGATGCAGGAATCTGGAGCAAAACACAAGTGCTGGAGGAACTCAGCTGGTCAAGCAGCATCTTTGAAGGGAACGGACATTCTGATGATCAGTCTAAGGAAATGTCCTGACCTAAAGTGTCCTTTGTCCATTTCCGCCACAGACGCTGCCTGACCTCCTGAGTTCCTCGGGCACTTTCTTTTTAGATCAAGGCTGGATTTGGGTAAGGTTTGGTCAAGTGTACCAAATATGCAATACAGTAGGGTGTGTACATTGTACTCAATAATTCACCTCAAGGGAACGTAATCTTGTGCAGAGGACAACAGGCATATACTGCTACATTGACTGCTTAGCCTATGCAATCAAGGGTGAATTTCTGCCAGATTGTTAGCATATTGTATTTCAAAAGTCAATGGTGATGAGCAAAACCACCTCTTGTCTTCCTTTTATCTCTTCTAGTTCACTTGGGATCATCAGACATTGAAATCCAATACTCAACACATGATTGTGCTAATAGTTAACATAGTGGATAGAATGGATGCAGAAAGGTTGTTTCCACTAGTGAGGGACCCAGGACCAGAGGCCATAGCCTCAGAATAAAAGGACGTACCTTTAGAAAGGAGATGAGGAGGAATTTCTTTAGTCGGAGGGTGGTGAAACTGTGGAATTCATTGCCACAGATGGTTGTGGGGGCCTTAAATTGATATTTTAAGGCGGGGATTGACAGTTTTTGATTAGTATGGGTGTCAGGGGTTATGGGGAGAAGGCAGGGGAATGTTGAGTGGGAAAGATAGGTCAGCCATGATTGAATGGTGAAATTGACGTGATGGGCTGAATAGCCTAAATTCTGTTCCTATAACTTATGAACATTGTGATGGAAGAACCTCTCCCCATGATTGTTAATGCTTATTATGATATCCAGTACCTCCCCAATGGGCAACCGCAGTAATAAACAGCACCAGTATAGGGCAACTCTGCTCAGTGTTAAATTCGCTGATCTCCAGGTCTTTGCGTTGCAGGAAGCAATAGTTTAGAAACATAGAAAATAGGTGCAGGAGTAGGCCATCAGTCCTTTGAGCCAACACCGCATTCAATAAGATCATGGCTGATCATCCAAAATCAGTTCCAGTTCCTGCTTACTCCCCATATTCCTTGATTCCTTGAAATCAAATCCCTTGATTTCTATTCCTGCTCACTGTTCCACACACACAGGCAGCCTGAAGGGCCTGTCCCACTTGGGAATCCCATAATCCTTGGGCACCGTGCGTCACTGCCTACGCCACCACGCCTCACCACGCGCCATGCACGCGCGTGTCGTGCGTCGTGACGCGTAAATTATGTCGCGTAAATGACTCGCAAATTACGCCGAAGTGGGACAGGCCCTTGAGAGTATCATGCTTGACGTTATTGGCTGCCATAATCTTGCTGGCGCTAGCTGCTGAGGCGCAAGCATAGATTGGTTGAGTGATTAGAAGGTCTCTATGCACTGTGCACTCTATTACCTCGGCATGGCATATCCTCCAAGAGGGCAGAGGCTGCTGAAGAAAGGAAGAATTGAAAAGCAGCGAGAAAATCCAATCCCGTGCAGTAACAGCACATCAGCGCTATGTCAACCTTATTTTATTGACAGGCTGTCCAGTTGGAACGTCAGACCACTTCAGTGCCTGTATAGTTTAATGTAAATCACTAGCACTAAAGACCTTGGCTGAATACTATTGATGAATAAGGTTTTAAATTAGCAGTTTCAAAGAAGGTAGCTTTATAAGACCCTTGAACCTGGCTCAGTGGCCAGAATGGGTGTTCTCCTGCTGGACAATAAGCAGCCCTATCTGGCACGCTGGCGGCTGTCATCCATTGGACAAGTACTGGACACTAATTACCATCCACAACCCAAGACACAGGTCTCCATCACAATAAGATAACTTATCAGCACCCTGCCACCTTATTTTTCAGACTAGTCGAAAGCTATTGTGGCTTCTGCAAGGTCAAATCACACCCTAATAACACAATGTTTAAAAAAAAAGCCCCTTAATCTTTTCATAAGGATCATAAATGTATTCGATTGCCAGTGGAACTAGGTTTATCTGATGGTTTCAACAATTTTCCATCCCTACTGTTAGCTGGAATTAAACGCTCATGTTTTTTTCTCAACTTTCATAGTCGAAACAAATCACTCTCAATGTCAATTCTCATCAACTCTCTAACCTCTCCAGAGTCTTAACATTCTTCCCAAGGATTGCCGGATGTGGGTTTGATGTGCGGTTGTCTTGTCTGGGGAATGGTCCACAATAAACGATAGCCATGAGAAGGAAAGGTTGGAATCTTTTATTCGACGATGTTCCCAATTGATCAGGAGTCCAAAATATAGCTGCTGAATTATTGGTTGGACGAATGCAAGTAGTAAGCTACAGAATGTCACAGATTTGGCACGCCATTGATAATCACCCCCCTTTATTTATTTGTCTCTGTACTCCACAATTTGAGATTTGTAATAGAAAAAAATCATATGTGGTTAAAGTGCATATTGTCAGATTTTAATAAAAGCCATTTTTATACATTTTGGTTTCACCATGTAGAAATTACAGTAGTTATAGTCCACCCATTTCAGGGCACCGTAATGTTTGGGAATAGCAATGTCAAGTAAATGAACGTAGTCCTGTTTAATATTTTGTTGCATATCCTTTGCATACAAAGACTACGTTAAGTCTGCGATTCATGGACATCACCAGTTGCTGGGTGTCTTCTCTGGTGATGCTCTGCCAGACTTGTATTGTAGACATCTTTAGCTTATGCTTGTTTTGGGGATATTCCCTTTCAGTTTTCTCTTCACCATATAAAAGGCATGCTCAATTGGGCTCAGATCAGGTGATTGACTTGGCCACTCAAGAATTGACCATTTTTTAGCATTGAAGAACTCGTTTCAGGAAGCAATAGTTTTGAAGAAGATAGTTTTAGCTTTAAAGAACTCGCTTAAGCAGTATGTTTGGGATCATTGTCTTCCTGTAGAATGAACCGCCGGCCAATGAGTTTTGAGGCATTCATTTGTACTTAAGCAGATAGGATGTGTCTATACACTTCAGAATTCATTATACTACTATCATCAGCAGTTATATCATCAAAGAAGATAAATGAGCCAGTACCTTCAGCAGCCATACATGCCCAGGCCATAACACCCCCACCACAGATGAGGTGGTATGCTCCTGCCATCTCTCTGATACGTTAATCTTCATCTCATCTGTCCACAAGTCCTTTTTCCAGAACTGCGGTTGCTCTTTTAAGTATTTCTTGGCAAACTGTAGCCTGGCCATCCTATATTTGCGGCTAACCAGTGGTTTGCATCTTGCAGTGTAGCCTCTGTATTTCTGTTCATGAAGTTTTCTGCGGACAGTGGTCATTGACAAATCCACACCTGACTCCTGAGGAGTGTTTCTGATCTGTCGGACAGGTGTTTGGAGATTTTTCTTTATTATAGAGAGAATTCTTCTGTCATCAGCTGTGGAGGTCTTCTTTGGCCTGCCAGTCCCCTTGCTCGCCAGTAAGCTCGCCAGTGCTCTGTTTCTTCTTAGTGATGTTCCAAATAGTTGATTTTGGTAAGCCTAAGATTTGGCTGATGTCTCTAACAGTTTTATTCTTGTTTCTCAGTTTCACAATGGCTTCTTTGACTTTCATTGGCACAACTTTGGTCCTCATGTTGATAAACAGCAATTGAAGTTTCCAAAGGTGATGTGAAGACTGGAGGAAAGACTAGGTGCTGAGAGCTCTCTTATGCCTGCATTAGGGAGGCATTTAAACACACCTGAGCAATTACAAGCACAAGTGAAGCCATGTGTCCCAAACATCATGGTGCCCTGAAATGGGGGGACTATGTATAAACACTGCTGTAATTTCTACATGGTGAAACCAAAATGTATAAAAAAGGCCTTTAATGAAATCTGACAATGTGCACTTTAACCACGTGATTTTCTTTCTATTACAAATCACAAATTGTGGAGTACAGAGGCAAATAAATAAATGATGGATCTTTGTCCCAAACCTTATGGAGGACACTGTGATATATTATCTGAGCACAACCCTGCCTTGTTATTTCTACCTCGGACAATCCCTCCCTCACTCTCCCCCCCCTACAAATGGGACTATGGCAAAAGGAAAATTAAAGGAATGAGAGACAAACTAAGATGGAACTGCATATCCCTTGTGTTTGATCAGGGTAATGGCACGTGACTGAACCATGACATGGTGTGTGCTTGAGCAGAAGAACAAGGACCTACAGTTTTAGTCCACAAGCTAAAGGAACAGAGAGCAGAGTACTGATGACAGTTTCAGAATAGACTGCACAAGGATCACTCATGATTACAATGAGGCTGATGATCACCTTTAAATGATATTAAACAACAAACCTACCTCCACGTTAACTTTGAAAAAATATCATCTGATTCTTTCTGATGTTACATGTTTGTGGGGATATCAGAGAGAATATTGAATGTGGATAATGTTGGAATTAAGTGCAATCACAGCTCTCATAGTTTGTTGGTGTTTCCATTTATGAAACTGAGTGTTAAGTGTGCATGGAGTAAATAAGGGTTCTGAATGTCAGAAAATCAACGCGAAAGGATTCTATATCAGGTGATAATAATCTTGCACCAGAATGCACTTTGTGCAGTGGGAACACTGAATTGTCTAGTATGTTGAATTCTCTTTGTGTCTGCCTGTCCTTGTGCTTGCTATTCTGTACTGCTTTTCTATCTTCCAATTGATTAGATTACACCTTCAAAAATCCATGCCCAGTTCAAACCAGGTAGCTATTGCAGTAGGAGGAATACCATGGCTGTCTTTGTGTCCGATTGACCTGATTAAGGCATTTCAAACAAACTAAGAAGCTAGCCATACTCTGCACATTCCACAACTATCCCACATCTGTTGGACTCGAGTCCCTCCAATAATACTTAAACCCAGTGCCAAGTAGAAACCTCTGATCTTTGATTAGGTCTCCAACATTATCACAGACTCCATCACTTGATGCCACTTCATGTGAGTACTTTATTGCAAGGATATCCCGTACCGATTTCCAAAGAGCCTTGATTTGTTAAATGTCTGACATGTTAATGGTTCTAATGTACATTCTCTTTTGTCACACCTACAGTATAACCCAAGTCAGCAGAGTTTAATATCTA